>OU862907.1:41597200-42299224 GCA_917880885.1 Limnephilus marmoratus | reverse complement strand
ACAGTAAAACACTCAAACAGTATTATCAATATAGTACCTATATATGGACTATATAGTACCTATTTAGGTCACTCCTAATATGATGACTGGAACGCTTCTCTTTGGCAAGGCATGCGATATTAGCTGGCATTGATGATGTTGCTACTCGCAAGTGATTTTCCAGATTTGCATCGGTTTTTTTTTTTTACATGAGCTCTACACAGGAGGCCCTGAGGAAAATAATTTCCCTCAGGGCCTATGTCATCTTTGGGGCTGCTCTGTGGAGGGTTTTTTAAGGAAAGGAAGGAGAGAAGAGTTCTGGGAAGGGAAAGAGTTTAAGGGGTGGGTAGGAATCTGGGGTTCAGTGTGTCTTGGTCATCCGCCTCCAATACCTAGAGAAACCTCACCCCATGAACTCGGGCACCCCTGCTAAATCACCAAACGTAGCGAACCACTTGGGGTGACCTATGGCAGAGGTGTTGGTTATCCAATAAAGGTTCCCGGGGCGGCGGTACCCATTCCCACCTCCCAAATTGAAAATACTTATGACTTAGAAGACGTACCTGCCTTTTTAACACTTTTTGTGAGGTCAAATCATCCCGTAAAACCACCGTTCACCCTTACACATGCAACGCTTCCTTCATACAGAGACGCTATTACCAAAATGAAATTTTTGTTCAATCTATATTTAGAAAAACACCTTAGATAACTTAACCTGTCGACTCAGTCGTTTGTAAGAAACGATAATGTAACAATATAGATCTTTCAAAGCATTATTTTCTCTTATTTTTATTATTTTATAAAATTACTACCCTTAACAGACTTGTCCTGGCAAGGTTAAAGTTTAAATGTAAACAATAATACCACGTAAAGAAACAATAAACCACACATTCCAAATAAACTGAGATGAAAACTTGAGGAATCGGGAGCTTACTGTTGTAACAGTTTAACTTGTTACCCCGATTATTTGGATGTTGACGATACAAAACGCCTTACTCTATGAGTTTGTTATTGCTAACTTCGAACGGGACAGTGGCGACATCTGGAGGGAGACGGAAGAGAGGGACTCGACGGATTTCTCGTGAAGTGAAAGGTGGTGTTAGTGTATTTTAACAAGATCGTTGTATGATCGAGACATTATAGACATAGGATTAAAATATCCAGTATTATTCGTAAAATATTCCGTCCAAAATACGTTAAGGGTTCTTGTAGATTTGGGCCTGGCGTATAACTTGATTTGGTTGACTTAGTTACTGTCTACACGATTTTTCACAATTTTATAAAGCATTAAGAGGTAATTTATGTTTTGTCTTTTTACTAGACTCTCTAATTTGAAATGTTTAAGTTTTTGTTCGTACCCGTCTAGAAGATGATAGACACCTGATCGGTAAGACAAAATCCGTATAAAATAGTATAGATATTTAAAAGTAATAATATACATAGATGTCGTAAAAATAAAAATAATATTATTGCATTACTCTTAATAGGTAGATGGTAAGTACAAATACTTGATTCTAACAATTGGATTAGCTGATAATATTGCAAGTGTAGGTACATAATGTTATTTTATGACAATAATCGCTTCATTTCAGTTCAAATGCTGATGAAATATTTTAAGAGGATATATGAAATCAATAAGAGTACATTAATTTATAATTTACTTTTTTATTAATTAATGTTATTCAAAATTGTTCATTTTGAACATAAAGAAAAATTTTAACAAAACAAAAAACGACTTAAAAAGATGCACAACGAGTAAAAAAATAATTTCGAATTCTTCTGCAACTTCATAATCTACTTCCTTTTTCTACTCATCAATATGTAGGTACGATTGGATTACTTATTAGGTACTTACTACATTCTTACATACTTATTACATTATTTTTGGAGTCGAGCCCGAGCCCCCTACCGCTTTCCACACATTCAGTCCCTGTACATTCAGTTTTCAAGCAGCTCGCATGCCACCTATTGCATTTTTTGTTCAAATTTCATAATGCCAGAGCTCACCAATATAAATATATAGAAACTTTCGTGTACGCACACACACTGACTCACCAAAGTTTCATCGCAAGCGGATTAACGATTTAGCAATGTATAATTTCACGATGACAGGACTCACTATTGTATACAAAAACGATGCGGGCATGCGCACATCAATTCCCCAAAGTTTCATCGCAATCGGATGAACGGTTTAGCAAAGGATAATTTAAAGATGCCAGAGCTCACTATTTTATACAGAAACCATCGTGGGCATGCGCATATAAAATCGCCAAATTTTCATAGCAATCGGATAAATAGATGAGCAACGCATACACCCCAAACATATATACGCATGTACAAACCCAGAAACTAACATATGTTGTTTTTTATATATATAGTTAATAGATTAGACAAACAACAGTAAAAAAAGGAGATGTAAGAAGAAGGGAGAATAAAATACTATTGCTAGAGTGTTTTTATTGTATTTTTAATTTTTTTATAATTTCTTTTTTAATATTTATTAATTTATACATGAAATTTTTGATCACAAGTTATTTTATCAGAAAGTAAGTCCCGCCAAGTCACAAGACAGCTTGTCTGCAGGATCCACCGAACATAAGTTTAATCCACCAAATCAAAAATTTCTAAAAAATGTATATATCTATCGCCTTTAATCTTGCATCCAATCTAGTCCAATCGTTAGTTAACAGGTAATTGACAATTTAATATACTTATCAATCAACGTATTGTTTTGTTTTTCCAGAAAGCATCAATGTGGAGACAGTTACCATCAAAGCGGAACTTGAACACCGAGAAGATGAAGAGGGATTTTCTTGTATGGAAATTGACATAGACGTTCCGGGTGTTAAAATGGAATGCTTAGAACACTTAAGAATTACCCAGATGGCAGGTAATAATTTAACTAATTTACTATGCTTTTCTACTAGCGCATTTAAAAAAATATTACATATTTAGTCTTCCTTATTCATATTATTCCTCAAATTTGTCCACAGATCGGAAGCCACATCCTTTTGAAAAACGATTCTCTTGTCCCCATTGTAACTACTCCGGGTCTCAAAAGTCGTTTTTCGAAAGTCACCTTCGCACACATATTGGAGAAAAACCTTTTTCTTGTTCTAACTGCAATTCTTCATATTCTCTTAAGGGAAGTTTGATGAGACATATGCTCACTCACAGTGGAGAAAAACTTATTTCATGTTCTGAATGCAACTATTCATGTTTTCGAAAGGACCAACTGACAAGACACATGCTGACCCACAGTAGAGAAAAAGCTTTTTCATGTTCCGAGTGCCACTATTCATGTTCACGAAAGAGCAGCCTGACGATTCACATGCTGTTTCACAGCGGAGAAAAACCTTTTTCATGTTCCGAATGCCACTATTCATGTTCACAAAAGAGCACTATGACGACTCACATGCTGACTCACAGCGGAGAAAAACCCTTTTCTTGTTCCGAATGCCACTATTCATGTTCTCGAAAGAGAAATTTGACGAGACACATGCTGACTCACAGTGGAAAAAACCTTTTTCATGTTCCGAATGCCACTATTCATGTTCACAAAAGTGCAGTCTGACGACTCACTTGCTGACCCACAGCGAAGAAAAACCTTTTTCTTGTTCCGAATGACACTATTCATATTATCGAAAGAATGATTTGACGAGACACATGCTGACTCACAGTGGAGAGAAATCTTTTTCATGTTTCGAATGCCACTATTCATGTTCTCTAAAGGGAGATCTGACGAGACATATGCTGACTCACAGTGGAGAAAAACCTTATTCATGTTTTGAGTGTGTCCTCGAAAGAGCAATCTGACGAGCCACATGCTGACTCACAGTGGAGAAAAACCTTTTTCATGTTCCGAGTGCCACTATTCATGTTCACATAAGAGCAGTCTGACGAGACACATGCTGACTCACAATGGAGAAAAACCTTTTTCAGATTCTGAGTGCGACTATTCGTGATCTCGAAATACATGTTTGATTAAACATCTACTAACAACTGCTCCTTTTTGTTTTTGTTTTAAATATGTTTATTTAGTTATTAATTGTACAATAATTTCTCTTACTTAAATTTTACAAAACTGATTGATCAGTTTGATTGTAAAAATCTCTCATTTTTCCTATTTATTTACTTACAACAAATAAAATGTTTGATATTTTGGTGCTTAATACATATCTAGTAATTATTTAATAATATAATACTTAATATTAAAATACATAACTAATTATTATAATTCTTATTATAACATTAATTTTATTTTGAACAATGGTTAAAAGATCTAGGTACCTATTCGTTCACAATAGATTCGATTTAGGTATTTTTATACAATATTTTAGTTTTCATGTTCTATTGAAGTAGAATGATATAACTTTAGTTTTGATTTTTGAATTATGATGTCTCGTTTTTAATATTTTCAGGTAATGCATTAAATATTTCCGGAATTTTATGCCTTTTTGTTCTATCACCGTATACATTTTGAGATGTATTAATAATAAACATTTCTGCTTCTCTATGCCTAGTGGGGTAGTTATGGTTTACATGTTTTTTGAATTCTGTATTCCAGAGTTCATCTAGAGTTAATTGGTAATCTACCCTACTATGTACAGAGAGCACATTACACAAGGAGAACATGTTTTTATAATCGCCATCACATAATTGAACTTTTTTTTTGCCTGATATCAATTTTAGGAAACGGATTTGTAGTTGTTCTATTTAATGAAACACGGTAATTAGACTTGAACAGAAGAATTTATTCTCGCGAAGTAATACATGTAGGTACACTGAGCTACACATAACAGATCCTAGATGGCGTTAGGTTTAACATTATTTTGTTATAATCTAACACCCTCTCGTAACAAAATAATCCAAATTTCATATAAACAAAAAAAATAATATGATTTAAACTTCCGATATGCCCATTAAACTTTAAAATTTATAATGTTTATTTATACACAGACTTTTCGTCAATAAATCAGCTGGCATATTGGAGGTTGAAACGTAATCAATTTTCACTTTATTATCAAATACACATTCTCTAACAAAATGATGTCGTACATCAATATGTTTAGTACGTTTATGAAACAGTGGATTAACAGCCAATTTAATAGAACTTTGACTATCACTATACAAACATACAGGTGTATTTTTATTGATAGAAATCATATCTGACAATAAACTCTTTAAATAAATAGCCTCTTTGCAGGCCTCGGATAAAGCCATGTACTCCGCTTCTGTACTTGACAAAGCAATTGTTCTTTGTTTTCTGGATTCAAAAGAAATGACACATCCTGACATTATGAAGCAGAAACCAGTATATGACTTTCTATCTAAAGTACATGACGCCCAATCCGCGTCCACGAAACCATGTAAAGGATTATCATTTTTCTTATAAACTAAACCATAGCTTTTAGTTTTCTGTAGGTATTTTAACAATCTTTTTTAATGTTTCCAATGAGTTTCATTATAACAGTTATTATACTGACTTAAATAACTTACACTATAAGCAATATCTGGTCTTGTCAATACAGATAGGTACACAAGGCTTCCTATCAGCTGTTGGTATGGATATTTTAAAATATCATCATTATTATTTAAATCTTTTTCCAACATTAAATTAACTTCCATAGGGGTTTCTGAAGTATGACAATCTGACATATTGAACTTATTTAAAATATTGTTTACAAAATGTTCTTGGTCAATTGTAATACAATCATTTTGAGCATTTACCCTCATTCCTAGACATTGTTTAATTTGACCTAAATCTTTTATCTTGAATTTATTGACAAGTTCAGTCTTTAACTGTTCATAATAGTTTTCTGAATTATAAAATACAAAGAAATCATCCACAAATAATGCAACAAATATTTTAACATCATTATTACTTTTTATAAACAGACAAGGTTCATATTTGGATTTTTTGTAACCTAAATTCAATAAACATTCTTCTACTCTAATATACCAAGTTCTAGCAGACTGTTTGAGACCATAAATAGCTCTTTTTAATTTTAATACTTTATTTTTACAATTTACAAAATGAGAGTATTCTGGTATCTCTGTAAAAACATTTTCTTTAAGAAAACCGTTTAAGAATGCTGTTGGTACATCAAGGTGATTCATTTTGAGATTAAGTTGTACACTTAAAGCAAATAATAATCTAAGGGTAGAATATCTTAACACTGGCGAGAACGTTTCGGTAAAGTCTATGCCCTTTTTCTGGGAAAAACCCTTTGCAACAAGTCTAGCTCTGAAACGCACTTCACCGTCACTGTTATATTTCTTTTTAAGCACCCACTTATTTTTTACCACTGTGCCATGCTGCGGCCTGTCTACTAGCTCCCAAGTGTCATTTTCACTAAAGGATTTTAATTCCTCCTTTATTGCATTTTGCCACTCCACTTCTTCGGGTCCAGTTATAGCCTCAGTGAGAGAAATCTGTTCACTCGACACGTCTTCTATACACATGCTCGTGTAACCATAGTAATCTGGTTTACGTTTGACTCGTTTTTCCGGACCAATGTTAGTATCATCCGGAAAAACATCTGTGTCGGCCGGGGTTAACGTCTCATAAAAAGTGTCTTCTGACTCACTAGTCGATTCCTCAGGAACATATGTAACATAATTCACATTATCTTCTTCAAATGTGCTGTTCACCTGACTTTCCTTCGTGCAGTCAGGTTGCTGTGTGTCTTCGACGAAAATAGTTGCTGCCGAACTCACATTTGTATTTTCCATGACAACAACATCTCTAGCAATAATTAATTTTTGTGACTCTGGATCAAACAATCGATAACCTTTGGTGTTCCGAATAGCCAACTAGGAACATTTTAGTTGCCTTTTTATCCCATTTTTTGCGCTTTTCTTTCGGAATATGGACCATCACTCGACTGCCAAATATTCGTAAATGGGAAACATTTGGCTTTTTTCCTGTCCACATTTCATAAGGCGTAGTACCACGGCTTAGTCCCGCCGTTGGTAACCTATTTATAAGATACACCACCGTATTTACAGCCTCTGCCCAAAACTTCTTTTCGAACTGTGCATCAAATAAAAGACACCGTGCTTTCTCCACAATTGACCTATTGTATCTTTCGGATAGCCCATTTTGTTCTGGAGTATATGCGCTTGTTTTCTGATGCACTATACCACACTGCTTCCAGTAATTTTTCATTTCCGCTGAGCAGAACTCGCCACCATTATCAGATCTTAATATTTTTATTTTCTTTGATTGCTGATTTTCAACAAAATTTTTAAACTCCTTGAAGTATTTGAATGTTTGATGTTTCGACTGTAGAAAGTATACAAAACACATTCTGCTATAGTCATCCACAAATATTAAAAAGTATCTGGCCATTCCAAGTGAATTATTCTCCATTGGCCCACATAGATCACTATGAACCAATTCCAGCGTTTCCTGACTCTTGCTAGTACTCAGAGGAAAAGGCAGCCTAGCCTGCTTGCCCTCACAGCATATAGTATAGCTGGATTTATCAATTTCACAATTTTTTTTGTTGAAATGTCACACCTTCAACTGCTCCGTTCTTCATCGCATTCAGAGTTTTACAATTAATGTGTTCCAACCTTCGGTGCCATATTTCACTTGTCACATTTGTTGCTGTACACGCAAACAAATGTTCTGACTTAATTTTTAATCTATATTCATCATTTATTAAATTTGCAACACCTACCAGTACATTCTGTCGATTGCGTATTTTGCAAACTGTTGCTTCAAAGTTAACTTTGTTCCCACTTTGAATCAGCGGACTTACTGATAACAAATTTGTTGAAAGATTCGGCACGCATAAAACATGTTTGACAGGGATATCAAACTCCGAATTATTCACTACTGTCGTAATCATCGTATTTCCTGAGCATATAACCGGTATTTTCTCGTGATTTGCAATAACTATGTCCTTCACTTTGTGATTAAACGATACATCCTGTACCTAAACAACGTTCATCAACAATCATATGTGAACTTGCAGCAGAATCCACATACCAATGTGAATTATTGAATGTTCCATTCAAAAATATTGCACTAAATGCATTGGTTTCACTTTTTTTCTATGTATTATTTGGGCACTTATTCATATAATGACCGAGTTGTTGACACTTGTAACAGCGGATTGTTTTGACAGAACTCGAAGATGGCGGTGGCGTCGACGTTTTCCATTTTGCAGGGCTACCAATGCTGCCATTTCTCTTGCTGTGTCGGTGCTGCCAACCTTTTGACAAAAATGCACTATTTGTTCCAGAGCTGCCAACTTCGGAACTCATGTCCAGCAATTTAGATTTTATGACATCCGTGCTGATAATCACACCACTATGCTCGATCGCCATTACTAAAGGAGCAAATTTATCCGTTAGCCCAGCGAGCAGAAGAGATCCAATCCACTCGTCCGTTATCTGGAAACCGGTACTTTTAAGTTTCTGCGCAGTATCAACCATCTGAGTTACATAGGTACCCATTGATTCTGAGTCTTCTAGCCGAATAGATATTAGCTTTCGGAGTAAACTGATGCGACGTGTGAAGCCAGAGTCGTCATATAAGGCCTTCAAACGTTTCCATACACCTTGTACTGTTTGCTCGTTTTTGATGTGAACATAAATAGAGGAGTCAATCGTCATAATAAGTTTAGCTTTTGCTTTTGCCTTTTTATCATCCAAACTTATACAATCAGATGTTTGACAGTTCTGGTCGAAGTAATGTACGGAAATGGGTGCTTCAACATTAATCAGTTATCATGATATATATTGTAGAAGAGGATGATAATGCATTTAAGCATTAAAATGAATCATCAACATAAAAAAGTTTTTTTTTTCAACTTTGAAGATTTAAAAAAAAATCGCACGTTGCGCCACAATACGAAGTAGGTATGCCAAAAAAATAAAAATAAATAGTTGTATATCTGTGTGTAAGGATGTAATGGACAACCTTATGATTCCAGAGATATCCTCATTTTTAATGTCAGTGCCATACAAATTTTTCTTAAAAAAATGATAACTCCTTCATTTGTACACGCAATTGCTTCGTACGAAATTTTATAGCATAGTAATGATCAGCAGAATCCATTTCTAACCAAAAAAAGACCCTTGAAAATTCAAGTCTCTATGTCTATGAAAGGTGATATTCAGCTCACTGTGCGGCGTGTGATGGAAAAATATTAGAATAGACTATCGTCATCAGTGCGTAGCGAGGGGGAGGTGGGTGGGGTGGACCGCCCCGGGTGCCACCCGTGGGGGGGGATGACGCTCGAACTTAAAAAAAACTTATGAAAGTGCATAATTGCCGAAAAAAATATTTTACGCTTGAACACTGACTGTAAGGTCTATGGCTCGTTTAATTAAAAAATGTTTAATTTTTTTTTATTTTCATTCCTAGCTCAAAGAATTGCTCGGTCGGGGGTTTCTATGATATATTCCTTGTGTCATTCCAATTTTGTAATGTTATTGTTATCGTAAACGTAAACTTGTGAAGTGAATTGTTATCTATTGACTGACGTGAATTAGTGAAAAAGTTGTTAACCTGTTAGCGTTTTTATTAGTGCTGAAAGATCATTTTAAAAAAAAAAACAAGGTATGTAAGTGGATTACGATAGTTCACTTTTCTAATATTCGCAAAACTTGAATACAATTATACCAGAAACGATCGATAATTGATTGAAGAAAAATGATCAATCCTCTGTATGTTTTTTTTCTGTATTATATTGTTTTGTGTACATGAATAACTACTTAAGGAATAATAAGTATTTTGGAGGTTTTTAGAAAAGGTTTTTTATGAATTCGAAATATGCGTTTTGAATTTGTTGACGAAGCGCTATTTACACCGATTACCAAGTCAACTGCCGTCAGTATTTACACCAAACGATTAGCTGCTTACACTGGGGTAGTTTCGCAAGCTAAGGTAATTCGTCTACCAAATGTAAGAGCACCCTCAGATTTCGATCAGTTGTCGATTCTTTGGATAAGAGGTCACTTTCGCATTACTAGCGCTGTAAATCATAATACCTATTTTTTTCCAATATTTATTTATTTATTGAAAAATGAGAAATACATGAAAAACATAAGCTGCATATCTAACTAGGGCATTCCTGTATTCCATTCCATATTATGTTGGGTATTATCCAAAATCTAGTTTGAGTTACTAAAAATAAAGGTACTGTATATTTTAAATAATTTAATTATATGTACAAGTATAATCGATAAACTAGTAATCCTTAAATCAGATTTTTGCCTTAGTCCTATTTTGGTAAAAAAGTTTTTGATTTGTGACGTTACGTGAGTATGACGTCTAGATAGTGTATTTATTCGTTGACCCGGCCTACATTAATCTCACATTTTTCCAGATTTAAGTTAAGAGATTTGAGCCTGTGTGAGAATCCAAGAACTTGAATAAAAGTTACACACGGAACAAGCAAATGGTTTTCTTTCAAATTTTGGAGCGTAGGTATGGTGTGCAAGTCAAATTTTAAGCACATCTCATAAAGCTACAACCATAATATGAAAATGGTTTTCCTCCGATATTTGCAGCACATAGTCTGAAACTTTCATATCTTGCAACTCGGGGAATATCTTGCAATAGTAGAACTAGGGGATGGTTTCCTTCAAATGGATCCGCAGATGAACAGAGTTACAAATTAAATTTCAAAGGAAACCATTTTCGAGTTCCACGTGCAAGATTTGAAAGTTGAAGAATATGTGCTACAAAGATCGGAGTAATACCATTTTCGTGTACTGCGTGACTCACACTGGGGACTCACACCTTTACAATCTCACAACTGAAATTTTATCGTCACACTCTGAACACAAAACTGGTTTCAGCTTAAGAATGGGTTGTTAAAATTATATTTTCACGCCAGCTAATGATTTTCATCAGAATTTTGCAGCGTATTACAATAATTGAAGACTCCACTCGGAACTTTGGAACGGTTTCAAAATATATCCTGCTTTTGAGAACGAAACTGGTTTTTACTTTCTGTGTGCGTTTCCGCAGGTTCAAAACTGCATCCAGAACTCAAATTGGTGATGTGGGGGGGTGTTGTACCTTTTTGTTTAGCAAGTTAAAAAGGCAATTCTTTTGAATTTAGTTTTTTTTTTAGTATAGTATTTATTTTTTTGTTTACAGTTTTTTAGAGAAAATGTGTCCTTACTGGGGTACCCCGTTCTAAGGACACATTGTACAAGTTTTATTATTTGAATTATAAGTAAATACCTAATCTATGTTAGAATATTGCTAAGGAAAATTATGACGTTAGATCTAAAAGAAAGTACAAAACAAGCATTATTCTTTGTTGGGTTGCAAAATTGAATCTATTATCTTCCTTCCCATGTCCATAATCCATATTTTTATGCTTCTTTTGAAGGCGGTTATTTTTTTATGGTTTTCATTGAAAGAGGGAGTAAATTAAATAATTTTACAGAGAAGTATTCCATATTTCTTTGTCCAAAAGTCGTTTTAGTTGTAGGTGGTAGAATGTATGTTGTAATGTAGATCTTGTGAATCGGACCGAGTTGCTAACTCCTTCCTTCTTATATTTATGTTCTTAATAAAAAAAATAATGTAGATCTGTAATGGAATCTTTCAGTTCAATTTTCATCGACTTCCCGAACTATCGAAATGTGTAAATTTTCGCACACGTGATAAAAATGATTACAATACATACAATAACAAAAATTAACCAGTATTAAAGTTTAATTTGCTTTATTAGTACGTGATAAGCGTGTTTTTTAATCTTTTTTAGACCATTTTTTTTACCTACCCACGCCCTCATTGTGCCATCTCTACGCCCTCTAATTTTCTCTGGGTCTTCTACTACCCCCCTGAATGTTTCAAATGACCACAAGGGAGCGTTATCGCCCACGTTGAGGCCTATGACGTACACTATGCGCGCGTTAAAATCGAATTAGGATGTGTTCAAAAACCAGCTGGGCGTTTTAAAATCAAATATCAATCAATTAAAATCAACTTTTTAAAATCATAAGGGTATATGTACACAAAATATTTGAAAAAACGGATAATATGATTTGTACATAAAAAAATATATTTAAAAAGAAAATGGCAGACGTGCGGGCCGCAAAAAATGGATAATATAAATGTACGTGAAAAAATATATATTTAAAAAGAAAACGGCAGATATTTGTGTGGGCCGCACTTTGACGACCACGGTTCTAAACGATCCGCGTGCAGCTATCTATTCGTTGCGTCGTCTCAAATGAGATTTTTGAAAGGTGCGTGTGAACTACCGTTGCAAAATAAAGTTTTTCGTTCATTGCATGCTATTACGAATTTTCTCGAAGAGGTTTTAACGATCCACTCTTTCTTGGTTCGAGCATTATGAATTGAATTCACAAAATTAAGACATGCTTGAAAATAGCAATGATATGTTAGATTTGTTGTTACACCAGGAAGACTCCGATATTCGAATTTTGTGTCAATAAAAAATGGTTATAATGATTAAACTGCTAAATCTTCAAATTAATTCTAAGTCTTTTTGCAAAAGGTGTGTTGTATTTCTTTTAAACTAAAGTTATGAATTATTTAAAAAATGTTATCCCGACATATCTCCATCGCGAAAAAAAAACAATGTTATTATGTGTACGCAGTAATGCATTTTGATAAAAAAATTTGAAATAAGCTTTAATTTTTTCCCGGTGCCATTTTAATCTTGTCACATGCACTCCATTGAAGTTAACGCATATTTAAAACAAATTTAGCTTGTTGATCCCTACAATAATAACGATCCTGATAATATTCCAGCTTTCCTCTTATGGCAGCATGTCGCCGTTCTTGCTTATTTTATTTTATTTCTCGCTCTCTCACACTCTTCAGTCATTCTCTGTCGGAAAGTGTATTTCCTGATCTATGGAAACATAGTTGTATAACATAACGTTATTATCGACGATTTTAAACCTTTTTAGAAGCTTATTTTGAATAAAATAATTGGCACAATTAAGTACGGCTTGTGTCCTGAACGGCATTGTATTGTTACCGGCAAATCAACACTTATTTAATTAAAAAATCCGAATATCTTCAATAACTCTGCTATTAATTTCATCAATATTTTATCAGTTTCTTTAATTTGTGATTTAGGTAACCTTTGACACTAAACTTAACTCAAACCACACAAAGTTGAATTCGTTGTAGTTACCAGTAGCAGAATGTTGATTAAAACACAGAATGTTATTGTTTAATTTTAATTAGTTTCTAAGTGAATTTTATTCTGAATCCTTGTGAGAATAACCCGGTTAACATCCTATTTTCTGATTCCTAATGCTTAAAATTATATGTTTTTAATTTAAAGTCATTATAATATAATTTGAATTAATGACACCTGTGGTGTATTTTTTTGTAAATCTTATTTTCTCAATTAACCTTCAGTTTGATTATTGGTTTGTGTGATGGATACATTGAGTTTGCCCTTTTTTCGTTTTGGTTTGTGTGTTGAATATGCACTTTATTTTTGGTATAACTTACTTTACATTCCGACAAAGTTTTTTTTTATTGTTTATATTTATGTAAGTAATTTATAAATCCAAATAAAATGTGTTTTTCAATTTAATGTCTTTTACATTTATAATTTAAGAGGTACGCATTTTATGGTGATCCGACAGTTGACCCGCCGAGAATTGGCCTCCCATAAAAATTTTTATCTATTAATTTTTTTGTGCAATATTAACCAATTTCCATCGTTAAATCGGCTTCAAAAATACCAATAATAATAAATTTTGCATGAATGTCAAATTAATGGATGTACAGTGTCAGTTTTTAGGTACCTACTTATGCGCTGGTATAAAGACAAGTAGATTTTCCCTTGATGCATGTATGGTTATTTATGTTGTGAGAGTGATTTTGTGTTTTGTAAAATGAATGACTGGCGAAGGACCTTGAATTTTGTGTTACTAATCACTGCCTAAAAAATGGTAAAAATACATGCTGCAAAGAAAAGGAGAGGACTCACCGGAAAAGGGTAAAGATCTTGTATTCTGGCAATGCTGCGTTCGTTCATCCATCCAATTGGCACAAACAGTGATAGTCGGGAGTTGGTTTAATTTATAGTACACGGCGCGTTATTTTAATAGCGGAATTTTGTGAGCAGAGCACAGTGATGGCAGCGGGAGTTTATTGCAGACTGATTAAGATTGTGGGTAAGCGAGGGGGGAAAAGGTAGGACAAAAGGACTTGCAACAATAATTAATACCAAGTCCAAGCAGTGATAGTATGTATGCGTGCTGTGTAGGTATGTGTATGTGTAGGTATTAGTATGTGCGTAACCATGCCCCCCGCCTGGAAGGGGATGAAAGAATCCACTTCCATAAACCAAAAGAGTGCCAATACGTTTCAATGCGCAAACAAAATTGTAACACGCGGTAGAATGCAATTAATTATGTAAAAGTTATAAAAATGTTTATTTAAGTTATATAAATGCTTTTACCAAATGGTCAAATTGACCGATATAACAAAAAAATAAAAAAATAAAATATGGAAACGTAAAATTATGATATGTTAATGTGATAATATGCGGTAGATAAAACTAAAAGTAAGGTTTAGTACCTATTTAACAATGAAACTAACCTAATTGATTTTAAGAATAAAAGTATTATGAACTAACTTCTAAGATGTTGTTAAATCTATTGTGACGGTAAGGGACAGAGTTTAACGACTGCCCTGCGGTATATTCCGGAGTTAGTTTTAACATCCGCAACGCGGATCACTCCATCTGCCCCGGGGTAGACATTGACTATTACCCCAATAGGCCATTGAAGTGGCGCGATGTTGTCACTCTTAATCATTACTACCGTGCCTGTCGTTACCGGATTCGCATTTGTATTCCATTTTTGGCGAGCTTGCAAAGTATTCAAATACTCAATTCGCCATCGGTTCCAGAATGTCTGAACAAGACGATCCACAAGATGTTTGCGTTGTACCAAGTTGACTGGCTCGTCTGACAAATCAGCAGCGGGTAAAGATTTTAAGGGAGTGAGCGTTAAAAAATGCGCGGGGGTTAGCGGCAATGGAGCCGAAACGTTGTTAACGCTAAGTACAGATAGCGGGCGTGAATTTAGAATTGCTTCAATCTGAGAAAGCACTGTTTGCATCTCTTCATACGTCAGTAGAGAGGTGCCTACTATTTTATTTAAATAACCTTTCAGGCATTTAATGTCACTTTCCCAGATCCCACCGAAGTGAGGAGCAATTGTTTTGAGGCGGTTAATGTCTTGAACGGACATCAAAATTTTTGTTTTCCATTCGGGAGGATCAGTCACAGATTTCGTATTAAAACGTTGTAAAGGCCAATCACTTTTAGGTAATTGGGCAAAGACGGGTCCGTTAAACCATAATGGATGGTCGATTAGATGAGCGGGCGTAAGACCCCGCGACAAGCAGTCGGCGGGATTGTCTCGTCCTTTTATATAATGGAAGCATTCAGCCCCCAGATGGTTTTGTATTTGTGAGACACGGTTGGCAACGAAAGTCTGCCATTTTGCGGGCGGTGAATTTATCCACGCTAGAGCAACCGTGCTGTCGCAAGAAGCTAAAGTCGTATGAGCTTTTGAATTTGATGTGTCGGTATTACTGACCGTATGCATTAATCGTGCAAGTACTAGCGCTCCACATAGTTCTAATCGCGCAAGTGAAATCGTCTTCGCAGGAGCAACCTTAGTTTTGTTATTATTTGGACAGTAATAATGTAAGTACATAATGCCAAATGCGCGTTCGCTTACGTCAGAAAACCCGATAAGTGTTAATACACATTGGTATTCGACACCAAAAATGCGAAGAATTTTAATAAATTGCAATAATGGCATTTCCTTTTTAAACTGTCGCCAAAGCGTGACAACGGTGTCAGGAGGAGGATCATCCCAATCCAGGTTGTACTCCCATAGAGATTTAATTATCAGCTTAGCCAATAATACAACTGGTGCGGCGAAACCCATCAAATCCCAAAGACGAGCAATCGTCGAGAGAATGTTTCGTTTAGTACACGTTCTTTCGTCGGTGTGTACGACAAATACGAAACGATCAGAAGCGGGTATCCAATGAAGCCCTAGTATTTTCAGGTTTTCATCGGGATTAAATTCCACATGTTCCTTAACACGACGAGCTGTAGGAATCATGGACAAAAAGTTTGGAGAATTACCAGAGAATTTTACAAGATCGAATCCTCTCGCGGAGAATAGTAGTAAATTGAGGATAATGCGAAATAGAGCACCTTGTAAATTATTTCCGGTATGTAGGATATCATAAAGCGAGTAACCCGAATCGGATTTCATACTCGCGTCTAGCACCATCCGGATTTTGGTTATCAGTTTATTATCGCGAACTACGATATGATGCGGGATTAAGTAATGCGGTAAGTCAGAATTGTCAACTGGGGAAATGTAACCTTTCTGAAGGTATTCGCGCAATATTTTGTCGTATTCTAACTTTATTGCGGGTTGAGATATTAAGCGGCGTTCGAGAGACCGAAACCTGCGTTCGGCGGCGGGTAACGATTCACCGAGAACAGAGGGACTGTTTCGAAACGGCAACGCGACGATATAACGACCTGCCGTGTCACGAGAAGTAGTGAGTTTAAACATATCCTCACACTCTTGTTCATCAGGCGTTAAAAACTTCTCATCTGGAATGTCTTCCAATTCGAAGAAGCGCGAAAGGCAAAATTCATCATTTTGCGTGAACGTACAAAATGATTGCGTGGTGTTTATACTTGGGTTTTCAATCATCGTTGGGGCAGTACCCAAGATGAGATATCCCAAAGTAGTTTCGATAGCAAATGGCTGTCCGAGAGAACCTGATATTTTGTTTGCCTTTAGAATGCGAGCAAACATGTCACATCCTAAGATGATATCAATCTCGCCGGGCGTACAGAATGTTGTGTCTGCTAAAGGCAAATTGTCAAGATACGACAAAGAGGAGCGGTTAATGTTAACAGTAGGCAACTCACTGGTTATGGTTTCTACTACATATGGTTTAATCGTATACGACTGAGTGATGTCATAGCGGGAGAGTAATTTTAAGCAAGTTACGCCATTTGTCACATTTCTTACGTCACCTATTCCCGTGACGTAAGTACTTGGAGATGACCGCACCGTAAGATTCAAGCGTGAACAGCATTTGCGCGTAATTATGTCCCTTTGGGAGCCGCTATCTATTAGAGCCCGTATCGTCTGTACCTGGCCCTTAGCGTCTCTGGTAGTGCAAACAGCCGTTCCTAATAGTGCAGTAGTATTTGCACTTGAGCATGAATTTGTCACACATAACGAAACCGGATTCGAAGAATTTAAGTTATCATTATCGGCATCCGTTTGTGACGCGGGAGATGGTGTTGGGTCCGTTTGTGACTTCGGCCCATCAGTTTGTTTGAAATGCAACAAACTATGATGATTGAGCGCGCATGTTTTGCATGTACTCTTCGATTTACAAGCCTTCGCGGTGTGCCTAGTACTGAGGCAATTCACACAAACTCGAATCTTCGATGACTTAATGCAGTTAAATCGCTCGCGTGGTTCTAGACTTGTGAATTTTGAACATTGGTATAAAGGGTGCGATCCCTTTTGACAGCAAAAACAAATTTCGATGGAGTTATTATCGAATTTTTCGACATTAATAAATGCCTTTGCGGAATTAGTTTTTTGCGGTTTAGCGGTATAATTATTATTTGAGCCAAGAAGGCTCGATGTCGGTTGCGTGATTTGTGCGCGATTAAGAATTCGTTGCTGAACTCTTACGAAGTCGATTAGTTCCGCGCTGGACGGTAGATTTTCATTATTTTTAATAGAAGATTCAAAAGCCTTTACAGTCTCTATGTCAAGACGTTTAAGACCTAGTTGCAACAATATGAATTCTGCGAGGTCTTTTATTTTTAATTGCTTCAGCGCGGCGATATTAGTGGAGTATGCATCTGCAAAATTCTCTAAAGAAGCGGGCGTGGCCGAGTTAACTGGAGGTAATTTCAGCAATCGGTCAAAGTATAATTCAGCGAGAACGCGTTGATCATTATACTTAGTACACAATGCGTCCCAGATAACTTGATAATTTGTACCTGTAGGCGTAATAGCTTTGCAAATATTTAATGCTTTTCCGGTTAATTTAGACATCAGATACTGCATTTTTTTCCGTATCATCCAGAGAATCATTCAAATGTATAACTGAATTATATGTTTCATAAAAGAGAGACCAACTATCCAGATTCCCGTTAAAGCACGCTATCTCCAATGCAGGTAGCTTAATTTGACGGCGAGGTTTTGCAACCGGATTCGACAGCATATTTGCTTCTGTATATTTAATAACACCGAAGAGTTCTTCAAATGCATTTAATTGAGTGTATTCAGCGATTGCTTCCGGATTCAATTCCAGTTCGCAATCCACCTTTTCATCTAATATTGTTATAAATTCAGAACGAATTTTTTCAACAGTAGTTGCGCCTGATAAAAAAGATTGGCGATCGTAAATGCTTTCCGAAGCTTTTCTTATCTTGTCATACACCGACTGTAGGCTCGCAAAGCTAGCGGCTAGTTTAGCATTTAAACGTTTGAGACGTCTTTCATCCCGAGACGACTCGATTGACGCGCTCGTAGCCATTTTCTTTATTCCGGTTATATTTACAAAATATGAAACGTAAAACAACTAAAAATGCGGTTAAAGGGTATGCGGTATGGTATGAGGAAGGGTATGCGGTATATAAAGGGTATGCGCTAAAGGGTATGCGCTATATAAAGGGTATGCGGTATGATGTATGCGGTTTGAGGTAAGGGGTATGCGGAATGCGGAATGCGGTATGCGGTTAAAGGGTATAAGGTATGTGGAATGCGGTATGAGGTTAAAGCGTATGCGGTATGCGGTATGATGTATGCGGTTTGAGGTAAGGGGTATGCGGTATGCAGTATGCGGTATTATGTATGCGGTTTGAGGTAAGGGGTATGCGGTTAAAGGTTATGCGGTATGTGGAATGCGGTATGCGATACGCTGTATGCGATATAAGGTATGCGGTATGATGAGTCTGTATTATTTATGC
Source organism: Limnephilus marmoratus (assembly GCA_917880885.1). Classification (NCBI taxonomy): domain Eukaryota; kingdom Metazoa; phylum Arthropoda; class Insecta; order Trichoptera; family Limnephilidae; genus Limnephilus; species Limnephilus marmoratus. The sequence continues at coordinate 42,280,229 of OU862907.1, read as the reverse complement.
GGAATTTATTAATTAATATATTAATTAATATATTCAATTAATTCACTGTAATCCGCTCACAGGGTTAAATTGACTGTTGCGCGGTGTAAAGGTTAACGGAATACGTTAACGGATCCGGCTCGAAGGACCAGAAAATGTATGGTTATTTATGTTGTGAGAGTGATTTTGTGTTTTGTAAAATGAATGACTGGCGAAGGACCTTGAATTTTGTGTTACTAATCACTGCCTAAAAAATGGTAAAAATACATGCTGCAAAGAAAAGGAGAGGACTCACCGGAAAAGGGTAAAGATCTTGTATTCTGGCAATGCTGCGTTCGTTCATCCATCCAATTGGCACAAACAGTGATAGTCGGGAGTTGGTTTAATTTATAGTACACGGCGCGTTATTTTAATAGCGGAATTTTGTGAGCAGAGCACAGTGATGGCAGCGGGAGTTTATTGCAGACTGATTAAGATTGTGGGTAAGCGAGGGGGGAAAAGGTAGGACAAAAGGACTTGCAACAATAATTAATACCAAGTCCAAGCAGTGATAGTATGTATGCGTGCTGTGTAGGTATGTGTATGTGTAGGTATTAGTATGTGCGTAACCAATGCATTTAAATGAAAATACGTTTCATACTTAGTTATTTGGCATAGGTACTTATTTATCTGTACAACCCCTCGTAGTCCAATGGTTTTATTGTGTGTAATAATGAATAACGTCTTTTTCCTAAACCCATTACATATTGTATATAAGAATGTCGGAGGCCGATCAACTGTCATGGAAACGAATATAATTATTTCAGAAATTTTGATTAGATTTCTAATTTAGGTAATATTATTTTTCTCATTTTATTTTATGCCATTTGTATTAAATAAATGGTTTAGAAATTAAGGCAGTGTAGTTAAGAGGTTATCAATATTGAAGAATTTCTAATTATTCGGATAATATGGACATCATGTGCAGTACCCGGAAAAGTTTTGTGTAGACAGTCTCGTTCACCAAGGAGCCTGACGCTGGTCACCAACAAACAATCAACTCGTTTATTTGAGAATGTGCTTACTGTTCATAGCCATCAGTACGTAGAAATGAAATAACCTTGTTTTAGGGTTTATTCTGAAGGATCAATCTCGTTTCTACTATAAATGTCTCTTATCTGGCGTAATCAGCAGTGTTCCTGTGAACAGAACAACAAGTCACTGTTGATGAAGTTGACATCTGGGGTTCGGAGTTCTCTACTGAAAGCCAGATAGGCGGCACTGTATCCCGTACTGTGGCACTTCGCGATGTTCATGGAGAATCGAATGGAAAAGGTTTTTCTCCAAAGTGAGTCAGCACGTAGGTCATTAGATTGCCCTTTGAGAACTTGAATAGTTGCACTTGGAACACGGAAAAGGTTTATCCCCACTGTGAGTCAGCATGTGAATCATCAGATCGCCCTTTCGATAATAAGAATATTTTTACTGCAAACATGAAATTGTTTTCCTCCACTGTGAGTTAGCATGTAGCTCGTCAGAATGCTATTTCGAGAACATGAATAGTCGCATTCAGAACATGAAAAAGATTTTTCTCCACTATGAGTCAGTTTGGGGCTCATCAGATTGCCCTTTACAATACAAAAAGACTTGCAGAACTGTGAGTCAACATGTGTTTCTTCAAATCTCCAATTCGAGAACAAGAATGGTTGCAGACGGAACATGAAAAAGGTTTTTCTTCACTGTGAGTCAGCATGTGGCACGTCAGACTGCTCTTTTGATAACATGAATATTCGCACTCCGAACATGAAAAAGCTTTTTCTCCACCGTGAGTCAGCATGTGGCTAGTCAGACTGCACTTGTGAGAACAAGAATAGTTGCACTTAGAACATGAAAAAGGTTTTTCTCCACTGTGAGTTCGCATATGGCTAGTCAGACTGCACTTTTGAGAACATGAATAGTTACACTCGGAACATGAAAAAGGTTTTTCGCCTCTGTGAGACAGCATGTGTCTCGTCAGACTGCCCTTCAAAGAACATGAATAGTTGCACTCGGAACATGAAAAAGGTTTTTCTCCACTGTGAGTCAGCATGTGGCTAGTAAGTCTCCTTTTTACAAAACATGAATAGTTACACTTGGAACATGAAAAAGGTTTTTCGCCCCTATGAGTTAGCATGTGTCTCGTCAGACTGCTCTTGTAAGAACAAGAAAAATTGCACTCGGAACATGAAAAAGGTTTTTCTCCACTGTGAGTTCGCATATGGCTAGTCAGACTGCACTTTTGAGAACATGAATAGTTACACTCGGAACATGAAAAAGGTTTTTCGCCTCTGTGAGCCAGCATGTGTCTCGTCAGCCTGCCCTTCAAAGAACATGAATAGTTGCACTCGGAACATGAAAAAGGTTTTTCTCCACTGTGAGTCAGCATGTGGCTAGTAAGTCTGCTTTTTACAAAACATGAATAGTTACACTCGGAACATGAAAAAGGTTTTTCGCCCCTATGAGTTAGCATGTGTCTCGTCAGACTGCTCTTGTAAGAACAAGAATAGTTGCACTCGGAACATGAAAAAGGTTTTTCTCCACTGTGAATCACCATGTGGGTAATCAGATTGTACTTTTGAGAACATGAAAAGTTACACTCGGAACATGAAAAAGGTTTTTCGCACCTGTGAGCCAGCAAATGTCTCGTCAGTCTGCTCTTGCAAGAACATGAATAGTTGCACTCAGAACAAGAAAAAGTTTTTTCTCCACTGTGAGTCAGCTTGTGGATCGTCAGAGTGCGCTTGTGAAAACATGAATAGTTGCATTCGGAACAAGAAAAAGGTTTTTCCTTACTGTGAGTCAGCATGTGATTCTTCAATTCTCCCATTCGAAAACAAGAATAATTGCAGACGGAACAAGAAAAAGGTTTTTCTCTGTGAGTTAGCATGTGTCTCGTCATATTTCCCTTTCGAATACATGAATATTCGCACTCGGAACATGAAAAAGGTTTTTCTCCACTGTGAGTCCGCTTGTGGATCGTCAGTCTGCTCCTTTCAGAACATGAATAGTTGCACTCGGAACAAGAAAAAGGTTTTTCTCCACTGTGAGTTAACACGTGTCTAGTCAGACCGCACTTTCGAGAACATGAATAGTTGCACTCGGAACAAGAAAAAGGTTTTTCTCCACTGTGAGTTACCATGTGGATCGTCAGACTGCCCTTCTGGGAACATGAATAATTGCACTCTGAACATGAAAAAGGTTTTTCTCCACTGTGAATCATCAAGTGTGTCTTCAAATCTCCTTTTCGAGATAAAGAATAGTTGCAGTCGGGACAAGAAAAAGGTTTTCTTCCAGTATGGGTGCGAAAGTGACTTTTCAAATCAGTTTTATGAGAGCAGGAGTAGTTGCAATGAGGACAGGAAAATCGTTTTTCCACAGGATGCGTCTTCAGATCTATGGACAAATTTGAAAAATAATACGGATAAAAAAGACTCAAAAAGACTTTTTGCCTGCGTTAGGAAAAAATAATCACAGTAAATGCATAAAAAAGATACAAAATGGATATCGCTAAATGTTGAATCATAGTGAACAGTTTTACCTGCTGTCTGGTTCTTCCTTACAACGTGTATTAAGCATTCCTTTTTAACATCGGAGAGGTCTATGTCAATATCCATATAAGGAAAACCCTCTTTGTCTTCTCCTTGGGGTTCAAGATTCAAGGATTCAACTGTCTTCACATTGGTGCTGCCTGCGAAAACAAAATGACAACATTGATCACTAATGTACAATTTTTTTATAAAAACTATAAATTTGAAAGATTTAAAACACTGCCTGGATTTACTACGCATAAGCGGGAATTTGGATTAGAAACTTTAATATCAATGTAAGATAAAAAATGACCCCGGATGTCCGCTTCAGAGAACGATGCTTCAAGGAGGATCCTGCTCTTAAAGACGTCTATGGAGAGGTGTTCACTTCCATCAGCATTTACGCATTTTTAGTGTTTAAACAATTAGTATAACTGAGATAATGTTCCAAATAAACAGAGGTAAAATCTTGAGGTACAGGGAACTTATTTTTAATTTATCAATTCAACTAACTGGTTGTCTGAGTAATCACCGCATTATGTAAACATTCCTTCTTTACATCTTGGAGGTGAAAATCTATATCCGTATACAGCATAACACCTCCGCCTTCTTCCTGGGGCCCTGGTTCCGTCTTGATGGAAACATTCTCAGGATTTGGTATATCCATGGCCCTGCTGTGGTAGCGTCTGGAAATAAGTTTGAGCCAAAACAAAAATTCCTGGAAAAAACCAAATTTATAACGGAAATTTAATTCGCATGAGTCTTGAATATTTGGTTGGGCTTGTAATATTTGGCCAAAACATTGAAGTCGTAATAAGATAAGATAATAATAATAATAAGATAACTTATATATTGAAACAAGGATATAGAAACTATTGTGACTGTATTTTAAGCTCGCTTTTGACATTTGAAAACGGTTGAGAATCGCCATCAATATCGGAATACTCAAGATAATGTATACAATGTCTATTTCAAAAGATAAACCAGTAAAACCTTAATATTTCTATTTTTGAAACTGACAATCCATGGTGTTATTCCATTATAATATATTATGATAAAACAAATATAAAACTTTCTTTCGCTTTAATTTTATTGACCATAACCGGTTTCAGCTTGTTAGAGCCATCTACGACTGGTACAAATAATTCTTAGTCTACGGCAGGGGTGAGGAACCTTTTTAGCGTCGCGGGCCATTTGGATGTTCATACTTTAACCCGCGGGCCGCACTCCGTTTTCCGTCTCGGGGAGGGGGGGGGGGGGGACATTCGAAACAAAGAACTGGTTTTACTGTAACAAATTACAAAAATAGTTACGTAACTGCTAACACTTTTTAATTATAGCTACACTAGGAACATGCAAATTGGTTTTCCTAAAATTTGGCTGCATATAGTTTCCAACCAGGATTTTATAACTGTACTTTGAACACGAGAACAGTTTCTGTCAAAATGCACCAGCGGATAAAATCACAACTGAAATTTTTTGCAGCATTCTGAACACGGAACTAGTTTCAATTTAGATTAAATTTGCATGCGGGGAATTAAAACAACACTCGTTGCATGAAAATGGCTTTCCTCTAATTCTGGCAGCATAAACTGAGAAACTTGAATTTTATAAATGCTCTTAAAACCTAAAAAATGCGTCAGCTAATGAAATCAAACCTGATGCGTTATCGTTGCATTCTTAACACATAACTGGTTTTAATTACAGGTTGAATCTGTACAAGGGTAATTAAAACTATACTCAGAACGTGAAATTGCTTTTCTCCAATACTGGCAGCACATATGCAACTTCAAATTAATAACTGTATATTTATGCACTTCACTCATTTATATGTATGCACTTCACACACGAGAATGGTTTCTTACGAAATACGTTAGCGAGATAAAACCCCACCTGGAATTTTTTCGTTGCATTCTAAACACAGAAATGATTTTAATTATAAAGTGAGTTTGTATGCAGGGAATTAAAATTAAACACAATTCTGGCAGCTCAAAGTACGCTACTAGAATATTATAAATGCAATTCTAACACGAGGAATGCGTCAAAAAATGAAACCCCACCTGGATTTTTTTCGTTGAATTCTTAACACAGAACTGGTTTCAGTTATAGGCTGAATTTAAACGCGGAGACTTAAAACTACTGAATGTAGCCATTTTACTGAGTACATGAAAATGGCTTTTCTCTAATACTGGCAGCAAAAAAGCAACTAGAATTTTATAATTGCACTTCAAAAGCGAGAACGGGTTTCTACGAAATGCGTAAGCAGACGAAACCACACATGAAATTTTTTCATTGCATTTACACACAAAACTGGTTTTTCCGTCAGAGCGAATTGGATAGTCAGTGCCCAGTTTTAATTAATACTGCATCTAGAAAACCAAAATGGTTTTACCTTCGAAATGCGTTATGAATCCGCAACAGGAATTTGCATTGTGAACACAAGATTGGTTTTACCTTGAGAATGAATATGCATAGGAGTCCAAAAGTCAACCAGCTTAAATTAAGTTGTACTTTGATTACGTGAATGGTTTTTCTACGTTTTGTAGCTTTAAATTGAATATAATTTTATATTTATTTCACTTATAACAATAAATTAGATGTAGTGATTTTTTATGACGGAAGTGTGACAAATATTATGGCATTAATGTTTGTATTATATACAAAATATTAAGAGACGTGCCTGACTTAATATAACCAGTGATTCTTGACTTTATTTGTGGAGATTTTATATCTTGCTTTTAGTTCATCATCGTTTTGTAATTGAATAATTTCGTGCTGCAGATTATCAGGCATATTCGATAGTTCGACGTTGAACGGTGTAGCAAATATGTTTAAATCCGTTTGCTCTCTTTTCACGTCCTTAAACCGATCATTAAATGCCTTACTTAATTTCGCGCACTCACCAGCGTATAGAAAGAAAGCATTTGTCCTTGCAGTGTTGGAAAATGCGTCGTGTTATTCATTTCGAGTTAAAATCTATAGTCTTAATTTAGTTTCAAATGATTTGACGTTTTACTTAGCTTCAACTTTCATTCAATGTCTTTAATTGGATTTTATTCATTTACTCTCCACTTTACTTCCGCAACGATGACTAGAAAATAATTTTTATGACAGACTGCCAAAGATTGCCCTCCGAGCCTCCGAATAGAGTTGCTATCAATCCTGAAATATTGAGACTGTCCCATTCAAGAAAATTAAAAGTTCCAATTGAATTTCACTATCGTTTCACAATAAAAAAAATAAAATAAAAGTTTAATGGGAGGTTTTATCACGTTTTTATTTGTATCCAAACTACTTGCTAGTAACGAAACGTCTTAAAAATGCATCTGAAACACCGTGAAAAACCCATCCCGTTCTGTGTAATTTTTTGTGGTTCTTTCAGCAGGCCGCACCAAAAGTGCCCGCGGGCCGCACCAAAAGGCCTCGCGGGCCGCATGCGGCCCGCGGGCCGCAGGTTCCCCACCCCTGGTCTACGGTTTGTATGCATAACGTATGAGGGAGGGGTAGCCCACAAGGATATTAATCAATTATATTTGTTAATAAGTCGTTTTAGACTGTCAAATTTCTAAGTATTTTGATAATTTCAGTAGGCTAATAACTTCGGGTTTGTAGCTCACTTCAATATTGTTTAGGCAAAAACCTTACAAGTATTTATTATGAATTTATTAACGACCTAACTTTATTATCAAATCGTTATTATATTTATGATATATGGGATTTTTTGGAGTAGGAATAGTCTAAACTAAATGCATATTTTAATTTTGAAAATATTATGAAATATCCACTGCACATAAAAGGTGACGTGGCAATGATTATAATTGCTTGTTCATTACAAAGTGAGGATTCATGTTTTTTTAGCAGGTAATTTCTAAAGATTCTAGGCCATCTAGTTTACAGGGTTGCCAGGTCTTTTCCAAATAAATACCGAAAAGTGAGCAAAAAAATTTCGAGGTGAAATTTTCCGAGAATTTCACTAGATTTTGGTAGTGCCTTGGCAAATTAAAACCCGCGTCGGGGGGGGGGGATTGTAAGCAGTCAAATTACTCGAATAATCACATTTACGCAAGGGAGGCGTCTACTAATATAAACAGGAATTCCAAAAACTGAAAAAATCGAACTAATATCTATGAGAACCAAAGTGTTGACGAATATCTACAGTTCAAACTGTTGACTAATATCTATGGGAACCAAAGTGTTGACGAATATCTACAGCACTGGCAGAGGTTGGATTTGCAATTATGTATAGCATATTGGAATAACGTAATATTGCGTATGCAGTTTAAAAAATTTAATTTATGTAAGTATGTAGGTACGTAAAAATCCCTAATATCGGACTATTGGACACATTTAGCTGATAAGTCCAACCTACGCTCTGTAGATATTAGTTCAACCTACTATGTAGATATTAATCAACACTCTGAAGTTCGTAGATATTAGTTCAACATTTGAGCTGTAGATATTCGTCAAACATACAGGCTGTAGATATTAGTATCTGGAGTCTTACGCAAGTACGTAGTAGTCACCTGATGTGTAACACTAATCCGCGAAATGGCTCGAAAACAGTGAGCGCGTGAACGAAGCTGCAACATCGCACAAATTAAATAGGGATGCTACGCAACATTGATTTATTTAGTCAAATCTGACAATTGAATCGTTTATTAATAAGAAAAAATAATCAGAAAAAATACCGAACCGCCCATACTTCGGTATTTTTGTTATACCGAACACAGAACACAGTGCTAAAATACCGAACGGTTCTGTAGAATACCGAACACTTGGCAATACTGCTAGTTTATGACCTTCATTGCAAGTATGGAGAACTTTAACATCTCTGCCTTTATCAAACGAGTGTTTATTTTCTAATAAGTGTGATGCTACATTCAACAATTAGCCAAGTACCATCTTTTGGATCCGCCATTCCGCTTTTAACAGAATATTGGAATTCCATATAAACATAATGTGAGTTTTTAAATCAATGCAATTTTAATAACTGTTTGCTGCCAAAATGATTTAGTGAAGTGTTTACAACAAACGGCGGGTGAAATGCAGATCCGGGCACCACTTGGAAATTTAATAAAAATGCACTTTCTAGATGAGAAAAGTGTGGAAAAGTTGAATAAAAAAGAAATTAAGGCGCGCTCGGCAAAATTGAGGGAGATACAGCCGTTTAAAGAATGTATGAAATGACACTTCATGAACCAGACACTGTCCGCCATTTGATACTAATTTGTTGGTAGGGATACCTGATACAAGAGCCTAGATACGATTGTAGGGAATAAATAATAAGGCGCGTAGGTACTGGAATGGAGACAAACCATTCAAATCCTGGGATGTTTAAAAAAAAATTGTTTGATGTTTTTGTTTTGTTTGAAATTTTTGTTTGATGTTTTTGAAAACAGGGATGCTTTTTAAAATTGACGCGAGCAGGCGGTATAAAGGGGCACAAACCATGTTACACAAACCTAGCGTAGCCGCTAAACTACTTGAAAACAGGGATGTTTTTTAAAATTGACGCGAGCAGGCGGTATAAAGGGACACAAACCATGTTACACAAACCTAGCGTAGCCGCTAAACTACTTGAAAACAGGGATGTTTTTTAAAATTGACGCGAGCAGGCGGTATAAAGGGGCACAAACCATGTTACACAAACCTAGCGTAGCCGCTAAACTACTTGAAAACAGGGATGTTTTTTAAAATTGACGCGAGCAGGCGGTATAAAGGGGCACAAACCATGTTACACAAACCTAGCGTAGCCGCTAAACTACTTGAAAACAGGGATGTTTTTTTAAAATTGACGCGAGCAGGCGGTATAAAGGGACACAAACCATGTTACACAAACCTAGCGTTAGGTTAGGTTAGGTAACGCATTTTTAGGACTACGAATTTTCATACTTTTGGTTTAAGAATACGGTCGTTGAGATAGTTGTAATTCATAATATAGGGATAAATATTTTTTTGAGAGCTGGTAACACTGACTTTCTTTTCTTAGGTTAGTATGACTGGTTTATTTATAAAATGGCGGGTGTACTGACATAATCTGTTCGTGGAGTGAAATTTTTCTTAACGTAATTGAAAATTAATTACTTATTCAATTTTTTTTTTTATTGCTTTCCGCACTTTTTTTCACCTTCCAGGTTAAAGTTCTCAACTTAAAACGCGATGAAAACATGGTTTTCTGCCAAAAAAAAGTGGTGCCCGGATCTGCATTCCTCCCCAAACGGCTCCGTCAATTTTATTTATGTTATTGAATGTTGGGCTTAAGAAGAAGTGCACAAATGATTTACTCAAAAAGACTCCAGATACTAATATCTACAGCCTGTATGTCTGACGAATATCTACAGCTCATATGTTGAACTAATATCTACAGCGTGTATGTCTGACGAATATCTACAGCTCATATGTTGAACTAATATCTACAGCCTGTGTGTCTGACGAATATCTACAGCTCATATGTTTAACTAATATCTACGAACTTCAGAGTGTTGACTAATATCTACAGAGCGTAGGTTGAACAAATATCTACAGAGTGTAGGTTGGACTAATCAGCTAAATGTGTTCAATAGTCCGATATTAGGGATTTTTACGTACATACTTACATAAAGTTTTTTAAACTGCATACGCAATATTACGTTATTCCAATATGCTATACATAATTGCAAATCCAACCTCTGCCAGTGCTGTAGATATTCGTCAACACTTTGGTTCTCATAGATATTAGTCAACAGTTTGAGCTGTAGATATTCGTCAACACTTTGGTTCTCATAGATATTAGTTCGATTTTTTCAGTTTTTGGAATTCCAATTTATTTTTGGAAAAGCGAGACAAGCAACAACAGGTTTTACTATGACTGACGTCTATGTTGTCAAATTTTCTGGAATTAGAAGAAGAAAATGCGAAAAGATGTCATCGTATATTAACCATAGATTGGTTAAGGTTATAGATTTTCACGGCCAAAAGTATTTTCATTGTTTGTTTTTGGGGTGTTATGTCGTGTTGCGCTACCTCCTTCTTTAGCCAAAATTTCGGACAACGTTGCAGTGTCCATCATCATGGCAGATCCACATCTGCCGGATCTGTCCTGATGATAGACACTGCAACGCTGTCCAAAACGTTGGCTTAAGAAGGAGGTAGCGCAACACGGCGTAACACCCCAAAAACAAATAACGCAAATAACCATAGATTGTTGCTTTCTCACTCTAGTACTAATCAAGTCAAAGTAGCAATTTAATTTTTCCACAGAAAATCCAAAATTAGGTATACTTCTAATTGACGGCTTAAATGTTCCTCGAACAAAACGTAGAATGAATTCCATAAAACGTGTAGGTGTACAGATTGGCGTTGGTAGGGTTATCTAAGTCGCGTTAGATACAGCGAAGTTGTGCATGTGAGCCTGCAGCCTGCCTTAGATCAAATGAAAGAACGGATGTCGATCAGTTTGGCTGTCAGCCGCTATCAAATGAATAGCGTGATTAATATCTATCACTACCACAAGTGTGGGATGATAAATTTAACTGCGTGGGTTAAACAGAGTAAGGGATATCATGTAGAATTGAGATTGGAAACAGGACGAAACGACTGACAGGGAAGAAAGCACGTGTCAACTAAATATTTAGGTTATAATAGACACATAAATAAAACAATCCCCATGGACAGTAACGAAGTCATAGACAATTATTAAAATATCCTTGCCTGGCCTTTTAGGTTAAGGTTGATTTATGTTTGTGTTAATTTATGTTCATGGTGTTCCAAAGAGAGAGTACGAAAACAGCGTGCAATTTAGTTGTGAACGATGAATACTTGGAGCACATGGAAAAGTTTGTCAATCTGGGTAGTATGTTAAGGCTATAGCGATATTAACAAAAGGGTAAATGCAGGTTACTCCTGAAGACTGAATGCCGTTGGCGCTAAAAAAAACTGTCAAAAGCAGCTAAGCTAGCAGTCCACAATAGAGTGCTGGTATGGCAAAACCATGTATGATCGCGTGAGAAATGTGGAGAACCGCAAAGAATTCAAATCTGATGTAAGCATAGTGAGTAAGATTAAGAAAGGAACGCTCAGATGGATTGGACATGTAGAGCGAATGAAGAAAGTAGTGTTAGAAGAATATATGACGCAAATGTGAATGGTAGAAGAAGTCGGGGGATCAAGCGAATCAGATACTTGAGTCGGGCCATGTCAAAAGTCAGAATAATAGAAGAGTATGTATGAGACGATGTATGAATGTGAGTGAGGCAAAGAGTGTATTTCAAGATCAAGTTGTTTAGCGGTCCGTGCTCTCTGCCCACCCCTGCGGAGAAACGTCGTTATGGTTGATTAACATTATGTCTTCTATAATATTGTATTTAAATTACGTCTTGTACCCATATCTTATTAATACACCCATATCTTAAAAATGCGGACGTTGACGAAATAGTTGATTCCTTTTATAACATATTAAACAATACCATCAACCAATTTGTCCCTAAACGCATCGTCAAAAAAAAATAATTTTCCAAAATGGTATTCAGCTCCTCTAATCAAAATCATTAAAGAAAAACAAAAACTTCATAAGAAATGGAAATCCTATAATAATCCGTTAGATTACATACAGTTCACTACCAAACGTACACAACAAAAACACCTACAGAAGCACTGCTATAATCAATACATATGCTCGGTTGAATCTAACATTCAGAATAATAATAAACACCTCTGGAATTATGCTAAAAGCAAAAGTAAAACAACTGGCATCCCACAAATCATGCACCTTAACCCATTACCTCCATGAATTATTTTTTATTTTTATAAACTTGAATCATCATTATAACCCGATAGTATAGACTTAAAGAAGAGCCCAAAATCAGTTTTAGAATTTTCCGCCCGCCCACCCTCTCACCAGAGCTTCTAGAAAATTGATGCCTAAACGCAACTCTTGGAGGTAACCCCTCTAAGCAAAATTTATGTCAACTATGGGTTAAGTGCAGTCTACTGTGAGATTTATATTGATAATATAAAATAAATGATTGCCTTTGTTTATAATTCAATGAAAAAATATATATTAATGGAAAATTCGCAAAATAATAAAAAATTCAATATTAAAAAAAACATTCAAGAATGAGGAAAATAACCAAATCTAAGCAAATTATTCTTTAAGTGATACTGTTCGAAGTAGTCAAAATAAAGGGCTCGGTTGCAGGCCCGGCACCGGTAGCCTGTTAGATTTTTTTTACACAGAGCATAACGAATATGAGATTTGCCACGACATTGCAAATGAAATTTTTGCATTCGAGGCACACAATTCCCATCTTCTGCGTCATGGCCTTCCTTCACATGAGGTTCTCTGAATTCGATATTGATCTGATTTGGAAAAGACAATAAAAGAGTACGGGTAAACTCCACATGGAATGCCTTCTGGGAAAGGTTTCTCTGTTGCCTAGTCATCTTCTGGTTTCCCATATCATGCTCGTACTTCCTCAAGAAGCATTGCAACTTCCATCCATTTACAAGAGACAAGAGCGCTGCTGAGGCAAGATACAAATAAAGGCCAGTACCACTTCTTGGACCGAACGTTGATCCGATAATTTTGTACACCATTATCATGGAGGTCCACCCATTCCCAAATTGTAATTTTGTATTAACGCCGGGCAATCGATTTTTTTGCATGCTTTCTCCAAATTGTTGCCTTTTTTGTCTTTCTTCGATATCTGCCAACGCTGCACTTGACGTACTGGCTCCATTCGATCATAGTTTGTGGCCACTGTTACTACACGGCTGTCCTACCAACGGCATACGAGGATTTGGTTTTCTACGTCTACCACCGCATCAAATTTATCTATAATTATAAAAGCGATGAGAGTTAAACTTTAGCTAGGTAAATGAACGCTATGCGCAAGGGAAATATAAAAGAAAATTATACCTTTAGGCAATTGCTTTCCTGTCTTCAACTTGCCTGAAGCTTCAAGGTTAAGAAGCTACATGTGCCAGTAGCGCGCATTCTCTTATCCTTCAGGACACTCATCAAATGGTGAGATGTGAAGAAATTGTTCATAAATAGCTCATGGCGTATGGGGAACTCTATATATTCTATCGTAGAAGTAGGGCGGATAATCCCTGATCTAATTAGGGGTCATATGTATCAGATGCTCCGGAATACGGCATTGCTTGGAACAGGTATCCTTAGACCACTTTTGTTTATAGTGAGGCTTCTTTTTGTACTGTAGTTTTGATTTTTTGGCTGGTGGTGCATTTGAAATAGATATTCTCAAGGTATTACGACTCACACAGGACGATGTCGAAGGCTGACTCCAGTGAAGGTCATTAGCGAATTCATCTGGTTCATGCTCGTCAAGGCATGACTCATCAATTTTCAAATTTCGATGTTGCGCTCGATTACAAATGTGCCGGCAATATCTCGAAAGTTATCCACCTCCGCATCTTCATTATTTTTCATAAAATTATCGTCAATATGCTCTTCGTTCTTCTGTTTATCAACGTTCTCTGAATAGCGCGTTATTAACAACATTATTGTCATCACTTTCACATACGCTAAAAGAGCGCTCCAATTCTGCCACCATTTCATCTTGATTCAACGATTTCGTTTTATAACGACGAATTATGTAGGTATAGGAGAAGTAGGTATTTTCGACATGATAAAAAATATACGAAAACCGTAGACAAACTATTGATTTCAATAAAAATCACTCATAAAAACTATACAAAACCATATTATTTGAAGGCAAGCTAACCAAAAACGTATGTAAACACTGTCACAGCTAACCTCCAAAGGTTGCGCGCAGGCATCACCTGATTTCAGTGACATCTAGCTGTCATCTTATGCATATAATACTATGTTGAAACATTGTTTCCGACCATTTAATCTTTTGATAACAATATGTGATTCACACATGTTTTATTTTTTTCCGATTTAATTTTTTTTTCTTTTTTTCAAAATGGGTCTATTTTCAGGGCTTTAGTAAAAAAATAATTAAAAATAGGATGATTAATAAAATTTATCAAATTATGTTAATTATTGAAAGCTAACATACCATTCTGTAAATGCTGCATAACAACTTGGTGGGATTTTGCATTATTTATAGTGAAAAAAAATCATACTTTTCATCAATTTTTTTGATGCCTATAGACATCGTCATGGAGGTAATGGGTTAAAGAACAGTCAGGCACCGGCGCTCAACAAGTGTGTCAATTATTCTCTAAACACTTTCAGTCCACCTACGCAAGCGATATGGGTACGAATAATACCAGCACAAACGATAGTTATACTTATGTGAATAATCATAACCCAATTGGGAACGTACAAATACACACTTTAATGATTAATGGATACCTGAAGAATTTAGACGTTAGTAAGGGTGCTGGCAGTTACGGTATTTCACCATACTTTGTCTCAAAATGTGCCAAAAATCTCGCATACCCTTTAACTAACATATTTTTAATATCACTAAAAGAAGGAAAATTTCCCACAAAATTTAAAGAAGCAATTATAATCCCTATACATAAAACAGGTTCTAAAAGCAACATTGAAAATTACCGCCCAATATCAATACTCACGGTATTTAGCAAACTATTTGAGCGCATTATCTACGATCAAATTTATACTACAATTGTTCGCAACATTCAAAACCAACAACACGGATTTTTACAAAAAAGATCGGTTCTAACAAATTTGGTAAATTTTACCGATTATTTATCGAGTACTATGGACAACAGAAACCAAATAGATGTGATCTATACTGACTACTCGAAGGCCTTCGATAAGGTAAACCATTTAATTTTAATTAAAAAATTAAATCAATTAGGCATTCATGGTGACTTACTCCGATGGCTCACTTCATACCTTTCGAGTAGACTCCAATGCGTCTCAGTTGAGGGATCAAAGTCCAACTTCTTTTCCGTGCCCTCCGGCGTACCTCAAGGTTCTCATCTAGGCCCATTATTATTTAATGTGTATATTTATGATATTCACAAATGTTTTTTTACACTCTAATTATTTAGCATACGCAGATGATAAAAAAAATATACCTAGTTGTCAAATCTATCGAAGACTGCTTTAAGCTTCAAGAGGACCTCAATCGTCTTTTTGTCTACTGTGAATTGTATAAACTAGTCATAAATATCTCAAAATGTAATAAAATATCATTTACACGTAATAAAAATAAAATTTCATTTAATTATACACTAAACGGTAAACTTATCAACGAAGTTGAATCTATCAGGGACCTTGGGGTAACGCTTGATTCTATATTAAACTTTATCCAACACACTAATAATATCATCAACAAAGCCAACAAAATGCTGGGATTTATAATTCGTATATCGAAACCTTTTCGAAACGTAAATACTCTATATTCCCTCTACACCGCATATATCCGCCCACGCTTAGAACACTGCACACCGATCTGGACTCCTTTCTACCAAGCCCACATTGTTAGGATCGACAGAATTCAAAAAAAAATTTAAACACTTAAATTATAAACTTAACCTACACTCTCTAAATTACACCTATTCTATTAAATTTCATCACTTCAACTCCCTTCATACACGACGATTAATTTTTGATCAAATTTTATTATTTAAAATTTTAAACAATGGCCTGGACTCACCAGAGCTTACCAATTTAATAAAACTCCATATTCCTTCAAGATTAACCCGACAATCGAATTTACTTCATTTGCCCACTTGTAGAACAAACTTTAGAAAAAATTCCCCGATTCCTCGAATATGTGCGCAATACAACGAATTGTTTCACAACGTAGACATTTTTAATTTAAACCTTCAGAAGTATCAAATAGAAGTAACGCGTGCGATATTGGATTGATACGGGGTGTGGAAGGTATCGAGAGCATCTCATATCCTTATCCTATATTCTCCCTCCCCTCCCCCTCCTCTCCCCTTCCTCACCCCTTCCTAAGTCTAAAATTTAGCTTAATATAAATTAAAACTCCATCTAGAAACAATATTAGAGCATAAGAAACTTTTTTGGCTTCACTGCAGTTAACATGAATATTTTTATGTCTATTGTATGTATATAAGCTGTTTGTTTCTTACAAATAAAATAAAATAAAATAATAATATAATTATAAAATAATATTATAAACGCGAAAGTTTGTTTGGATGGATGTGTGTTTGCTACTCTTTCACGCAAAAAACTACGGAATCGATTTTATTGAAACTTTACAATAATATAAGTAGCTCATACATTTTATATCCCATGTGAAGAGTATTCTTACAATACAACACGATAATATCTTCATAACACAAGGCAGGTTTTAACTTAAGATTGCTTCTGCGTAAGAGTCCTGAAATAATAGTTACACACGGATCAGGCGATTTCTCAGAATTTTGCAGCACATGACATGCAACTCAAGTGCAAAGCTTAACTCGGTACTCGAAGAACTCGGTACTTACAAAACTGCATTTAAATTAAGATTGAATATTGTTGCTCTCCAGCTTTAATTACTATTACTCTCATATCATGCGTATGGTTTTCCAACGAATTACTAATTTTGTAGAATGGTTTGAAATAAAATTTAACTCTAAATATTATAACGATTTTCTTCCAAATACGTCAGCAGATTAATCTGCTACTGGAATTTTAACAGATCATTCGGAACATGAAACTGGTTTTAACTTAAGACTTAATCTGCACGCGAATCCTAGGCTTTAATTTATATTACACCCAATTTAATTAATATTTAATTGATACTACCATTAAAACCAGAAAATGGTTTTCCTGCAATTTTTGTACTCGGAACTCATGGAAGGTTTAACACATGGTAATTTCCAAATAAAGTTTCACCCAAGTTAACTTTTGATGTCGTGTAGTGTTAAAAAAATATACTTGTGGATAAATTATCCTTTATTGTTTAATTACACAATACAACTTAAAATAAGTACAATTTCAAAGGGAACTATTATGTGAGCAATACAACAAGCAAGTGCTTGGATTCAATGCACAAAATAGATTAACTAATAGAAGTAAGAGTCGGGGTTTATATAGTCCCTGCTGGCGTGGTGGGGGGGCGTCGTCTTCCTATTTTCGGTGCTGCATGTCAAGGGGTCAATATGTCATCCTGATAATGGGGTTGTTGTCCCGATGCTCGTGGATACGTGGGGTTTCGTAATCCAGTCTTTTATTTTGGGACTGTTCGGCGTGAGGGATGGGTGTTGTTTTAAGTACATCCAAATGTTCGTTGGTTTGTCTATTAAGGGATAGTGATTAGAGTATATCATCCCGGTAATGGTCCTCGGCTGGATGCAGCTGTTATCAATAAACATGTAGGGTTTATTAGTTTATTTTTAGGCAAGATGAAGTGCCGGTTGCAATGGGCGTACTGCGATGTCTTCTTGTAGGTGGGGGTCGTTTAGGGTGGTTAACTCTCCCCCCCTAAAATTGAAACTCCTTCGCACTGTGAAGAGTTTATATCTTCTCCAAAGGATATATCCGATGGCCGTAATTATCAAGCAGCTGGTAAGTGTTAGGTGTATAGTTCCTTCAAATCCCGTCGTAGTGGTAGGGATATCGAGTTCTCTGCGAGGTTCTTGTATTTCGTCAACATGTAGGATGGGTAGTTTTAGTACATGTAATTCTTCCTTCGAATATGTAATGAGTAATGTTTCTTGGTTAACGATTCTTCCCATAGTGAAAGTCCTTCCTTGTATACTGCACTCGTCGTTTGTTACAAGTACAGATTTGGAAATTACTATATTCTGTTGATGTTGAGGGCATTGTGCTTTTAATGCTGTTGGTTCGTTGCGAAATAGATACATCATGTTATCTCCGATGACGTGTGTATATTCTTCTGGGCAAATAATCTGGCGTAGACTGCAGTTCTGTTCGCTGTGGTTTTCTAGTACGGTAGTTGTGCAGTCATCGATGGAGTTGAGTTCTTTGTTGCATATGCTGAGGCTGTCTGTAATAACTTGGCACTTGTGTGCGTTATACATCTGCTTTCCAT
Organism: Limnephilus marmoratus; assembly: GCA_917880885.1. Taxonomy (NCBI): domain Eukaryota; kingdom Metazoa; phylum Arthropoda; class Insecta; order Trichoptera; family Limnephilidae; genus Limnephilus; species Limnephilus marmoratus. The sequence goes on along the minus strand of OU862907.1, from coordinate 42,261,751 downwards.
CTCTCAATAATCGTCTCGGTAGGAGGTGGGGTTGGAAACATTTATTGTTAGTTTTGGAGATGATGGGAATTATTTCGTTATACATATAGACGGTGCATTCTACTAAAGTTAGAGAGAGAATAAAGTGCAAAGTTTGTTTAACTTTAATGAATTTAACTTGCAAAAAGCGTTGAATAATATCAAAATCTTTAGAAGGTAGCTGTTCAGGATTTACATGTGAAATGGATTCCATAAATACCTTTGGTTTTATAATGCTAGGGTGGTACATTCCATGAGAGGCAAACGTGATAGCTTCTGTAATTCTAGTAATTAATTCGGTGATAGTTTCCGTCTGATAAATTAAATGTGTAATCAACAAGTCTGTCTTATCTTCATAATGATCATGGCTCATTTGTGACCAGAGTACCATTTGGTTATGTGAAATATTTTTTTTTTAGTTTACCGTAATAATCCTCTAATGATCTTGAACTCAACGAGATTCCCTTTTCATTAATATTTTGGTTAGTTTCAATTCGTTGCACTAATTTATCTAAATCATTATCATCTAAGTTTCCCGTAATCCCTTTAATTATTGTACCGAGTCCGTTTATTAGGCCTCTTTTATATCTATTTACAACTAAATTGTCAATTATCTGATTATTATGATCTATTAAATATTTCAAACGTTCTAATCCTACATGTGGTAAAGTCACATTGTTACTTTTTATAAATTTATCATAATTAATTCCTAGTTGTTGCGATTGTTCAATAAGTTCAGTTAAATCTAGGGTATGAATGACGTGCCACTGTCCTTCGACGGCTCGTGCATTTCGTATTTAGAATTTTGACATATTATACACGTTTTTTAAAAAATCTTTTATTTTTGTCCGCATATTATTAAAATAGTGCGTCCGTTTTATTTTACTGAGTAGGGCATCTAGACCCATGTGACGCTGGTTCTCGACATGCGTCGAACGAATTATCCCCTTTTGTTCTTCTAATTTTATGGGTTCAATCTTAACATTTGTAAAACGTATTAATTTTAATGAGTTCTTATCAATATTTTTTCTATAACATTCGCTTAAACACTCATATAATCTATCGTTATTTATAATTACTGCATATTTATCTTTATCTAAACATGTTTTAATCAATTTTAAAAATATTGCTTCTGCATTTTCTAAAGGGATACACCATACAAGGTCCGTACCTTTTTCCTTAGCTCTCAAACTATGCTTCTCAATATCGCTTAGTTCAATAAAAATCCTATTCATACGCGGGGGTGGGTGTTCGTTACGAATTGGGATTCCACCCTCATGGTCATCCACATTGCTATGCACGGTGTCAGTGACACTCTGGGCGCCCGAGGTGGCTTCTACTCGTAATGAATCATGCTCCTCACCGTCCTCACTATAATGAATTTCGACTCTTGAAAGTGCGTCAGCTACATGGTTATTACAACCTCGCTTATGTCTAATCGTATAATCATATTCCTGGAGTTTGAGTCTCCACCTAGTAAGTTTGGCGTTTGGTTCTTTTAACTTGGTTAACCATACTAACGGTTGGTGATCCGTTTCTATGATAAAATGTTTACCATAAATATACGGACGGAATTGCTGGAGGGACCATAGTATACCAAGCAATTCCTTTTCCGTCGTATTGTATTTAGTTTCCGTTTTTGACAGTGTCCTAGAAATATAGGCAATAGGTTGAGTTTTTTTTCTCGACTATATGGACAGGGCTTGCCCAAGGCGAATCGCTTGGTCGGATGATTCCATCCTTTAGAAGTTGGGCGACTTGCCTTTCAACTTCAAGCCTCTGCTCATACGGTAACCGATAAGCGCGTTGATACACAGGTTCTTCTTTAATTAATTTTATTTCATGTTTTACATGAGGTGAGCAATTAGCTACCAGTTTCTCAGAAAACCAATCTCTATTTTTCTCCAATAACTCATCAAGTCTATTTATATCCATTACATGGAACAACTGAACTTGTCTGGTTGGAGTTTTTAAAATATTATTACAGTTATTTAAAATTAATGTTGCATTCATTAATTTCAACATATCTATCCCCATTAAAACATCGTATTTGTGGGAAAAGTCAAAAATATAAAAACGCATTTCAGCATTATTATTGCCGAATACTCTTTTCCAAAATGGAGTCACGACGGCGCCTCTATGGGTAGTCGTAGAGTGTGCTGTTTGTACAGTAAACTCTTCGTTTACATATCTACAGTCACGAAATAATCTATTATACACATTTTTATTCATGAATGATTTGGAGCTTCCCGTATCAATCAGAATTTTTATATTTAATGGCGCTACTACATATGGTAGGCCATTGTTAATATGATTCAGGTGGACTAGGTTTCTCGGGGAGATTCTTGGTCTTCCCACAAATCCGGCCGTTCCTGATCATTCCCGTCTGTATAAAATAGCTCTTGTGCCGTACGTCCATTGCCGAGGTCGATGACCGGGCCTTTAGGAGGTCGGGGCATTGGGGCCGTTCTCATACTGACATCACCGGAACGCGCATGATGCGTATTAAAATTATTATTATTATTTCCTTGCCACGCGCGGTTTTGTACGTACTTATGCGTTTGGTTATTATTATGCCACGGTTTATTATTATAATTGTTAAGGTGATTATGATTATTATGATTAAAGTTATTATGAGGTTTGAACGAATTTTGCGTTTGTGGTGGAAAAAAGTTAGGGCGAGTAAAAGGTTTATTTGATTGGTTTTGTCCTGGCCGCATGAAATTAGATGGTCCTGCTTGTGGAAACACAAGGTTTTGTTTAGACCGTTGATGGAGCTCGCCATGAGCCTCCAGCATTCTTATTTCCGTGCACAGGGCATCATAATTTTTGGTTAAGTTTGCGCATTTAATGTGCGTTGGCATTAGATTCAACAATGTATTTCTTGCTGTATCTTTGTATGGTTCCATCAATATGTGGGCACTAGGTCCTCCATATTGATCAGAAATTTTTATTTTAATTGAAAAAAGAATTTGATTGATTTCGTGGATCGTTGAGGAGAAATCCTTTTGACCGCGGTTGAAGTTGATTAGTTCGGTTTGCAATAATGTAACAGACTTATTGTCCCCACATTCGTTTTTCAGCGTTTCTAATATGGTTTCAATATTGTTATCATGATCGCACATGAGAATTACGTGAAGTGCTTTGCCACGTAATCTTGAGATTATTTTCTCAACATTGCTTGGTGTATTGCCGTTTCTAGTAATGAACCCCCTGGCTGATTTTATGAATAAGTTGATGTCTTGGGGAGAGCCACTATACTCCAATATCGACTCTGCGTATTGGGGAGCGGGTCTCTCATTTGGCTGTGCCATTTTTCAAAAAAGTAAAAAAAAATAGAAATATACAAAGTGACTTTAAAAAATTTAGTTTTCTCTCTAACCTTTTGGATAAGGTAGGGAAGGGATCTATCGTACGTATGGGATAGACGATCAATTGAAAAATGTACTCACAGAAGTATTGATGCGACGATCTTCATTGCCAAGTTAACAAATTTGTAGTGTGTGGTCCTTTTCGCGTTGAGATATTAAAATATCTAGGGAGTCCTAGTTTTGGCCAATTTTCAGACTTCCTCGAATTGACCCACGTGCTGGGCGCCAGTTAACTTTTGATGTCGTGTAGTGTTAAAAAAATATACTTGTGGATAAATTATCCTTTATTGTTTAATTACACAATACAACTTAAAATAAGTACAATTTCAAAGGGAACTATTATGTGAGCAATACAACAAGCAAGTGCTTGGATTCAATGCACAAAATAGATTAACTAATAGAAGTAAGAGTCGGGGTTTATATAGTCCCTGCTGGCGTGGTGGGGGGGCGTCGTCTTCCTATTTTCGGTGCTGCATGTCAAGGGGTCAATATGTCATCCTGATAATGGGGTTGTTGTCCCGATGCTCGTGGATACGTGGGGTTTCGTAATCCAGTCTTTTATTTTGGGACTGTTCGGCGTGAGGGATGGGTGTTGTTTTAAGTACATCCAAATGTTCGTTGGTTTGTCTATTAAGGGATAGTGATTAGAGTATATCATCCCGGTAATGGTCCTCGGCTGGATGCAGCTGTTATCAATAAACATGTAGGGTTTATTAGTTTATTTTTAGGCAAGATGAAGTGCCGGTTGCAATGGGCGTACTGCGATGTCTTCTTGTAGGTGGGGGTCGTTTAGGGTGGTTAACTCCCGCTTCAATAAATGCTCCCTTCACTACCATTCGATCTTCAAATAGTTTTGTGTTTCGCCAATATATGAGACATTTTAAATGACGCGATCGTTGCAGCTTTTGATTGTTTGACTGGTCTTATGAACAAGGTTTGTTTTTTTTTTAAAACAAATCATCAAATCAAATATTTTTCGTTTTCTTAATTCACTCTGTGGCGGGAAATACTTTTCATAGTTTTTATGTTTTATAATGTCTCTCTAAGTTCATATGCATAGATATTGCAACTGACTCACGGCAAATGAGACAAATGCACTTATCCTTCACCAAAAAAAATTAAGAATTCTTCCTAACAATCGTTATTAAAATGATAAGTTTTACTTCTATTCAACGCACTTATTTTGTATTATTTATTAATAAACTTCGTATCGCCTTCAAGTTACAACTCGGACTGACTGACTCATAAATAAACCGAACCACACACTAGAAACTAGATCGATAACTTCGGGCTTTTTGAAGGGGCAATTTTTGACAATATTTCACCATGAATATGCAATAATTAGACGATTTTTTTTCATTTGTGGACTTGTCACATCAAATACCATAGATGAGGAAGAGTAAACAAATAAAAAAAATGTCCAACCATTGACAATTTAAGCCACAAATAAATAATATACAAAAAGGCATGAAAATGGCGGTCATATTGAGGCCTAATTGAGGATCAACTAAAACTAAAACTGAGAAACGATTTATTTATATCGGCAAATTTTTCTCGAGATCGACTCAAAAAGCTCTCGCGATCGACCGATCGATCGCGATCGACCGTTTGGGCACCACTGCTATAGAGGCTATAATTTATAAAGCTAGGTAGGAAGGGGATGAAGAAGGGAAACGGGGACGCACAGGAAAGGTGATTCATGGAGAAACAATGTATTTCATTGAATATGGCATTGCAACGCGTGCCGGGAACCAGCTAGTATCAAATATAATAGGGATAGTAATTTCTTCAGCCTGTTGAATGTGGGACTTGGCACTTGGCGACCTTGAGAAAAAATGACATGCATAATAATCATAGATAATTATTTCCAAGTCGTCAGAGAAGCCACATACAATAAATATCGTTCCTACAGCCTCGATGACATTGAGTGAGTTTACAAGCTACTAGCCGGTGAATTTACAATCTGCTAGTAAACTCGCTCAGTGTAATCGTATTACTAGCTAACTAGCAGTTTGTGAACAATCTACGAAAAAAGTTGAAAGGGGGTCAACTTTGCTCGCTACTCGCTAGCGTTTGCCACAAGCTGACACAATAAGTTCGCGCAGGGGGTCGTTATTCTCACCACTAGCTAGCGGTGGCGCTAGCTGCGAGCCCACCTTTCTACAAAATTTCGACAGAATTAGTTCGCGCGGGAGTCGTTATTTTTGCTCATGTTATCAAAAAGGAGTTAAAAAGGAAAGAAAAACGTATATGATTTATGTAACACTTTATTTTTAACGCTAAAACACCCAGAAAATAAAGCAACACGTGGTTTCAACTCGCGAGCTAGTTCGCTACTGAGTGCTTTTGAGCGGTGGACAGTTTTGTGTGTCATCATGACAATCTCACTCGCCGATTGATCCGCTTTTAAACTTGCCTCAGAGTAGCTTGTAAACTCGCTCAATGTAATCGAGGCATAAGCTGATATTTAGTGCAACCGATTCTTACCGTGTTCTTTATACAATTCTTGGAACTCTTAACGGTTAAAATTGCTTAAGAGAATCCAAGATTTTTTGTTAGACATCGGTTCCGCAAAAGCACTTGAAGGTCGATAGTGAAAAACTGGTAAATATGTACAATGCAGGTCCAACAATTTTATTTGGAAGCCACTTCTGGACCGAATCCCCAATTTACATTAAAAACCAACTTTATTCTGTGAAAGTTTAGGCGAGCCGTCCGATTGACAATCAACTATATACAGTCCTATTGCTTTATCTAATGCAAGGATCCAATGTGAACATGCTGAGTTGCTTCTACATGAATTTCAATGGAGCCTTCTCTACAGAGCTAGCAGCACTCATTCCCCGTGCCACGTTACATGTACGCAAAACTCTACAGACACCCATTCACAGTTGAAGTTGGCGCCATGAGAACTTATCGTTTCTTCAACTCGTATTGATATAAGTTGGCTCGCGTGGAGAAGGAACTACCGACGTTTTTTTACCCCTTCATAAATTTAATTCTTTCTTACAGCCCCTACCTTCCGCCTCACAAAGCTACACAATTACAAGTAAAGTGGCGATATAGCACCCTGTCTTTACACCGTACAGACATGGGCGCTTTTCTGGTTCACTATGTAAAAAATATAATTTCTCTTTAATCTATTCCCACCATTTATATTTGCATGAATGCTTCAACATCGATTGGCATTATAACCACCTCCAAGGCTACTACAACTAACAATACTAATAATAATGATATATTTCAATAAACACGTAAAACTCAAATAGATATAACAGCACAGAGCCGTAATATACATTTGCTATTGATAAAAACATAACTATACAGATTATTCAAGTATTTTGCCATCAAATCCAAATTTTGCATGAAAAATGCCGCGCAGCCGTTCTTCTAAAACATTATACTTGGTTGACTTGAGCGTGAGTTGCATTTGAGCAAAATAACGGTAGTTCCTCACGCGCAGATCAGTCAGATGTGATGGTGACAGTCTGTTTAGTATCAGATACCTTTTACTACCAAAACTCAAACATGAAAAAGTTGAAAAAAATAAAAGGAACATCGGTCCTAGGTATATCTAAGTGGTTCATCCACACAAATTCTTTGGATAACTATCTTTTTTATCTTACATGAGTTTCTTAACTGCACATTCTATCTTAAATTTGTGGGACAATAGCGAGTCCATATATTACATATGACATATGACGTCATTGATAAATGTATATAAAATAAAAGGGAAAAAAGAACTTTGAACTATTTGGAAGAACTAATTGCACTTAAAATAATTTATCTACGGTTACGATTACTTCTAGAGAATTTAACTGTTAATAAACACAGAAGCTTTGAACTGCATTTGCGAAAAGTCGATAATTTTGACATTTACCCTTTAAGCATCAATAAGCCATAAATGTCGCGAATGCTGTATAAACTAATCAATTAAGCGCCAAGCGAAATATTCTCACACAAAACAAGCTCTAATTAAGGAACTTAAGTTTTACATAGTTAGTCAATATAGGAAGAACTTACAACAAGGCGAGGCGCGGCGGGCAATTCCAAAGCGTTGAACAAAGAACAAAAATAAGTCCTTGAATTTTAAGATATTTGTGATAACATTGTTATGGTTATTGAAATAATCTTATAATGAATACGTTAAACGCAATAATTATTGTGTAGTTAAAATACAATATTACTTCGAACGGCGGAACATCGATCACTGCGTATGAAGATTTCAAGGTTAGAAAGCAAAATGGACGCTGAAAATTACATTTGACATAACCATAGACAAAGAAAGATTTAAGAAAATAATCTCAAAAGTAAAGCACCAGCCATTTCCAGCGGGAATATTGCAACACCAAGCAGGATAAGGTTAAAGGGGTGTTCAGACATCTAATATAACCGCTAGCAGGTATCTGTTGAATCGCGAGCGCTTATGTTTCGAGCCGTTCACACGGCGCAGATAAAATATTTCTTCCTATGGTAGGAGAGGGGGTCAGTTGAATTAGCGAGCGGCCACGGAGTGCGCATTTTTTGTACTAAATCTATGAACTTGACATCTGTCACCCACCGGTCTTGGCAGCTCCGTAATTAAAATGACCCCCTCTCCTGTTTTCGTCGGAGTGGGGGGCGCTTAACTGTTGGCATATCGCCTCAGGAGCGGTTAAGGGGTGTTCAGACATCTAATATAACCGCTAGCAGGTATCTGTTGAACCGCGAGCGCTTATGTTTCGTGGCGTTCACACGGCGCAGATAAAATATTTCTTCCTATGGTAGGAGAGGGGGTCAGTTGAATTAGCGAGCGGCCACGGAGCGCGCATTTTTTGTACTGAATCTATGGAGTTGACATCTGTCACCCACCGTTCTTGGCAGCTCCGTAATTAAAATGACCCCCTCTCCTGTTTTCGTCGGAGTGGGGGGCGCTTAACTGTTGGCATATCGCCTCAGGAGCGGTTACGGCGTAAGATGTGCATTGTCTATGGTTGATGTGCACATAAAGCGCTCAGGTGTGAACGGTCTGAAGGGATTGTATGGAGAGCGATATGTGGCGTGCTATGATCTTTTATATTTATATGCTCAATGTGAACGAGCTCTTACGGCATAAGATGTGCATTGTCTATGGTTGATGTGCGCATAAGAGCTCGTTCACATTGAGCATATAAATATAAAAGATCATAGCACGCCACATATCGCTCTCCATACAATCCCTTCAGACCGTTCACACCTGAGCGCTTTATGCGCACATCAACCATAGACAATGCACATCTTACGCCGTAACCGCTCCTGAGGCGATATGCCAACAGTTAAGCGCCCCCCACTCCGACGAAAACAGGAGAGGGGGTCATTTTAATTACGGAGCTGCCAAGACCGGCGGGTGACAGATGTCAAGTTCATAGATTCAGTACAAAAAATGCGCACTCCGTGGCCGCTCGCTAATTCAACTGACCCCCTCTCCTACCATAGGAAGAAATATTTTATCTGCGCCGTGTGAACGGCTCGAAACATAAGCGCTCGCGATTCAACAGATACCTGCTAGCGGTTATATTAGATGTCTGAACACCCCTTAAAGCGCTCAGGTGTGAACGGTCTGAAGGGATTGTATGGAGAGCGATATGTGGCGTGCTATGATCTTTTATATTTATATGCTCAATGTGAACGAGCTCTTATGGGTTCACGACGAGTTCATCGAAAACGAATTCATCGAAAATCAATTCATCGAAAATCAATTCATCGAAAGCAAATTCATCGAAAACGAATTCATCGAAAACCTATTCATCGAAAATCAATTCATCGAAAATCAATTCATCGAATGATCAATTCATCGAATCACCAATTCATCGAAAAAATATATTTTGTTGATATTTGAGAGAAATGCAGAGCGGACCGAGAAGTTAAAAAAGCATTGGTTAATAAAAGTTGACAGTAAATTTCATTAATTTTTGGGGATCGCTGGCAACGGTTAATATGCACTTTTTTTGAAAAATCCTTTTGATTCACCTTAATTACATTAAAAGGCAACTATTTGCATTGGGGGAAGTGGAAAATATTTCATTCTAAATTTCATACGTAAAATTTCGTCTTGTGAGATTGTACGCCAGAATCACAAACCATGTTACACAAACCTAGCGTAGCCGCTAAACTACTTGAAAACTGGGACGTTTTTCTTGCCTTGACGCGAGTAGGCGTTATAAAGGGGCACTTTCTTTTGTATCACAAACCATGTTACACAAAAATATTTTCCACTTCCCCCAATGCAAATAGTTGTCTTTTAATGTAATTAAGGTGAATCAAAAGATTTTTTCAAAAAAAAGTGCGTATTAACCGTTGCCAGCGATCCCCAAAATTTACCTAAATTTCTATATCTAGGTATAAAAAAAAATGATAATAAAACTTTGGACAAGGAAACTAATTTACATAAAAGATTAATTAGTAAAATGGTTTTCATAAACAAATATGAATGTGTTAACTATAAAACGGACATCGAGAACCTTAGAAATTTGTATAAAAATATAATTAAAAATACCTAGGTATATAGTGTTTTGATTATGAGATATGATTGGATTGATTTTGAAATTATAATTTGATTCATTTTTATTTACCTACAGTACGTAATTTTATAAAATTAAAATTTAACATATAATGTGCTCAGCACAAAGCTCATGCATTCTCTAATAGTATATTATATATGGTATTTATTTGATTATTTTTTGCTTTGTTTTTACTTACATACCTTATATGTATAACCTGCGAACTTAGAAATTGATTCTTTTCAGCTCTGAGCAAGCCCACACTTGTCAACTGCGAGACTTTTCTGCGCGGCTGCCTGAAGTGGCGTGGGACTCGTTCGCTCCGAAATGGAAGTATGCCGGGTGCTAGTGCTAGCTACAACTTGTGATACAGGGGTAGTACAGCCCTTTATTATTTCCGTTCGAAAATAAGCAAGTCTAAGTACCTATTTAATATTTTTAGGCTTACCATACGTCCCGATTTGACCGGGATTGTCCCGGTTTCATACACGGGTCCCGGAGTCCCGGCCGGTTTTATATTTTGTCTCGGTTTGCGGGAGCACTGTATATTTATCTATTCTGTGGGGCTGTGTCAGAGGCTGGCGACTCGAGCGAACGGCGGTGCCGTGCGCCAAGTTTCATATCCTGGCTGCAACTCTTCTTCTCGAAAAAAAAACTAAAACGGCGCTTGCCGGTTCACAGTGATGAAAAACCTTTTTCAAGTCCCGACTGTGGCTATTCGTGTGCTACAAAACGGTAGGTACCTAAAAATTCACATGTTTAGCCACACTGGAATCGAATTACTTATCTTGTACAAATAAACTTCTTAGAAATCATTTGCTGACTCACAGTGACATAAAACCTTTAACATGTTTCTACTGCGACTATTCGTGTTCTACAAAGAGCCACCAAAAAAATTACGAGTTTACCCACAGTGGACAAAAACCATTTTCTTGTCCCGAATGCATTTTTACAAGTTCTCAAAAGGAAGATTTAAAAATCCACAGTACGATTCCCAAAAGAGAAAACCTTTTTCAAGTCCTAAATGAAACTATTCTCAAAAGAGATGTCTAAGAAGTCACTTGCTGACTCATAGTGGAGAAAAACCGTTTTCATGTTCCGAGTGCAGCTATTCATGTATTACGAAGACAAATCTAAAAATCACATGTTTACCCACAGTGGAAAAAAACCATTTTCTGTCCCGAATGCATTTATACAAGTTCTCAAAAGGAAGATTTAAAAATCCACAGTACGATTCACAGAAGAGACAACCTTTTTCAAGTCCTAAATTAAACTGTTCTCAAAAGAGATGTCTAAGAAGTCACTTGCTGGCTCATAGTGGAGAAAAACCTTTTTCATGTTCCGACTGCAACTATTCCTGTATTATGAAGATAAATCTAAAAATCACATGTTTACCCACAGCGGTAAAAACCTTTTTCTTTTCAAGAATGCAGTTATTTAAGTTCACGAAACGTAAATTTAAAAATCCACCGCATGATTCACTGTGAAGAAAAACCTTTTTCGTGTCGCGCTCTTCATGGTCTACAAAATATGTAAAATATGTTACTTTTTAGATAACCCTATGTAGAACGTTATAGTTAGAGTCGAGACCCGAAAAAAGTTTATCTCCACTGTGAATCAGCGAGCGCGTTCTAAAAAGTCCCTATTGAAAAAATAAATAGTTGCAGTCGGGACACGAAAAGGTTTTTGTCCACTTAGGGTTTACATGTCATATTTGAGATGTCCCTTCCGATAACACCAATAGCGGCAATCGCGAAATGAACAAGATCTTCTTCCCTGTGGGTAAATATGTGACGTTTTAGTTTTTATTTTGTAGAACATGAATAGTTGCAGCCGGAACTCGAAATGGGAAAACGTGCGATAATTTTAGATTTATCTTCTTAGTACGTGCAAAGTCACACTCAAAACATGAAAAAGGTTTTTCTCAACTGTGGATTTTGCTGTGGGTTTTTAAATCTCCATTTCTAGAACTTGAATAACTGCATTCGGGACAATAAAAAGGTTTTTGTCCCCTGTGGGTAAGCATGTGAATTTTTAGATACCGTTTCGTAACGCATTAATATTCGCAGTTGGGAAATGAAAAAGGTTTTTCATAACTGTGAATCACAAGTGCTCTTTAAGATATTTTTTCGAGTAGAAAAATATTTGCAGTCTCGACATGAAAAAGGTTTTTCTACGCAGTGCGTAAACATGTGTATTTTAGTTTTCCCCTCGTACTTCTTGAATACTTGCAATGGGAACATGAAAAAGGGTTTTCACCACTATAAGTCAGCAATTGTTTCTTAGGGTTCCATGCCAAGCCATAATGAAACCAACTCCTCAATACCTTAAAAGGTCATTAAAAGCTTAACAAAATTTAATTTAAAATACCCGGTAACTCTAACCTAACTTAACCTATTTAACCAATTTTTAAATATATTTTTTAATCATCACACTTTTCATCTTTCTGAGTTGTTAATGAGTTGGTTTCATTATGAGGTGTCTGGTCACCGTTCCTTACATATCCCTTTTGAGGACACGATAAGTGGCAGTCGGGAAATGAAGAAGATTATTTACTTATGATCTATGAGAATCGTACTGAGGATTTTATAAATCTCTCTTATGAGAACTTGTATAACTGCATTCAAAACATGAAAAAGGTTTTACTCTTCTATTAAGCTGGGGAAAACGTGCGATAATTTTCGGGACAAGAGAAAGGTTTTTGTCCGCTGTGGGTAAACATGTGAATTTTTAGATACTGTTTTATAGCATATTAATAGTCGCAGTTGGGACATGAAAAAGGTTTTTCATTACAGTGAGTCACAAGTGCTGTTTAAGTTATTTTTTCGAAGAGAAAAATAGTTGCAGCCTTGACAGGAAAAAGGTTTTTCTACACAGTGCGTAACCATCTGTTTTTTAGTTTTCCCTTCGTAATTCTTGAATACTTGCAATGGGAACATGAAAAAGGGTTTTCTCCACTATAAGTCAGCAAGTGTTCCTTAGGGTTCCATGCCAAGTCATAATGAAACCAACTCATAAACACCTTAGAAAGGTCATTAAAAGTAAAAAAAATAAATAAAAATAGCCGGTAACCCTAACGTAACTTAACCTATTTAATTTTTTTTAATTATTTTTTTATCATCACTCTTAATGACCTTTCTGAGTTGTTTTTGAGTTGGTTTCATTATGAGTTGTCTGGTCACCGTTCCTAAGATATCCGTTTTGAGGACACGATTAGTTGCAGTCAGGAAATGAAGAAGATTATTTACTTATGATCTATGAGAATCGTACTGAGGATTTTTAAATCTCTCTTATGAGAACTTGTATAATTGCATTCGAAACATGAAAAAGGTTTTACTCTTCTATGAGGCTTGTGAATCATAGTGGAGTTAAGTGTTGCTCCATAGGAAAACCTTAGGAAAATTACTTTCTTCAGGGCTTTCTCAATGGAGCTAATGGAAAAAAGCTTTTGTTGTTAGACTTAAAAATAAAACAATTTTCTTAGAAATTACATTTTTTTATTTCTTTAAAATAGTTTGTTTTAAATTACAAGAATGCTGTAAGTATAATTTTAAGTTTACAACCTTGCAAAGTATTTCTCGACAAGTAGGCTTACCACAATTCTGAAGCCCCAAACCGGGACGGGAGTCAGTGGTGGTCCGTCCTGTAGTTTTTGTGCCAATTGTAATTTTCGCTGTTCGTCTTAACATTCTGTAATTTTTTCATAAAAATCACTGCATGTAAAGTCAAAATTTAATTGACAGTATAGTTACGCTCGTACAGTAGACTCCAGCATGCGGCCACGGTCATCCGACCAAATGTGATTCATTATTGAGAAAACACGCTCCAAAGGTGCTGAAGTTCCGGGTAGGCACAAAATATATTGGATAATTTTAATCAGATTAGGTGCATCAATGTGTTGCTCGTCAAAATGTTTGAATAATTGGACCCATTTGTCCACGTAATCAGTTTTGGTCGTCGTTAAATTCCATTCATGAGAACTTGTATAACTGCATTCGGGACAAGAAAATGGTTTTGTCCACTGTGGGTAAACATGTGATTTTAAGATTTATCTTCATCGTATATGAATAGTTGCAGTCGGAACATGAAAAAGGTTTTTCTCCGTTATGAGTCAGCAAGTGACTTCTTAGATATCAATTTTGAGAACAGTTTCATTTAGGACTTGAAAAAGGTTTTCTCTTCTGTGAATCGTACTGTGGATTTTTAAATATTCCTTTAGAGAACTTGTATAACTGCATTCGGAAAAGAACATGGTTTTTGTCCACTGTGAGTAAAAATGTGATTTTAGATTTATCTTTATAGTACATGAATATTTGAAGTCGGTACATGAAAAAGGTTTTTCTCCACTATGAGTCAGTAAGTATTTTCATAGATATCCCTTTTGAGAACAGCTTCATTTAGGACTTGAAAATGGTTTTCTGTGAATCTTACTGTGGATTCTTAAATCCTCCTTTTGAGAATTTGTATAACTGCATTCGGGACAAGAAAATGGTTTGGTCCACTGTGGGTAAACATGTGATTTTTAGATTTCTCTTCATAGTACCTACATGAATAGTTGCAGTCGGAACATAAAAAAGGTTTTTTTACGCTATGAGTCCGCAAGTGCCTTCTTAGATATCCCACATTCGAAGTAAAGAACTGGTTTTACTGAAACTAATAAAAAAAATAGATAGATTACTGCCTTCAGTCCGTAATTATAAATTTTTTTCCTGCAATTCTGGCTGCCCATTGTCTGCAACCAGAAATTTGTAACTGCACTTTGTACACCAGAATGATTTCCTTCAAAATACATCACTAGATTCATAAACCACAACTGGAATTTTTCATTGCATTCTGTTGAATTTGCATGCAGGGAAATAAAACTGCACTCAGATCACGAAAATGGCTTTCCTCTATTTCTGACAGCACAAACTACGCAACCAGAATTTAATAAATACACTTCCAATATGAGAAACGCATCAGCAAATGAAATCACACCTAACATGTTTTTTTTGCGTTCTTAACACAGAACTGGTTTTAATTACAGGGTGAATCTCTACGCGTGAAATTCAAACTACACTCTGAACGTGAAATTGCTTTCATCCAATACTGGCAGCACAAATGCAACTATGAACTGTAACTGCATTTCAAACACGAGAATGGTTTCCCACGAAACTCGTTAGCAAGATGAAACCCCACCTGGAATTTTTTCGTTGCATTCTGAACACAGAATTGGTTTTAATTTTTAAGTGAGTTTGTTCGCGGGGAATTAAAACAACACTCAGAACATGAAAATGGCTTTCCTCCAATTTTGGTATCATAAAGTACCTACTTACGCAACTAGAATGTTATAAATGCACTACTAACGTGAGAAATGTGTCAAAAAATAAAACTACACCTCAAATGTTTTCGATGCATTCTAAACACAGAACTGTTTACAACATTTCTTGTCTTTATTTGTGACTCTTGGTATAATTCCTCTCCTCTCATTTGTATAGTACCATCCGTAAATGGTGTCATCATATAATTGGTTTGAGCATAACCATTGTCACCTATCAATACTCTGTTGTCAAATTTTCTCTGAAGACAACTTCTTTTCAAGGCAGAATTGTCCCATATATTAGAATCATGGGCAGATCTTTGCCACCGTGCCACAACATCGAGGAATGGATCATGAATGAATTTCAATCATTTGAATTGAAATCAGCTGCAGCTACACTCTGCGTAATAATATAAAAAATACCTACCCTTTTCTATTCCTGAAAATCTCTGCCATACTTCCGCCAGGAGACAATAAGCGCACATGAGTGCCATCAATGGCGCCACATACTCGATGAAATTTCGTTATTCTGTAAAATTCTGCTGCTATTCTCTGCCGCTTCTCAGAATTATTAGGCATCTTGATAATTTTTTATACCTACAGAGAAGCGATGGCATGGGAAACAAGGTGTACTATGCGACAAGCTGTGGACTCGTCGACGCCAATCATGTCGCCACAAGTAATTAATTGACTCCTTGTTGCATAAAATCTCAATGTGCATAATACTTGATTCATAGGTGTCACAGCATTGTTTTTATTGGTGTTGAAATTTAACTGAGGTTCAATTTATTGCACTAATAATGATGTCGTTTCTTTACTGAGACGAAATCTTCTTGAAACTTTTTGGCACTGAGTGTATCAAATAAATTTGTTCTTGTGTTTACTTCTATCACTATAAACGGTCTAGGTACTTATAAAATCTATAATTTCTTTGTCATCGTCAGAATACAAATCCCAAATGTCCATCGTGAATACAAATTAATTAGATAGGTTTTTGCAGTATTAGACAATCGGAAATCGAAGAGAAAACCCATAAATTTTACATTGTCACTATGAAACTGACAGTTGCTAAACACATTTAACTCAGTTTAACAGACCTATTTGGGTATTTAATTTTGACAGCTCTACAATCTACAAGAAAAATGTTTTTCGATGAATTTGCGATTCGATGAATTGATCATTCGATGAATTGATTTTCGATGAATTGATTTTCGATGAACTCGTTTTCGATGAATTTGCTTTCGATGAATTGACTATCGATGAATTCGTTTTCGATGAATTTGCTTTCGATTAATTGATTTTCGATGAACTCGTCGGTTACCGGTTTATGTTTGATTAAAATCGTGTCTCCTTGGATAATATCACAGAGCTAGCAGATTATGCAGCCTGTATGTTAATAGTGGGGGAGGCGTCTACTAATATCTACAGGAATTCCAAAAACTGAAAAAATCGAACTAATATCTATGAGAATCAAAGTGTTGACGAATATCTACAGCTCAAACTGTTGGTTAATATCTATGAGAACCAAAGTGTTGACGAATATCTACAGCACTGGCAGAGGTTGGATTTGCAATTATGTATAGCATATTGGAATAACGTAATATTGCGTATGCAGTTTAAAAAACTTACTTTATGTAAGCATGTATGTAAAAATCCCTAATATCGGACTATTGGACACATTTAGCTGATTAGTCCAACCTACGCTCTGTAGATATTAGTTCAACCTACGCTCTGTAGATATTAATCAACACTCTGAAGTTCGTAGATATTAGTTCAACATATGAGCTGTAGATATTCGTCAGACATACAGGCTGTAGATATTAGTATCTGGAGTCATAGTGGGCACACTGGGCACCGCCGTCTTTAGAAAAATAAGATGGCGGTGCAGTGGAACTTCGGCGATCTTGAGAAAAAATGACTTGCGGAAAAAATAGATAATTATCTCAAAGCAGTCATAGAAATTACACACATAAAATAAATATCGTTTCTGAACTGAAATTTAGTGCAAGCGATTCTGTTTTTCATACAATTGAGGGAGCGGTCCGTATCGGTAGAGACGGGAGATAAATGAAAGGCGTGCAGTCGATGTATGAGTCAGTCTTTATTGACGTAGCTACGTAGCGGAGGTCGATGCGAAGCGGGCTGTGTGTCCAGTGGGTCGGAGCACACACGTGACGCAGGAAGGAACCTTGAGAGGAAGTGAGGATGCTGGATGATGGCGCGTTGCCTGTTGTTGGTTGCGGGCGCGTTGCCCGGTGTGGCTGTGGTTGCTGCTCGTTGCAGGATGCTGGTTGACATCTCATGTCGAAATGGTAGTTGGAGAAGTTCCTCGAAGGCGCTGGAATGTTCCTGGGTCACGCTGGATGAATGATGTTCACTGTTATCTGCGCGAGGTCCGTGCCCCGCGCGGGCAGATACTTGTGTCGCGGCACTGCTCGTTCTGTGTTGCTTGCCCGGCCGATGAATGAATACTGAGGTATTTACTGACTGACTCCGAGCAAGCGAGCGCGGCTTATATACCCGCGGCAAGTAATTAGTCTCGTGGTAGGTAATGCGGTGAATTCACGTAAAGGCGAGACATCACTCGAACTCTCTGCGGGCACTTGTTTGGTACAGCCAGACGTTCTAGCTCTTTCGCCTAGGTGGCGGAATTATCATTCCGCTGTAGGTAGATGCAGTATCGGCCGGTAGGTAGTTCGTTGTGTGGGCTTCCAGCGAATTCTGTGGAGGTCAGTGGCGCTGCGGTAAATTTTGCCGAGCGGGTTAAGTAGCCGCTACACAATTTTTAGCACACATAGGTAAAGGTTAACCAAATAATATTTTTTATAACATAGCATGAAAATGATCAGCAGCGCCATCTGCTTCGAACATTTCAGATTACCTGCTGCTGGGTACTTATGGCCGGTTACAACCGCGCAGATGCAGCCGACATGTACGCTTGGTACAAATTTAAACAACCACGTGGGTGGTTTAGTATATATTTGTTATAATGATATCGTATTTTTGTTTCATATCATAGTGTTTCCATACAAACGAAGTATTGAAAATCTGTAAGGCGCAGATGCCAATCAAATACTTCATCTCACCTCCGCTCACCCCAAATCAACTTTGATTCGAATGGAACCTTGGACGCCAATCTTCGACTATACAGTCGAAGAATGTCAATCTGCGGCAAGCATGAGACTCACCCTTCACGGCGTGGGCATTCCTAATGTATCATCCCTGGAAAGGAGTGGGGTGTTGGGCTATCGCCATTAAAACCCACTTTTAAATGAACATAAGCATAGTATATTGTTTAAAGGAATAACTGTTAATAAATGACATATAAAAAGGACTCACCCGGGACCTTGAATCAACCTAATTCTAACTATCTACCAATTTACCCCCCCCCGGACTGCAGCTGCGAGTTGGAGGCCCTTGTGGCCTCTCCCCGGAGACGCCTGGTGTGAATTTCTACCGATTGGGAGGCCCCAAACTCTCTCCATCAATCGGTAAAACTCCGCTCGACTGTGGCAGGCGGAATCCTATGACCCTCCGCGGGATGCCGATCCTCCTGCTTCCTCTCCTGGCCTCGGCTCTGGAGCCGAACGATCACCGATGGTGGGGACCCATGAACCTCTCCTGACTATCGGTCCTATTGCAAATGGTGGCGACACTCTTACTCCTTTACAGCGCGAGTTCTCCAAAAATGGCGAGCACCACGGGATTGTCGGCCGCGGGAAAATGATTATTGCCAGCGTACACTACTTGTTACCGACAGGATGGCTCTGCTCACTCCCGATTACTCTTTGTGAGCCCCGGCCACAATAACATGCCGCCGAATTATTCCCGACTCGATTAAACACGATCTCACTCGCGATTTTTGAGGGTTTTTCTTTGAAAACCATTAATAAGATTTCACTAAAAATCCATTGTCGCCCGCGTATACTTTCTTAAATTCTTTTTCGTACAATTAGCACATTTTACTCGCAATGTGTGACTCGTCGATTCCAAAGCGGGCCGCTCTTCTCGCTTCGAAATCAAAGTGTCCGGAACCGGAACAACGCCCTCTCGCGCCTCGCCTAGACACCAAAAATCCTGAGAGTGTCGCCAACATTATCATTTTTTTAAAGTACTTGACGGAATAATACATTTTTAAGAATTGCTTCATAACATATTATATGATAACCACTCTGTTTGTTTGGGGAAATCAAAATATTCTTCTGTATTCGATTATTATATTTACTAATCGTCGCACTATAAGGGAAACATTATAATACTAATAGTTTATTCCAGATTGTGAAAATTACACTTCAATTCCAAAATTCCCACAAGAAACAATTATTAACAAGCACAACTCGAGTTGTTAGGTTCTTAGTTTGCGTCATCTTTAAGGGTTGTAGATAAATCGTATGATGTGAAATGAAATATCTATAAAGAATGATAAAATAACACATTTTGACTTGTTTCGAACAAAACCTCGACAACGCAAGGCGGAAAAAATTAAAACTAAGAGCTCGTTCACATTGAGCATATAAATATAAAAGATCATAGCACGCCACAATTCCACATATCGCTCTCCATACAATCCCTTCAGAGCTCGTTCACATTGAGCATATAAATATAAAAGATCATAGCACGCCACATATCGCTCTCCATACAATCCCTTCAGACCGTTCACACCTGAGCGCTTTATGCGCACATCAACCATAGACAATGCACATCTTACGCCGTAACCGCTCCTGAGGCGATAAATATGCCAACAGTTAAGCGCCCCCCACTCCGACGAAAACAGGAGGGGGGGGTCATTATATTTACGGAGCTGCCAAGAACGGTGGGTGACAGATGTCAACTCCATAGATTCAGTACAAAAAATGCGCGCTCCGTGGCCGCTCGCTAATTCAACTGACCCCCTCTCCTACCATAGGAAGAAATATTTTATCTGCGCCGTGTGAACGCCACGAAACATAAGCGCTCGCGGTTCAACAGATACCTGCTAGCGGTTATATTAGATGTCTGAACACTCCTTCAGACCGTTCACACCTGAGCGCTTTATGCGCACATCAACCATAGACAATGCACATCTTACGCCGTAACCGCTCCTGAAGGAGTGTTCAGACATCTAATATAACCGCTAGCAGGTATCTGTTGAACCGCGAGCGCTTATGTTTCGTGTCGTTCACACGGCGCAGATAAAATATTTCTTCCTATGGTAGGAGAGGGGGTCAGTTGAATTAGCGAGCGGCCACGGAGTGCGCATTTTTTGTACTGAATCTATGGAGTTGACATCTGTCACCCACCGGTCTTGGCAGCTCCGTAATTAAAATGACCATCTCTCCAGTTTTCGTCGGAGTGGGGGGCGCTTAACTGTTGGCATATCGCCTCAGGAGCGGTTACGGCGTAAGATGTGCATTGTCTATGGTTGATGTGCGCATAAAGCGCTCAGGTGTGAACGGTCTGAAGGGATTGTATAGAGAGCGATATGTGGCGTGCTATGATCTTTTATATTTATATGCTCAATGTGAACGAGCTCTGAGGCGATATGCCAACAGTTAAGCGCCCCCCACTCCGACGAAAACAGGAGAGGGGGTCATTTTAATTACGGAGCTGCCAAGGCCGGTGGGTGACAGATGTCAAGTCCATAGATTCAGTACAAAAAATGCTCACTCCGTGGCCGCTCGCTAATTCAACTGACCCCCTCTCCTACCATAGGAAGAAATATTTTTTCTGCGCTGTGTGAACGGCACGAAACATAAGCGCTCGCGGTTCAACAGATACCTGCTAACGGTTATATTAGATGTCTGAACACCCCTTAATGTACCGGCACCTTTCTAGCATATTACACGCCACAAAATAATGTCGTTGAACGGTATAACCAAACAATAGGTACCTACTGCACTGTATATTTTGACCGAGTCCGACCAACGTAATTGGTCTAGGTTTCTGCCACAAATACAGTCAGCGCTTAACAATACGGTTAACTTCGCGACGGGTTATACTCCTTTCTTTCTTATGCATGGTCGGGAACAGATAATCGATGGTAACTTTCATAAAAATCGCATATCTCCTGGTGTTGCAGATTCTAGCTTACAAGCATCAAGAGTAAGTTTTGCCGGAAAATTAGAGGACTTGGTTCCTATTTATAATAAAGTCACAGATGCCTTGTTACAAGCATATAAAAATAATGCTCAACATTACAATTTACGCAGGAAGTCAGTAAATTGTGAAATTGGGGACGTGGTGTGGAGAAAGAACTTTGTCCAATCGAGTGGATCCAATTTTTTTTCACACAAATTAGCCCCGAGGTTTGTGCAAAACATTATAAAAACCAAGTTATCTAATTTAGTTTATACTCTTGCAGACATGCAAGGCAAAATAGTTGGTAATTTCCATGTTAAAGATATAATTCGTTTAGATTAAGTTTAGTTTAGTATATTATCTCCCTTTTACAACATTCATTCAGACAACATTGAAAAGATTCAACGGAAGTTTCTAAGGTTTATAAACTATAAATTGCATATTCCTATACTAAACATTGATTACAATTATCTCCTGGATAAAACGTCTCTATTGAAACTTTCAGAAAGAAGAATAAGCACAGATTTAATATTATTACATAAAATACTGCATTAAAAAATTGACTGTTCTGAATTACTTCAATTTATCAATATCCATGTTCCCCAAAAATCATGTCGACATTTATTACCCTTCTACTTCAATAACACCAGGACACTAGCTTATCAAAATTCTCCGTTTCCGAGACTTCACAGTCTCGGAAATAAATATTCTAATCTAGGTGATATATTTCATCTTAAAACTAATCAGTATAAACGTTGTATATTCTATCACTTTTATTCTTCTAGGCACAAATAGATTTCCATAATTTCTTCAATTTTTGTTTATATTGAATATGAGACTTCTTATCATTTTTACATAATATGTATTTTTATTCTATTATTTGTTTTGTTGTTATACTGTTTTGTGTATTTTCTTTTCTCATTGTATTATATTTTCTTCATTGTTTGTTACTCAACTTATAAATTATAATGTAAAAGCCCATCAGGGCGTGTAACAAATATGGTGAACGTATGTCTTGCGGTATGAAAGAGACATGCGTGTATGAGTGAGACAGCATGAGGAACGTATAAAAGGGTGTGATTGCTGTCTACCGTCCTCTTTGCATTATTGCTTCGTAGGAAGCACACCTGTACCATATCTCGGAATAAACTCACTAAGTCTACCTACGACTTATTATTGTAAATCACCCTGAACTGAGATCACAATATAGAGGAATCTGGATCCACACACGGAGTCCAGAAAGTAATGTTGATACCGGCCACGGTCATCACATTTGGCGCAGCCTATAAAGGAAGAAGATTTACGCAGCAGCCAAAATCACATTTGGCAGCAAACATCCGAGATTGAGGCTACAGGGCCAGATCAGGCCAGGAAGAGCAAGAGCAGCAGAAATTGACATCCGAGGAACAGCAAGGCGCTGGATAGGTTTATTCAGTGCCGAGAACCTGGAGGAGCATACACGTAAGGCGTGGATGGAGAAGTCCGGGTCTTCAGGAGAAGATCAGAGACCAGGTGCAGACCTCACGGAAGGCGTGCCGGGGCATTAGAAGGACGACCAGGGTACAGGAGCCAGGAGACGGTCCGCGGAAGGGCGAGATCGGAGCAGCAGCAGCAAGTCAACAGAGTCGTGAGTTGAGTGTTGTTTGTAAATTTTCTGCTTATTGATTGTATCTGTGTGAAGATGGAAGGGGGAGAACTGCCCAGGTTCTGTCATTTGAGGGACAAACTGGAGACGTTCGTATTGCAATACGAACAGTTCATCCTCGTCAATGATGACAAGTTAAATTCGTTAGAGAAAAAGAGAGCGGTTTTAATATCTCATTTACACACAGAGACAATAGATTTATTGATTGATTTGTGTTTTCCTAAAAAAATTACAGATATTACGGTCGAAAATTTATTGTTATTACTAGAGAATCATGTATGTATCAAACGAAATGTGTTCAAAGAGCGCGAAATTTTTTTTGCTACGAAACAAAAAAGTTCAGAATCGGTTACTGATTATATAGCACGGTTAAGGAATCTCGTTAGATTTTGTAAATTCGAGGACAGACTGGAATATAATTTAAAAGATGTTTTGTCACCGGTCTTCGAGTGGGGTGAATTAAGGAGAAATTATTTGTAGAAGCTGAAAACTTTTCATTAAAAAAGGTTGTAGAATGTGCTATTGCTATGGATTCATTCGAGGTAATGAATAAGCAAATTAAAACGGAAAGTGTTGATTTAGTAAATAAATTTAAAAATACATCGAACAATTTGTCACAAAAACAAAATTCGGTAGGTAAACATTTTTTTAGAACTTCGGACAAGAATGTTACATCGTACAGAGCGAGGTCAGCGGACCGAACAAAGTGTAAACATTGCGGGAATTATCACGATTCAGTAAATTGTAAATTGAAAGACGTGTTTTGTTATAAATGCAGAGTAAAAGGGCATATTGGGAAGATATGTCGCGGTTTAAATAATAATAACATTTCTTCAGTGTTCGTAAATACGCAGGAACATAAAAAAATGTTGCGGATAAACGCAGTATATTGTGAACCAATATTGTGCAAAGTTTTAGTGAATAATGTGGAACTAAACGGTTTATTGGACACGGGAGCGGCGATCTCGATTTTAACTGACAAAGATTATGTTAAACATTTCAAACATTTGAATTTAAAACCAAAGGATTTAACCTTAAAGGGTTACGCTAACTGTAAGTTAAATTTATTGGGTTGTATCTTATTAACAGTTGATTTTAACGGTTATAGGGAAATGTTAGAATTTTGCGTAGTAAAACATGGCACAATTACGGTTCTAGGGCGTGATTTCATTAAAAAATTTAATATTGGATTTACGGGCTTACAATCTACTTTATCCCAGGAGGGAAGTGAAAATTTTTCTCACAATATGGTTGAGAATAATACTAGTGTAGTAGATAATTTAATTCGGAAATTCCCGGAGGTTTTTTCGGAGAAACTGGGTAAATTCAATAAATATAAAGTGCATTTGAAATTAAAAGAGAATGCGGAACCGAAATTCTGCAATCCGAGAAATATACCGTTTGCTTTAAAAGCAAAGGTTGAATCGGAATTGGGTCGTTTACAATCGGAAGGTATTTCAGTTCCGGTAAACTATAGTAAGTTTGCGTCACCAATCGTTCCCATTTTAAAAAGTAATGGGGAAATAAATGAACAATCAATTTCAGCCCAGGAGGGTAGTGAAAATTTTTCTCATAGTGTTTTTGAGAATGATAGAAGTGATTTACAATCAATTTCATCCCAGGAGGGTAGTGAAATTTTTTCTCATAGTGGTTTTGATGATGATAGAAGTGATTTACAATCAATTTCATCCCAGGAGGGTAGTGAAATTTTTTCTCATAGTGTATTTGAGAGTGGTAGAAGTAAAGTGAATAAAAAAATTCGAAAATTCCAGGAGGTTTTTTCGGAGAAAGCGGGTAGTTTTAATAAAAGTAAAGTGCAATTAGAATTAATTGGGAATGAGGAACCAGTTCACGTAGAGAATGACTTGGATACTCAAATTCTAAGTTTATTTAAAAATAACAGAGATTTACCTATAACGGAAGAAATATGGAGTAGGGTGCATATTGATTATGCGGGCCCAGTTGCAAATAAATATTTTCTTGTAATTATTGACTCAACCTCAAAATGGTTAGACTGTGTAGAAGTAAATTCTCCAAATTCGTATAACACTATTAAAATATTAAAGGGTTTATTTAGTTATTTCGGGAGTGTACAGACAATAGTTTCAGATAATGGAGCCGCTTTCATGTCAGCGGACTTCAAAGAGTTTTGTGAGATGAATAACATCAAACATTTAACTACTCCGGTAAATCATCCACAATCAAATGGTCTAGCAGAAAACGCGGTTCGAACGTGTAAAATTTTTTTAAAAAAAATGATGATTAGAAATAAGTTTCAGTCAGGTTATGTGGAAAAATTAGGAAATTTTTTAATTGATTACAGAAATGCACCACTTTGTACAACTGGCTTAGAACCGGCAGTTGTAATGTTTGGAAGGAAACTAAGGTCAAACTTAAACAGTTCCGAGTTAAAGAAGTACCGAGAGGGGGGAGAGATAAGGATAATAGAATTAAGAAAGAAACAAAATTTAAAATGTCTAATTGTCAGGAAAATCAAAAATATTATTATAAGAGAAATAATAAAGAATCGGTGGGTTTTTCGATTAATCAAAAGGTAATGGTTAGAGATTTCAGAGACCAAAACAATGATAAATGGGTACCAGGGAAAGTGTATAAACAATTTGGAAAAAAACTTTATATAATTGAGGTAAATTTAAATGGTAAAATTATGTTTTGGAAAAGGCATTTTGATCAGTTGTCTAAATTATGTGTGTCATGGGAAAAGAAACACAGCAATCCTTATGTCGCGTCTGAGACGAAGAGACTGTCGTATGACGAATACGATGTCTCCGGCTTTGGCCTGGATGACAGTCTAATGGGTTTTTCTCCTTCTCCTTCCAGCTCCAGTGATCCAGTGGCGTCAACGTCGGGAAATTGGAAGGACCGACTACGACCACGAACACACAGATGAGTCAATGAAGACAGCACTCAGCTCTCGACTCAACATGAATTATGTACTTACATTGTAAATATTGGAATATTATATGTATTGTAAATAATTATCAGTTCATGTTGTGTAACTGTCTTCGGATTTAAGTGTGGAGGGATGTGGTGAACGTATGTCTTGCGGTATGAAAGAGACATGCGTGTATGAGTGAGACAGCATGAGGAACGTATAAAAGGGTGTGATTGCTGTCTACCGTCCTCTTTGCATTATTGCTTCGTAGGAAGCACACCTGTACCATATCTCGGAATAAACTCACTAAGTCTACCTACGACTTATTATTGTCAATCACCCTGAACTGAGATCACAATATAGAGTAAGGCGGCCAACTTTATGAAATATCAATGCGGGACAGTAGGTGTGAGCCAGCCGGGGGGGGGGGGGGGGGGGGGGGTGGAAATCCTTTATTTTATTTATTTTTTATTACAACCTCACTTTTTTCATATAATTGAGAGACAGAGTATTAAAAAAAAATCATGTTCATGAATTCTACCACAAATTGAAATTCTACCACAATCGGAAATCGAGAATGATGTCCGTGTAATAGGATGAATATGCATCTTGTTATTTAATTGGTTGTTATATTCTGAACCCAAAACTAGTTTAAATTAAATTTGTATGCGGCGAATTAAAACTGCACTCAGAACATGGAAATGGTTAATTAATTCTGGCAATACACACGTAGTATTCAACAAGAATTTTATACCTGCACTTAGAATAGGTCTAGCTTTCTGCATTTAAATGTAGAGTCGTTCTATAAAAAAAGAGTCATTGTGAGAGCCCTGAAGCAGTACCTATCTGTTACTTATACTAAGGCGGGTATGTATGTGGTGGATAACCTCCAATGCACTTAGAATAAGAAAATGTTTTTCTTCGAAATGTGTCAGCAGATGAATCCACAGCAGAAATTTTACATTCTAAATACAAAGGTGGTTTTAATTAAATCTGTATGCGGCGAATAAAAACTACACTCAGAACATTAAAATGGTTTCTCTTTGATTCTGGCAGCACTTTAATTACATAGTCTGCAACTAGAATTTTATAACTGCACTTCGAATAAGAGAATAATTTCCTTCGAAATATGTCAGCAGAGGAATCTTACAGGAATTTTACATTCTGAACACATAACTGGTTTAAATTAAATCTGTATGCGGCGAATTAAAACTACATTCAAAATGAATGTTAACACTTTTAATTGCCAAAAAGGAAATTCTTTTTGCAATTCTTCACTTCACTTACAACACCGCTTTTTCGCGGTCAGCATGGTCAAGAAATAATAAATATGGGTTATAAATATTACGTGTCACGGCGTGCACCAATTCGTAAACAAAACAACTCAATCACTACTGGCGCTCTTGGACTCTTGCTTGTGACGTAAATAAACCAATCCCTAGATCGATATCTTAGGGCCTTTTCCATGGACAAATTTTGTCTTGAACTTAACCAAATGGCTAAAATCGATTAAAGATAGAGGAAGTTTATTTGACTACCATAGACAGTATTTAAAATATAGAAATGCGGGACATGCGGGGCGCTTTAGACGATTTGCGGGACTATTTTTGTAAATATTGCAATGCGGGACTACAACTGCCAATGCGGGACGGTCCCGCAGAATGCGGGACGGTTGGCCGCCTTAATATAGAGGAATCTGGATCCACACACGAAGTCCAGAAAGTAATGTTGATACCGGCCAAGGTCATCACAATAAATAAATAAATAAATTATCCACTGGAGCGACGGCGCATTTTATAACTTTTGCCTGGGATTGCTCGTGAAATTTTCGAATCCGTTTTGATTTTTTTCCGCCGACATTGAATAAATCATATCTCCGAATTTTAATACTGCGACATGCAAACTGATTATAGTTCCATATAGCCAATGAATTAACCTATCTTTGTTGACTATCACATATTCGTAGGAATTATAAAAAAAATATTATAAAATCGTAAACTTTAAAAATGTGCGAATCCTGCGTGTTCGTTACTTTGAAATTGCTCTAAATGTTACTTTTTCAAGTCAACATTGGATATTTTCGATTTCTACACGTTGTCTATGGCCTGCTTGATAACCACAGAAGCAAACATATTTTTAAACTGTCAATTTTTTAAGTGCAATCAGCTGATTTGGAATATTTTGCTTGAAGTTTTTTTATGTACCTATAGATATTTGAGACCGCGGAGTGTCAAAATGAAATCCACTTTTTAGTATATTGATATACATTTAACACAAAGTAACTGTATAAAATTAGTAGGATAAGTTCATTGTCTACAATTATCAATAAGAATTTACGTGATTTTTGCTTTATTTAACTAAAATAATCGTTTTACAAATACACCCGAAATGACAATATCAAAATCAGACTTCAGCTTTATAAAAATTTATGATCTAACATTGGATATTCATCAACATGTTTTTATATAATGTAGTAAATTAAGATACAAGGTTTTTAATAAGATAAAAATCATAAGAATACGTATTACTAACCTTTTAGAATACTTGCATGAATGTTTTCGAGTTTCGCATTTCCATTATGACAAAATATACCATCTGACAGCTGGCTTTGATTGAGGTTTACGACTCCAGATACTAATATCTACAGCCTGTATGGCTGACGAATATCTACAGCTCATATGTTGAACTAATATCTACGAACTTCAGAGTGTTGATTAATATCTACAGAGCTTAGGTTGAACTAATATCTACAGAGCATAGGTTGGACTAATCAGCTAAATGTGTCCAATAGTCCGATATTAGGGATTTTTACATACATACTTACATAAATTAAGTTTTTTAAACTGCATACGCAATATTACATTATTCCAATATGCTATACATAATTGCAAATCCAACCTCTGCCAGTGCTGTAGATATTCGTCAACACTGTTCAACAACTATTCGACTACAACTGCCAATGCGGGACGGTCCCGCAGAATGCGGGACGGTTGGCCGCCTTAATATAGAGGAATCTGGATCCACACACGAAGTCCAGAAAGTAATGTTGATACCGGCCAAGGTCATCACAATAAATAAATAAATAAATTATCCACTGGAGCGACGGCGCATTTTATAACTTTTGCCTGGGATTGCTCGTGAAATTTTCGAATCCGTTTTGATTTTTTTCCGCCGACATTGAATAAATCATATCTCCGAATTTTAATACTGCGACATGCAAACTGATTATAGTTCCATATAGCCAATGAATTAACCTATCTTTTGTTGACTATCACATATTCGTAGGAATTATAAAAAAAATATTATAAAATCGTAAACTTTAAAAATGTGCGAATCCTGCGTGTTCGTTACTTTGAAATTGCTCTAAATGTTACTTTTTCAAGTCAACATTGGATATTTTCGATTTCTACACGTTGTCTATGGCCTGCTTGATAACCACAGAAGCAAACATATTTTTAAACTGTCAATTTTTTAAGTGCAATCAGCTGATTTGGAATATTTTGCTTGAAGTTTTTTTATGTACCTATAGATATTTGAGACCGCGGAGTGTCAAAATGAAATCCACTTTTTAGTATATTGATATACATTTAACACAAAGTAACTGTATAAAATTAGTAGGATAAGTTCATTGTCTACAATTATCAATAAGAATTTACGTGATTTTTGCTTTATTTAACTAAAATAATCGTTTTACAAATACACCCTAAATGACAATATCAAAATCAGACTTCAGCTTTATAAACATTTATGATCTAACATTGGATATTCATCAACATGTTTTTATATAATGTAGTAAATTAAGATACAAGGTTTTTAATAAGATAAAAATCATAAGAATACGTATTACTAACCTTTTAGAATACTTGCATGAATGTTTTCGAGTTTCGCATTTCCATTATGACAAAATATACCATCTGACAGCTGGCTTTGATTGAGGTTTACGACTCCAGATACTAATATCTACAGCCTGTATGGCTGACGAATATCTACAGCTCATATGTTGAACTAATATCTACGAACTTCAGAGTGTTGATTAATATCTACAGAGCTTAGGTTGAACTAATATCTACAGAGCATAGGTTGGACTAATCAGCTAAATGTGTCCAATAGTCCGATATTAGGGATTTTTACATACATACTTACATAAATTAAGTTTTTTAAACTGCATACGCAATATTACATTATTCCAATATGCTATACATAATTGCAAATCCAACCTCTGCCAGTGCTGTAGATATTCGTCAACACTTTGGTTCCCATAGATATTAGTCAACAGTTTGAGCTGTAGATATTCGTCAACATTTTGATTCTCATAGATATTAATTCGATTTTTTTTTTTTTAGTTTTTGGAATTCCTGTAGATATTAGTAGACGCCTCCAGGTTTACTGGATTAAAACTTTTCTAAACTACTTAGTTGAAATTTACATGTATATCTTTGTTATGAATCCTTCTAATTGATAAACTACAGTTCAAATGCACACGTCAAGTAATTAGGTCGATAATTGTAAAAATGAACACAAAGATCGGGTGAAATTCGAAATTTAAATTTTACTTCGTAAAATACGTAAAAAAGCCACTTATTTTTAATTTGCACGAATTGAAAACACGTTAAATTGATTGATAATTGAATTGCGGGAACTGTCGTATGTAAACACTTAATAAAAATCAATTAAAACAATCAATTACATCATTCTAA
Organism: Limnephilus marmoratus; assembly: GCA_917880885.1. Taxonomy (NCBI): domain Eukaryota; kingdom Metazoa; phylum Arthropoda; class Insecta; order Trichoptera; family Limnephilidae; genus Limnephilus; species Limnephilus marmoratus. The sequence continues at coordinate 42,231,250 of OU862907.1, read as the reverse complement.
GCCAACAAACGGCTGTCATTTTAACCTAGAAATTTTTGTCAACAAAACAAGATACGTGATTATGCATATCTATAAAGATAAAAGTAGACGCAAAAGAATAGAGACATCTGTGTCAAATCCTATAAAGGATTTTGTCAACTACATGATTATGCAAATTACAGATCGCGGGAGTTTTCGAAAATATTTAAAAATAATTTTTAGTGCAACTAGGGAGAATCTTCCGAAATTCGGAAACTTTTCAGACTTACACTTTGTAAGGGAGGCGTCTACTAATATCTACAGAAATTCCAAAAACTGAAAAAATCGAACTAATATCTATGAGAATCAAAGTGTTGACGAATATCTACAGCTCAAAGTGTTGATTAATATCTATGAGAACCAAAGTGTTGACGAATATCTACAGCACTGGCAGAGGTTGGATTTGCAATTATGTATAGCATATTGGAATAATGTAATATTGCGTATGCAGTTTAAAAAACTTAATTTATGTAAGTATGTATGTAAAAATCCCTAATATCGGACTATTGGACACATTTAGCTGATTAGTCCAACCTATGCTCTGTAGATATTAGTTCAACCTCAGCTCTGTAGATATTAATCAACACTCTGAAGTTCGTAGATATTAGTTCAACATAATGAGCTGTAGATATTCGTCAGACATACAAGCTGTAGATATTAGTATCTGGAGTCCGAAAAAATTACTTTATCTAGATTTTAGAACAGTTTTGTTTTAATAAAAAGGAACATTGCATGTGAAGAACCGGAAATTTTGTGCGGAAACATTGACAGGCAAAAGTTTATAGATATTTTTTTCTTATTATTCAAAGGGTTAAACCAGTTTTCAGGATGTAAAATTCCATTTGAGAATTCATCTGCTGACACATTTTGAAGGAAAATATCCTCTTATTCGAAGTTCAGTTATAATATTCTATCCAGAGTGGAAGATACTATCAGTATCGCCCTGGTGTAAGACCACCATTCAGAATTGAAACGTTGCTTGAAAATGGCTTTAGCCGTGTTTAGTCACCAGATCTGAATAGCCCGGTACTTCCCAACCTTCCTCTTCCCCACCTCCTTCACCTCCCCACTACCTTAAGCCTCACAACATACCCCAATTGGGGATGCCATAGTCTCACTGGCTCCAGCCGGGAGCAGTTGAGATTCATGTGCGGTATTCACTGTAAAAAAAAAAAAAAATTGCAGACTATGTATGTACTGCCAGAATCAAAGAAAACCATTTTTATGTTCTGAGTGTAGTTTTAATTCACCGCATACAGACGTAATTAAAACCAGTTTTGTGTTCAGTATGTAATTGCCGCTAGAAAAGAGTGTAGTTTTGATACACCACATATTTAGTTTAATTTAAACCAGTTTTGTGTTATCAATATATCAATAAGTTGCCAATTCATCGTGTACCGAGTGAAGCTTTGCATTTGAGTTGCATTCCATACGTATGCGCGATGAAGGTGCGAAATTCTATTACAGGCATACCATTCTCGATTTCTGAGAGCAGTTATATATAAATTGGTAGTAGAATTTATAAGCATGATTTTATTGTAAGAGTACTTACATATAGGATTATAAAAATCGGCATAAAAAAAATAGGATATCTAACCCCCCCCCCCCTCCGGTCAGCGCTTGAATCTGCGGAAAAAGTACCTGTAGAAGTTAGGGGGGGGAGGGGGGGCGGCAAAATTTTCCTCCGCCCCGGGCGGCCGAAACCCACGCTACGCCACTGTTACCGTGGTCTTATTTCTTGAGCAAACAATGGTCATACGAAGAGTATATGATAGGTATTTCTTGTATTTGTTCGGTTTTCAATCAAGATTACTGATGACATTAATATATCTGATAAATAGGTATTTTGGAAAATGTAAACCCTAATTTAACTACTTTTGACAGATAGGTATTTCTCCGGAATTTAAAGCCTCATCTAAAATACTTGAAAGTTAGATATTTAGTAATGTAAACCTGAATCAGGGTATCATCAAATTGAGAGGTTGTTGGAATATTTGATGCTGGCAACACTGATAGTTCCGGAACAATCTTCTTTTGTTATTTTCTTCTGTTAATTGAGTCAACTAGTGTATTGTTTACCTGACAACAAAATACTTCTGTACCTTGCAATTGAGTCTATTTAATTACAAACTAACATAAGTAACATAAACCTAAAGGCCAGGCAAGGAAATCTTAATAATTATCTATGATTTCATTATTGTCTATGTATAACCTAAATATTATATTGACACGTGCTTTCTTCTTCGTCAGTCGTTTCTTCCTGTTTCTAATGTTTAATCCGCGCAGTTAAATTTATCATCCCATACTCTAATAGTTATTGGTAAGTACTAATCATGTATGATCGTGTGAGAAATGTGGATATCCGCAAAGAATGTAAGGCTGATGTAAGCATAATGAGTAAGATTAAGAAAGGGATCCTTAGATGGTTTGGGCATGTAGAGCGAATGGACGAAGATAGTAGTGTAAGAAGAATATATGACGCAAATGTGAATGGTAGAAGAAGTCGGTGATGACCGAGGATGACATGGCACAATCAAGTGAATTAGATATTTGAGTCGGGTCATGTCAAAAGTCAGAATAATAGAAGATTATGTATGAGACGATCTATGAATGTGAGTGAGGCAAAGAGTGTGTGCCAAGACCGAGTTGGTTAGCGGTCCATCCTCTCTGCCTACCCCTACTTGATGGTTAGTTACTTTGTTCCCAATGCTAATATTAATCACGCTTTTCGTTTGGTAGCGGCTGACAGCCAAACTGATCGACATTTGTTCTTTCATTTGAGCTAAGATAGGCTCACATGCACAAATGCGCTGTGTTTAACGCGACCTAGCTTTCCCTACCAATGCCAATCAGAACACATCCCCCCACCCCTCCCCCCAACGTGTGTAAGGATATTCATGTTACGTTTTGTTCGAAGAACATTTGAAACATCAATTATAAGTCTTCCTATTTTGGACTAGGGTCTCTGTGGGAAATTAAATTGCTGCTTTGACTTGAGCAGTACTGCGGTGAGACAGCAGCAATCTACCGTTAATATAAGATAGCATCTACTCGTACTTTCTTCTTCTAATCCCAGAAATTTGACAAAATAGACGTCAGTCGTAATCCATTGTTACCTAGCTTATTGCGTAAATCAGTTGTGTACTTATTCTTAAGCCCTGCACTCAATAACACAAATAACATTAGCGGAACTGGTTGTTGTAAACAAGTCCCTAAATAATATTGGCAGCATATCGTTTTTAATATGCATTAAAAAAACTACATTATATTATTATCATGTTAAAAGCGGAATGGCGGATCCAAAGTAAGGTAATACCGGTTTATCTTGAGAGATAGATATTGTGTACATTGTATCGAGTTAGGCTGCTATTGATGGCGATTCTCTCCACCTTTTTCAAATGTCAAATGCGAGCTTAAAATACCTATTGTCACAATAATTATTAAATTCTTATTTCAAAATATGAGTTATGTTTACGACTTCAATATTTGGCAAAATATTTCAAGGAAAACCAAATATTCAAAACTCACGCGAAATAAATTTCCATTATAAAAATGTTCTGTTTCAGGAATTTTTTTGACTTGAACCAATCATCAACGCTACCACAGCAGTGTCATGGATCTACTAAATCCTGATACTGTTTCCATCAACACGGAACCAGGTCCCCAGGAAGAAGGCGGAGGTGTAATGCTGTGTACGGATAATAATTTCGACCTCCAAGATGTAAAGAAGGAATGTTTTCAATATGCGGAGATTACTCAGACAGCTGGTTAGCTGCATTGAATATATTAAAAAATGTGGCATGTTTAATTATTAAATTATTTTTAAAACATGCCACATTTTTAATTTGGAATTATTAACCTAAAATTATTACTCGCAATAAGTTCCTGATTCCTCAAGTATTTACCCCTTTTTATTTGGGACATGTTATCAGTTACACGTTACAGTTACGTAAATATTTGATGGAAATAAAAACCTTTTCATTCAAGACTTCTTCAAGAGCGGGGTCCTTCTTGAAGCGTTGGCAACTGATGCGGACATCTGGTGTCATTATTTTATCTTAAAGTTCGTATCCAAATCCACGCCTATATACATATTATGTTAACCCGTCTAATCACAGGAGACCCAAGTTGTCCCAAAACATCATATGCCGTTATAATAACAGGAGACCCAGATTGTCCCAGAGCGACAGTGCATTATTAAAAGTTAGATATCTCTCTTCCTGTCATGCGAATATTTGTGATTTCTTTTATGTTAGAAACGGAATGAAATAATGCTTCCCATTGTCTTAGAATTATATGAGCTAGGTTTTTCAGATATTTTACAAACCCGATCAAAAGTGACGGTTTAATTTTTCGCCAATTTGTGACATATCATACATTTAATTTTAAAATAAAATTGTATAAAAGCGATAAAAAGTGAGGTGACAGTTTTATTACAAATTTTATTTAAAAAAGGAGTCTGTATTTTAAATTTTAAGTTTATTCTATTTTAATTACTTTAATTCGAATATTCGCAGGTATGCATTTTTTAGCCAATTTAAATTTTCAATATTAAAATTTTAATATTTAAAAACAAAAATGTTGATTTCTAATAAACACACCGGAAAGATTATTTTATCTAGATTTAAGAACAATTTTTGTTTTTGCAAAAGTGTTAAAAAAAACCAATAAGTTGGAACATTTAAAATGCATGGGAAGAACCAGGAATTTTGCGCACAAACCTTGGTAGGCAAAATTTGACAGAAAATTATTTTCTTATTATTCGAAGGGTTAAATGATTGGGTTTTAAATCATTAAAATTTATAGATTTTTTTAATAAAGTCTAGTTGTATGTAATTATTGTAGTGTATGAATGTAGTACACTACATTTAAAGAACATAACAATTATCATTGTTCGTATTGTCGTTTTGGTTTTGCAGGCAGCACTAATGTGGAGACAGTGGCCATCAAGGAAGATCTTGGATCCCGAGAAGAAGATGAAGGGAGTTTTCCATTTATGGAAATTGACATGGACCTGTCGGATGTTAAGAAAGAATGCTTAGAACGCGTCGAAATGAATCAGATAACAGGTAAAACCTATTTTCATTGTACAAACATTATCTGGTATCCATCTTTTCAACTTTTCGCGGAAAATAAATCTTAATGAGCCTTTTTTATTCATATTCTTTTTCAAATTTGTCGACAGATCTGAAGACGCATCCTGTGGATAAACGATTCTTTTTTTCTCAATGTGACTACTCTTGCTATCATAGAAATGATTTTGTAATTCACCGTCGCACCCATACTGGAGTTAAACCCTTTTCTTGTTCCGAGTGCAACTATTCATGTTTTCAAAAGCGCAGTCTAACGATCCACATGCTGACTCACAGTGGAGAAAAACCTTTTTCTTGTTCCGAGTGTAACTATTCATGTTCTCAAAGGGGCAGTCTGACCATGCACTTGCTGAGTCACAGCGGAGAAAAACCTTTTTCTTGTTCCGAGTGCAACTATTCATGTTCTCAAAAGCGCAGTCTAACGATCCACATGCTGACTCACAGTGGAGAAAAACCTTTTTCTTGTTCCGAGTGTAACTATTCTTGTTCTCAAAAGGGCAGTCTTACGATCCACATGCTGACTCACAGTAGAGAAAAACCTTTTTCTTGTTCCGAGTGCAACTATTCATGTTATCAAAAAGGCGATCTCACGAGGCACAAGCTGACTCACAGTGGAGAAAAACCTTTTTCTTGTTCCAAGTGCAACTATTCATGTTATCAAAAAGGCGATCTCACGAGGCACAGGCTGACTCACAGTGGAGAAAAACCTTTTTCTTGTTCCGAGTGCAACTATTTATGTTATCGAAAGGGCAGTCTAACGATCCACATGCTGACTCACAGTGGAGAAAAACCTTTTTCTTGTTCCGAGTGTAACTATTCTTGTTCTCAAAAGGGCAGTCTTACGATCCACATGCAGACTCACAGTGGAGAAAAACCTTTTTCTTGTTCCGAGTGCAACTATTCATGTTCTCAAAAGAGCAATCTCACGAAGCACAAGCTGACTCACAGTGGAGAAAAACCTTTTTCTTGTTCCGAGTGTAACTATTCTTGTTCTCAAAAGGGCAGTCTTACGATCCACATGCTGACTCACAGTGGAGAAAAACCTTTTTCTTGTTCCGAGTGCAACTATTCATGTTATCAAAAAGGCGATCTAACGAGGCACAAGCTGACTCACAGTGGAGAAAAACCTTTTTCTTGTTCCGAGTGCAACTATTCATGTTCTCATAAGAGCAATCTCACGAAGCACAAGCTGACTCACAGTGGAGAAAAACCTTTTTCTTGTTCCGAGTGCAACTATTCATGTTATCGAAAGGGCAGTCTAACGATCCACATGCTGACTCACAGTGGAGAAAAACCTTTTTCTTGTTCCGAGTGCAACTATTCTTGTTCTCTAAATAGCAAACTCACGAGGCATAAGCTGACTCACAGTGAAGAAAAACCTTTTTCTTGTTCCGAGTGTAACTATTCTTGCTCTCAAAAGGGCAGTCTTACGATCCACATGCTGACTCACAGTGGAGAAAAACCTTTTTCTTGTTCCGAGTGCAACTATTCATGTTATCAAAAAGGCGGTCTAACGAGGCACAAGCTGACTCACAGTGGAGAAAAACCTTTTTCTTGTTCCGAGTGCAACTATTCATGTTCTCATAAGAGCAATCTCACGAAGCACCAGCTGACTCACAGTGGAGAAAAACCTTTTTCTTGTTCCGAGTGCAACTATTCATGTTATCGAAAGGGCAGTCTAACGATCCACATGCTGACTCACAGTGGAGAAAAACCTTTTTCTTGTTCCGAGTGCAACTATTCATGTTCTCAAAAGAGCAATCTCACGAGGCACAAGCTGACTCACAGTGAAGAAAAACCTTTTTCTTGTTCCGAGTGTAACTATTCTTGCTCTCAAAAGGGCAGTCTTACGATCCACATGCTGACTCACAGTGGAGAAAAACCTTTTTCTTGTTCCGAGTGCAACTATTCATGTTATCAAAAGGGCAATCTAACGATCCACATGCTGACTCACAGTGGAGGAAAACCTTTTTCTTGTTCCGAGTGCAACTATTCTTGTTATCGAAAGGGCAGTCTAACGATCCACATGCTGACTCATAGTGGAGAAAAACCTTTTTCTTGTTCCGAGTGCAACTATTCTTGTTCTCTAAATAGCAAACTCACGAGGCACAAGCTGACTCACAGTGAAGAAAAACCTTTTTCTTGTTCTGAGTGCAACTATTCATGTTCTCAAAAAGGCAATCTAACGAGCCACATGCTGACTCACAGTGGAGGAAAACCTTTTTCTTGTTCCGAGTGCAACTATTCTTGTTATCGAAAGGGCAGTCTAACGATCCACATGCTGACTCATAGTGGAGAAAAACCTTTTTCTTGTTCCGAGTGCAACTATTCTTGTTCTCTAAATAGCAAACTCACGAGGCACAAGCTGACTCACAGTGAAGAAAAACCTTTTTCTTGTTCTGAGTGCAACTATTCATGTTCTCAAAAAGGCAATCTAACGAGCCACATGCTGACTCACTCTTGATAAAAACCTTTATTGTGATCTATGTGCAGCAATTCGTCGTCTCAAATGAGAGATTTGAAGAAGTACGTTAGAACTATTGTTGCAGAATAAACTTTTTCGTATTTTGTCTGCCTTTTGTCGACGACAAAGTTACGCAAGTCACCGGTACGAAGCAACCAAGACAGGAACTGGTTCAAAAATAGCATGTTCCTCGAATCCACTGTCATCTAGTGATCTCTAGTCACCGGTACAGAATAACCGAGACATGCAATGGCGTCGTTTGCAGTATATAACTGTTTGATACAACTGAGTATTACCGTCAAACTTTACATATTCGGAGCGATACTGCAAATTCATTTATATTGTAGTACTTATATTTGCCTAGGGCACGTCACCATGCTAGCTGCCGACGGAATTGGCGACTTCTTTTTACGAATTCTAGAATTAGAAACGGAACTACAATAGTTAAAGCGAATGTAGCCATAAAAAGGTGTAAAACGAAATGGTTTTCTACTAGCTGGTATTGCGGTATACTTTGAACTGGTTTTCTGCATTTAGCTTTGATATAGCCATCAATTACCGGATACAAAGACCCATGCCGACGAAGTATTGACTAGGTCGTAATTTTTTTGTTTGTTTATGAAGTCGAATTTTGCGTTCTTTTTTAATTTATCAAAGTCAACTTTAATGGGGGGATGAAAAGTTACAACACGTTATCCGCTCCAGGTGCCACCCATACCAGTTACGCTACTGAGGATACTGTAATAGCACCTCGTAGTGGATTGGACCTGGCAACACGGTATCACTTCCAAGTACATATGCACACATTTCACCACTAACAATTACACATCTACCCTAATGATGGATACTGTAGCGATGTCCGAAACGTTGGCTAAAGAAGGAGGTAGCGCAACACGGGATAACTTTCCAAAAACAAATCACAATAATAATTTTGGTCGTGAAAATCTAAAAACGTAGCCACAGAATGTGGTTGTTTGATTTTAAGTAGTATTTAAGTTAATTTTGTTCCGAATCCTTGTCAGAAAATCCTGAATCACAATAATTCTGAATCCTTCTCAGAATATCCTGAATCACAATAATTCGGATAAATATACTATTTTTTATTCCTACTGGGTAGGGTTAACCTATATATTTTTTTTAATTTAAAGATATTATAATAATATGATCTCAATTAATGAAACTAGTGTGTATTTCTTTTTAATTCTTATTTTATTAAGTGAACCTTTAGTTGAATTCTTGGTCATTTTGTTGGTGGTTATTTTGAGTCTGCACTTTTTTCCTTTTAGTGTGTGTTTTGAACAGGCAATTTATACTAAATATAATTTTCTTTAAATTCCGTAAAGTTTTAATTCGGATCGTTTCTATTTATGTTATTTATAAAATCAACCAAAATGTGTTGAGCATGTTAATGTTTTTAATATTTATAATTAAATAGGTATGTTTATTATTATGTCAGAAATTTTATTCTATATCTAATTCAATGTTTTTTTTTCTTTTTTCATTTTATGCGATCGATATTACATAAACGGTTAATTAGTTTGTGCAGTGTGGTTTAGGTGATATTAATTATTTACAATTATTCGGATAATATAGTCATCATTTGACTAAGGCATTTACACGTTTTAGACATAAGTAACTAGCTATAAGTCTTAGATATAAGTTACCAGCTATAAATCTTAGATTTAAGTTACTAGCTATAAGTCTTAGTATAAGTCACTAGTTATAATTGTAAATCTTACTTGTAAGCCAGTTATATTTATTCTTATATATATATGTATTTGTTCAGCGCTCTTGAGGTGATTTTTAATTAAAACGGCGCTTTATAAATTAACCAAATAATTTTATTGTGACTATTATTATCATGTGCAGTACCCAGAAAACTTTCTTGTAGAGAGTCTCGTTCACCAAGAAGCCCGATGAAGATCATCGTAGATCAGTGATCATAGGGTGGTTTATTGCATTTAGTAAACTAGAGTAAGAACATTCTTAAAGCTTCTTAAACAAAGAATTAAAAACTTTTTAAAAAAATTAATGAAAAAGGTAAAGTCGTTCTGAAGTTATGGAGTGACCAAGGGAATCAAGGATTCATTTTTATATACGTAGATTACATTTGTATAGCGCAATTTAGTGTTATTTCACTTCGAGTGTGCTCTATAGTTAAAAATAATCTAGTATTCAGTCAAATTATTCCTGTAGTGCTTGATCTAATACAATGATACAAAAATGTACAATACAAAGCAATGACAAATATAATATAATTTGATACAAAATGTACAGTAACGGTGCTATTAAAACACGGGACAATAATAATAACTAGCATGACATAAAAAGAATGTACGGTTCATTATAAAGCAATGATAAGAGAACTACAAATAATCATTAGTAAGAGTGCTATAGCACAGGAAAAAAGGACAATAAATAGTACCTACAGGATTCTAGCATTTTTAGTCTATGTATTATCTATGTCAGTTTATTTTTCATTATTATTATTGAGATTGCTAAATGTATTTGAAAATGTATTTTGAATTTCAAATTTTTTGAAAATTTGTATTTTAATTTGTATTTCAAATACGTATTTCAATTACAAGTAATTCAAATACTGCCCAGCCTTGGTCACCGTTATCACGGCCCCTCAGCTTTTCAATAGGGAGTAGTAACGACATTGATCGATTCAAATGTTAACCACAATTTTATACTATGTAAAAGTTATTTATCACAACACAGTGTGCATTATAATATGCGAGCCTGAGGTGTGTAAATAACCCCAGACCCTCTGGGCTTAATACCCAAGAAATTATGATTATGAAAAAAAAAACCTCTACTTGCAAACAAATATATCACAAATGGCACAAAGAGGAACTCCAGGAAATAGAACAAATTCACCAACCTTGTTTTTGCTTATCTTGAAGTGTGGAGGCCTCCTTTGTCATCCAATGAACAATTAGATGCAGACAATGTAATCCTTGGGTGACTCATAAGTTTTTACAAGAGATGAAATTTGTCAATGAATACACAAATTCAATGTTTCCTTTCACAATGCATGAAAATTTTCCAAAACAAACAGTGTCAGTAATTTTCTTGTTTTAGAATCTATTTTTGAAAAACGATCCATTTCGGTGTCTTTGTCAATTCCAAGGTGTGAGTAAGTACCATGCTTGTGATATATATTATAACAGACAAAAAACATATTGCAATGCGTAACCATGCTCCCCGCCTTGGAAGTTCGCGGAACTTAAAAAAAAACAAAGTTTAAATTAAACTTATTAAGGATAAAATCACTAAGTTGAAAAATGTTTAAAAATAAAATAAAAATCATGTTGCTAAGTCAACTAAGTGTTAAATAAAGAATATCATGTTGCTATGTCAACTAAGTGTTAAATACAGAATGTCATGGTTAAGTCCGAAATAATTAAATTATGATAAGTTATTAACATTAAATAAAATAAAGATAAAATTATTGCGTTGGGATGGGATATAATTTAACGACAGGACGCTTAAAAAATCCATATCTGGTCTTTACCGTTGCAACTCGAATTATTTTATTGGTACCAGGATGAACGTCCGTGATTACGCCCAAAGGCCAATTTAACGGAGGCGAATCCTCCTGTCCCACAAGTACGACAGTTCCAACCTTAATAGGATGGTCAGTCGTAGTCCACTTCTGCCTGACTTGCAACGTGTGCAGATATTCCAAACGCCACTTTTTTCCAGAAGGATTGAACCATGCCGTCTAATAACTGCTTGCGCTGAGCAAAGTTTGTTTTAACGTCTGTCAAAACAGAAGCAGGTAAGTACTGTAAAGGTGTCGACATTAGAAAATGTGCAGGAGTAATAACTTCCGGATAGGGTTCGGAAGACACGACTGTGAGTGGGCGCATCAAACACTCTATTTGAACCAGAACGGTCTGTAGTTCTTCATAAGTAAGGAGCTGAGTTCCGATCACACGGTACAAATGAGTCTTCATACTCTTTACGTTTGACTCCCATATACCCCCGAAATGAGGCACGCGTGGGGGAATCATTTTCCACTCAACCCGGCGATTAGCGAGTTCGCGCTTTAAAGCGGGCTCAAATTCTGACTCAACTAAAAATTTATGGAGATCATTTAATTGTGCCTTTGCACCAATAAAATTGGTACCATTATCTGAATACAAGCATGACACAGGGCCACGCCGAGAAATAAAACGGCTGAAAGCAGCCAGGAAAGCATTTGAAGTTAGATCAGAGACCAACTCAATATGAATGGCCTTAGTTACAAGACATACGAAAAGACAGATATATGCCTTTTGTGAATGTTGTCCTCTCCGACGAGCAAGCGTAATACGGAGGGGACCTGCGTAATCTACACCGGTATGAACGAAAGCCTTTGCTTCTACAACACGATATGAAGGTAAATCCGCCATCTTCGGTGTAGGATGCGACGGATTTGAGCGGAAGCAGCAATTGCATTTCCGCACTTTTGCCCTAATAACAGTCCTGGCCACCCGAGGAGGGGGTGACACTCGAACGTGGAGAAAAAACTTACGAAAGTGCAAAATTGCCGTAAAAAATATTTTACACGTTAACACTGCCTGTTATTTTGCTCTATGGCTTGGTTGGTCGGGGATTCCCGAAAAATGTTTTTTTTTGTTCCTAGCTCAGTCGGGGGATTTCCCTGAAATATTCCTTGTGTCATTCTAATTTCTTTTTAATATTGTGATTAACGTAGACTCGTGAAGTGAATTGTTATCTATGGACTGACGTGAATTAGTGAAGAAGTTATTATTGTGTTAGCGTGTTTAATAGTGCTGAAAGACCAGTTTGAAAAACAAGGCAGGTAGGTGTGAATTTTTAGATACCGTTTTGTAGCGCATGAATAGTTACAGTCGGGACAAGAAAAAGGTTTTTCATCAATGTGAGTTAGCAAGTGCCGTTTTAGTTATTTTTTAGAGAATAAAAATAGTTGCAGTCAGGACAAGAAATAGGTTTTTTCCACTATCGGTTATCGTGTGATTTTTAGATTTCTCTTCATAGTACATGAATAGTTGCAGTTGGAGCACGAAAAATGTTTTTCTCTGCACTGAGTCAGCAACTGATTTCTTATGTATCCCTTTTGAGAACACGAATAGTTACAAACAGGACATGAAAAAGGTTTTTCTCTTCTGTGAATCGTAAGGTGGATTTTTAAATCTTCCCTTTGAAAACTTGTATTACTGCAGTCGGGACATGAAAAAGGTTTTTGTCCAGTATGGGTAAGCATGTGAATTTTTAGATACCGTTTTGTAGCGCATGAATAGTTACAGTCGGGACAAGATAAAGGTTTTTCATCACTGTGAGTTGGCAAGTGCCGTTTTAGTTATTTTTTTCGAGAATAAGAGTAGTTGCAGTCATGACATGAAATAGGTTTTTTTCCACAGTCGGTAAACGTGTGATTTTTAGATATCTCTTCATAGTACATGAATAGTTGCCGTTGAAACATTAAAATAGTTTTCCTCCACACTGAGTCAGCATCTGACTTCTTATGTATCCCTTTTGTGAACACGAATAGTTACAATCAGGACATGAAAAAGGTTTTTCTCTTCTGTGAATCATACTGTGGACTTTAAAATCTTCGTTTTGAGGACTTATATAGCTGCATTCAGATCATGAAAAAGGTTTTACTCCACTCTGAGTAAGCTTATGAATCAGTGGAGTAAAGTGTTGCTCCATGTGGAAACCTTTGTAAAATTACTTTCTTCAGGGCCTCCTCAGTGTAGCTAATGTAAAACGAAATACCTATGTGTTATAAAACCATGTAGGTGTATTAAAGGTAAGACAGTATTAAATTGTGGAGATCCGGAAGGAATGAAAGGCCGATAAACATAATAATTTTTTTCCCAATTTGTTTATGAATTACAATTTAAAACAATTAAATAAACAATATACGCATGGACCTATTGCGAGTTTGAAATCTGTTGTTTTATTTTTACCGCAAACGCGATTAAAACCAGAAAAGGGTATTTAAGCGACTTTCCAGTACTTTGCGCAATTTAATTGAGACTTTTAGGTAAAAATAGTCACTTGGGTGTTACGTAACGTTTAGGGGGAGGGAGGTGCAGAAAATGTTACGGCGGGAGATGGGTCATGGGGGGAGAGAGGGTCAAAAATTTTCAAAAATTACGTTACGTTATACTTGAACGCCCCCTTTACTATTTCACAATTGAAATTTTATCGTTACACTCTGAACACAAAACTGGTTTTAATCTAAGTATTGGTTATTATGTTTTCATGGCAGCAAATGATTTTTTCAGATTTTTGCAGCATATAAGAATTGACGACTCCACATGGAACTCTGTTATTTGTAGCTGTATGGCTCGGTCGGTCAGCATTCCCCAAAAGTTCTGTTATTTTATTTTCGTTCCTAGCTCTTACTATTGATTTATTGGGGATTCCCGTGAAATATTCCTCGCTTTTCCCCTGTGTCATTCGCGAAGGAAATGATCACCTATCGTTTGTTGAAAAAGCTGTTATTCTGTTAGTGTTTTTAATTTTGAGGATAACAACTTTTTTACATATTTGACTAGCTAGAAATATATTTTTATATTTTAGGAAGTCATAATTTGTGTTTTGAATTTCTCAAAAAAAAAATAATGGGGGGGGGGGTGACACCGCGTTTTCCGCCCCGGGTGCCACCCATGCTAGCTACGCCACTGCACAACACAGTCATGTTTTGGTAGTAAAACAGGATGTTTAACCTCAAATGGTAAGTCCGATTTAGAAGGCCGCCCCCCAATACGTAATAAATTATCCTCATCAAGAAAAACTGATAAATTCCGAAGCTTCTTTGAAGGCAATTTGCTTTTCTGGAGTGTAGCAATATCTTCTTTAAAATGAATACTCTGCACAGAACGAATCACAGCCTTTTCAGCAGTCATAAGATTATTGACCGTTCCAGAAGAAGGTGATACCCTTTATTTTACAAATTGGAGAACATAAACGACAATCCTTAAAAGTTTATCCCATGTGGAAATACGCTGAGCAAGTTCACTCAGGACCGATTGTTCACGTTGAACTATTGCAGTGACCACATTAGTTTTGTGCTCAGGCATTTCACTAGTATTTGTGAAATGAAAAGGTTTTATTGGCCATTCCAAAGGTGTGCTGTGAATCCATGATGGGCCGTTCCACCATAGTTCGTGTGAAACGAGTTGGGAAGGAAGCACTCCACGTGAAAGGCAGTCACTAGGGTTACCACTACCGGCGACATGATAGAAGTTCTCAGGAGACAAATTCTCCTGACATTGAGCCACGCGATTACTAACAAACACCGACCATCGATGTTGCAACGAATGTATCCCTGAAAGCGCAATGCTAGAATCTGAAAACGCGTATGTCCCTGCAATAGTAAAACGCGAACGATAATTATCTTGAACCATCTGTATTAGTTTGGACATCAAGACCGCGGCACACAGCTCCAAAAGAGCGAGTGTTGTCACTTTGGTGGGAGAGACCTTTGATTTTGAACAAAACAATCTCACGGTAATATTCCCAGATGGATCAGTTGTGTGTAAATATATCGCACAGCCATAACCATTCAGGCTCACATCGCAGAAAGCGACAATGTGTACTGCACTGTCCTTTAGGACACCAACATGACGTGAGATTTTAATCGTAGAAATTAGAGGAAATTCCTGTATGAGTGTCAAGAACCTTTGAATAACGCTCTCAATGGGGGTTTCATCCCAACCAATGTTGCACAGCCATAGCTCTTTAATGAGCAATTTAGCGTACAAAATGATGGGGGCGACCAAGCCGAGGACATCGAATAAGCGGGCGACTATAGAGAGTATGTTCCACTTTGTACACTTCTCCTGAACATACGAAGTAGTAAAGAAGAAGCTGTCATCTACTGATTCCCACAAGAGGTCTAACACCTTAAAGGCATTGTTAGAACCAACAGTGAAGTCCACCGCACTGCGGTGAAAATCTGGAAGGTTTTCAAGTACAACTTGAGAACTAGTAGTCCATTTGACCAAATCAAAGGCACCGGACTTGAATAACGAGATTAATTCTCGAGAAAGACGTACGGCGCTGGACTCATCTGCAATAGAATAGACCAGGTCGTCCACATACAACTTGACCTCTGCCACATTGGCAGTATCCGGGAAATGTGGTCTCATATCTTTGGCTAACTGACGAAAGTCAAATAAAAGCAAAAACCAATCAGTTTGCAAATTGAGACCAGTATGCAAGATGTCATTTAGTGACAGCCCTGTATGTGTCTTAGCGCTAGCGTCCAGCACAATCCTAGGCATAGGATTATCAGGACGAATGGCGGCATGATGGATGTAATATCCATCATCTGCAATTTCAGACCTACTACAGAATACTAAGAACCTCATATCACCTTTGATTATACAGTGGTTAGGCAGTTTAGTTGTGATACTATCAACGACAAGTGCGTGTATATTGTAAACCCTACACTGACCACTTTGTACATCAATTTTTATAATTGAATATAAAAAATAATAATAGACATATTTAAGTCTAGCTATATTGTTAGTTGTTGAGATGTATTGTTTAAGGTCTTTAGCTTAGTCAGACATTTAGTTTAATATAAATAAAGGGAGGAGAGTGAGAAAAAATTAGGTAATTCTTATTTGGTTCTTTATTTTTTCCATTAATTATATCCATGTGATTTTTTTTTCTCATCTTCTTCAAAGATTTCAAAAGTGGGAGCTTGAGTCCTCCGTACTCACAAGTGTTTCTGAGAGATTGACTTTCATTATGTGAGTAAGTGTTTTCCAATCTCATTTTGGAGATGAAAAAGTGGAGATTCCATTCTCATTAAAATAAATATATGTAAAATAGTTATAATAATAAATATAAAATTATAAAATAAAATGTATAAACAAATAGGTTGTGTAACTCCAATAACAAATAGGTTTCCTTGTTATTGTGAATATATATGTAGGTATAATTCTTTTGTTTTTTTTTTTTATATTCTCTGTGCCATTTTCTTTAATGTTTTAATTGTTTTTTGCTCCTTATTTACAAGTGCAGGAGTAGAGAGATATTTCATATTGTTTTGGTATAATTTTACTTCACTCTGCGGCGTAAAATTTCTGGGGGAAGCGGGGAATTGTAACGTAATTATTTTCTTGGTAGTTATTCAGTAGGTACCTACTTGCTCGGTAGGAGTATTATTAATTTCGGGTGCCGTTGAAACGATTGATAACAAATTCAAATTGCCGGAACGTTGTTCGTTTGTTTTTTGTTTTGAAAAAGAAAAAAAAACGATTAGAAGGGCCGCGTCATGACAGAACAAGGAATTTGTCTGAAGTTTTGATTTGTAAGGAGTTTTGATACTCCTAAATGATTGTGTAAATTTGCAATATTATGCGTGTAACAGACGTGATGCCTTTACGAGACTGTTAAATAGTACCGGGTCGCGGTACACGCAGGATGTTGATTGTTTTTTCGAGGCGAGGAAAACTTTTATTGTGATGATCACGAGATATCGAGTTACCTATGTAATATTACAATCTAATGGAAGTGTTTATGATGTCTGTGTGCCTGGTACCTAAGATTGCAGGCGCTTTTTTAAATGACATCAACAGTCTAGAACTGCGGGTTATATCCTTTCAATGCTGAGAGATGGCATCGGAACCATTGTGATCAGCGGGCATCTGTGGGTGGGCTGCTTCACGGAGTCATGGGCGTGCGAAGCGGCAGCTCTGGGGCTCTTCTTCAGCTATCTGGAGCCCTTGTCGCTGAGGCTGGATGAGGTGCGCCATATTAACTATCGCAAGCTACGAATGATCATTTGGAGTGGATTCTACTAAAATAACTGAATTATCTCTCTCTCTCTCTCTACACCTTTATGAGTATACAAAGGTATTTATGTAGATTATGTTTTTGCTTGTCAATAATAACAAGTACATTTTGTTTAATGTGAGTTCTTTTATTTACATCAGATAGTAGCTTTCTTTTATCCCACGCAGGACCCTGAGATGATGATGATGAGAGCTCATGCATACGGAATTTATTTGCTAACAGAGCAAGGTACGTGTTATAGTTCCACTCACACAACGCCCGCGCAATGCACTAAGCCTTTCCCAAATAGCAAGTAAGTTAATAAATAATACTTGAACATTATATGAGGTGTGTAGATGCAAAGGCAGCAATCTCCCACTTATGTGTTTTTGAGAAAAAGGCAAAAAACTTGTAGACATTAAATGGGATTTCACAGAACATTGACAAAATTACATTAAATAGCTGTTTGATATCATGGGTTGTTTGCATCATCAGATTTTTTTTTATGCAAGCCTATAAAAAGATAATTAACTTTTTAATCCGGAGATTGCTGCTTTTGCTACCAAGTGTTGGAGATTGCTGCTTTTGCTACTTACAACATTGGAGATTGCTGTGTTTGCTACAAACCTTCCCAAAAAACCGCCATCTTTGTTTTGTGTTGATTGGCTTCAAGGAATACTTTATAACTCAATAAGGGGTAATTGCAAAAAATAAACTTTTTGAAGATATTATTGAATATTTTTTTCCAGAAAACAGGTGTTATTATGCGTGGAGCAAAAAATATGAGAAAAGATGATACATAATATTCTGAATAATTAATAATTCAGACAGTGAACCAAAAATTTGAAAAAGAAAAGAGTGTAATATGAGGGAAAAAAAAGAAGCCTGATAAATTGTTTAATATTATTATGTCAAAACATTTATTTTTTTATATGAATACCGCACAAGAGTCACCAAATGCTCCCGTCTGGAGTCAGCGAGACTATGGCATCCCCAATTATTGGGGTATGTTGTGAGGCTGAAAGTACTTTCCTTCCTTTCCTTAAAAAAAAACCTCCACATAGCATCTCCAAAGATGTCATAGGCCGAAAAAAATGTAAAAAAATATATACTACACTAGCTGACCCGACAAACACTGTTCTGCCATGTAAATTATTTCTAATGAATATTTTGGTTGTTAAATGAAAAATAACGAATGTATTGTAAGTGTGTGGGATGGGATCTATGACAAAAGGAGGAATGGAACGCTGTAGCTGATGACCGCCGATAAACACAATTAAAAATACCAGTAAAGTAGGCAAATAAAATAAAGAAAAACAATATGACTTTCGAAGAGCAATTGAGTATACAATTTTTTTGTCAGTCCGTCTTTAGCCATCACAAATAAGCTCGATGGTTTGCCCACGCGAGAACATGATGCCGAATGAAATATCAAAATGACGCGACGCTTCTCGTGAATGTCTTGCGCATGTGTGGATGTAAGTTCGATGAAGCGGACGTAGCGCCATCTTTCATTCAACAATGTAAATAATTTCGTTCTGTTTGAAATATGAAAGACGGTTAAATTTGTTCATACAAAAATATTAAAATCGCTTTTGAAAAATAGGAGGGTGGGGGTAGGAGGGTTAAAATTTGGGGTTAAAGGTATTTGTTGATGCCAAATAAAAAAAAAACATTAAAAAAAAAAGTTTTTTTTCTGGATAGGGACACCCTAATCACCTAGCGGTCTGAAATATACTTTAAAACCTATTTTCATATCTACCAAACATACATTAAAAAAATTATAAAAATCGGTAAAGCCGTTTCGGAGGAGTGCGACCTCAAACACCTTGACACGAGATTTTTATATGTATACAAGATATTATTAAAAAGTGAATTAATTGTGAAATACCAGAAATTAATCAAATAAAATTTATTTGTGCACGCCGGGTTCGAACCCGCGACCTTCGGATTGTGAGTGTTACCTCGGGACCACGAAGACTGTCAAAAAATCAAACATGAAGATGAAGAACATCAGGCGTGAAGAAAAGGTGTCAAATGGTCTGATTTTTAATGTAATGGCTACTAAAATATATTATTTTCCATTTTCGGAAACGGAAATACTTACTTCTCATTATTGTCTAACTGATACTAGGTATTTTTAAATAAAAAGTGCTAAAGTGAAAAATAAATAGATTATATAAATAAATAGATAATTTTTTGAGAGTTATAATGCTTTCCTCCAAGCCAAAATAAAATCTGACAGCTACATTCCATGATATTTTTGTAACATTTCGTTTCTAATTTTCTGACTTAATAATAAGTTTGCGGGCGTCTTTTGATAAAGTTGGGGTCGGGTGACAATCCATCTTCAATAATTATCGAAAATATTTATTCCAAACACACTTTTACATACTTCAAATCATCAAAAACTCACATAGAAAAATCAGCACCAAATGCTACTTTAGTATGGAGCGGCCATCTTGTCACGTGACACTTCCTATGAATTTAATTGGCCGAAATGGAGAATGCTACATTTGCTTTGAAAAGAACATGGAGATTGCTGCCTTTGCTTTTAATACGTATTTTCAAACTCGGATTTTGATGGGAATAAGTTGAGTTTGTAAATAAGCAATGCATTTATTAGGTGCACAATTTGAATCTCTATGGAACTGCATTCATAACTTTTTTTTCGATATTTTGGAGATTGCTGCCTTTGCATCTACACACCTCATATATGGAATGCGCGTCCCGATTATTTAACACTTTGATGATCGGGAACGGCTCAGTGTCAAAACAAATGTGGGCTTCGTGCGGATGGAACCATAAACATTGAAATAAGCACCTATTGAACGGAATTTGTATCTCGCGGAGTGGTGGATACTCTCAGTTTCGCTCGGCTGAGAGATCACTTTTAAGAATTGAATCATTGCTTGAAATGGCAACAGGTAAAGCAAGGATATAAGGTAAAGGTGATATAGGCAATGTGGTGATGTAGTAGAATTTTGGTATTATTCAATTAATCATACTTTAAAATCAAATCATAGATGAACAACAGACCTGTGAACCATAATAAATCAACTTCGGAAGTTTTTGCGTAATCGGTAAAATAATTTCATTCAAACGAAAAATATTTTATCAACTATCAGATGTGACTTCGAATTGTAATTTATCGAATAATATGGGATTTCTGAAGATATGTATACGTTTTGTAGCTTAATTTAATCAGAAAAGTTTAACAGTAATAGACGCGCTTGATATGAGCGACGAGAATATCATAAACGATAACTTAAAATTAACGTTAATTGTCGTCTTTCGCGGCAAGCGGAGTAGGTACCTAATTGTGCGCATCATGGTATCGGTGGATACAGACCGGCACTTGGCGAGCAGAGAAAACCCATCGATAACCACTTGGCGTTATGATACAGTAGATAAATCACGTCAGTGGAACACTGTGCTTAAATTTATTTCTAAATAATGTCACTTTTTGGCATTATCTGAATCTAAAAAGCATTTTCCATTAACGAAACAAAGGAATAAACAATCTTATGGTTCTCCCAAACATAAGTTAATCAACATCAGTGAAGTAATAGTGGACATACCAGCTCCCCCGAGATAAATATTGTTTCTTGTGGTAATTTAACTGAATCCAAGTCTTGCACAACAAATATCAAATGCTCCATTGAGTGATATCTACTTATTATGTGTGGATGACTTTTGATCATTATTATTTTAAAACGTAATTAAATTTTACATTTCTTTTACCAAACCGCGTCACTATGATTTTCTAATTTACCAATTATTACTTGTCTTTGGAAACAATAGAAGCTGGTTATCTCCGCATGAGGAATGCGCATCGAGCCTTATTGAAATAATAATCCATACGAGCGCGTCAATTTTAAGGGATGCGTCTAACCCCCTAAAATACTTGCAGGACTATTTACAGCTCATTATCGCTTGTCTCAGGAAATATTCCAAGTATTATGTGACCGACTAAGACATTTATTTACTCATGCGAAAAACTGAAAGCCCTTAGGACTTTAGGTGAATTAATTTAATCTGCGTTCCTCACAACAAACAGCCTGCTGTAAAATGGTAGAATCCATTCAGAGCCAGTCAAATGGTATTCAGCAGCGCCTGTGACTTTGTCTCATATCAGTGCCTTGGCAAGTCAATGCCTGGAGCCCTGGAGCGGACCATGCCTCTATCAAACTTAGCAATCGAAAATGCTTGGCGCGTGATGAAATTGTTATATATACATTGTATTAATGCATGTTTTATTTATTTTGTTTACAAGGTTTATCACAGCGTTATCATTCTTCGCAACAGGATCGTACCAAAAATAGTTGGTAGCAATTGGCACAGCTGTGAAAGCAAACGGCTTTTAGCCGTCATATCAATCTAATAGGTAGCAAGTATCCCTATTGGATAGTTTACCTATTGGCAGAGTATGTACAATTTCCAGGAACTAGAAGACAACGAAGTAAAGTTAAACAAGGCTAAGTATATATTATTTACAAATATATTTTATTGGAAATCCAAGAACAAGTCAATTGTTTTATTTAGTTCCTTTTTTTTTTACAGTGAATACCGCACAAGAATCTCAACTGCTCCCGTCTGGAGCCAGTGAGACTATGACATCCCCAATTGGGGTATGTTGTGAGGCTGAAGGAAGTGGGCAGGGGAAGGAGGTGGGGAAGAGGAAGGTCGGGAAGTACCTGGCTATTCAGATCTGGTCACCAAACACGGCTAAAGCCATCTTCAAGCAACGTTTCAATTCTGAATGGTGGTCTTACACCAGGGCGATACTGATAGTATCTTCCACTCTGGAACATGCCGCAAATATACTATATATTATTTTAAATGAATTAATTGTGAAATAACACAAATTAATCAAATAAAATTTATTTGCGCATGCCGGGTTCGAACCCGCGACCTCCGGATTGTGAGTCAAGAGTCTTACCCACTGGACTACGGAGGTCGTCGGAGGTGTTACGTGTTAGTTCTAAACTAACACGTAACACGCGTCGCGTGCGGTCTTGTCCTACCCCTAAGAAAATTGCAGAATTTAAGCACACGGTCTTTGTTCACAAATTACGAAGTCAGTGTTATCGCTAAGTGAACTGTAAAGATAAAAATAGTCTAATCACTCTGTTTATTTATATGCTTGCGGTAAATCAAGGAACGAATCAGCAGTAACAACGAGTACAATAACAATTGACGCCATTTGCAAACTGTCATTGCTCTATTATAGCGTTATCACAGCCCTTTTACATTAGTCGGCCTTGAGGCAGTATTCGAATATATAAAAATATAAAACGCCGCCTGCGCCCCGTAATTTATTTTGTTCATACGCACATATTCTTCAAACATCTTTCTTTGTCATAGGTACATGAACAACCTTTGATAAAAGAATTTACAAACAAAAGAGTGTTCCTTACTTCCACAATTTATTTTGCATATTTGTGAAACAATAGATACCCAAATTTGTTTTGAGTTCACATGCAGTTATATCTATCTGACCCCCTAGCATGGCCGATCGATATAGGTTTTATCGAAAATGTCGGTAACTTGCCATCGGTCCCGAGTACGACTGCAGGTCGCTAACGAAGAAACAACAGTTTACGTTAAATATATTAGGAACCCTTAGTCATTGTTAACGATTGTTTGTTCGTTAGCGGCCTGCAGTCATGTTCGGGACCGATGGCAAGTTACCGACATTTTTGATAAAACCTATATTGATCGACCATGCTAGGACCCGTACAATACCCAGATTCCTCGTAAACAACACCAAAGCAATTATTTATAATCAATTAAAAGCTTGTATTGAAATTAACAAAAAAATATGTTTTCTGGATCACTAGATGAAATTTCAAGATGCCTAATATTATCTGAATCTAAAAAGCATTTTTCAATAACAACACAATGGTATAAACAATCTTATGGTTCTCCTGAACATAAGTTAACCAACATCAGTCAGGTACCTAGTGTATATGCAATCTCCTCCGACATAAATATTGTTTCTTGTGGTTAAAATACATCTTTAATTATCTTAGGAGGCGCAATTGACAAATATGTCAATATTACTACAATGTATAATAATAATATCTTTATTCAATGAAAATGGCAACATTATAACTAAAAAGTACATGTCTAATGTAGTTTACAAATAGATTACATCAGTACAAAAAAATTAACAAATAGAAGTTAATGTAAGAACGTCTACACAGAAGTAGCATATTTATATAATATTTTTAGTTGTGCATAGCCTGCCTCACTAGGTGAACCTGTATTGAGGCAGAATTTTTTGTAAATTGTTTCACGCAATTTTATTTACAGTGTTTATAAATGTATAATGCAGGTTTCTATACAGCAAAAACTTTATTTTAGTTTACATTATAGTTTGCATATACACAAAACAAAAACGGAATGTAGTATTAAACTATATATCTCTAGTTTTTCTACACTATTATTACTTTATGTATGTACATGAAATATTTGAACTATGATATACTATTATTATGATTAAACAGAGTGCATTTAAACTTGGGTTTTATTTTATTATATTTGTCATACATGGGTTAGTAGCCAAGTTGTCCAAAGCTGTGGTTCAAACCTCTATTTTAGCTTCAGTCCTCCATCATTGCACAAGGTACATTTTCATGTCCTATTTTTTCAAGTCTGAAAAATTATACTCATATACTTACCAAGTGTTTAAAACTTTTACTTCCATAAAAACTTATGTCACTTTTGGGGATGCTGTGGGGGGCCAAGTCCGAGGTTTCCCACCTATATATAAGTATGTGCTCTAAAGATTGCAATCCGTTTGGTAAGATACATCTTATCTAACAGAACGCCGGTTTCTGCATAGTGCTAAAGGTTTTTAGGTATTTTGGGGCTGCAGACCAGAGTAGGGTGGCGCTTGCAATCTGTGCAGGGTTCACAGTTGTGTACTGTAGTACATATTAGGTTCTGCTTTTGAGATGCTAACTTAGCTCTGGCTTCGATGGAGCCCATAGTAAGTTATACGACAGATAGTTTTGTTGGAACACTTTGAAACAATAGGAATAACAAAGACACAACTTGCATCAAATACATGAATATTATTAAAACAAGATATTTCAAGACACACTTTTATTGTTTTACAGTGTACAATACATGTTTACAAATGAGAAAATAATTATTTACAATTTAATTATTTCTCTCTTTCAACTAGTAAATAATTATATCCGGTGACTCACAAAACTGGTCACTTTTGGTGCTCAGCTAACTTTTTAAATCATTCATTTTCTTATCAGGCCCCCAGCATGGCCACATTGTTAACAAACCAATATCCACAGGATTAATTTAGCTGTCTACTGTTGTTATCAAAGTCTCGAAAGTAAACGGCAATCGTTAAATAAATTAAGACTCAAAACAGTCTGCAATGGAAACACTGACACTTTCCATCGATTTGTAAGACATTAAAATTTTTCATAACGCTTTTTTTATAAAATAAAACATAATGGCAGTTAACAAATTATGATGTGGTTATAAAAGCGGTTGAAAGAAAAATATATTTCAAATGTTATTAATAATATAAAGAACAACAAAGAGGAAGAGTAACAGAAGTAATGCTAAAGTTAGGTCTGCAAAACTGTTGTTGTGCTTCAGGAGTAGAACCTTATGTTATTTCAACACAACCCCGAACAAGGGCATATTGACTATATTAGCATTTGCTGCATCAACAGTGTCATCTATTTATAGCAGAATTGTATCTCACAAGACACAAGCTTGTATTATTGTCACTATAATACACACAACAATGCAAGAAAACAACATTGACATTAGGATTTCAGGGCTGTCTAACAGATTATTCAAATAAACATGCAACATCAATATGTAATTCATATTCTTCTCCCTTTAATAAAATAATCTTATTGGAGCAAAACCAATAAATGTTTTGATAATTTCAACAGAATTATAAATTTGAAACTACCACATTTTTTTAATTTGCGTTGAACTCTTTCAACAGTATTAATATGGTAACCATACGGAGACATATTGTAGAACTATATTCTAGAACTTTTATTTTCTCTATACAACTCAATATAACTCAACAATTCCTTGGCTCTGTAAGCAATCGAATGATATGCGTCCGTGTAACCAGCGTTATTGTTTTAAACAGGGATTTGTTTATATACTTATTAACACTGAATGCATTCTTATAAATATCTACTTTTTAACCTGAAGGGATCGGGAAAAAACTTCATTTTCCGTCCTTCTGTGACGGAAATATAGCATGACTAAGAGCTGCACCTCTATCCGCATTAACATGCACTCCCCTCTCCAGCAGCAGCCGCACCACATCCCACCTCTGAAACCATGATGCCACAGTTAGTGCGGTCTCTTCCCTCCTGTCTACCCTGTCAGGGTCCACTCCCTGCTGCAGGAAGTATTCTACTAGCGGGAGATGTCCCTCTAGTGCCGCGTAATGTAGCACAGTCTGGCCTAACACGTCTGTAGCGTGGATATCAGCACCTCTTTCAACAAAATACTTTACAGTTAGTAACTCCTCCACCCTGGGCCGCACACAACAGAAGAGACATGCCTCTCTCACGGTGTGTATTAATGTCAGCACTGCGTTCCTCCACCAAGTGCTTGACCATATCCAGTCCATCCCGCCCAGCAGCTGTATGTAAAGGAGTCATCTCCCTATCCCTCTCTGCCATTAGTACTGTGAAAGAAACAGAACTTTGCTCAGATTATTATTATTATTATTATCAGACAGATTTATTATTCTTTTATTTAACGTAATTAACAGTCAAAGAAACGTGTATTGACAAACCAATATTGTATTTGTGATCCATTTATATAAATTTGTGAAAGTCCAAAAGGATGGCAGTAAATAATAAATTAAATTAAATGAAAAATTAAAAGATATCTTTGTTTTGGCAGCTTTCAATGTCTTTTAAACCGACATGTTTCGAGAGCGATGCTCTCTTCCTCAGGGTTTACTAAAAACTGATAAATAAACTTAATGGTGTCAATGGAAAGGTAGGAGTGGGAAGGGGGGGGGGGGTAATGGAAGGCACAATGTACAAAGGGAACAGGTTCAAAAGTGGGTCATTTAAAAATATTTTTTTATTATTATTAAATAATCAAAGTAATCCTAAGTGGTCTAAACAAGGAAATATTTTAATTTTGAATTAAAAAGGTGCCACAAAATAAATTTGCTGTATTTGAAGAAGTAAATTAAATTAGTTACCTTTACAGTTGACTTCACGCTTCACGCTTCACCTTGAGAGAAAATAATTCATTTATTAATTGCGAAAAATAAAACATCCCGAATATTTGAGCTAAATACTCCGCTAAACTTAATTAACACGTTCATGGACACGTCTGCAACATTACATAACAGCATACATATGTTTTTTTTAAAGTTAGTTTTTTCATAAGAAAAAAGATACTTTAAAAATTGTTTAATTTTTTGAGAAGCTTGAATTTTTTTTTTAAATCTTATCTGGTTGCATCAGTATTTTATAAATTCGACTGCGTCAAATTAAACACGTAGAACCGTAAAAAATCACGGAACAGTCTACAAATAAGTTTAAATAATTCTTGACAGATAAGTTACAATTTTGAAAATAACAAATAAAATAATTTTCTGATAAAATATCGTATTAGAGAAAGATGCTTTATTGCTTTTCAGAATATGTGTAATAGAAATCAGAAGTTCTAAAACTTTTAATTTTATCTTTTAAAAGTTTTTCTAAAACAAAAAAGTACGTCTAGGAGAGGTCAAATAACCTTCACCAGTTTCTCTCGATCCGTCCCACCACGCAGCAGGTGGACAGACATATCGGCTACCATGACCTAGACAAACCTCCCCCCATGAACCCGAGCAACCCTGCTAGTCACCAAACGTAGCGATCCACTTGGGATAACCTATTGCAGAGGTTTTGGTTATCCAATAAATGGTTCCCGGGGTGGCTGTATCCATATCCGCCTCCCAAAATGATTATTAATCAACATAGGTCTAAGTTCTAAGTCATTGATGATGGTTTCCTGTTGAGGTATTTGAATCATTTCCAAGCGCCGTTTACTAACTAACTAAACGTCACACCGCGGCCGTATCGTCGCAGATAGACCACCAAACATTGGCCCAGTCAGTCACCACACTCCTTGCTTCATTCACATCGTCTCACACATACTCTTCTGGTATTACAACCGATGACCAGATTAGATTCACTTGATCATGCCAAGTCTTCCAAGGGGATTAACCTCCACACCATATGTTCTTCTTACACTCCTTTCTTCATTGATCTGATCTTCATGCCCATACCATATAATCTTCTCTTTCTTAATCGTACGGTTACACCAAACTTACATTATTTGAGGATCTAGGTACATGTTTTTAACCCTGTCATAAGTATTTGCAGCACACATCTGTCTCAGAAATCTCATTTCTAAAGCGTGCGGTCCACAATACCAAGGAATAATACTCGTTGTTTTGTCACATGAGAACGGGTCGCTTCTTCGACTCGTTCTTGTGTTCAACAGCGCGGCTGTGGAACGATTTGCCGACCTCTGTGTTTCCTCCTTCCTACAACATGTGTCTCTTCAAGACCAATGTTTATTCCTTCTTCTCCTCAAAAAGACCCCCCACACAACATCTCAGATGACATACGCCCTGAGGGAAATCATTTTCCTCAGAGCCTTCTTTGTGTTTAATCACTGGAGACCAAATCCCAACTTACATGTTACAGGTCTCATGTAAATCGTATCTTCCTGATACCTGTCATAATAAGAAATATGATATAAAGGATGTTAGAAAGAAATAAATATATGCTTTATATTCAAATAGAATTTAAACATTTCCAATAGCAATTTGAGAACTATGTATGATCGTGTGAGAAACATGGAGATCCGCAAAGAATGCAAGGCTGGTGAAAGCGTGATGAGTAAGATTAAGAAAGGGACGCTCAGATGGTTTAGACATGTAGAGTGAATGAACGAGAAAAGGAGTGGAAGGAGAATATATGATGCAAATGCGAATGGCAGAAGAAGTCGAGGACGCCCGATAAAGACATAGCGCGACCAAGTGAATTAGGAGAAGAGCATGTATAAGACGATGTATGAATTTGAACGAGACAAGGAGTGTGTGCCAAAGCCGAGTTGTTTGGCAGTCCGTCCTCTCTGCCTGCCCCTGCGGTAAACAGCATGATTGTCACGGCCTATACCGAGACACGAAAAGATGACTGTAAATCCTTTTTGTTTTGTTTTGAGTAAATACCAATAATTGTGTTTTGAAATCTGATCGTGGGAAGTAGGCAGGGCTGGGCAGTATTTGAAATACTTGTAATTGAAATACGTATTTGAAATACAAATACGTATTTTGTATTTGTATTTCAATTACCTCCTAAAAATGTATTTTGTAATTGGTATTTCAATTACCTGGGGCTGAGGTATTTTGTAATTTGTATTTCAAATACTTATGGCTTCAAAATACATTTTCAAATACATTTAGCGATCTTAATAATGATAATGAAAAATAAACTGACATAGATAATACGTAGACTAAAAACGCTAGAATCCAGAGCTATATGTTATGTTTGTTAATATTTAAAGTTGGCAACAAGTCCTGTGCTATAATAGCACTGTTATTGTACATTTTCTATCATATTTGTATCATATTATGTAATGCTTGTCATTGCTTTGTATTGTACTTTTTTGTGTCATAGTATTAGATCAAGCACTATAGGAATAATTTGACTGAATACTAGACTATTTTTAAGTTAATTACAGTAGAGCGCACTTGAAGTGAAATAACTAGCATCCGACCGAAACAGGATTTTCTACCGAAAACGAAACCGAATATTCGATACCTGCCTCAGTTTCGGCCGAAACCGTAACTGAAACTTTTTTAGACATGTTAAAAATCTATTGTTTACTGAAATTCGGCTTATTTTTTACACTTATATTCACTATAAAGTAAGGACCTCATAAATTGAGTATTATAATTTTAATTGCTTTACAATCACAACATTTTTTTACATTAACTCCACATGAGAGACCCTGAGAAAAATAATTTCCCTCAGGGCGTATGTCATCTTTGAAGATGCTGTATGGAGGGTCTTTTTGGGGAGAGGAAGGAGGGAGGAAACATAGAGCCCGGGTTCCACAGCCGAGCTGTTGAACTCAAGAATGAGTCATAGAAACGACCCGTTCTCATGTGACTAATGTCAACCGTGTACATATGTTGGGCGCATGTTTGGCATGTTCCCCGACTACGCGCTGGTGCCGAGGGGATCAATGCGCTATTTCCTCAGAGTATCTTCCATTGTATTACCGGTAGAACAAGGACAGATTCCCACCTGACGCCTATGCTCTAAAGATCGCAATCCGTTTGTGTTAGGAGAATCTATCAATCGGACCACCGGTTTCTGCACAGAGTCGAGAGTTTTTTTTTTAAGGTATTTTGGGGCTCCAGACCAGAGGTGGCTGCCAAATTCAATAGTGGGGCGCAGTTGCGGTTTGTACAGTGTTAGCAGTTGTGTACTGTTAAAGTATCTGCGGGTCCTGTATAGTACGCCCAGTTTCTGAGAGTCTAAAACTCTGGCTTCGATGGAGCCCCCATACCTGAGCTGGTCACTTAGAGTTACTGCCTCCGTTCACGGAGATACTTACAAGATACTTGATCTTCGTGCGCGTATCATTCGCGCCGATCGTAAGTATCCCCCATACGATTTTGCTGGTTCCCGTTCACGGCGCTACGCGGTGGCTGTCGGTTCCCAATCAGTATGACGATACCGACAGTGCTGATCGCACGCGACGCGTCGCATCATTTGTGTCTGATACTTATTCATTTGACGTTTTACAGAAATGACGTCGGAACATGAAAGTAATGTTAGATTTGTTCTGGAAGTGGAAAAAATGCATGTTTATATAACTATACTTTACCAGACTACGTAAGAAAGGATTTAGTGGAGATGGCATGGATTGATGTTGGAAAAAAGTCATATGACATCGCTTGACAGCGTGTTGATCATTTTTCACGGTTGCACGTGAAAAATGATCAAGTCCAGTATATTTCGGATAGCGCCGTGTACGGAGACTAGCATTAAAAATTAGTATGTATATCAGCAGGGTACTTGTGGTTTCGTCACAATTAGATTGTAAGTATCTTCATGAACGGAGGGCCTTACACCAAGCACATCAAAGGAGGGACTGTTCGGAAGATCGCTTCCGTTGAAGGAGACTAGATTTTAATTTTTATTTACACTTGTTAAATTAAATAAATAAAAATAATTGAAGTTTGTGATCACATAAACTCACAATACAAGCACGCCGGACCGGCCAGCGAACTCAGTTGATGATGGTGGATGACACACGAGCCACGAACTCACCCGAAGTCAGTCAAACGGCACGCGATACTTCACAAATATAGAGTTTCGGTGCGGCAGAAGGTTCGGCAGATTTTCTGCCGATGCCGAAACTAGATTTTTTTACCGAACCTTGCCGAAACCGAAACCGAACCTTCGGTCAGTCACTAGAAATAACACAAAATAGCGCTATAATGTCGTGTTATAATAATAATATATTATTATTATATTACCTAACACCTGAGTCCTTTACCACAAATTTTACAAGTGAAGCGGAGATGAGATGTGTCTTTTGAGCAATATGATTGGTTAATTTTTGCACGTCTCTGTTTCACTCTGCTCAACATTGCTTCTATGGAAACGCACCCTTAGATAAGGGCATTTACGACAATTTATTGCAACCAAAACCAAATGTATTTTGTAATTTGTATTTTGTATTTGAAAGAAAAAAATGGTTAAAATACTGTATTTTGTATTTTGTATTTCAAATACACGACTTGAAAGTATTTTGTATTTCGTATTTTAAATACATGCGAAAAAGTATTTTGTAATTTGTATTTCAATTACAGCAAAGCATGTATTTTGCCCAGCCCTGGAAGTAGGAAATGAGAGGAAGTCTCTTACCTTTTGACGGCTTATTATGGCGATTCAGGATCGATCTTGGCTTCCACACTGACACATCACCAGGCTTCTACGACACGACAGTTTGATACAAATAAAAATTGTAATCTTGCTATTATTTGCGATATTTTTCACGAGAGCACGACCCATGTCACGATCAAAATTCAACTGCCCAAGTAGGTAAGGTAAACTTGGGCGATAATATTGTTCAATTATTTCCTCATGTAGGTAGGATCATCTTCTTCTCCTGGTAGAGACTTTTGAGGAAAGGAGGAAGAGAAAGGAATGCATGATTGCTGAAGGACTTGAGGAAAATGGATTTAGTTTTCTAAAAGACTGTTTCAGAACTAAACAATGATGGTTAAATAGTTAGTTTGTTATTCTCCATGAGGCATGGAATTGGCAGAGGAAGTAGACTGAATGCTCTAGAAATGAGAGCTCTGAGGCGTATGTATGGTAAAACCATGTATGACCGTATTGCAAATATGGAGATCTGAAAAGATCACAAGGCAAGTGTAATATATAAGATTAACAGTCAGCTGTTTCATTGAATTAATCAAATTTCTGAACAATTAATCAAATTTCAAAGTTAGTTTTTTCTGTTTGTTCTGTTTCTCAGAATTGAAATAAAAACGGAACTTGACTACAACTTTCACTAAACTTGAAAAATAACTTAGGCACTTTCTTTTCTATCACAAACCATGTTACACAAACCTAGCGTAGCCGCTAAACTACTTGAAAACTGGGATGTTTTTCTTGCCTTGACGCGAGCAGGCGGTATAAAGGGGCACAAACCATGTTACACAAACCTAGCGTAGCCGCTAAACTACTTGAAAACTGGGATGTTTTCTTGCCTTGACGCGAGCAGGCGGTATAAAGGGTTTGTGTTATGTGATGAATTATCATGTGAGGAAGTATCGTGTTGGAAAGTTTTACGTTATTGATATTATTGCTTAATGGTAACACTTAATTTTATGTGGTGTAATATCTTTGGTGTTTTTCTATGACTTGTAGTGTCAGAATGCGTTCAAAATGGATTGTTTTCCTGGGTGTGTATAGAAAATTTTAAAGTCGTGTAATAAGGAACTCCAGTGAAAAATATTATGACTATTAAAAAATATGTTCATATAGACCAATAAACGCTGATTCTGAATATATAACTTTTATTTCATAATATTAAACGCAGAGTTTTTAAAAAAATTATTAAAAAGTGCATTTTTTAACCTCTCCTCAAAACACAGCGTTAAGTTGGCATTACTGAAATGGTGAATGGTGACGTCACGCGTCACCACTCACCCGCTGTCACCTGGTGATCGCGTGTATTGTATTTTCAGTAGTCAGTAATGTCTAAGCCGGCTAACTTTATAAAATATCAATGCGGGACAGTGGGGTGTCAGCCAGGGGGGGGGGGGGTGGAAATCCTTAATTTTTTCAACCAGAATTTTATACCTGCACTTAGCATAGGTTTAGCTTCCTGCATTTAAATGTAGAGTAGTTCTATAAAAAAATGCGGTCATTTTTTAACTGAAGGAGTAACTATCTGTTACTTATACTAAGGGGGGTATGTGGTGAATAACCTACAATGCACTAAGAGAATGTTTTACTTCGAAATGCGTCAGCAGATGAATCCACAGCAGAAATTTTACATTCTGAATAGGAAGGTGGTTTAAATTAAATCTGTATGCGGCGAATTAAAACTACATTCAGAAATTAATTTTAACACTTTTGCCAAAAAGGAAATTCTTTTTGCAATTCTTCACTGAACTTACAACACCGGTTTTTCGCGGTCGGCATGGTCAAGAAATTTTTTGCTTTGATTTGAATGATAAATATGGGTTATAAATATTACGTGTCACGGGGTGCTTAAATATTCGTAAACTAAACAACTCAATCACACTACTACACTGGCGCTCTTGGACTCTTGCTTGTGACGTAAATAAACCAATCCCTAGATCTAGATCGATATCTTCGGGCCTTTTCCAGGGACAAATTTTGTCTTGAACTTAACCAAATGGCTTAAATAGACTAAAGATAGAGGAAGTTTATTTGACTACCATATTTAAAAAAATAAAGGAATGCGGGACATGCGGGACGCTTCAGACGATTTGCGGTACAATTTTTGTACATATTGCAATGCGGGACTACAACTGCCAATGCGGGACGGTCCCGCAGAATGCAGGACGGTTGGCCGCCTTAGTAATGTCAGTATTGTATTGACATTTGAAATGACTTCAACAACTATTCAACATTTCGTGTTTTTGGTTTATTTTCATACTGTTTATAGAGATTTAGATAAATAATAGTTATTGTGTTTGTTGAAACATAATTTAGGCCCTCAACAATTTACGAAAAGGGCTATATTTGCGGACAATCTGGAATAAATTTTGCCTATTTGAGTTTAAAGTCGACACAAAATATGATGTCATGAATTTGCAATGAAAGAGATGATTTGTTTTTATATTGCACTTTGATCAACTACAATTACAGTAGCGGTGAAATGTGGACATTTTACCAATGTTTTTCTATATTAAAAGCAGTTAATCTTGAATAAAAAACGAATTCTCACACCGAAATGTCATAGTATCCATTGGCCATCATTCCGTCCACCATTTTAAAACAGGGATGTTCTGCCCAAAAAAAATATTTCCCTAGATTTTGAAGTAAAATTTCCCTAGAATTTCACATTTACGCAATTACCTACGTAGCCACCTGATTGTGTAACACTAATCCTGTAATATGTTAATTAATATGATTGATTAATTGGAAAGATATCGGAACTTGGTAAATATACTAATAATAATGTGCTTTTCCAAATACACTTTTTGCTACGTGAAGTAATAATTTAAAAGTACGAATACACTCACCACTGAATTAGAAACTGAATTCCAAATAAAGAAACACTTTGCAAAATAAAAATCAACCGCAATCACCGAAAAAACGGAACATAAAACATAAATAATTTTTTTTTTCAAAGGTCCCATTTATCTTTTTAGATACATAGGGAACGTACCCATACTACGTGACAAACTTTTTGCACTTTTTAACCCCCCCCCCCACACCGTGACCAAAAACCTAAGCAACCCACCGCTCATTTGTACCAAGCGTGGTATTTTGAAGACCCCCCCCCGAACGTGTCACGTAGTATGGGTACGTTCTCTAATACCATTTTGAGTTGTCAGTGTTAAAAATAACATTGCATGTAAGTACATGAACAATACTTAAGATTCATAGGAATCCCAACAAATATATATATAATACCAGTAATATTGTCATATGTAATAAAAATTTTGCCAGAGTTCGAAATTTCCCTAGATTTTGTCCTGATTTCCCTTATCCCTAAAAAATATTTTTCTCCCCTAGATCTAGGGAAATTTCCCTCGACATAACATCACTGATTCAATATGACAACTTGAAGGTAAATAAACTATCGGTGGGTGAAGACCATATCACCATATTAACAATCCACCATAGATATGGTGATTTTCTGATGGTCTAGAAAAATTAAAACTTTGACAATTATTTTAACTATTAAAACTAACTATAAAAATAAAAATAAAAATGCAGTTATTTAAGTTTGAAGGTCTTTATTCAATAAAAAAATAAAAAAATTGGACTGGAGTTCTCTATTCAGTTAATATTGCTTGCCGACGCCTAATTCTTTCAGATTCGGATTTTCCAGCCCATAATTAGTATAAAAAAAAAAATTATATAGGACTATCGCCCCTAAACCGAATTTTTTCCGATGATTAATTTTGTAAAGAGGAATGAAATGACACTGGCACAGTTAGACGGTAGCCTTTGTTTCCCCCCTACTTAATTTAAAGTTCATAGTTTAAGTTAGAACCCGCCATAAGGCACGGGCATATCAACTTGTGCTAAGTACCTACTCAAAGGTAATGATGATAATTGTTTATGACTACTCCATTGTCTATGTATAACCTATAAATATTGTCGAAGGGGTATTAGTTCATTTATGGTCGAAGGGAAGGGCGCTTTCATCATTGCTAATCATTTCATCTCGTTTCTTACGTCTAATTATTCTACATAATATCCTTCACATTGTTCGCAACACGGTTAATCACCCCATGCTCCTGATAGTTATTGGTAAGTTCTAATGCTGATATTTTCTTACCAACTATTAATCACGGTATTCATTTTGTTAGCAGCCATTATTCCAAATCAATCTTAGCGGTCAGTTTTTTTTTTTAATTTGTGCTACAGAATGTATAACTGCACTGTGTCTAACGCTAACCAGCTTTACTAACGTCAATCGGTAGACCTAAATTAGGGAATCCATTTGGCGTTTGCTTGAGAACTGTCAATTTAACGTCCAATTTAAATCCATAAATATTCCGAGTAATCCGAAGATTGACGACGATTATCTTAACCGTTTTTAAATGTCTTCAAGTTATAATGTATTATAGGTATCCCTGTTTCTTAATTTGTGTTATGCAAACGAATATTTTCGTTTTG
The DNA here is from genome assembly GCA_917880885.1 of Limnephilus marmoratus. Classification (NCBI taxonomy): domain Eukaryota; kingdom Metazoa; phylum Arthropoda; class Insecta; order Trichoptera; family Limnephilidae; genus Limnephilus; species Limnephilus marmoratus. The sequence continues at coordinate 42,195,464 of OU862907.1, read as the reverse complement.
ACAGAATATTCGAAACAAAATATTCAAAGTTCTTACAAATTGGAGGTCCGTAATAACAATGTTCTGTTTCAGATATATGTATCTGTTTTTAAACCACAGCAGTGCCATGGATCTAATAAAAGAGACTGTTTCAATCAAAACGGAACCAGAGTCCCAAGAAGACGGTGGAGGTGAAATGCCACGTACGTATATGGACTTTGAACTCCCAGATGTAAAGAAGGAATGTTTGCAGTATGTGGAGAGTACTCGGATAGCCAGTAAGTTGTATTGCACGTGTGGAAAGAAAAGATGAAGTAAAATAAATTTGGTAATAATAGTTACGGAAGTTAGATTTGACAGGATTACATTGTTTTAAGTTTTGTTGAACGTGATTTAATATTCATATCTAAGTATGATTTGTTTTACTGATGTTTGCAATGGTGCGACGTCCAATATTAGCAATCCAATTCTTTTTTCAATTATGACTATTTTTTGTTAGGAATTTGACATGTCGGGATCGGCCAGATAAGAAGCTGGAGAGAAGGTCAAGAACCTCATGCCTAATACCCAAAAAAAAAATTTACAAAAAAATCAATTTTGATATGCAAGATTGTACCTAACGCTTTGCGGAGGTCGAGAAATACCGATAGATGAATCGTGCCCTTATGTATGTGGCCAGAGAAGTGGTCAGTGTTCGTGACTGTGGACTTGTTGGTAGGTACATGTTTCCTGAAGCCCAGTGCGATAGCAGTTTGTTGGTTACTACCATAAGACTGTTATTAACGATCTTTTCAAGTACTTCGGAAAGGGGCATCAAAATAGGTCGATAATTATTGATAAGTTTCGAGCTTGTCTTAAAAATAGGCATAAGAGCCCTTGTTTTAGAATAGAGCGAAATAGGCCTCGACGGATGCTTATATTGAGTTATAGGCGGATTATACTGGGGAGGATTTTTTTTTTAGAACAGTGATGGGTATTGTTGTTTTGTTTTTCCAGGTGGCTTTAATGTTGAGACTCTTATCATCATGACGGAACTAGGACCTCGAGGAAAAGATGAAGGGGACATACCTAAGGCGGCCAACCGTCCCGCATTCTGCGGGACAGTCCCGCATTTGCAGTTGTTGTCCCGCATTGCAATATTTACAAAAATAGTCCCGCAAATCGTCTAAAGCGTCCCGCATGTCCCGCATTTCTATATTTTTTTAAATACTGTTTATGGTAGTCAAATAAACTTCTTCTATCTTTAGTCTATTTAAGCCATTTGGTTAAGTTCAAGACGAAATTTTTCCCTGGAAAAGACCCGAAGATATCGATCTAGGGATTGGTTTATTTACGTAACAAGCAAGAGTCCAAGAGCGCCAGTGTAGTAGTAGTGATTGAGTTGTTTTGTTTACGAATTAGTGCACGCCGTGACACGTAATATTTATAACCCATATTTATCACTCAATTCAAATCAAATAATTTCTTGACCATGCCGACCGCGAAAAAACGGCGTTGTGAGTTCAGTGAAGAATTGCAAAAAGAATTTCCTTTTTGGCAAAAGTGTTAACATTAATTTCTGAAGGTAGTTTTAATTCGCCGCATACAGATTTAATTCAAACCAGTTTTGTGTTCAGAATGTAAAATTTTAAAGTTGGATTCGTCTTCTGACATATTTCGAAGGAAAATATTCTCTTATTCGAGGTGCATTAGAAGGGACCCCATCAGTTTCCATTAAGGAAAATATTCTCTTTTCGAAGTGCATTTATAAAATTCTAGTTGCAGACTACGTAAGTGCCGCCAGAATCAAAGAGAAACCATTTTGATGATCTGAGGGTAGTTTTAATTCGCCGCATACAAATTTAATTTAAAACACCCTTGTGTTCAGAATATAACGATACATTAAATAACAAGTTGCAGATTCATCCTGTACAGACTGAAGCTTTACATTTAAGTTTCTGATGTGGATTCATCTGCTGATGCATTTCGAAAGAAAACATTATCTTATTCTAATTGCATTGGAGGTTATCCACCACATACCCGCCTTAGTATAAGTAACAGATAGTTACTCCTTCAGGGCTCTCACAATAACCCGATTTTTTTTTTTATAGAACGACTCTACATTTAAATTTTATTTTATTTATTTTATTTAAGTTTTTATTCCAGCAGGACTGGGAGGGTAGTGCAATCCCAGTCTGCCATATTACATAAACAATTATAAAAGAAAAAAAATATTAGGTAAGTACCTAATTAAAATATAAAATGAAAACAAAATTCATCACACAAATAACAAAAAATAAGTATAAAATTAAAATAAATTATAAGTAGACAGAATTAAAAATAAAAAGATAAAAAGATATTTTGGGATCGTCCATCATGGAGGTAGCCTCATCATCTGCATCCATCGCTCATTTATTGGGGAACTGAGCCAATCGGATGCAGCCACGACAATGGTATTGGTTGAAGTTCGTATCCTGCTCCAGAAGCTGGCTAGTCGGTGGCGAAGTAAGGCTGGGAATGAGTGCACCCTCCCCTCGGTGAACATCGTGGACGCACTGCAGAACCTCGGTAGTTGCATAAGTTGCCTGTATGCATTATTGTAGCACACCCTCAGTTTGTCCCATTGCGCTGCTGGGTATTGTGTCATACAGTTCAGACGTGTACAGGGCAGTACAGTATGTCTTGAATAGTAATTTTCTACAGTATGTCTTGAATAGTAATTAATAGTAATTTAAATGCAGGAAGCTAGACTTATTCTAAGTGCAGGTATAAAATTCTAGTTGGCTACTATGAATGTATTGCCAGAATTAAAGAGAAACCATTTTCATGTTCTGAATGTAGTTTTAATTCGCCGCATAGAGATTTCATTTAAATTAGTTTTGGGTTCAGAATATAACAACCAATTAAATAACAAGTTGCACAATCATCCTATTAATGGACATCATTTTCGATTTCCGAGATAGCAGTTATAAATTTGTGGTAGAATTCATGAATAAGATTTATTTGAATACTCTGTCTATCAATTATGTGAAATAATAAAATTATAAAAAAACGATTTCAACCCCCCCCCCCCCCCCCCCAGTTGACACCTACTGTCCCGCATTGATATTTTATAAAGTTGGCCACCTTAGACATACCTTATATGGAAATGGATATAGACCTGCCGGATGTTAAAAAGGAATGCTTAGAACGATTTGACAGGATAACACAGACGGCAGGTAAAACCGTTTTTCTTTTTTTGAAATTTAAATAGCCTGTTCTATTATTATTATTTAATAATGAGGTGTGTAGAATCAAATGCAGCATTCTCCACTTTTTTTCAAAAATGGACTAATGATGCAACTTTGTTAACGATTCAATTTTTTACCTAGAAAAGCAGTTATTTGGCATTAAAACCAACTCTTTATGCTTTAAAAATCCATTTTAAAAACTGCGTTAGTATCAAAGACAGCAATCTCCAAAGCACTTAAGAAACAAAACCAGCATTCTCCAATTTGACCAATGGTAAGCCTCCATTTGATCACGTGACAACATGGCCGCCCATACAAAATTGTATAGTCATGTGATGAATCTGTAGCTCTAATTTTACTGTTTTAAATAGTTCGGAGTGAATTTAAAAATAAAAACAAGATGCCAGTGTGATTATGGACTCTCATCCTTCAGCCGTGCCCAAGAAAAACGCAAGGAAGAAGTCAAGGAATCCAGAAAAATGATAAGCAAAAGTAGTCAAAATTCTAAGATGAGCTGTCATAAAATACCGTTTATTTCAGAGGCGTGGAGTGGCAAAAGATTTTTTTAGTTGTTAATTAAAATTCATAAATTAAATTAATATGCATAGACATGTTTTTTACTTTTATAATTAAATCTAGGATTCATAGCCTTGCGTATAAACATTCCGAATTACATGTTTAGTGTTGAAAATTTTTGCGAGTTTCAAGCCAATTTTGATCAAAATAATTAACCTTCATTATTTTTCTTCTTTTTTTTTTAATTTTCTCTGTTAATATTATTATTTTTTGAAGTGAAAGCTTCTTTAGCACCGTTGTGATTTGAAACTCGATGAAACAAAAAAGCGACACTAAAAATAGACAAACGCATACATCTATAGGATTAAGGCTGCAAAAGAATAAGATAATAATTGATCTCCTCTTCGTGCAGTGCTTGTCCCCAATCTTGTCTACTTTAGTTTTCTGCAGGTTTCATTTGTACCGCGTGCGAACTGCACACTTGTATTTTTTTACATTAGCTCCACACAGGAGGCCCTGAGGAAAATAATTCCACTCAGGGCCTTTGTCATCTTTGGGGATACTGTGTAAAGGATCTTTTTAGGAAAAGAAGGCGAGAAGATTCTGGGAAGGAAAAGGGTATTACAGGTGGGTAGGAATCTGGGGGTCAGTGTGTCCAGAAGTGACGGATGTATAAATCTATCCATCCCACTGCGATGTTTCGAGAGATCACAGCTGGAGAAGTCAAAGGGACTCCCACAACTATTCTCTCCCGATCCGGCCTGCAATCCAGCAGGTGGGCAGACGCATCCGCCGCTAAGACCCGGACAAACCTCACTCCATAAACCCGGACATCCCAGCTAAGTCACTAAACGTAGCGAACCACTTGAACAGAGGTTTTCGTTATTTGTTTTTGGGGTGTTATGCCGTGTTGCGCTACCTCCTTCTTTAGCCAAAGTGCCAAAGCAAATGTTTGGGACAGCGTTGCAGTGTCCGAAACTTTGGCTAAAGAAGGAGGTAGCACTACACGGCATAACACCCCAATAACAAATAACGAAAATACTTTTGGCTGTGAAAATCTAAAGTCATATCTATGGCAGATGTAGATATTGTTTATCCAGTAAATGGTTCCCGGGGTGGCGGTACCCATACACACCTCCCAAATTCAATACTGTATGAGTACATTACAAAACCTATTTTTATTTTAAATACTAAAATTAAAATCATAATAATAATCACGAACTTCCCTGTGATTTGGTCGGTCCATTATTGTGACGTCATATTTATTTATCAGTATCAAAGTCAGCTTTCTCCACACGTGTGAGAAACAAAAGCTGCATTCTCCTTAGGTGAGTATCAAATGCAGCAATCTCCATAATTAAATCCGTTATAACTAATCAATCAATACAATAAACAAATTCTACTTTGGAAATTATATTAGATAAGCAGTTTCCCCTTTTGAATAAAATTATAAACTTATAAATACGTGAGAATTGTTGAAATAAAACGTTTTTTTTGGTTTTCTCAAAATAACGCTTTTTGGAGAATGCTGCCTTTGATTCTATACCCCTCATTTGCGAATTTTCTGTTCTTACTTACACACTTTTAGCTTTCTTAATCTGTAATCTTTTTCATACTTTTTAACAGATCTGAAGATGTATTCCGTGGAAAAGCGATTTTCTTGTCCCCATTGTAACTACACCTGCCCTCATAAATCAATGTTCGAAAAGCGTATGCCCATTCATACGAAAAAATCATTTTCATGTCCTTACTGCAGCCACTCATGTCCTCATAAGAAAGATATGACAAGACACATGCGGACTAGCAGTGGAGAAAAACTTTCATGTTTCGAGTGCAACTATTCATGTTCTCAAAAGAGCCAGCTGACTACCCACATGCGGACTCATAGTGGAGAAAAACCTTATTCCTGTTCCGAGTGCGACTATTCATGTTCTCAAAAGAGCAATCTGACTACCCACATGCGGACTCATAGTGGAGAAAAGCCTTATTCCTGTTCCGAGTGCGACTATTCATGTTCTCAAAAGAGCCACCTGACTGGCCACATGCTTACTCAAAGTGGAGAAAAACCTTATTCCTGTTCCGTGTGCGACTATTCATGTTCTCACAAAAGCAATTTGGCGAACCATATGCTCACTCACAGTAGAGAAAAACCTTTTTCTTGTTCCGAGTGCAACTATTCTTGTTCTAAAAAGAGCAGTCTGACTACCCACATGTGGACTCATGGTGGAGAAAAACCTTATTCCTGTTCCGAGTGCGACTATTCAAGTACTCGCAAAAGCAGTTTGGCGAACCACAAGTTCACTCGCAGCGGAGAAAAACCTTTTTCCTGTTACGAGTGCAACTATTTATGTTCTAGAAAGCAATACCTGACTAGCCACATGCTAACTCACAGTAAAGAAAAACCTTTTTCATGTATCGAGTGCAACTATTCATGTTCTCATAAGAGCACTCTGACTACCCACATGCGGACTCACAGTGGAGAAAAACCTTATTTATGTTCCGAGTGCAACTATTCATGTTCTCAAAAGAGCAATCTGACTACCCACATGCGGACTCATAGAGGAGAAAAACCTTATTCCTGTTCCGAGTGCGACTATTCATGTTCTCACAAAAGCAGTTTGGTGAACCACATGCTGACTCACGAAAAACCCTTTTCTTGTTCCGAATGCTACTATTCTGGTTCTAAAAAGAGCAATCTGACTACCCACATGTAGACTCATAGCGGAGAAAACCCTTATTCCTGTTCCGAGTGCGACTATTCATGTTCTCACAAAAGCAGTTTGGCGAACCACATGCTGACTCACAGTGGAAAAAAACCCTTTTCATGATCTGAATGCAACCATTCATGTTCTAAAACGAGCTGACTAGCCACATGCTGTCTCACATTGGAAAAAAATCCTTTTCTTTTTCCGAGTGCAACTTCTCATGTTCTCGAAAGTGAGTTTTAAAGTTTTAAAGTGTTTACCCACAATGCTGACAAACCTTTTTCATGGTTTGAGTGCAACTATTCTTGTTCTCAAAAGGGCAAACTGTCTAGACACATGCCGGCTCACAGTGAAGAAAAACTTTTTTCTTGTTCTGAGTGCAAACTATTCACGTTCTCAAAAGGGCAATCTGATAAGCCACCTGCTGACTCATGGGTGAGAAAAAACCTTTTTGATGAACCGAGCGCATCTGAGGGAGCGGGCTGGATCGGCAGAGACAGGAAATAAATGACAGGCGTCAGTCGATATAGTGAGTCAGTCGTTTATTGTAGCAACGTAGCGTGCTCGGTTAAGTTGTAACAAGATGTATGCGGAGTGCCGTAGATGAGATGCTGCAGGCGCACGGAGGTGATGGTGTGGTGAAGGTCGTTGCGATGAGGCGGAGCAGAGATTGAGTCTGCAGGTCGCCGGCGCGTTTCTTGACACCGTGGCGGTGGAGATAACCTTTCTTCCAGGCCGTTGCTCGACGCTTTGAGTCGCAGAGATGAACGGTAAGTGACTCGGTGAGCTGAGCCACCAGCAGGTAGTCCTGGCGAGGCGGAGCATGTTTCCATGGCAGCGAAGCACGGTGGGCTTCGGGGTGCCATGAAACGGTGAGCTTATCCCTGGACTGAAGGTGACGTGTGCCTTGTAAGTCGCGGGATGTAGCTGTTCTGCGTAGCTGAAGACACGATGGGCCTTTTAGCTGAGACGTGATGATGGACCTCGAGGAAGCTGCACTGGATATGTGGAGATGCCATGCAGGAGCACTTGTGCTGGGATCTGTTGCATGTTGAGATGTTGACCGACTGATGGTCTGGGACTGACTAGAGCGGGCGAGCGAATCTGCTGCTTATATAGCCGCGGCGAGTAATAACTCTCACGGTAGGTAATGCGTGCCACTCGGCAGTTGACGAGAATGTTCGGCGCCGTACAGATATTGTACGGTGCTATCTCGAGACCTTTCTAGGCGGTGGCAATATTATTATCGTCGAGCCGGCACGACAGGCGACAAAGTGCATCGCGGCCGGCATATGTAGGAAGGTACCTAGGCAAGTAGGTTGCCGGCGCCGCGCGAATATTAGAAGATGTTTCTCGAGCGTTCTTTCAGATGGCGAAAGATAATGCGTCGCCACACATCTATTAGTGATCTTAAATGAGAGTTTTTTTTTATTTCATAATTTTGACATACACAGTACATTACGATACTGGTTACAGTTTCTATTACGTAAGTCCGTAGAATATCATTTAGTTATATCGGTTATAATAAGAAGTATATGTATGGAGAAGAGAAATTTTGAAATCAAGAATTATATTTATATGTTCACAGATTGTAATTAATAAAGTTTTTAATGAAAATTTAAGTGTTAGTTATTTAAAAATAGTTTATATCTCGCCAACAAATTAAATAAATAATTTTTGCGTAGTCGCAAGGAATTTTGAAAAATTTCTCTTAAACATTATTGTGTTATATGCTGCATTAGGTTGTTGGCTCCTATATGAAAAAGCGAATTGCGCCTGGTATGCCTCATTGGAACATCAAAAGTAATGACAGGTAGCATTTCGAAATTTTTTTATTATTGAGCATATTAAATAGAAATAACGAATCTTTCAATGTATACCCCTTTTCGGACTGGCTGGGTTAAAGTTTCAAAAAAGCTTTCATGCTTACAGATATTGCTAACTGTAAGGTACATGTTACACTTAAAACGATATTTTATCCGTTATTGAATACTTATTATATTATAATTAACCCAGCCAGCCCGAAATGGGGACTACAAGGTCTCCAAGATCCACATTTTTTACGACATCTCAATAATTAATCGTACGATTTTATTCACATTTTTTTTAGTTCTTGAGAAAATACCAACAATCTATTACCAGCGTAGAGTATTCAGTCAACGTTTAAACCTTAACCGGAACGTACGCCTGCACCGCTGCATCGCGACAGTATATTATTAATTCCTGGGTTGGGTGCTGCTTGCCCTAACCCTTTGCGCTCGCAATAAGTGGGGTCTCCAATATGTCGCTAACCGAAATTTTGGAGACGTTAAAGAGTGATGTATATAAGAACATCAAAGAAACAAAAATCAAAAATTTGATTGAAAAACAATTCTTACAACTTGAAAATACAATCAACAAAGAAAAAATATCGGACCAACAAGAAATAATCAAATTAAAAGACCAACTGCTAACGAAAACTGAAGAATATGCCAAAGGACTAGAAAACAGAAACCGAAGTTATCCTGTAAGTTACGAAGCCAAAACAACAAATAATTTACCTCAAGATACAAATAAATTTTCAATTATTATTTCTTCTGATGATAAAAACAAATCATCAGAAGACAATGAAAAAATAATCACAAAAAAAAATTCTGCTGCAAAACTGAAAATTGCAGTAAGGGGCCGTTCAAGTATTACGTAACGCACTTGGGGGGGAGGGGGGGTCTGGTGAAACGTTACGGCGCGTTACGGGGGAGGGGGGGGGGGGGGGGTCGAAGGACGCGTTACGTAACATGTTTTTCTTTATTTAAATAAAAAACTAAGGAATTGAAATCTTCCAAGTTGGCAAGCCTTTTAGTTTATGTTATACGGGGAATTCCTCGACTCTATCGTGCGTCATTTTTATTTTACTTACGTTGTCAGTATTCGTTAGTATTTTAAACACGAAATACGCATAAACACAATTTGGTGTAGTTAGTGTTGTTAATGTGAGTTTTTAGGAATTATAATGTCCTCCAAACCGGGAAATTTACATCATCAGCTGTTATTGGCCTATAAAGGCTCTCATGCTGACTTGCCAGCGCAGCGCAACCAAAAAATGCCAACCAAATTTGGAAGATAGCAAAATAAAAATTAAAAAAATAAAAATTTATGCAACATATGAATGATGTTATACGAGAGTTTTTAGTAAGAACAACGCTTGTTAGTGATTACACACAGGTTAGTTTACTGCTAAAATATAATAATATTACCTAAAGCTAGGTTTCGTAGTACATGCATAGTTACACTCAGAACATGAAAAAGGTTTTCTTCACTTTGAATCGTTCTATGGATTTTTTAATCTCCCTTTCGAGAACTTGAAAAACCACGCTGGGACAAAAATAGTATTGTCTGCTGAAGGTAAACATGTGATTTTTCGTGCCTCTTTGCAGAACACGAATAGTTGCAGTAGAAACATGTAAGTGGTTTTGTAGCACTGTGAGTCAGCAAATGATTTCTAAGAAGTTCCTTTGTACAACATGAATAATTGCAGTCGGGACACGAAAATGGTTTTGGTCCAGTGTGGGTAAACATGTGAATTTTTAGATACCGTTTTGTAGCGCCTGAATAGTCGCACTCGGGACAAGTAAAAGGTTTTTCATCACTGTGAATTAGCAAGTGCCGTTTTAGTTTTTTTTTCGAGAAGAAGAATAGTTGCAGTCAGGGCATCAAATGGGTTTTTCACCACTGTGAGTAAACATGTGATTTTTTTTATTTCTCTGAATAGTTACAATCGGAACATGAAAAATACTTTTCTCCACAATGAGTAGAGTCAGCAAAAGAATCCTTGGATATCCCTTTCAAGAAAACAAATAGATTTATTAATTGTCCTTTAGAGAACTTGTGTAACTGCATTCTGGACAGGAAAATAGTTTTTGTCCGCTGTGCGTTAACATGTGATTTTTGGTGACTCTTTGTAGAACATGAATAGTGCAGTAGAAACATGTAAAAGGTTTTATATCACTTTGAGTTAGCAAATGATTTCTAAGAAGTTCCTTTGCATTACATGAATAATTGCAGTCGGGACATGAAAAAGGTTTTTGTCCAGTGTAGTTCAACACGTGAGCTTTTGGATACCGTTGTGTAGCGCATGAATAGTCACAATCGGGACAAGAAAAAGGTTTTTCGTCACTGTGAGTTAGCAAGTGCCGTTTTCGTTATTTTTTTTCGAGAAGTAGAATAGTTGCAGTCAGGACATGAAATGGATTTTTCTCCACTGTGGGTAAACATGGGTAATTTTTAGATTTCTCTTCGTAGTACATGAATAGTTGCAGTCGGAACATGAAAACGGTTCTTCTACACCGTGAGTCAGCAAGTGACTTCTTAGATATCTCTTTAAAGGACACGAATAGTTGCAGTCAGGACATGAAAATGGTTTTTTTCTTCTGTGAATCAAACTGTTGATTTTTAAATCTTCCCTTTGAGAAATTGCATAACTGCATTCGGGACGTGGAAAAGGTTTAACTCCACTATGAGTCAGCTTGTGAATCATAGTGGAGTAAAGTGTTGCTCCACAGGGAAAACTTAGGGAAATTACTTTCCTCAGGGCCTCCTCACTAAAGCTAATGTAAAAGAAAGTATGTTTTGTAAAACCATGTAGGTTTATTCTAGGTCAGACAGTGTTAAATTGTGGAGATCTGGAAGGAATACAAGGCCGATAAAAATAATAATATTCTCATTTTTTTTCAAAATGACGATATGAATATATAAAATGTATATAATGTATCGCGAATTAGAAATCTCTTGTTTTATTTATTACCGCAAACGAGATAAAATCAAGAAAAAGGGTATTTAAGCGACATTTCAGTACGTTGCGCAACTTAATTGTGACTTTCGGGTAAAAATTGTTACTTGGGTGTTACGTAACGCTTAGGGGGGGGGGGGGGGGTTGAACAGGAAAACGTTACGGCGCGTTACATGGGGGGGAGGGGGGGTCAAAAATCTTCAAAAATTGCGTTACGTAATACTTGAACGCTCCCTAAACGGAGTTAAAAAAATAAGCAAAAATAGACTGATTATACACTGCCCCAAAAAAAACGATGCTTTAGTATTGTCAAAAGAGATTAACGAAAATCTTCGTAACATCCAAGCAGAAGAAGTAAAAAAGAGAAAACCTAGGATCATTCTAAAAGGACTACATGAAGATATTCAAGATTATGATATTGTACCAAACCTAATTGCACAGAACCCGGACCTGGAGGAAATGTTAAAAATTAATCCTGACTTAAGACTCCCTTAAAATGTTAAAAACATTTAAAACTAAATATTCAAAAAATTATGTCCTGGAAACTAGTGGCAGCATGAGACAATTACTACTGTATAAACAAAAAGTTAACATCAGCCACCAGCGGGTTAAGGTGGAGGAAGCCAAAGTACTCACGCAATGTTTCCATTGCTTTCGATTCGGTTACACTTCGCTCCGATGTCTGGATAAAACAAATGCTGCTATATGTAGCCACTGTTCTGGAAACCACAACTTTCAACAATGTACCAACAAGAACTCCGATCCTATATGTAATAATTGTTCTTTTCAAAACAAAAACTACAAACTAAGTTATGACACTAATCACAATGCATCCAGCATTAAATGTCTATATCGTGCTAAAATGCTTAGAATCGCTCAAGACAAAATCGATTATTCGTAAAGTAAGTAGAAGTATGATACATAAGTAACTATTCACGTACTATTCACGTACTAATTACCCGCATTATATATTTACACTGCGTAAATGATTTTAAAATGCAAACTAAAATAAATATTATTGCTACATATAATAAATACATCTTACTATTATTACGAAAATATTTGACCATGTCAAATACAACAGTACAGGTCGTTCTATGAATATTTATTTCACTAACTGTAAATCTAAGATAAATATGTATTTTATATTGAGAGTTTTTGTTAATACTTTCTATTACTGTTTAATATGTATAACTCGACGAACACTTTTTCTCCTAAAATAATTTTTTCTCCTTCAATTACATTCTCTCAATTACAATCAGATCAGCTAAAAACAGAGGATAACCAGTTCGGATTCAAACCTGCACTGTCAACATCTATGGCAATATATTCTCTAAAAGAAACCATCAGTTATTATAAACAAAGAAAAACGCCAATCTAAACCTGCTTTCTAGATTTAAGCAAAGCATTTGTCCGTGTATGTCATAATAAACTGTGGGAAAAACTAAGGAAAAGAGCAGTTTCAGAAGATGTAATAGCTATTCTTTCAATTTGGCACACGCAACAAGAAAATATTGTGAAATGGTCTGGCGAATTTTCCAATCCATTCTTTTTGAAAAGTGGCGTAAGGCAAGGAGGAAGCATGTCTCCGGTTCGGTTCAATCTATACAGCGATGAGCTTATTCAAAGACTTAATGCCACGAAAATAGGCTGCCATTTAAATGAAGTGTGTGTAAATAACATTAATTACGCAGACGACATGGTTCTTCTTGCACCGTCACTAAGCGCATTAGAGAAATTACTAAAAATTTGTGAAGATTTTGCAAAAAACCATAACCGTTTGTATAATACCACCAAGTTAATAGTTATGGTTTTTAAACCGAAAAACGAAATCGTCCAAACACCCTCAGTATGGCTAGATGAAAGGAAAATGAATGTTAATCACAGCGTTAAATACCTAGGACATGTCATCACAGACGACCTAAAGGATATCGAGGACATGGAAAGGCAGAGAAGAGCAATATCAGTTAGAGCGGGTATGCTGTCAAGACGTTTTTACTCCTGCAGCCCCAAAGTAAAAAGAATACTGTTCAACGCTTTCTGTACCTCGCTGTATACATCAGAACTGTGGGTTGACTACACTGCAACCCAATGGCATAAGTTAAAGGTTGCTTACAATAACGCCTATCGCCAACTTTTTCGCCTACCGAGATACTGCAGTGCTACTGAAATGTTCCTGGAGGGACGAGTACATACGTTCCGTGCACTTCTTCGCCACCGCATGGGAAGTTTATGGCGCAGACTGCGCCATTCGAATAATGCGATCATCACTGCCATGACTGCCTGGATGGAATCTTCCCTGATGACCCTCTGGAGACGGGAGACGATGAAATACCCTCCATAAACGGCTATTTAAAAATCATTTTAGTGTTTGATATCTACATCATTTTTTTTCCGTTTAATTTTTCATGCTTATTCGTTTATTTTATTTATTTTATGTGTTGTTATTTACTTTTTACCTTAACTTATTATTTATCTTTTTTTGTAAGGTATTTTAAAATATGGAATGTATTGCATTGCACTTCCCCTGCATACATTCTGGAATAAACTTATATTATTATTATTATTAATTGTAGCTTGTACCTATCTTTCGACGGTCTCGGTCAGTTTTCACCGTTTTGCAGAGAACACATGTTTAGTTTCTGAGGTTCTTCAACGTTTATTTTAGAAAAGTGAAGTTACATTGGGTTAAGTTTTCTTAAAAAAGTATATTTTATTTTTTAGTTTAATTTGTAGAACTGCTTTTAAAAGTTTTTAAAAAATGTTAAATTAACGCATCCGATAATCTATTATCTGATTTTTTATTTATTTTTTATAATATTTTATTTTATTCATGACAAAGTTATTTTTTAAATATGAAAATATAATCTGTAGGTACGCGCTTTTAAAGATTTCTTAGTCGTATTACTTAAATAATTGGGAGGCGGGAATGGATAAAAAATTGGCAGGTGGGTATGGGTACCGCAGCCCCGGGAGCCATTTATTGGATAACCAACACCCCTGTCATTGGTCACCCCTACGTGTTTCTCTACGTTTGGTGGCTTAGCAGGGGTGCCCGAGTTAATGGGGTGAGATTTGTCTCTAGGTCTTGGTGGTGAATGCATTTGACCACCTACTGTGTGTGCGAGCCGGATCGGGAGAGACTGGTTGAGGAGATCTCACCTAAACCGTATAGTCTGGCTGGACTCATTCGATCCATCGCTTTGAACCGCAGTGGGAGGGATGAGTTTATTCGTTCGTCATTTCTTCGACTTCAGATTGCTATCCCTTTCCATCCCAGAATTTTCTCTCCTTCCTTTCCCTAAAAATACCCGCTACACAGCATCCCTAAAGTAAACGTAGGCCCTGAGGGAATGTCGATGAACGACGTAAAGAAATTAACATCGTTAGGCTAGAAATTTAAGCTTTCTATGTAAACGTATTAATGTGTAATTAATTTTTAATGAAAATTAAAGAACATTAGCTGTCCATCGCAATTGTTAATAAATTAGGTTTTATTTTACAATATATCCCACTGTTTAAAAAGCATTGGAAACTGGTTAGTCAGGTGGCCTACAGTCCCAGCCATATTTTGGGCTAGACCAGATGGTAGAGAACACGCGTCTCTTTATTACGATTTGTACAAATACGAGCGGGGACTCACGATCCCCCGGTTCGGAGCATGCGGAATTTTTGGATGGTTAGTATGGGAAAGGTTAAAGAAGATCTTACTAGTTACGCTGCATCACAGACGTATTGAATACCAATTTCTTCTATTCGTGACCGCGTTAAAAGGAATATTACTATGAAGAATGTTACCATTGGAAGACCAATTTATTTATTTTAGTCTGATAAAACAGAATCTATACTTACAATATATACAGGAATGCGTTGTAAGTATAAACACCACATATATAAACCACATAATCAGTTTTTTTTAGCATTGCTATTTTAACACACTCCAAAAAATTTTAAGATGAAGTGATTCATAATGCTTTACTAAGAGGGCATTTAAAATTTTTTTCTTCAAACCTTATTTTAAAAACTCTTTGGAATACTTTGTCGATCACACCCCTTCAGGGTGAAGACCGGTATACTAAAATTATAAATAGCCTGTTTTTGTTGTATAATTCAACAATTCAAACATTATTCATGCGAATTTTACATAAGGGGTAAGATAGAATGACGTGTTTTAGTAATTTTTTTGGTTAATTTGTTGAATTGCGACTTTAGAATGAATGCCGGTCTTGTATCACAATGAAAAATAATTTACAGGAAGTTTTTATTGGCAGTTTTTGTTGTTTTACTGTGATTAACTCTTGAAATGGATAACCAAAAATTTACTCCCATATAACATTCTAATATTAAAACCTTTGCGGGAACACCATGAAGACTTCTTTCATAAATTCCGAAGTTGACCAATCTAAAAGGTCCATCAAAAAAAATCTCTCATCAAAAAAGTCCATGGTCCTTATTCCAACCAACCTTATTTTACATTTAAATGAATTCCTTATAAGAGTCCCAGCTGTTCCCGTCTGGAGCCAGTGAGATTGTGGTATTGGGGTATCTTGTAAGGCTGAAGGTAATGGGGAGTGGAAGGAGATGTGGTAGAAGAAGGTGGAAAAGAACCTGGCTGTGCAGATCTGGTTACCAAACACGACTCAAGCCATTTCAAGCAACCATTCATTTCTGTGGGGTGGTCTTACACCAGGGCTATTCTGAGGGTCTTTCACTCTGGAACTTGCCGCAAATATTTATTTATAAATTTTTGGGAAATCGACAGTCTACATTTATTTCAGTTTGTACATAGTATTAAATAGCCAAAATAAAACCAATTATGGATTTCCTCCTTGTGACTCTACTTCAACTGAGACAGCATAATAAGAATAAGTGAATTAATTTAATAAAAATGGAATGTGAATCCAAAATTACATAAAACAAAAAAATATATATATTTACTTAAAATAATCTTATTAGGTATATAAAACAAAGTTGGGTTAGTTACACTATTTATAACTCGAGAACGGCTCGACAGATTTTGATGATCTTTGGTTTGTTGGAATAACAGAATAACTATCAAAACATCGCAAAAATTCATGAAAAAGAATGTTATGAGGAAAATTCATTTCCTCATACATTTTGTATGGTACGAATTTTCATCTTTTGAAAGAGCTGCAGCAATATTATGTTAGGTATAATATTGAAAAAATGACGAAAACACACGCTATCAAGTTGGTGACCTACGATGAGGCGATTTGACGTATATTCTCATTCCCCATTCATGAACGACATCCCATTGTTGTACATTTGACGGTGCATCTGGAGAATGGTCAACGAGTTTATTTCATTGCATCGAATGTTGCCAAACGTGCTGAAACACCTTCAGCAACAACTTGACCAGTTTCTTTTCAATTTTCCAATACGATCTGTTTGCCCGAACGTTGCTCTACTCTGAGATGCCACGTTATTACACTTGGAACGCTTCGTCGAAGAGATTTCCACGTCGGAACCACGGCGATGTGGTTACTGATCATCCGGTTGTGCGTTTTACTGATGCTCTTGGTCGCGTTTACACAGTTCATCTAAAAATGACAAATGCTTCTACTGGCGGTTGTTGCTGGTGAATGTTCGTGAGCTGACATCATTTGAATCACAAGTCAATGGTGTAGTATGCCCAGCATTTCGTGTTGCAAGTCAGCAGGTCAATTTGCTTGAAAACGATATTCATTGGGACATGAAAATCGCTGGAGCAATTGTTTCTGCATCTCCAATGCGATATGCTCATTATTTGCTATCATTATTTGCTAATTTGCTATCATTATTTCGACATGTGTCTCATCGAATCCACGTGAACTATGGAACAAGAACAAAGATGACATGTCAGAAGACATTTTACATCGAATTCGTCTCAGTTCAGGGAATCCTGATCTCGAGGTGAATGAGGATATACAAAAACAGGCTTTGTTTTTGATCGAAGACTCATGAATAATAAATTTTGTATAATAAATAAATACATAAATGTACGGCAGTTTGTTAGTCAAGTTAGGAATACTATCGCCAGATCGCGGAATGAACGACGTTTTCAATCAAGAATTGAAACGTGAACGTCAATATGATCAAGATGCATTGAACCAATCAGATCGAACGAATGTACCACTCTTGAACCCCCAACAGAAGGAAGTGCACGATACGTTAATGAAGGCACTTGATGATGGAAATGGTGACTTATTTTTCCATGATGCGCCCGGTGGAACTGGGAAGACATCTAATGGCAACAAAACGAAAAATGTCGTATAATATATTACAAGGTGCTTCAATGAAGGGAATCAACCCAAGTGCAACCCATCCAGCAAATAGTTTAACAGAAAGTAGTAAAATAATGCTACGTGAATCATTTCGATTCGCTTTAATAAAGCAAATGCCTTGGTGCCACGTAAATTACATTTCTTAATTCATTTTGAGTATTTATTTTAACTTTAAAAAATTAAATTAATTCAGCTAATAAGTTAACACGAACAGTTATTGATTCTGAGGCGGTACGAAGTTCTTCGGGTCAGCTAGTATACTATATATTACAGTGGTACCTCGATATACGAGTGCCCTTACATTATTTGAGATACGAGCCGTCGAACGAGCGAAGTTTTGCTTTAAAATACGAGCAACATTTGAGATACGAGGAACGGCCGGCTGACTCAAAGCGTAAAAAACCTTTTGCTTGTTATGACTGTACGTATTCATCTTCTCAAAGGAAGATTTGATTATGGAATATATTGGGGGCTGTAACGGATTAATGGCTTTTCAGTCAATTTCAATGGGGAAAATTACTTCGAGATATGACATACAAGCAAGCGTGTGGAACAAATTAAACACGTTTCTCGAGGGAATATTTAAGAGTTAACTGTGAAATAAAACAAATTAAATCAAATTAAATTTATTTGCGTACGACAGAATTTGATCCCGCGACCTTCCAAGCCATATCCTTCGACCACGGCGGCCGTCTAAGTTGGATGTACCTACATGTTGAATACTACCTACCCCTGAATAACTTCAAAGTTCGGTGTTCCAAGTTCCAATTCATGTTTATGGGGAGGCGTCTACTAATATCTACAGGAATTCCAAAAACTGAAAAAATCGAACTAATATCTATGAGAATCAAAGTGTTGACGAATATCTACAGCACTGGCAGAGGTTGGATTTGCAATTATGTATAGCATATTGGAATAACGTAATATTGCATATGCAGTTTAAAAAACTTAATTAACAGTTTAAATCCCTAATATCGGACTATTGGACACATTTGGCTGATTAGTCCAACCTACGCTCTGTAGATATTAGTTCAACCTACGCTCTGTAGATATTAGTCAACACTCTGAAGTTCGTAGATATTAGTTCAACATATGAGCTGTAGATATTCGTCCGACATACAGGCTGTAGATATTAGTATCTGGAGTCTGTTTATGGCAGAGTGACCCTTCACCAGAGGTGGTTGCCAAATTCAACATATTGGTATAAAGTATGTATTGGTGAAGGTTTTAAAGTATGTTGTGATATAATATACAAACCTACGTAAGTGCATGGAAAGACATACCAAACATTATAATAACTGACGACACTGTGCACCCGGACCGTATGTTCCAACTAGGTCTACGTGTTTCATACATTATTGCAAACAATTTTATTATTGTTGTTGATTGGAGGATTTTGGCAGATTACTAATTATTACTTCATTTATATCCGATGTTTCTTAATATCTGTTAAATCTTATATTTTACATAAACTGTTTTTTTATCCTTTATTTTATGTTACCTATCTTTGTCAACTCTTTATATTCATTGTAATTTAAAAAAAGATGTAATGCTATATATGTTAAAACCCTACGGGCGATTAAAAAAAGTAAATATATTATATACTCGCCATAGTCAAATTAAAGGGTTAATAGCCAAATATATCCGAACACTTTTTTTCACAAAAGGCTGTTTTTTTCCTCCTGTTGGCTGAATTGTGCTGACGTCTTTAAGTATGCATATTTAACTATTATGCAATCTTCAACACAGTCTTGCGTAATTTGCATTACTCCATAAATAAATTGAAATTATTGCGGGCATAAAGCCATGTGCATTGTTTTGACCACAGGGCATAATTTCATTGAAAATAAATACAAAGTTCAATAATAACAAATTTGTTTTTCTTCTAATCTTCGCTCCTAACATGTACTTAGATGTTTTTTACAAGCAAAGCTAGCAGTCCCCAATGGAGTGCTAGTACTTACCCTGATGTATGGCAATGAGGCATGGAACTGGCAGACGAAGGATGAAACTAGACTGAATGTTGTAGAAATTAGATCCTTCAGAAATGTGAAGAATAATTGCAAACAATGCATGTCTGATGAAAGCGTTATGAGTAAGATAGAGAAATGAACGTTTTAAATACTTAATCTTAATAAGATATAAAACAAAGTCGGATTTATTACTAGAGAACGTCTGGACCGATTTTTATGATCTTTGATTTGTTGGATTTATTTCCGCCCCGAATAGATATTAAAACATCGGAAAAATTCACGAAAAAAATAATTATGAAGATAATAAATTCTTTTCCTCATACATTATATATGGAACGAATTCTCATCTTTGAAAGAGCTGCAGGAATATTGTAATAAGTATAATATTGAGCAGTGAGTGAATTCCAAAAATTCAAAAATGTCGAACGTCAAAGCGCTGATTGTTTTGCCTTTGTTCTTAAACATATAATGCTACCCCTCCTCTAACATACTAAATGTCAACAATCGAAAATGGGACAAACGGTGAACGTACCTATGTCTGCACCCCTCCAACGGAAAAATACAATAATTATAATAAATCTCACTCACACGTATTAAGAAAAGGAAACGCAATTCCCGTAAGTATGTAAAAAAAGTAATAAAATAATAAAAATTATATCATAAATCCATACACAACACCATCTCTGATACTGACAAAAACAAAAAAACGGACAGTTGCACATCGGTAATTGCTTCATTGTGTAATATTAACTTAATAAAAAAAACTGAATTTAATTCAGCTAATAAGTTATCTCAGCAGTTATTGATTCTGAGGCGGTAGGAAGTTCGCCGGGTCAGTTATTAACAAATAAAAATAAAAATAGATGGTTTGGGCGCGTACAGCGAATTTACGAATAAAAGATTGTAAGAGGATTGTAGAAGAAGTCGAAGACGCCCGAGAAAGTCATGGCACGATCTATCAATTAAGCCAGATACTCGTACATGAATCGGGTCCTGCCAAGAGTCAGAATGAGACGAAGAATGAATGTGAATGAGGCGAGGAATGCGTGCCAAGACTGAGTTGTTTGGTAGTCGGTCCCCTCAGGGGGCTCGTTGCCTACACCTGCGGGAAAATGTAATGCTAAATTAGTTTTTTTTTTAAATTATTTATTAACCAAGATAAGCACAAATACATTTATTGTTTTTTTTTTAGTTTGAAGTATAATACATATTTTTTGTTTTTTGGTAAACACCACCTCACTATCACTAGGCTGAGCCTGTTCCGAGGTGGCAGGAATTTATTCAAATTTTGATTACTTAATCTTAGGAGGGGGGGCACTTTGATTCACGGGGCACATTGGTACAGTATCTATATCTCAAAACCGATAAACGCTGCACAGTCCGGCACATCACTAGAATGCTCAAGGACATTCACAAGAATGACAGTTATTACACCGCTCGCCGCCAGTTTGCCGTTGGGCCTCAACGGTCACTAACGTGTTGGAAGTGGCGTGCGCCGCTGCCTACAAAAAAAATACGTGAAATGTAATTGTGTCTCAGGAGGATACTCTTAGTTGTTATTGTTATTATTTGTTACTAAAGGTAAGTAAATATAGTTATTATTGTATTTTAAAATGTTTTTGATTGCAAGATTATTATATATTTGATAAAATTAATTGTTTGTGGAAAAAGTCCTTTGGGGCACTTTGATACGGTAATGTGCGGGGTACAATGATACGTATCAATCTGCCCCTGTATTGTATTAAAGTGCCCCTTTATTGTATTAAAGTGCCCCGTCAAAAATAATAGTTTATTTTATTGTTTTTTTTTCTTTTTTCAGAAAATGGTGCGCACGTACAAACCCAAAACTGATAGAAAAAATATCAATGAAGAAAACATTGAAGATGCAATACGTGAAGTATTGTCAAAGACTTTATCTATACGCAAAGCAGCCGACAAATATGGCATCAAAACTGCAACCCTACAACATCGCATAGAAAAAGCCAGAAAATCATTTGAAGCTACCAGAACATTATCTACAAATGAAGCATCCTCTTCATTACAAGCAGAATCTTCTTTATCACAAGCAGGTCCATCTTCACCACAAATAGCACGATCTATGGAGATGGCACAAATAGCATCATCTTCAGCACACACTACTACTGCAGCTTTATCATCACACACTGCTACAGCTACTTCATCAAACATCTATGGTTCCAAGTATACCGTTGCACAAGTTTTTTCAACCGAACAAGAAAAGGCATTGACTCAATATTTATTGAATTGCAGTAAAATGCACTACGGCCTTACATTGAAACAGCTTTTGACTTTGGCATACGAGTACGCAGAATCCTCAGGGTGTAATTATCCAAAATCCTGGAAAGAAAACAAATGCGCTGGAAAAGATTGGGCAGCTGGCTTCAGGAAGAGAAACCCAGAATTGAGTCTACGAAAACCAGAAAACACAAGCGCAGCAAGAAGCTTTGCTTTCAATAAAGCTGCTGTAGCTCAATTTCATGATAATTACGAACGCATAATGAGACAATACAATTTTACACCCGATCGAATAATAAACTTAGACGAAACAGGCATAAGCACAGTCCTTTCCACTCCTAAAATTATTGCTGGAAGAAAACAAAGACAAGTGGGACAAATAGTTTCTGCAGAACGCGGAGAGTTAGTTACTTTCTGTGGTATTATTACTGCAACTGGTTCTTCTCTTCCTCCAGTTTATGTCTTTCCAAGAGTTCACTATAAAGATCACTTCCTAAATGGTGCTCCTGATGGAAGTCTAGGGTTGGCAAACAGAAGCGGCTGGATGACATCAGAATTGTTTATAAGAGTTTTGAAACACATTCAACGCCTTACTTCGAGCAATAAGGATAACCCAATTCTAATCATTTGTGACAACCACGAATCTCACATTTCAATAGAAGCTGTTAACTACTGTCGTGACAACGGTATTGTTTATTTGAGTCTTCCCCCACACACGTCACACAAATTGCAACCGCTTGATGTCAGTGTGTTCGGACCCTTCAAAGGCAAATTGAAGATAGCTTTCAACGACTGGCACATTCAAAATGTTGGAAAAACTTTGACCATATACAACATTGCTGAACTGTCAAAATTAGCATATTTGGAATCATTTACACCAAAGAATATCGTTGGTGGTTTTTCCAAACCTGGAATATGGCCAATTAATAAACTGGTATTTGGCGACGACGACTTTGCACCGATAGACATTTTCAGCACAGGTTATCACGATTTGACAGATGAGAACACTCACAACACACAAGATTTACATTTTGTAGACTTAGAAACAAGTCAAAATAATGAGGTTGTTGATAGAGAACAAAATAAAACTCCTACTTTGGATGCCGACCCAGTTTCAGTGTCTGATGCTGACGATCCTCTACATGTTTCTTCATCAAGGCTATTCTTACTCCTGAAGTAGTTAGACCTTATCCAAAAAAGGCGATTACTGACAGTGTCTTAAAAAGAAAAGGAAGAGAAAAGGGACGATCAAGAATATACACTGAAACACCAGAAAAAAATAGATTAGAAAGCTTAAAAGAAGAAAAGAACAGGAAAAGAGAATTACAAAAAGCAAAACAGCATGCAAAAGAATTGAAAACAGCGAAAAATCTGTTGGGATTAACTGAGCCAAAAAAGAAAAAGAGAGTGACTTCTTTGCCTGCAGAAATAGATTCAGATTCTAGTCAAGATGAAGTCGTGATGACGAGTGATAGTGAAGACATTGAAATGCCGTCGGAATCGGAAGAAGAGGTAATTAATGAAGAACCAGTTAATCCTGAACACATACATATTGGAGATTTCCTGCTAATTAAGTTTGAGAAGAAGAAAACTGTGATTCACTACGTTGCCAAAGTTGTATTTAAGTATAATTTGACAGAATATGAAGTATTATATCTCAGAAAAAAAGCAGGGTCTTCTAAGTTTATATTTCCAATTGTGGAAGACAAAGCAAGTGTGGATGTTAGAGATGTAGTTTTGCAATTACCAAAACCAACTTTCTCCAAAGGCACATCTCGAACATCGTCGCTTTATTCATTTTCGGTAGGTTTAACTCGATATAATATCCAGTAGATTGTTTTGTAATTTATATGAGAGTTTTTATGATTATTTTTGTTAAATTTTTGATGTTTGTTTAATTTTTTATTTGTTTTTTTTTTTAATTTTATTTGTTTTTTTGTGATTATATTCCTTAAGTAACTTAAGAGACTGTATATGGATAATGTGCACTCTTAATAAAAAGTATTTTGCGATCTCAATCAATAAAATTGTTTTATTTCTTAATTTTAAGTAATAATACAGTTTATATTGGGTTTTTAGTCAGTTTAAATTTGCATTTCATATGGATCTAAAATACCTATCAAACTGCCCCACCCCATGTATCAAAGTGCCCCACTGGTGGGGCAGAATGATACAAATATGATTTTTTCTTAAAATCAGTTTATCTCTATACGTCGCCAGTTTTTGCGGTTTTTGCGTAGCCAAAATATAAGCTGACATATCAGCCAATGCACACATCAAAACAAATATTTAAATATAATGCTTTATGGTCCTCAGAAAAGAGATTGAATTTTTGTGTATCAAAGTGCCCCCCCTCCCCCTAATCTTGTAAGAAAAGAATAAGATAATTTTTTAAATTTATATATGAAAAGATAAATTGAATGAAAGAAAAAGAAAATGAAAAACGTTGAGAAACATAAAAAATATTAATACAATTAATAAGAAATATAAAAATTTAAAATGATTTTATAAGAATACTAAGAAATTTAGTACCGCAGAATGCGGGACGGTTGGCCGCCTTATCCTCAGTGGTTGGTGGCTTAACAGAGGTGCCCAGATTCATGGGGTTGGGGTTTATCTAAGTTTTGGTGGATGCATCTGCCCACCAGTTGTGTGGCAGTCCGTATTGGGAAGGACTGGTTTACGGTGACCTTTTAACCTCTTCAGTAGAACTCCCTCGGAACATCGCCTGGCATTGCAGTGGTGGGATGGATTTATACGTCTGTCCTGGAGACACTGACCCACCGATTCCTACCCACCCTTCATACCTGTTTCCTTCCCAGAATTGCATCTCCTTCATTTTTCTCAAAAGAACCTCCACACAGCACACAACAGCGCGTGGGGCTAATGTTAAAAAAATAATACTTGCTGAATACCCACCAGCTCCAAGTATTCATCAATCTATCACATTTCAACAAGTGTGTGCTCGCGTAGGGAGCATTTTGCTGCCCATACTTAAAATTAATGACATTTTTTGGTCCTTCTATTTTTCTTGGACGGACATACTGCGCATACACCTTCGCTACCCGAGGGTATATTTTTATATTGCGATGACACAAATCGTGTGATCTGGTTTCTCAGCTGTTTGTGCAAAGTATTTACGTCGGATCTTTTTTATTTTCATTTTCTGTATGAAGTCCCATTTAAATTACTGATTTCATTTTGTCATTTTTTTATTGCATTTACTTTTTTTTAACTTGAGACAGGTACATAAAATATACACATTATTACATTATATGTATGTATATGTATACCTACACAGAAGAATGTATTTTTGGAAAAAATATTGTTAATTAAAATTATTAAAAATAAAGAACAGAGAAAAAAAAATATAAAGGAAAAACATTGAAATGAAAAGCGGAAAAACACAGATTAGTACATTTAAAAAAAAAATTATTTATTCTAGTCATAGCCAAAGCAATTTATTTCAAAAACTTCAATCGTAATATTAATTAAAATAAATGGTCAGTATTTTCTTTCTATTTTATTTGACTATTTATGCCCAAAAATTAATTAAAACAATCTAAATATTAATATTATTTCTATTAAATATAAGCAATTACATCAAACCAACATTATATGCAATGAAAACCAATAATATTTCAACTTTAGTAAAAAACCAAACACACCAATTTTACTTACATGTGTAGTTGCGCAGTGAGCATTTGGCCGCCAAACGCAACACACCGACAGCAACCGTTGACTCCTGCGGTCACCCGCGCACCGAATTTCTTCCAATTTATAAAACAAGGAGGTGAGGTATGGGGGGCAGCTACTAGGACTTTTGACCTTGTCAAATGCATCGTGTACAATGTACAAGATAACACGATTTATTTCCCGCGGGCGACAATATGCTCATAGCGCGAGCACTCTAGGGTTAAAACTAAAACCACCGAGCAATCCAGTAAAATACATAAATACAAATCAATTAACTTTTAAAAAATTGTTCACATATTGATAAAAGGTAAATAAAAAAATAAAATTTTGTTTTAAAATAATTGAAAATGGGTTAATAAGGAGAGAAATATAATTTTTTTCCTAAGTTTTTTTTACATTTTTCTTCATAAAGGTACAAAAAAACATAATCGGCATTAGTCTAACCTTAATATATTTTTTACATAAATAAATACTAAAAACTCAAAAAATAATTAGTCATGATAGTCCTCAAAGAAATTAGGGGCGTGAAGGGCCACTGCCACAATGTCAAGCCTAGAACAACTCGCCATTTTGAAGAAATTAAATGGCGTTTAGGTGCTTCGAACTAATAAATCAAGGAAAAAACTGAAGAAACATTTTTGCCAAAAATACGAACTGATTGCTTTTGGGGCTTTTAAAATTTTATTCAAAGATGTCATTGTTAGGCTCGCTTTACATTATTTGGCAGATCTACTCTAACCCGTCAGCGAGCCAGGGTTTGTGGTTCAGTACCTCATTTGCACACCCGACAGGAAACCGGAGTTTGTGGCCAATAGGTTAAAACCAGTTTTTTTGTGTTCAGAACGTAACGATTAAATTTGACTGGTGAATTCATCTGCTGACACTTTTTATTAAATTCTAGTTCCAGACTATGTATGTACTGCCAGAATCAGAGAAAAACCATTTTCATGTTTTGAGTGCAGTTTTCATTCACCGCATACAGATTTAATTCAAAGCAGTTTTGTGTTCAGAATGTACCGACAAATTAAATAACGAGTTGCAGATTAATCAAAGAAAGCCATTCTTATGTACTGAGTAAAGCTTAACATTTGAGTTGCACACCACAAAATTGACTTGTAGAAATAAGCTTGGAGACTCTCACGTAGTATTTATTACTCTGACTCTTCTTACAACCTGTTCTAAAGACGATGTTAAAACTCGAGATGCGAAATTCTCTGCAAGATACCATTCTCGATTTTCAAGAACAGATATAAATTTCTAGGTAGTTGCAGAAAATTGAAGAATTTTTATGCATGACTTTCTATAAGGTCATACAGAAAATAGCATTTCAACCCCTCCCCCCCCCCTCGACGAAATCCGCGGGTGATCGTTTTTCACCACTGAGTCAACATCTGGCTCTACATACGGTTCTTAGGAAAACATGCGCAGTTGCACTCGGAACATTAACAATGATTTTCTCCACTGTGAGGCAGCATGTGGCTCGACAGATTGCTCTTTCGAGGACACGAAAAGTCAAACTCACAACACGAAAAAGCTTTTATTCCACTTTGAATCAGAATCACTTATGTGTCTCGTCAGTTGATGCTTTCGAAAACAGTTGCACTCGGAGCATTAATGTTTTTTCTTTTCACTGTGAGTCAGCATGTGTCTCGTCATATCGCGTTTTCGTAAACATGAATAGTGGCAATCGGAACATGAAAAAGGTTTACCTTCACTGTGAGTCAGCATGTGGATTGTCAGACTGGCCTTTCTAGAACACGCAAAGTTGCATACGGAACATGAAAATGGTTTTCCTCCACTATGAAGCAGCATGTGTTTCATCAAATCTCCCTTTCGAAAACATGAATAATTGCACTTGGAACATGAAAATGGTGTTTCTCTATTGTGAGTCAGCATGTGGCTTTTCAGACTGGCCTTTCGAGAACACGCATAGTTGCATACGGAACATAAAAAAGGTTTTTCTCCACTGTGAGTCAGCAAGTGTCTTATCAGACTGTATTTTTGAGAAAATAAATAGTGGCACTCGGAACATGAAAAAGGTTTTTCGTCACAGTGAATAAGCATGTGCTTCTTCAAATATTCCTTGTGAAAACATGAATAATTGCACTTGGAACATGAAAATGGTTTTTCTCCATTGTGAGTCAGCATGTGGATTATCAGACTGGCCTTTCGAGAACACGCATAGTTGCATACGGAACATGAAAAAGGTTTTTCTCCACTGTGAGTCAGCAAGTGTCTTATCATACTGTATTTTTGAGAAAATAACTGGTGGCACTCGGAACATGAAAAAGGTTTTTCTTCACAGTGATTAAGCATGTGCTTCTTCAAATATTCCTTGTGAAAACATGAATAATTGCACTCGGGACAAGAAAAAGGTTTTTCTTCATTGTGGGTCAACATGTGTCTTGTCAAATCTACTATTCGAAAACATGAATAATTGCACTCGGAACATGAAAATGGTTTTTCTCCACCGTGAGTCAGCATGTGGTATTTCAGATTGCCCTTTTGAGAACATGAATAGTCGCACTCGGAACATGAAAAAGGTTTACTTCCTCTGTGAGTCAGCATGTGGATCATTAGAGTGCTTTTTTGATAACACGAATAGTCGCACTCGTAACATGAAAAAGGTTTTTCTCCCCTGTGAGTCATCATATGTCTCGTCAAATCTCCTTTACGATAATATGAACGGTCGCACTCGGAACATGAAAAAGGTTTTTCTCCTCTGTGAGTCAGCGTGTGTCTCGCCAGACTGTTCTTTCGAGAACATGTATAGTAACATTCGGAACATGAAAAAGCTTTTTCTCCGCTGTGAGTCAGCATGTGGCTAGTCAAACCTCCCTTTTGAGAAGATGAATAGTTGCAGTTGGAACAAGAAAAAGGTTTTTCTCCAGAATGCGTGCGAAGGTGGCTTTCGAAATACGACTTTCGAGAGCAAGCGTAGTTACAATGGGGACAAGCGAATCGTTTTTCAACAGGATGTGTCTTCCGATCTGTGGACAAATTTGAAAAATAATACGGATGAGGAAGACTAAATAATACTTATTACCTGCGCTAGTAGAAAAGCATTGTAAAGTAGTTTCATTATTACCTGCCGTCTGGGTAATTCTTTCAAAGTGTTCTAAGCATTCCTTTTTAACATCGGGCACATCTATGTCAACTTCTATATAAGAAAATCTCTCTTCATCTTCTTCTCGGTGTCCAAGTTCCGCTTTGATGGTAACTGTATCCACATTAATGCTTTCTGGAAAAACAAAACAACAGTACAAACATTGATCATTGATATGTATATTATATTCTCAATTACCCGTGTTAACTTTTTGTTTCCATCGTTCGATTAAAAAAATATACCTTGTGAAATAATATCCTTTATTATTCAATTAATATAAAAATACAAAACACAATTTCAAGGGGAAACTAACAAGAGAATTTGACAAGCAATTGCTGGGCTTCATTCTACAAGTAAGAGTGATGGGTGGGGTCCGATGTGGGCCTTTATATAGTAGTCCATGATGGGCGTCGCATACAGCAGCTACTTCTGTTTCTGAAGCTGTCTGTTAGCCTCTGTATTGTGTCAAACTAGTATTGGGGTCATTGGTCCGGTGCACGTGGACACTTGAATGTTCAAAGCTCTGGTTTTGTTATTGTGGGAAGAGACGGTGGCGGCTGATTGCTGTCCGCGAGTTCGAGTGAACGTATGTCAATTGGCCTTCTTCCCCTCGTCGTGGGCGGGCTGGCTATTACGTCGTTTCTGGTAGAGTGTTTAATGTACATCCTCGAGTTAATTATTTTTAGTTGGATGCAGGCGTTGTCTATTAAAATTGGGTTGCTTATCTAATGCTTCTAGGTAAGGTGTAGGGCAGATGTTAATGAGCGCATTGCAATATCTTCCCGGCGGTAAGGGTGGTCTGGGGTGTTTACTCCCATTAACGATTGAAAACAAATTATAAATATTCCGGAGTACAATAAAACATATAGCGTATTTCAATCATTAATAATAATAATAGTATTTGGATGACTTCTATAGCGCCATTTTCGTGAGAAAATCACCGCAAGGGCGCTATAATATTCATTTATACATTTAATCTATACCTATATACTACAAGTGGCTTACAACTAAGATTGATAAATGACTTACAACCAAGACTTATATCACTAGTGACTTAGAACTATACCTATTTTTATAACCAAGTTTGCACTTGCAAGTCATCATACGAACAGAGCAGTATTGTTACTGCTCTAATCGTGTCACGACTTGCAACAGTCTTACAATTAGTTATTTACGACTAACATACTTATTTACATTTATAACCACATGTTGTAATGGCTACTGCCACAATACGAAGTTATTAAACGAATATAGCAGTATTGTTACTGCTCTATTCATATTATGACTTGCAACTGCCTTAAAATTATATTTACGACTTACCTACATACATATTAACATTTATAAACACCTATTGTTATGATTACTGCCCGTGCTGTCAGTATAAGTCATGAAAAATACTATAAAAAAGTAAATATGTTGTATAATAAATTGTAAAATATTGTAAAAAAACTAGGTAATTCCCATGGACTGGGTAGTGAAATACTACTGAAAAAATACAGTTATTTTTCTGGATATGATAATGCGAAAAGGTGAGTTTTGAGCTTTGCTCTGAACTCAGATGTGCTGTCAATCTTTCGCAAATGTGATGGGAGTTTGTTCCAAGCTGTTGGGCCTGCCACAGCAAAAGCCCGGTCTCCGAAATTGGTATTGGGATTGCGCATAGGTACTGAGAGTCTACCTATGGCTATTGAAGATGCTGATCGAAGGGTTGCTTGCCTAGTGTTCACATCATTTGGAATACACAGTTCTGACAGGTAGGGTGGCGCAATGTCGTGTGTTGCCTTAAAAACCATCCAGCAGAGTTTGAATTGGATTCTCTCAGGACACTTAAGCCAATGAAGGTTTCGCAGATGTTAGGAAATATGAGTGTTGAAAATTGACATGCTACCGGCATCTATGGGTTGCTTGAGCAAACTCCTATGTTTTAACATCTCAAACAAATGGTGCGAAACTTGACTAGTGGCTGAGTTTGTGGTAGATCGGTAGCAATGTGTTTTAACTACGAACTAGGTGGAAGCCATATTGTCAAAACTTTTGCAAATGTCAGATGTTGGTAGTGTTTATTCTATAAATGTGTGCAGTTTTTTATTCTATAAAAAGGCTAGCATCTGAGTATAATGGCTTCTTCCCTACGCAAAGTTTAAATAGTAAACAACTGCCAGTGCTGGCCCGGTATATTCAGTATTATCACCGTTATTTTATACATTTCTAAAACATGTTACACTGTGAAAATAAAAAGTGAAGTTTTTTGTAAAAAGAGTTATTTATTAAAGGACCATTATAATTTTAACAATGAGAATATTTGGAAACGCCGGTTATCAGTCTTGCTGCAGCATTGATAACTGACTGAAGTCTGTCAGTATATATGTTAGGCAGGTTTGCATATATCGTCGCTTTAGTTCGTATTTGTCCAACAGACCATTAGAAAATTTTTCATGAGGAGATGGTTTTCTTTAATTATTTCAATAAAACACTATGATATGTGTTTAAGATAAAGCTATTTTCGTAAAGGTAAAGGTCCAATTAGTTGAAATAATTCTTAGTTAAGTGATTAACTATCATTTTTCATACTTTGTTTTTAATTTTAAAGTGGAGATTGAACAAAAACTAAAATGGTCTGTTGGACAAATAAGAACTGAGGCGACGATATGCCATTGCAATAGTCAAGTCGTGATACAACGTAAGAGTTTACCAGCATCTTTGTGGCCTTAGTCGGAATATTTCTTCTTATAGATTTGATTTGGCGCAGGTGAAAGAATCCTGCGCCTGTTTTGTTAATCTGGGATTAGAGGGAAAGATCTTGATCTAAATGTACACCTAGGAGTTTAACGCCATCTTTACGGATGATGTTACAGCCAGAAGTAATGAGCGGAGATTTATCTAATATTGACTGACGCTTTTTTGTTGCTGTCCAAAGAAATTCTGTTTTGGTTGGATTTAGTTTTAGTTTGTTCGAGGACATCCAGTCTGTTATGGCAGCGATGCATTTATTACATCTGATTGTAAAAGTATTTCTCAAGTATTATTAGATGTAATTATCTACAATTTGGGAGGCGGGAATAGGTACCGCCGCCCCGGAAACCAATAACTTATGAAGGTTATTTCAATCATAATAATATGTCATTGAAAAAGAAGATAATACTAAAAATCCAATTTTATTTTGTGTAGGACTCCTATTGACATTTTACTAATAACTTATGAAGGTTATTTCAATCATAATAATATATCATTGAAAAAGAAGATAATACTAAAAATCTAAAAGAATTACGTTAAATATGTTTAACACTGGGTGAGTTCGTAAAAGATACTTGTATTGTAGAAAAAATATAACAAAATTAAAAGTAAACAACATAAATTTATATATATGCGAATATTACTTTACCTCTCGATATCGACTGTAAACGGAAGGCAGAAAATATCTATCTCTTCACTTTATCAAAGTGGTCAACACATCTCACTAACGACCTCACGGAGTACTGAACCCTAGGACTTAATATAGTGCTGGTTGAAGTACATCTTTCGGTAGGTAGTGGGGAGCCGCCCGCTGATTAGCCAATGATTTAATTGCGTAACCAATATGATCGCTACGGCATCTTGCATACAAAGACGCTAAATTACGTAAAAGCGATAAAGTATTCGAACTCGCGCGGTTCCACTCCATATAGACCAAAATATGAAAAAGAACAAGATAATAAAATAATAACGGTCGCAACTGCGACTCGAATCCAGGATCTCTCGTCTTTCCATTTATTTTTTCTTTTTCTTCAATAGAGAACTCCAGTCCAATTTTTTAAATTTTTTTTAATGAATACTGACCTCCTAACTTAAATAACTGCATTTTTATTTTTATTTTTAGAGTTAGTTTTAATAGATAAAATAATTGTCAAGGTTTTAATTTTTCGAGACCCCCCGAAAACCATCGAATCGTGTGACGTCATCACTCCTGAAAAATTAGTATAGGATAGGGCAATCAGCTGATCTACTGCGGCCATTTTGAATCCCGTTGTTCGAAGTATTCTCCCTAGAAATAGCATTACTAATCAAAGTTTCAATACAATGACTGGTGACGCGTGACGTCAGCACTAACCATTTTCAGTAATACCAACTTTACAGTGTGTTTTCACGAGAGGTTTAAAAATGCACTTTTTAATAATTTTTTAAGAACTCTACGTTTAATATTATGAAATAAAACTAAAA
Source organism: Limnephilus marmoratus (assembly GCA_917880885.1). Taxonomy (NCBI): domain Eukaryota; kingdom Metazoa; phylum Arthropoda; class Insecta; order Trichoptera; family Limnephilidae; genus Limnephilus; species Limnephilus marmoratus. The sequence continues at coordinate 42,162,781 of OU862907.1, read as the reverse complement.
AATAAAAAATATATTCGGAATCAGCGTTCATTGGTCTATATGAACATATTTTTTTAAAGCCATAATATTTTTCACTGGAGTTCCTTATTGTATAGGTATTTCATCGATGAGAATTACCTTCAAAAGTTATAAAAAGAGAGTTGGACTAATGAAAAATATATATTTACGATAAAAGGATTCCATTGATTTAATACACAGATGCGGAAATTTTGATAAGAGAATTTAACGGTTTATTTAAGAAATAAGAAATACCCCATATGTCCACTTTAGGGTTCGATGCCTCAATAAGGAAAAAACCGTTCTACAACTTCCTCTTTCCTGTACTAATTAATGATGACTTGAGCATTTAACCAGCCAGCGGCCAAAAATCCACATTTCGTCAAAAGTTGTTCTTACGATTGCACAGGGCGGTTCCAATGAGAAGATTAATTATTCTCCGTACCAGCTTTTTAAAATTATAACTCAATATCGATTTTATTTCATTCCAAAGATGCATTAATTTATACCTACATCCAAAAATGCTGATGGCGTGACGATAAAACTAATATAATGATGTACTTTTTGTAATTATTTTTTGATCATAAGTATTTATCATTTTTCAATAATGTCTAAGATAAATAAGAATGAAAAAAAAAAATCTGAAACATATTTGTTTGTAAGTGCGCAAATAAATACACAAACGGATCAATTTTCGTCAAGAAACACTTATACGTATATATATTTTTAATGATTTTATATAAACAAAAATTAAAATTCTGAAACATGCGTTTCCCAGATAATGCATTAATTTATTTTACTGGATGATTATATGATTTGAAATGGGTGTTGTATAATGCGAAATCTTTTTTGAAAATTCAACAAATCTGCCAACGACCAATGGTATAACAACCTTATTATACTAAAAATAAACATTTTTCTCAAAAGTTAAAACATGCGTGTAAAGTTTTAAGGTAAGGAACCGGTAAAATAAAGACTCATCTTCAGGACAAATTCTAAGGAACTCTTGATTTATTTCGTTCTATTTCCAATTACATTTTTTATAATCAGAAGATACAAAACTACCCGAGACAGACCAAGGAGTTAGTAATTAGATGTAGTTTCAGCGAAGCGACGAAGAGGAAAGAGGTAGATCCCTTTAAAAAACCGCCATTTATAGAAAAAATCTCCTTGGCTGGTCACAGCCTTGTACCTTCCGGACATCTGTTGATAATTTAGCTAACTAACTATGAGAGTTCTCACCTAATGTTTTTACGTGGCTCTCGAGAGGTGTGAGTCCTGGCTAATTTCAGACATATTCCCAGCCAAAAAACGGTGAGGAATGAGTTTTTTATTAAACTAAAATGAACAAAAATATACTACTTATAATACTAAAAATAGCTCACAATTTTTTTAAACTTTAACTATTTCACCCCAGATTAAATTGTGCAATTAACAAATTCATATTTACATGCTCTAGCTAAAAATTCAAAGTTAAAAATTAAATCAAAGAGTTATAACAATAAATTACACATTCAATTTTAGGACAAACACAATACAATGAGGACGGGACCAAGTCTTCCTTCCAGGACAGCCAATTTTATTGTAAATATTATTAAATGTCTAAAATTAAATATATGTGGGCACTTGCAGTGTTTTTTTTTTTTTATTATTATTATTATTTTGGTTAGCTTATAACCTTTAATTTTCACTCAATCTGGTTTTTCTTTTTACACGAGTTTCACAAGAGGTCACGACCTCCACCACCTTTATTCATTTTGCCTTTTTATTGTTTTACACTTTTGTTTGCATTTTTTTCATTAATTTTTTATTGTTTTTCGCTTTAATTTGTACTTTTTATTAATTTAAAGTCTGGTTATAGAATCTGGTTATTCTGGTTATTCTGTCTTGCTTGGGGGCGCCACACTGTGTTGGCGCTACTGGGTCGCTTCTTATTCTCCCTGGTCCATCTCGGGTAGATGGTCTTCACATTTGTTGTCCTCAATTGGAAGCAGGCATAGTTTTGATATTGCCCTCTGGACCGTTCCCTGTGCTGTGATGATGGTAGCCACTCGTACTCTTCCATCAGGCCCGGGATGTACAGCGTGCACTCGTCCTAGCCTCCAAAAACAAGGAGGTTCGTTGTCTTCCTTCAGAATGACCATCTGGCCTGGTTGCAGCTGCCTTTGGTTGTTGCCAGTCCATTTCGTCCGGGTCTGCAGCTCAGCCAAGTATTCTTTGCGCCACCTCGACCAAAAAGACTGTATTAGTTGGTTTAATTTTTGGTAATGATTCAATCTATTGACTGCTACATTCTGCAAATTCTGCTCCGGGATCGCTGCTAAACTCGTTCCAATGAGAAAGTGACCAGGACTGAGAGGTTTTAGGTCTTTGGGGTCATTGGACAGCGGACAGAGGGGACGGGAATTCAAGCATGATTCAATTTGACATAATACAGTACTGAATTCCTCATATGTTAATAGTGAAACGTTTGCTACCCTTTTCAAATGATATTTTACTGATTTGATCCCTGCCTCCCAAAGTCCCCCGAAGTGCGGGGCCCTTGCTGGTATGAATTTCCAGCGAATAGATAAATTGGCTAAGTATTTATCAATTTTTTCATTTGAATTTTCCAAAAATTCATATATTTCCCTTAATTCATTATTCGCGCCCTTAAAATTAGTGGCGTTATCTGAAAACATTTTACTGGGTTTCCCTCTTCGCGAGATGAAACGTTTAAACGCATTTAAGAAGCTATCAGTGCTTAAAGACATTACTAGTTCCAGATGTATTGCTTTGGTTACCATACATATAAATAGACATATATAAGATTTTACGCTGTGAGTCTTACGGCTAACACCTGATTTGATCAAAATGGGGCCGCAGAAATCCACGCCTGATGATTGAAATGCGCGACCTTCCGTTATTCGTTCGGCAGGTAGGTCCGCCATCAGTTGTTGCTCTGTTTTCGGGTTACATCTAAAACATATAATACAGTATCTGAGAACCTTTTTAATTAAATTTTTACCCATAATCGGCCAGTATTTCATTCTTAATAACGCTAACAATGCCTGCGTTCCTGCATGTAAATATAAATAATGGTAGTGCCTGACAATAAGCTCACTTAGTTTATGATGTGATGGTAGTACTATGGGGTGCTGTTGGCTTTCCGATATCATTTTTCCGTTGGACAACCTACCCCCCACCCGGATTAAATCCTTAAACAAATAAGGATTTAATGACTTTAACCTACTACTATTCTTTACATTTACCCCGGCTTGTAAGGCCCTCGTCTCTTCGGGGAATGCAAAACATTGTGCACGAGATATTAATAAGTGAAGTGAATTCTCCAATTCGTAAACAGTTAGTGCTCCGCTACGCCTGGACAAAGAATTTCTGCAATTAAATATAAATCTTAAAATATAAGCTGTCACCCTTTGCAATTTGGTTAAGCAAGAGTATCTGGAAAATATTTCCCAATCCTGTTTTACGGCTGAAATTAAAGTTAGTTTTAATCTTTCTTCTGGTAGATCCAACGGCGTAACTTCACTGCTGGTAATCGGGTAATCGCCTGAAATCAACCAGGTGGGTCCATGCCACCAAATGTCAGACTTTAGTAGCTGCGACACCGTCGCGCCTCTGGATAAAACGTCCGCCGCATTATCCTCCGATCTTACGTGTTTCCATTGTGCGGGTTGACTGGACTCTTGGATTTCAGCTACCCTATTGGCCACAAATGTGTTCCACCTTGCTGGCTGTCCACGAATCCAGAATAGCGTTATCATGGAATCGCACCAGTAGGTTGTATCTATTTCATTTAAGTTCATAGCTATTTTGACATAGTTCACTAATTTTGTGAGTAAAACAGCACCACAAAGCTCCAGCTTTGGTAGTGATATGCTTTTCAACGGTGCCACCCTTGATTTTGATGTGACTAAATAAGAAGTTGTGTTTCCCGATTCATCAGTAGACACTATATATATACATGCTGCATAGGCCCTCTCCGAGGCGTCACAGAAACCATGCAGATGCAGTTTAACTTGAAGTTTGCAAATTACCTTTCTCGGTATTTTTAAATTATTTAAAAGAGGTAATTCATTTATGTATGAATTCCACGCATTCATCTGTTCAGATGGAACATCTTCGTCCCACTGAATCTTAGTTTGCCACAAACCTTGCATTATCAGTTTTGCGACTAAAGTTATTGGCCCTATCAGGCCCAATGGGTCAAAGGTAGAGGCGATACATGATAACATTTGGCGTTTGCTTTTAACGCAGGCTTCTAAGGGCTCTACAATGTACTGAAAATAGTCCTGCTGATTATTCCATGACAACCCTAGAATTTTCTTTTCCTTGGGGTTATCAGTAATAATCATATCTGTATCACTCTCTGGTTTCGAACTTATAGAGGGTAAATTTGATCGCCATTTTCGTAAATTCATGCCAGCAGATGCCAAAATGCTGCTCAACTGTTGCTTAATAGTGAGACAATCTGCCTCATTTTCGTCGCCAGTTATCAAATCATCCATATAAAAGTTGTATTTGAGGATGCGACTGACCTTTCTGTATGCTTCTTGATTTTCTGTTCCTAACTGTTCCAAGCATCTGGTAGCCAGAAAGGATGATGGTCCCAAACCGTAGGTGACAGTATTGAGTTGATAGTGTCGGATTTCTTCTTCCGGAGAGTCCCTCCAGACTATGCGCTGCAAATCTCTATCCTCAGGCTGCACCAATATTTGACGATACATCTTCTCGATGTCGGCGGTTATTGCATACTGGTGCTTTCTGAAAAATAATAATTGCGCACATAAATTCTTTTGTAAAACTGGCCCTACCATGAGGGCGTCGTTTAATGATATACCGGTTGATGACTTGGCTGATCCGTCAAACACGACCCTGGTTTTGGTTGTCGTGCTAGACTCCTTCATCACTGCATGGTGTGGCAAATAATAACAAATTTTATCTTTTGGCGGTGCTTCGCACAGCGTCATATGCCCCAATTCCTGATACTCTTTCATGAATTTTTTATAATCTAGCATCAGGTCCTTATTGGCAAGAAATTTTTTTTCCATATTATAGAATCTTTTTTCAGCCACCTTTAGGGTTTCACCCATTTGATTAATATTGGGCCGCAGCGGTAATCTTACCGCAAAACGTCCTTTCTCATCTCTTTCATGCGTGCGTAAGAAGCTCTCTTCACATGCTCTTTCTTCGTGGCTTCTATGTTTTACAGGAGCTAGTTCTTCTATTTTCCAAAAGCTTTCTAATTGCTTATGCAATAAATTTAAGGATAAATTACAGGAATTTACTGGCCTTTTTGGTTTCGGAGTGGAGATAGGTCCAGCGACAAGCCATCCTAGCTCGGTCCTTTGTAGCGTGAGTCCAGCATCTCCAATTCTCATTCGATCGGTATGCAAGACTTCCCAGAACACCTCCGCTCCCAGTAGCAGATCTATTGGGCTGGTAATGTTGAAGTTCGGATCTGCTAATTGGAGACCGCTAGGGATCCCCGCGTCTTTTCTCTGAAAGGAAATTTGTGGCAGGTTACTGGTCACTTCAGGTATTATCAGGCATTCTATATTCCTTTTATATTCAGAATAGCTTGAAGTTATATTGAATTCCACTTTATATTTTATATTTAAAATCTTATTGTAGATTCCCGTAACAGGAATGTTGACCCTTTTCTCTTTTGATTTCAATTTCTTTGCAAATTCCTTACTTATAAAATTAGTTTGTGCCCCAGAATCTAATAGAGCTCTTGCTTGAATTGATTGTCCGGCATCGTCCTTTATGTTGATGATGGCAGTGGACAATAACACGAAATTTGGTTCTACCTTCGCGGCATGATTTGTTACCAAAGGCGCTTCCTTCGCGGAAGATGTTGATGCCCTTTCGTGTTTTGATTCCTCCTCTTGTTTAAAATGAAGTAACGTATTGTGATTTACGCCATCGCATTTACGGCAATTAAATTTTGATTTGCAATCCTTTAATTTATGACCGAAGTTTAAACATTTTAAACAAGCGCCTAATTTGTGTATTTTATCAATTCGTTCTTTTGGCTTCAATTCCAAAAATTTGCGGCAATAATAAATCTTATGATTATCGTTGCAATGTAAACATTTTAATTTTTGTGCAGAAAATGAAACCATAGCTTCCTTTTTATAATTATGCGGATTCGTTTTTCCCGGATTAATTCTTTTTTCGTTATTTGATGAGGCCTCTAATACTTGGGCCCTTGTATACAAACATTTAATAAATTCTTCGTAGGTAGGTAGATTGTTTTTTGTTGGGTATTGTTCCCAATGAGCCCTTGTATTTGAATCTAGCTTGTTTGATAACAAATAAATCAATACTACATCCCAATTTTTTGTAGCTATATTTAATTTATTTAGCGATTTTAAATGCAACTGTGCCTCGTCCAATAGGCTTCTTATTGCGACGTGATTTTCTGCTTTTAAGTCCGGTAATTTAAACAACGCGTTTACATGATTATTTATAATTATTTTTGAGTTTTCGTATCTGTCCGTGAGCATCTCCCAGGCCATTAAATAGTTGTCAACTTGCATTGGCAATGCTGTTATAAGCTTAAGCGCTTCCCCTTTTAGACAAGAACGCAAATAATAAAATTTTTGAACGGCATCTAGGTTAGAATTACTGTCTACTAAAGATATAAACGCATCTCGGAATTCTATCCATTCGCAGTAATCACCCTTAAATTTTGGTAACTCTATTATCGGCAGTTTAATGTTGTTGTTTGTTTTGCCTGCGGAATGGTCCGAACCTAACCTCTCTTTAGCGTTGGATAAAACATCAAAATAATCGTTTTCAAAGCTCGCCCTTTCTTGATCTCCCTCATCGGGAGATAAGGCTTCAATTTTATCCTGAATTTCCTCGAATTGATCCATTAAAAGCTAGAAATGTTTTATACGTAATCCTAGTTCACTTTGTGTCAACGAAATTTTGTTTAAAAATTCTCTGAATCTCGTGACTTTCCCCTTACAGATTCCCCTTTTACCGATTAGCGTTTTTAAATCCATTTTTATCAAATCAGGTACTTACAATTTACAGAGTTATCCAATTATTTTATCACAATAACCGTTTAAAACTAATAAACACTGTAATAAACACTGACAACTTCTCAATCCGTCACAACACGATCTGCGATAATCGACAAGCCGTTAAATTTCGCCCATAGAGTATTATTAGCAACAAACTGTTTTATCGGCTTCGCGGTTAATTTGAATAATTATTTCTGAAAAAGTTTCTTTTAATCCCGGAATTTATAACATTGTTGTAGTTTTTTGCGATAATCTAATTGCCGGCTGCAATGTCGTCTTATTTTTTGTAAACTTGTTCATACCGGCTTGCAACAATTTTTTTTATGAGAAATGCACAATATTGATGTCATTAAATTTTTTGCTTTCTTTTTTTTTAGGATTTTTATGGTAAGGTGGGTAGTATGGAATGGATTGGTCACTTGCCCTTTTTATCGTGATGTCTTCTGGATGCTGGAATCTGCTTGATGGATTCTGGCTGCATTTCTGGTTCCTTCTTCAGTGCTGGTTCTTTTTTATTAATTTAATCACTCGCGTTAAACTATCCGACTCGTAGGATCATATGTAAAGTTTTAAGGTAAGGAACCGGTAAGATAAAGACTCATCTTCAGGACAAATTCTAAGGAACTCTTGATTTATTTCGTTCTATTTCCAATTACATTTTTTATAATCAGAAGATACAAAACTACCCGAGACAGACCAAGGAGTTAGTAATTAGATGTAGTTTCAGCGAAGCGACGAAGAGGAAAGAGGTAGATCCCTTTAAAAAACCGCCATTTATAGAAAAAATCTCCTTGGCTGGTCACAGCCTTGTACCTTCCGGACATCTGTTGATAATTTAGCTAACTAACTATGAGAGTTCTCACCTAATGTTTTTACGTGGCTCTCGAGAGGTGTGAGTCCTGGCTAATTTCAGACAATGCGTTTACTAGATAAAAGAACAATCTTTCGAAATCAATTTATAATTTTGTTTGTGGAAAAGAGTGAATACGTCTAAAATCTGATTAAAATGATATATTTGTGGTTTTCTCTGTTTATACCCTCAAGTATCTTAGGGTAGTTTTTATATGTATTTTCTTATTCTTCATAAACTCTGAAGGATAATTTTACAACTTAACCTCAAGAAGCCCTAATATTAAAACCGTACAAGATATTGGCCAATGTTACAAAACCGTTGGACTATGCCAACAATTTGGGAGGCGGGTATGGGTACCGCCGCCCCGGGAACCATTTATTGGACAACCAACACCCCTGCCACAGGTCACCCTAAGTGGTTCGCTACATTTGGTGACTTAGCAGGGGTGCCCGGGTTCATGGAATGCGGTTTGTCTAGGTCTTGGTGACGGATATGTTTGCCCAACCACTGCGTGGCGGGCTGGATCGGAGGAGACTGATTGAGGGAGGCCTTTTGACCTCTCCAGCCGGATTCTCCCGACCCGTCGCCTTGCGGCGCAGTGTGAGGGATAGATTCACACGTCCGTCACTCCTGGCCACACTGACGCCCAGATTCCTACCCACCCCTTATACCTTACCGTTTTCCTTCCCATATCTTCTTCTCCTTACTTTCCCTTAAAAAAACCCTCCACACAGCATCCTCAAAGATGACATAGGCCCCTAGGGAAATTGTTTTCTTCGGTGCCTCATGTGTGGAGCTAATGTTAAAAAAAGCTATAGCGGTGTTTTATTTATCAATGCCTCTGATACTGTTTGTCACGAATTGGTACTTAAAAAAATATTACCTTCAGACATTATCCTAGCCAGCCCGAAAAACGATGTACAAAATCCCAAAGGTCCACCTTATTAACGATATCTCGATAATAATCAATGGTACAATTTCATTCATATTTTTATAATCCTAAAGAAAATATCAACGAAAATTTTCCCATTTTTTGTTTTCCAATATTCAAAGCGGGTTATATTGAAAAATATTGTTTTTGCTAAAATTTAAAACAAATCATGGCTACCTACTGTCACCATGGTGAATTTAACATCTCATTTTTGTATAAGTACATTGAAATAAACTCACTTGCTGTCTGAGAACATTCCGCATATTGCAAAAATTCCTTCTTTACATCTTGGAGGTCGAAATCTATATCCGTATACAGCATTACACCTCCGCCTTCTTCCTGGGGCCCTGGTTCCGTCTTGATGGAAACAGTCTCAGGATTTAGTAGATCCATGGTACTGCTGTGGTAGCGTTTGAATATCGGTTCAAGCCCAAACAAATATACCTGAAATAGAACATTGTTGTAATGGAACGCTACTTTGTATGAGGTGTGAATATTTGGTTTCGCTTGAAAAACACTGTCACAACAATGAAAACGTATGCATATCGCATAATCGGAAAAACATAACGCGTAAGGATATAATTGTGAATGTATCTTGATCTTGAAATTAAGACCTTGGAAAACAGTTGAGGAAATCGATGGATTATTTGATATCTACAGATAAACCGTTATCCGCCATTGCGCTTTTAACAAAATGTTGGTTATACATATTTTTATAATCTGTAATCAAAGCCTTCGAAACCCGAATCTAATAATAGACAGATGTCAAATTCGCATTAAACATTCATCGAACAAAACGCACAAATGGATTTCCTAACACAGGTGTACCGTTCGGCATAAGATAAGCTAGTTTACATTAGACACAGTACATATATATATGCATTTGAGCATGCCATAGAACAAATTATGTAACAATGGTCGCTCAGTGTCATTTGGAATGAGGTCGCTAGAAAAATGAATGGCGAAGAATATACGTATTAGAACTTACCAATAGAATCTATGGAACTTACCAATCTATGGAATGATAAATTTAACAGTGTGCGTTAAACAGAGTTAAAACAGGATTAAATGCATAAATAAATCATTCACTGATTAAGCAACTGACAGAGAAGAAAACACAACAATTTTGTTCAAGTTTTGCATAGACAAAAATAAAGTCATAAACAATTATAATAATTTCCGGGGGCATGTCCGCTCTACGCCAAGCATAGATATACCTACGTACAGAGTAGAGAGTAGTTTGGTTTTTATACGAAAAAGAAAAATGTTCATCTTTTAAAATCATAGACAATCAGAGTAATTACTGGTGATGGCTAGGCTTGCGACCGGAGGCGTCTACTAATATCTATAGGAATTCCAAAAACTGAAAAAATCGAATTAATATCTATGAGAAGGAAAGTGTTGACGAATATCTACAGCTCAAACTGTTGACGAATATCTATGAGAACCAAAGTGTTGACGAATATCTACAGCACTGGCAGAGGTTGGATTTGCAATTATGTATAGCATATTGGAATAACGTAATATTGCGTATGCAGTTTAAAATACTTCATTTATGTAAGTATGTGTGTAAAAACCCCTAATATCGGACTATTGGACACATTTAGCTGATTAATCCAACCTACGCTCTGTAGATATTAGTCAACACTCTGAAGTTCGTAGATATTAGTTCATCATATGAGCTGTAGATATTCGTCCGACATACAGGCTGTAGATATTAGTATCTGGAGTCCTTGCGACCGATATAGTATTTTGTTCCAAACCACGCGACAGTCAAACCAAGCTGAGCTTAAAATCAATTCGTGTACCGGGCCAATGAAAGAATATGTCAGAATCGTTAAATATCAGTTGAAAAACGACTATTTTATTTAACGTATGCAGCTTCTTTGACTGCTTTGAAATGATTTTGTATTTTTTCTGTATTTTCCTCAAGGTCGCCGAAGTCCCACAATCAACAGGTTGAAGACTCTGTTAGCTCTGTAATATATAAGACGCAATTTTAAAGCAACTGTCATCGTAAAAGACTAGGTTTTTGGGCTTTTATTATTTTTCTTTTTACGTGACACCTCGTAAGAGGCTCTTATCTGTACAGTGTAACGATAATGGGACTATGTGATAGTAGCTCTTTCCACATACGAGCCGACTTGCATAAACAAAAATTTAAGAAACGAACGGTTCTTACAAAGCCGAATAAATTTAGAACATGGTGCTCCGCTCGTGTTTGTCGAGTTTGTAATCGTGCGCCGGTAAATCGGGGATCAACGCCGCTGGTTCCTTAGAGCAGGCTCCATTAACCTTTCCCATACCATGCTAAAAATACCCTCGACAAACCGTCTTGTTACACAGCGTTACTCTATGGGATTTGGAAATTATTTCGGGTTTTTTGTAAAAATATTGTTGTGAATATTTTTTAATTGGCTTATATGAATTTATTGTAAGAAAAAATATTGATTTTGTGCCCTAAAACTGAAATATTAAAAAAATAATCATTCATAATAAATAATCAAATATTATTTGAAACGCCCAACGAGGCGGGCGGCTGTGACAGCGACCGCCTAGGGTCACGTTAGCCTCGAGAAGCAGTGTTACCGAAACCAAAACTTCAAAATCGGGAGAATTTTCGCCTAAAAATCGGGAGAAAACGGAAAAAATTTTAAAAAATCGGGAGATGACTAGAATTATTTTAGTAAAACTTCTCCCTTATCAAAAATTCGAATCCCTTATATTATTGCGAAGCAGAACCTTAACAACAAACGAAAAACCCATAAGCAGCGCCGTCAATCCGATTACTGTAGATGTTGCCTGTGGAATAACGCAATTTTCCCTAACGTTCAACGGGGACTTATTTCACGTCTGGCAACTCAGCACGAAATTTTGTGAACTGTCACCCGTCACTTAACGATACGCCAAATTCATTTAATACCTACTTTCTTTTAAAAGTGAACAACATTCATATAAGTAACAATCTTTTAATCAATAAGTAATAATTTAAATTTTATTAAGGAACCAATAAACCACCTCATGGGCTTTTTCAAAACACCTCTCACCTGGCGACAGATACATGATAACGATACACTGTTCAGTAATCCTTTATCGAAATACCTACTAATATCTCAGTCTAATCACCAAAAACAAAAAGAAAGTGCATGGACCATATTAAAATTGTTATTGAAATTATTACTGTTATGAAATACTTAGGAGTTATATTAGATTAAAATTTAACCATTAAACATTTTCATGTTCCGACTGCAACTATTCTTTTTCTTAAAGGGAACATTTAAAAGTCCACAAGCCGTGTCATAGTGGAGAAAAACCCTTTTCGCGTTCTGACTGCAACTATTCATGTTCTTGAAAGTCACAATTTAATATTCACAATTCAATGTGGAGAAAAACCTTTTTTATGTTCAGATTGCAACTATTTATGTTCTCAAAAGGAACATTTAATAGTTCACAAGCCGTCTCACAGTGGAGAAAACCTTTAACATGTTCCGACTGCAACTATTCATGTTCTATAAAGTGACAATTTAAAATCCACAAGCCGTCTCACAGTGGAGGAAACCTTTTACATGTTCCGACTGCAACTATTCATGTCCTCGAAGTGACAATTTTTATATCATCAACAAGCCGTCTCGCAGTGTAAAAAAACCTTTTGTATGTTCCGAATGCAATTATTTATGTGCTAAAAAGGAGACTTTAAAAACTCACAAGTGAACTCATAGTGGAGAAAAACCATTTTCATGTTCCGACTGCAACTATTCACGTTCTCAAAAGGAATATTTAAAAGTCCACAAGCCGTCTCACAGTGGAGAAAACCTTTTACATGTTCCGTCTGCAACTACTCATGTTCTCGAAAGTGACAATTTAAAATCCACATGCTGACTCACTGTGGAGAAAAACCTTTCTTATGTTCCGACTGCAACTATTCATCTTCTCAAAAGGAACATTTAGAAGTCCACAAGCCGTCTCACAGTGAAAATAACCTTTTTCATATTCCGACTGCAACTATTCATGTTCTCCAACGGAACATTTAAAAGTCCGCACGCCGTCTCACAGGGGAAAAAACCTTTTTTAATGAATGTTTGAAATTTAATCCTTGCCAAAATGTTAACCTAAAAAAATTGCTTTAAAAATGTTGTTAATATTTTTATTTTTTTTACATGAAGTCCACACAGGAGGCCCTGAGGAAAATAATTTCCCTGGGGGCCTATGACATCTTTGGGGATGCTGTGTGGAGGGTTTTTTTAGGGAAAGGAAGGAGAGGAGAGTTCTGGAAAGGAAAAGGGTGTAAGGGGTGGGTAGGAATCTGGGGTTTAGTGTGTCCTGGTCATCAGGCCTAGACAAACCTCATCCCATGAACCCAGGCACCCCTGCTAAATCACCAAACGTAGCGAACCACTTGGGGTGACCTATGGCAGAGGTGTTGGTTATCCAATAAAGGTTCCCGGGGCGGCGGTACCCATTCCCGCCTCCCAAATTGTTATATCCAAATATAAGTAAGCATCCAGCACTTATTCTGTGTGTGTTCGGTAGTACCTATTTAAGCGAGCGGATGTTTTCCGTTTTGAAAATAAATAAGAACAAACATCGCTCAAGGTTTACGGATGAGCATCTCCAATTGACTCTTAAAATAACTACTTACCACGAATATGACACCCGACTTAAAAAATAAGAGAAGTCAGGTGTCTGGCTCAAGATAATTTACCATTTTACCCTCCTTTTGAATGAAAATTTATAATAACTAGGTACTTACATATCTAACTAAATAAAGATTTAAACAATTGAGCATGGGTTTTAATTTTGAGACTGGCCCGCTAACACTCGCAAAATCTTATAAATCGCCCTTAAAAATCCACCTTGACACCCCTCCGTTACGTAATAAATTATAATTTCCAGCTCATAATTCATAAATGATCGATGATCGGTTTGTATGGGTCTATAATAGAGATATGCTTAGATTGCAGAATTTTGTAATAGAGAACTCCAGTCCAAATTTTTTATTTTTTTTAATGAATAAAGACCTTCAAACTTAAATAACTGCTTTATTTTCATTTTTATAGTTAGTTTTAATAGTTAAAATAATTGTCAAAGTTTTAATTTTTCTAGACCATCGGAAAAGCACCATATCTATGGTGGATTGTTAATATGGTGATATGGTCTTCACCCACCGATAGTTTATTTACCTTCAAGTTGTCATATTGAATCAGTGATGTTATGTCGAGGGAAATTTCCCTATATCTAGGGGAGAAAAATATTTTTTAGGGATAAGGGAAATCAGGACTAAATCTAGGGAAATTTCGAACTCTGGCAAAATGTTTATTACATATGACAATATTACTGGTATTATTTATAATATATATATATATATATATATGTAAAACACTTTTCTCGGTTTACCCGCGTAACGTAGTCCTGAGAAGGACTTTTTAACTCCTGACGTATCGAACAGATCACACTGTCCATCTTCAGAGGCCTTATGTCTTTAGCTTTTGTCTCAAACTGATAGCTTTCGCATGTCTGTTCGGTCCAGAATCCAAGACTCAAGTGAGTGCAAATCAATTCCTATGGCTAGAACGGAGTACCCGGGTTGATTGTGATTTATGGTGCTGGGGGTAGGAGGTGGGACCGGCAGTCTCAGGCGGCTTACATGTAGAGACCTGATTGGTTAGGCTAATTGTGGGTACTTCTGATAATTTTTGAAATGCCGTTTTTGGGGGATTTTCGTCAATTATTACTTTCCAGGAGTTGGGAATTCTTATGGAGTCGTTTCTGGTGTTCATATTATTTTTTATGTTTATAAAGTTCTATTGCTTCGCGGTAAATTCTTTTTGGTTCATTGTATACGCTGGCTATTGTTGTTGTATTATCGAAGTCTATTTTATGACCTTCATTAAGGACGTGTTGAACTAAGGATGAAGTTAAGCGTTTATTAGTGACATCTACTTTATGTTCTGCAATTCTACAAGATATTTTTCTATTGCATCGTCCAATATACACCTTTTCACACGCCCCACAAGGTATTTGTGTACACCTTTTCACAAGGCGTGTGAAAAGGTGTATATTGGACGATGCAATAGAAAAATATCTTGTAGAATTGCAGAACATAAAGTAGATGTCACTAATAAACGCTTAACTTCATCCTTAATTCAACACGTCCTTAATGAAGGTCATAAAATAGACTTCGATAATACAACAACAATAGCCAGCGTATACAATGAACCAAAAAGAATTTACCGCGAAGCAATAGAAATTTATAAACATAAAAAATAATATGAACACCAGAAACGACTCCATAAGAATTCCCAACACCTGGAAAGTAATAATTGACGAAAATCCCCCAAAAACGGCATTTCCAAAATTATCAGAAGTACCCACAATTAGCCTAACCAATCAGGTCTCTACATGTAAACCGCCTGAGACTGCCGGTCCCACCTCCTACCCCCAGCACCATAAATCACAATCAACCCGGGTACTCCGTTCTAGCCATAGGAATTGATTTGCACTCACTTGAGTCTTGGATTCTGGACCGAACAGACATGCGAAAGCTATCAGTTTGAGACAAAAGCTAAAGACATAAGGCCTCTGAAGATGGACAGTGTGATCTGTCCGAAACGTCAGGAGTTAAAAAGTCCTTCTCAGGACTACGTTACGCGGGTAAACCGAGAAAAGTGTTTTACATCTTACACCCGTGAAAACCTTAACCATAACATATATATATATATATATATATATATATATATATATATATATATTCATTTATTTATTTGTTTCTTAAGACATACCTACACAGTACATTACAATACAAGTTATAAGATGTTAAATTTTTACATGGATATGTACCTATTAGGTAAGTCATAGAATGTCATTTGGAAGTTACGCTTGACATATTATGTAATAACGGGTTTTAAATCTTAATTTAAACTAGAAATAGAAGAAGAAGATTTAATTCGCATGAACTTTGAATATTTGGTTTTGCTTGGAATACTTTGCCAAAACAAAAACTCATATTTGAAACGAGGATACAATAATGACTGTAACTGAATTTTAAGCTCACGTTTGCCATTTGAAAACGGCTGGGAATCGCCATCAATTGCGACAAAACTCAATATTATGTAGGGTGAGTTAGGGTAAGACCGTGTGCTTTTTTGATGAGATGAATTTTTTTGATCATTGGTCCACTTTGGAATTTTTAATGAAGAATTCATGGTGTTCCCGCAAAGTTTTTAATTTTATTATGTTACCTTTAGCTCTTAACTATGTGAGTAAATTTTTATTTATCGAGTTTTCCACAGTAAAACACCCAAAATCTGCCGATCAAAACTTCTGGTAAATTATTTTCCAATGAGGGGTTAAATCGGAAATTTTTGGGGTACCTAAGACATTCATTCTAAATTTGCAATTAAGCGTATTAGCCATAAGATTTACTAAAAACGGTACTTCATCTTACCTTTTGTTGCCAAATTAGCATCTGTAATATTTTAATTGTTTACCTATACAACAAAAAATAAGGCATTTATAATTTTGGTATACCGGTCTTCCCCCTTACGGGGTAAGATCGGCAAAGTGTTCTCAGAGTGTTTTGGAAACAAGATATGAAAAAATACATTTTTGAAAAGCCCATTTATAAAAAAATTATAAATCACTTAAACAAAATATATATATATATAATTTCGTAAATCTGAATCTGACAAACAGTGGTTGTAAAACGCCATAAAATGTCGATTTACGCGGTTAACATCGTCCTAATTCGTATTATTATCTTCCAAATCTGAATTGGTTAACATTGGAATGTTGTATTTTTACGAATTTCCTTCGAAACATTAATTTAGGGACGGTTACGGCTGAAATTGGCTGCAAAATTTCGGTTTACATATATTTATAATATATTTAGAAATTTACTTCGAATATTCGAATTTTGAAGGGCCGGCCGTGGAAGTAATTTTATGATAATAAATTTGATTTACGCGG
The DNA here is from genome assembly GCA_917880885.1 of Limnephilus marmoratus. Taxonomy (NCBI): domain Eukaryota; kingdom Metazoa; phylum Arthropoda; class Insecta; order Trichoptera; family Limnephilidae; genus Limnephilus; species Limnephilus marmoratus. The sequence continues at coordinate 42,145,998 of OU862907.1, read as the reverse complement.
AAATTATTGGTATTTTTACGAATTTACTTCAAATATTTGAATTATAATGACCGGCTGCGATAGAAATCGGCTGCGAAAATTTGATTTACGCGGAAATATATCGTATTTAATGAATTTATTTCCAATAGGTATCACAGTTTAGAGGGCCGGCCGCGGTGGGATTCGGACGCGAAATTTCTATTTACGTGGTTTTTATAAGAATTTACTTCGTATATTATCTAAATTTGAAGATCTGGCTGCGGCGAAAAATAAATATTCGCGTTAATTATGCGGTTTTTTTACGAATTTATTTCGAATAGGAATCTGAGTTTAGAGGGCCGGCCGCGACCTAATACGGCCGCGAAAAATCGGTTTACGATAAAAATATCGTATTTTTACGAATTTACTTCAAATAAATATATAAATTTGAAAAGCCGGCCGCGGCGGTAATAAGCCGCAAAAATTTGATTTACGCATAAATTATGCGGTTTTTTTTTGAAATTATTTTGAATAGGTATCTGAATTTAGAGGGCTGGCTGCGACGGGGTTCGACCGCGAAATTTCGTTAATTCCGAAACTTATCGGTATTTTCACAAATTTACTTCGAATTGGAAATGCTGGTTGAGACAGAAATCGGCCGCGAAATTTCGATTTATGCGGAAATATACCTACCATATTATATGAATTTATTTGTTATAGGTATCTAAATTTAGTGGGCCAGTTGTGACAGGATTCAGTCGCGAAATTCTGATTTACGCGAAATATATCATATTTTTACGAATTTACTTTGAGTATATAAATTCAAAGGGCTAGCTGCGTCGGAAATAGGATGTAAAATTACGATTTATGCGGTAGTATTTCACATTTTTATAAGTTTGAAAGGACGGCCGCGACAGTTTTCGGCCGCGAAAACTTGTTTTACCTACTCGGAAAATACCGTATTTTTATAAATTTACTTCGAATAGGTATCGGGCGCTAAAACGGCTGCGAAAATTCTATTAACTCGGGAATAAGTCGTATTATTACAAATGAATTCCTAAGAACTTACCCGAATTTGTATTAGGGGCCCAGAAACTCTATTTTTTTCATAAAATTATGAATAAGTGACGTGAAAATTCGTTAATTTTATTTTTGATGTCCCGTGGATTTCGAACTAACGAGGTTCTACTGTATTTATATATATTTGTATGGTGCTTATACTTATAACGTATACATGTTACTTGTATACGTGATATACATTTTTTTTATCAGAACAAAAAAAAATAATTTGGTCTTCCAAGAGTAGGTATCACTCTTTGAAACTGTTTCCCTATAACGAGGTCATGTAAAGTAGAAACTGATGTTCCACACTCGTGTGATCTTTTTTTATTTATGTCTTCATTAGCAGATAAAACATCTCTTGTGCATAACATATAGCGCGCAGTGTTTTTCTGCAGTAGTTCTGCGGCATAACAACCTTGAAAAAAATTAAAAGCTAAATATTTTTTAAAACATTTAACTATCATTTATATACACAGTCGAATATGAATGACCTTCGTCTGTAATCGATACTCGAGTTTATTGAATACGGGAATAGCGATTTCCGCCTGGCACAGCGTTTTTCCTGCACTAAGCACCACCACCACCACGACAAATGCGCCCTCACGATTCTCACGAACCTCTTAGTTTGGGAATACGTGGATATTTGTATGGAAACCGCAAAAGGGGTAAGGTCAGAAGGGTCATATTCCGATCTTTCCCCGGGAAATATGTCAAGGGGTAAGATCGAAAGCTACAACCGAAACCGAAGCAGGTTAGACACTGGAACCTTCCTAAACTATTTTTTTTCCAAAAATAATACACAATGGATTTGAAATCAATTCAATAGATATTTATGATAGGATCCGTAGATATTTATGATGGGGGTTAGATTGATTATCTCACAATTTTCCGCTAAATTCACAACCTAACGCATTAGCTTCCTAGAGCCGACCGAAGGGGGTGCTATACGTAATGAAATAGCGCTCCTCTAGAGGTATAGGGGGATTTAAAGGTTGCCAGGGTACCGCGAAAATCGAGGTTTTCGATTTTTATCCAAATCCGGATTTACCTCAACTCACCCTATACAATATCTATTTCTAAAGATAAACCGGTATTACATTATTTTGGATTCGCCATTCCGCATTTAACAGAAAATCGGAAATACTGTTTTAATAATGTGAGTATTTTAATCAATGCAATTTAAAAACTTTACGCTGGCTTATTTAAGTAGGAGTTAACAAGGGTCTAGTTGTAGAAACGGCCCCTTCTAATACGAAAAATGTCAACTGTGTATGTTGGGCTAGCGTTTGACGTGGTTCCCGAATGAGCACCAGTGCCGAAGGAATCAATGACGCAAGTTCCTCGGAGCATATTTTATTGAAATACCGGTAGAACAAGGACAGCTCCAACCCGACACTTGTGCTTCAAAGATTGCAATCCGTTTGTTAAACTAGGGTAATTTATCAAACTGATTTCTATTCCAATCCAAATTTAATAGGCGTCGGATCTTTGGGAGTTACTTAATTCTCCCGTTCCTTCAATAGATTCATTGGCTACAAAAATCTCCAACGTCTATTCTATATTGAATGAAATATAAAATAAAATGACCATATACATATAATTTAAAACGCGTGGTAGAAATCTCAAAGTATTAAGCCAAAACCAGGGCAATTGCGTTGAACCATTGGAATCGAATTCATAATGTTAGTACTCAACTGCGACACGTCGCGCAAGGTCCTGTCCTACTAGTTAGTAAATTGCATAAAAAAGCGCCAAAATGCTCTTGTAAAATGTAATTGTCTTAGTGTAAGCGAGTAAGCGGATCTTGGCATCTGTCATCTGTAATGAAGAATATAATATTTGGCGGAAAAACGCCACCGATCCCGTATCTAAGTCGTTCATACACACAAATTCTTTGAATGTCTATCTTTAACATGCATTAATAATTTTGAATTAAGAATTTATTTCAAGTATCTGAGATTATTTCATACCTGCTACATCTATCTATGTGAGACAATTCACAATGGTGAATCTATGTATTTTGAACGTGCTTTGAACTATTTAGAAGAACTAAATGCACTTTAAATAATGTATCAATTATGAAGTCTTTCGAATATTTCTACAGATTTAAACTGTTCCAAAACACAGAAGCTTTGAACAGCATTTACCAAATATCGATAATTTTAAAATTTAACCTTTTAGTATCAAGGCATAGATGTCGCGAATGCTGTAAAAACTGATCAATTAAGCGCCAAGGGAAATATTCTTGCAATAAAAAAGCACCAATTAGGGAAGATAAGTTTTACATAGTCAATTATAAGAATAACTTACATACAAGGCGAAGCGCTGCGGTCAATTCAAAAGCATTGAACAAACGTCACTAGAAAAAAAATGCTTGAATTTTAAGATATTTGTGATAAAATTGTTATGGTTATTGAAATAATCACAAAATGAAAACATTTAACACAATACTTATTGTGTAGTTTATACACAATATTACTTCGAAGGGCGGATCAATCACTGCGTGTGAAGGTTTCAGGGTTAGTAAGCAAAATGGACGCCGAAAATGGACATGTGACATAACCATAGACAACGATGGACAGACAATATAGAAGATTAAAGATAATAATCTCGAAAGTAAGCACCGGTCATTTATAGTGGGATTATTGCAACACCAATCGGGTTTAGCTTTACTTTAAAGTTAAAAGAATTGGGAACAGTTGGGATTTTAGATTTTCACGGCCAAAAATTATTTTGTTATTAGTTTTTGGGGTATTATGCCGTGTTGCGCTACTTCCTTCTTTAGCCAACGTTTCGGACAGCGTTGCAGTGTCCATCATCAGGGCAGATGTGTAATAGTTAGGGGTGATGTTAGTACTTATCTACTTAGGAGCGATACCGTGTCGCCAGCTCCACTCCTCTACGAGCTGGCGCTACAATATACTTCAACATGTTTTTTTGCGTTTAGCCTTGATGTAACCGTCAATTACCGGATACCAAGAACTATTGAGTTTAGCTCCGTCGTCTCTATTAATATTTACAGGATTTTTGTAAAATTCAATTGCCTCCGTAATCAGGCGTGCTCTATGAGTTTTCGGTCTTCCCAGGACTTCAGGAACAAATCCAAAGTAATGGCCGGTTTCAATTAAATGCTCGGCGATTGCCGATTTGTCAGGATGGCCAAGTTTACATGCTCGAAAGTGTTCCGATATCCTTTTGGAGATCGTCCGCTCTGTGTGGCCCACATAGACCTTATCACATCCGGAACAGCTGAGTTTATATACTCCATCTATTTCCAGAGGAAACTTGGTCTTTGCAGGCCTCAAAAAGTCTCGTATTTTTGTCGTGGTTCCGAAGAGAGTCTTGATGCTTTCTTTTTTCAATGGCCTGGCAATTCTGTCTGTCACATTGTGAACGTAAGGCAGGAAAGCGCAGCCCTTTGACTCTTGTTCAATTCTGTCTTCGTTTGGTGCAGATTTGGCTCTTATGATTTGCCTTGTCTGCCTTACTGGGTAACCGTTACGCTCCAGCGCATCGGTCAGTTTTGTAAGTTCTGCTCCGATTTTAGCTTCTTCACATATTCTGGTCGCTCGGGTCACCAATGTATGGATAAGTCCTCTCTTCTGCGCTGGGTGGTGATGGGAATCAACATGTAGATACCAATTTGTATGAGTTGGTTTTCTATACACTGTTTGTCCTAGACTACAATCTTCTTTTCGCATCACCTCCACATCTAGAGAAGGTTAGGATCTAAGAGTCATTTTCCAGCTCCATTGTGAACTTAATTTTAACGTGGAGTGAGTTGAGATGGTCCAGAAATTCGTTCAGTTTCTCTGTTCCATGAGGCCAGATGGCGAAGACATCGTCGACATACCGCCACCATATTTTAGGAACAGCCGAAGCTGTGTCGAGTGCCACTTCCTCAAACTTCTCCATAAAAAAGTTTTTGAACAAGTGGAAGGAGATGCGATGGGCAGTCCGTTGTCGCCAGTACTCGCCAACTTTTTTTATTGAAAAAGGAAAGCATCAAGACTGTCTTCGGAACCACGACAAAAATACGAGACTTTTTGAGGCCTGCAAAGACCAAGTTTCCTCTGGAAACAGATGGAGTATATAAACTCAGCTGTTCCGGATGTGATAAGGTCTATGTGGGCCACACAGAGCGGACGATCTCCAAAAGGATATCGGAACACTTTCGAGTATGTAAACTTGGCCACCCTGACAAATCGGCAATCGCCGAGCATTTAAATGAAACCGGCCATTACTTTGGATTTGTTCCTGAAGTCCTTGACGGTATTTACTAATTTCTTTATTTCAACCATGATCTGTTTTTCATCTAACAGGTTTACGCTCCTGTCACGCCCTGATTTGAAATGTCTTTGCCCTACCATGATTGAATTATTAATTGCATATTAATAAATGTTCTTTGTCAATCCAGACTTATTATTTATCAATAATCATGCCTACTGTTCAACATGCTGGCGTGAGCCGTAGGTATCTTGCGCTTTATTCGTGTCAAGTAGAAACAATGTTACAACCCATACTACGTGACCAACTTTTTGCAATTTTTAACCCCCCCCCCCCCCGCCCCCCCCCCCCAGTGACCAAAAACCTAAGAACGCCGCCGCTCATTTGTACCAAGCGTGGAAGACCCCCCCCCCCCGAACAGGTCACGTAGTATGGGTACGTTCCCTAACGTTGTGTTACAAGACGGCTTGTCGATGTTATTTATAGAATAGCACGGGAAAGGGTAATACCAGCATATTACTTTATTTTAGTAGTCATTTACCAATAACTATAACAAGTATGGATGATGAATTTTACTGCGTGGGTTAAACAGTGTAAGGACTATTATCTAGAATTAGAGAATCGGCACGACTGTGAAGAAAGCTTGTATCAACAAAATGGAAATGGCTAGAATGGGCTAAAAGCATGGAAATTTTAATAATTGTCTATGACTTCATTATTGTCTATGCATAATTAATATATTTTTGACATAAGCTTTCTTCCAGTAGGGGGATATAACTCCGAACTTTTTTGTGTCGTGACCATGTCGTGACGTATGATTAATGAAAATATCATTTTATTGGTCCAAATTTCCATAGAAACACTGTTGAGAACTGAGTAGTATATCTAGTAGGATATCTATGGTATTATATGTCAAATCTGTCAAATAGAGATAGCACATTGTTCAAACCGGATATTCCTAACCTCCCAACACCGGCGTAAATATTTGTGAAAATGATTCCTTGATATCTTGCGGTGTCGAAGGCTGTGAAGATATTGATTCAATTCGGCATAAGTTACCGACCCACTTAAGGAGTGTCCCGAAGCCCAGCAGCAGCAATTCCATCCTCAAAAGCATCCCGGGTAAGCGTTCGCTTGGTAATCGGCCGCGGCGTCTGGTATCTTTTGTTTAGAATAATGTGATTATTGACCTGCAATATTGTGTTTTTCTAGATAAAATAATTGATACCTAATCAATACCAGAATGTAATATCAGTGATACAAGGAGGACTTCCACAAGAGCTTTACCTTTGACGAGGACAAAATCAACGACTTCAAAGAAGAGGCAGATGATGATATCAGAGATTGGGTACGTTTATAAGTACATTTTAATAATATTTGGATGATTTGTATAGCACCGTTTTTGTGAAAAATCACCTCGTCTGTAATGGACTGCTGGTACCTGCTCTGATGTATGGCAGTGAGGCATTGAACTGGCAGAGGAAGGAAAAAAGTATGTTGAATGTTGTAGAAATGAGATCCTGAGGCATGTGTGTAGTAAAACCATCCATGATCGTGTGAGAAACGTGGAGATCCGCAAAGAATGCAAGACTGATGTAAGCATACTGAGTAAGGTTAAGAAAGAGACGCTCAGATGGTTTGGCCATGTAGAGCGAATGAACGAGGAAAATAGTGTACACGTTCCAAATGTGAATGGTAAAAGAAGCCGAGGAAGACATGGCATGACCAAGTGAATCAGATACTTGAGTCAGGCCATGTCAAGAGTCAGAATAATAGAATAGCATGTATGAATGTGAACGAGGCAAGGAGTGTGTGCCAAGATTGAGTTGTTTGGTGGTCTGTCCTCTCTGCCTACCCCTGCAGAACAGCATGATGGTAAAGTTGGTCATTTAACTGGACTACCTTTTTACACGGTGCAATTATAGGTTTTTGTTTTGAATAATGTGGTAATTTGTTTGAAATATTGTGTTTTTCTAGGTAAGAGGAAGTCTCAACTCTAACACCCAGAAAGAGGAGAATGCAGTTGCAAATGGCGGGGACCAGGCACCAAGCGTCAATTGAGATACGCCCAACAAAATAATGCAACGGAACGCATCGCTACGAGTATTGAAGATTTTCTTTCCGGCTCTCTCTGAATGCATATATTTAAAGTATGCTCAATATAGGATGAAATTGTTGTCCTCATTTATCTTACTTGTCTTGTTCTTTTTTATTATTTATAAGACATCACAATGAACATCTTTTTAAAATTATCCTAAAAAGACTGCTTTGTAATGAATATCTTTCAACACCTTTAAAATATGTTTGTATAATATTTTGTGAATTTATACATATGTGGATTAATAAATAAATACTTTTAACATCTTGGATATTTTATTTTTAAAATAATTTTTAGGCTGATAAATTGGGTAGTGGGTAGGGATTTATATTGTTTATGGTAGTACCCTTTTTTTTTTTACTTTTCACTATCCTTGTCTATGGTATGTGACGTCAGAGAAATAAAATTTTCATTTTGACAGTTAAAATAGTGTTGAAACCAGTTGGGAACAAAAAGCCGGAAGATATCGATCTAGGTATTAGTTCATTTATGCTTTCTTCACTGTCAGTCTTTTCATCGTGTTTCCAATCTCTAATTCTACATAAAATCCCTAACACTGTTTAATTCATATAGTTTTATGGTAAATATCGGTTCGGACTGGCCACGCTTATTACGAATAATTTTTAGAAAAAAACTTTAGATTCGCCTTAATTACTATAAAAGGAAACTTTTTGGCTTTGGGGCGGCGGAAAATAATGCATTTTAATTTTCAATTGCATAAAACCAAAATTCTCTTCGCGAACCGACACAGCGAAAATCCGCGGCCGTACCTGTCACTGTTATGTTGGTATCCTTGATAAATTAACAAGAGCTAATACGACTGTAGCCTATATTTAACGACTTTTTATTCGATTTGAGACTCGGTCGTCACACAAACCATCAACAAAGGATAGAGGAAAGAAAATAAAAGGCCGACCATAGACAATATAATTATCTTTCAGTACCTACTCAATATATTCGCCAAAAATATTATTTTAAAAATAAAATTAAATGTCAAAATGTTCCCCAGGGCAACAGAGCTGCATCTGACAGATTGCTGCCTTGAGAAAATGAGCTTACTTTTCTTTACGGCTCATTTTCTCCGGACAGAGCTTTATCAGATTGAAACCCGATGCCATATGAAGAAACCAACTGACGTAAAAATAACCTAAAATTACTTGAAATTTCAATCCCTTCAAAAGGGGAAGAAAAATTTCAAATAAGATTTAGCTTTCCTACGATAGTATCGACTTTGACATTTCTCTGGTTACAACAGAAAAATGAAAAACTCTCAATTAAACATTTTAGTATTTTATTAAAATCAGTAAATACAAGAAAAACTAACAACATCACGCCGTTTCCCCGCAGGGGTGGGCCGATAGGACGGACCGTCAAACTCGGTCTTGGCACACAATCTTTGCCTCATTTACACTCACACATCGACTCTTACATACTATTTCTGACTCTTGACGTGGCCGGATGCAAATATCGGATTCCCTTGATCGTTTTAGGTTTTTCCTCTGGCGTCCCTGACTTCATCTACCACTCACATCTGCGTCATATATTCTACTTACACCCCACGCTTCGTTCATTCGCTCTACATGCCCAAACCATCTGAGGGTCCCTTTCTTGATCTTACTCATGATGATTAGCCTTTGCCTTAGCATTGCATTGCTTGATCATAAATAATAATAATATTTGGATGATTTCTATAGCGCCATTTTTCTAAAAAGTTACCTCAAAGGTGCTCTGCACAGACTTTATTTCTACAATCTAATTCCAACTACAAAGTAGACAATCCATTATAACAACTTATGGCTAAAACTTGAATCCACCGGCTCATCGATCATTGATTTGAAACTATATGTACAACGATTTGACCAATGAACGCTTTGCTGCATATAAAATGTAAACATATTATTTCATTTATACTCTGTACAGGCAGAAAATATACCGTATCATACGTAGTTTTACCACACATCCTTAGGGGTGTCATTTCTACAGCATTCCGTCCACTGTCCTCTGCCAGTTCCATGCCTCACTGCCATACATCAGAGTAGGTACCAGCATACCGTTGTGGACTGCTAGTTTCGCTTCTTTAGAGAGTTTTTTGTTAGCGCCAACGGCATTCAGTCCTCCATTAATAGAATTACCTACATTTACCCTTCTTTCAATATCTCTATCAGCCTTCCCGTCTCTCATACACATACTTCCCACAATATACAACTCATCTACCCGCTCCAAGTTCACAACTATATGGCACAATGTGTTCATACTCTTGTAACCGACGTGTTACGCACCCTCATATTTTAATTTATCATTTTTATGTCTTCTTTTCATGTACAATGCCCCGGTGCAACAAATAAAGCTTGTGTGCCAGGTTGCCACCGGGAGACATTTTAGACTCCTATTTTTTACAAATGATTTATGATTAATCCGCCTCAAAGGCGACCAGGCTGACTAGCCTCCATTTTATTTTTTTATATATACCCCTGAGAAGGGCCGTTTTTCCGGCTCAAAGGAAGCGGACTGCCCTTCCTCCATTGCCGTTCTGCTGTTATGGCACAGCAGGAGGCGGCTGCTCCGCCAAGCGGGCTGCTTTTTATTTTTAATTACGCCCCTTTAAAGGGCCTTACGTTCTGGCCACTAAGCTCGTTAATACCGTGCCGCCAGCAACGATCTTTCGCCAACACATTTTATCAATTCAATTTCAGTGCCGGCAACCCGGGCGTTTATTTATTATTAGTTATGTACAACATGATTTTTTTTCCTTACACTAGACAAAGAGTCTGTTCTGAGGCTGGTAACTAACAATTTCTAATTACATAAAAACAAATAAGTGGTAAAAACATAAAAAAAAAGAAAAATATATATTATAGTAAAAATAATAATAATAAAATAAGAGGAAAATCAGAATTTAAAAACAGAGTAGAAAATAGAAAATATATAATATTAGATATTAAGTGTGATGTCTTGGGATCGGGTAGTAATAACATCTGTTAATGTTACAATGTTTATTGGTTGCCAGATTAATATGGAGAGAGCGCTCAACAGCGGGTACATCCCTTTTATACATACCATTCTCGCTGTCTCGCACTCATGCCGTCACCCTCATACACATACGTCACACCCCCACACTTAAAACCTAATTACATATATTTCTTTAGTCACAAATTTATACAAACAAATATCTAAATATTTCAATCCAGTAAGTATATGTAATTATTCTTGATCTTCAATCCGTGTAGCGTGGGCGTTGACCTCGAGGGCGTAACCTCCCCTCCCATGGTGTAGGTGACCTGCAAAAATTAGAGGAATTAGGAAATTTGGTCATGTCCACATCCGAGAGTGGATCCAGGTCCAGCAAATCATCAGACCTGTCACACTCCCCCCACCTAACCTTCCTCTCTGAAATCTGATCATGGTGACGTTTCCAAATTTGTCCCGTAGACATAATTTTAACTAAATAAATCCTATTCCCCAATCTTTTAAAAATTTTTCCTAAAATCCATTTATTATCATTACATCTTAAATCCCTGGTTAAAACTTTAGAACCAACCTCAAAGTACTTTTTAAATTTTCTTCCTCTATAATACTTTTTCTGTTTATGCTGGCTCAATAACATTTTGTTTTTGACCGTGTTGTCAATTCCTTTAAAACCTTGACTCTCAACATTATCCACTATTGGAATAATCGTATTAAAAATTGATCTAATCTTCCTACCCAACATTAATGTACTAGGCTCAATGCCCGTAGACATTGAAGGCGTATTTCTAATATCAACTAAAAATGACAAAAGTTTATCTTCAAAATCAGTAGGAAATTTATTATTTACCATAATTTTTTTCAAAAAATTCTTCACTGTTTTAACCCCATTTTCAGCTAAACCGTTAGAAGCAGGATGCTGTACAGCTGAAGTCAATGATTCTATATTATAATTATGACAAAATTCCTTAAAAACTGACGATGTGAAAGCTGTACCATTGTCACTTACAATTTGTTCCGGGATTCCGAACATAGAAAATAATCTTTTCAAAACTTTTATTGTACAAAACGAATCTACCTTATTTACAACATGACAGTCTATCCATTTTGTAGTTGCATCAACAATAATTAAAAAATTATGACCTCCCAACGGCCCCATGAAGTCGATATGCAATCTACTCCAGATTAACCCATTGATTGGCCAAGGTGCCAACTCAACTTTACATGGAGTAGGTAAACATTCCATGCATCGAGCACACTGTTTCACAGTTACTTCTATATCATTGTTCATTCCGAGCCAAAAAAAATAATTTCGAGCAAGACTTTTCGATTTTACAATGCCTAAATGTGATTGATGTAAAAAATTCAATATAATTTCCCTTAATTCCCTTGGAACTACAAATTTATTATTATAAAATAAACATGAATTATAAGTCGATAATTTATCCCTAAAATACCAGAATTTCAATAAATCATTCTTTATCCGGCCAACCATTTGCTGTGAACTCGATAATGCTCGCTATATTTACATCATTAATCGAAAACTGTTTCATCGTTTCCGCATTTAATGTTGTTTCTGACTCGATTATGTTCACAAACTCTGACTCAACCGTATTCACGTTTAAAGAATCAATATAATTTAAAAAATAATCGCTAGCATCAATATCGTCGCTACACACATCTAAATTATCCTTATTATTAATCGGCATTCGTGATAAGAAATCCGCTTTGTTATCACCTGACTTAATATGCTCTATACTATAGTCAAAAGTCTGGAGTATTAGGGCGTACCTCTGCAGACGGTTAGCGGCCAAAACGGGTACTTGCTTATCCGTGTTCAAAATGTGTACTAACGATTTATTGTCGCAAGCCAAAACAAATTTATTGCCGTATAAATACTGAAAGAATTTCTTCAACCCAAAAATTATAGCACACGCTTCCTTATCTAAAATAGAGTACTTTAATTCTGTTTCTGACAATAATCGGCTAGCAAATGCGATAGGTCTCTCTAAACCATTATCATATACATGGCATAATTTTAATAATTTTAATAATTTTAAAACCTAAATATTCTATCTCAGTTTCTAGAAAAGAACACTTATTTTCATTAATAGTTAATCCACAATCACTTAACTTGCTAAGTACAGATTCACAAATAGAGAATAATTCCTCTTCAGAATTTCCAAACAACAAAATATCATCTAGAAATATACGAACGTTACGAAGTCTACCTACTACCGCCTGAATAACTTGCATAAATATAGCCGGGCTTGTGGTCAAACCGAAAGGCAACACTTTATACCTGAATAAACCCACATGCGTACTTATCACACATAATTTTCTCGACTTATCGTTTAACGAAATCTGACCAAAAGCATTACGCAAATCTATTTTCGCAAAAAATTTCGCACCATTTAAAGATGAAATTAAATCTTCTATACGAGGCAATGGATATTTCAACTTCGCTAACATAGGGTTTAATGTGGTTTTAAAATCAGTACAAATTCTAATTGAACCGTCTTTCTTTTTTACAACAACAATCGGACTAGCCATATCACTTATTTCTACGTTTTCAATTATATCTTCACGTAACATCTTATTTAATTCCTCCTCTACCTTTCCACGTAAACTAAAAGGTAACGATCTTGGATTCACAAACTTTGGCCTGAACTCCGAAATAACTTCGATGTTAGCTTCATAACCTATAAGCCTACCCGATTTTTCTGAAAAAACATGAGCATATTTTTTCTTTAAACTATCACGAAAATTTAATTGATTATCACAACTAGTCTCACTGGTATTTACCGAATTTATTCCACTTAATCCGATACCGAAAACTTGTAAAAAATTTCTACCAACAATCGTAGAATTACCGTTTTTAATTATTATAAACTGCGTATCTACACTTTTATTTAAAAATAACACACTTAAATTAACTTTACCTACAATATTTAACCGTTTCCCGTCATATCCTGACAATTGAATATCGCATCTTTCCAATGTACAAGAAACAAAATCTTTTAAATACACTTCATATGGAATTGCATTAATCTCAGCGCCGGTGTCAACAATCGCTCGCAGAACAGTGTTACCAATAATGAGATCTACGAATATCGGTTCCGGCCCCGTGCCGTCATGCAACATAAAAACCGAATTTAATCGTTTATTCTTATTACCTACATTAATTTTACTGTTTTTACACACATTACTAGGATGACCCGATTTATTGCACCGATTACAAAAAATATTCTTCCAACAATCTTTCTGCAAATGATTCGTTTTTCCGCACAAAAAACATTTTTTTAATGCAATATTTACTGGCGTCTTACTACGCACTGCACTTTTAAATCTGATCGGACTATCCGACCTGGATTTACGGACAACATTACTATCCTTATGCACAACATTTAAATTCGTATCAACTTTCTTAAAATTAACAACATGTTCCCATGAAGCTGCTAACTGAACGCATTCCGAAAAAGAAGTATTTACCCCCTCAACGAACAACTTATGTTTCAATTTTTCATTGAAAATTCCAATAATGAATATGTCTTTTAAACAAGATTCCAGCCTCAATTCAAAATTGCACGTCAAACTCAGTCCTCTCAACCTAGCAGCGTAATCTTTAATAGATTCGTTAGCTAGCTGTTTACACTTATAAAATAACTCACGCGACTCGAAAATATTTTGAATAGGTTTGCAATGTGAATCAAATAATTTACATAAATCATCAAAAGAACAAACAGAAACCTTTTTAGGGAAACATAGATCACATAATAAAGAGAAAGTTTCTTCGGTGAGGCAACTCAGCAAAAATGCTCATTTGCGTTATTGTGATAACACTTTGTCATCATGTAAAATGAGGGCCTGATCCAGTCGTTCCTTGAACAATGACCAGTTTCCCGTTCTGTAACAGAACGTCCCCAAATTCTTACAAACACCCTCCATTGGGGGAAGAGCTGAAACAAAATAATCTAGACTACTTATCTCAGCACTTCCAAGAAGGCTACACTCCGAGGTCCACGTTCCACGTTCCACGTGCACGCCACCCAGAGCTGTAGATCACCGTCCCCGTCTGGCTCCGTCTCCCGACAGCTGCGGATCCAATCCCTACTCCGAGGTCTTCCTTCCCAGACTGCAGCGACGGAAACCAAGTCCTGGTTCCCGGCTAATCCACACGATGATCCAGTCCTTGACCCGATCCTTGATCCGGTCCTTTTGTACCCCGTTACACGGTGTACCCGAACGACAATAATTTTGTAATTTGTCGGTCCCACACACGCGAATAATTGCGTGTGGCTGCTCCAATTTCTTCTTAATGCGATCGCTTCCTGCGATCGCTTCCTGCGATCGCTTCCTGCAATCCTGACAACAATCCGTCAGATCCCGAAATCTACCGCGTAGATTCTTCCAATTTACGTAAAAATTTACGAACTACCGAGCTGCGCCAACTGTGATGTCTTGGGATCGGGTAGTAATAACATCTGTTAATGTTACAATGTTTATTGGTTGCCAGATTAATATGGAGAGAGCGCTCAACAGCGGGTACATCCCTTTTATACATACCATTCTCGCCGTCTCGCACTCATGCCGTCACCCTCATACACATACGTCACATTAAGAATATTACTTATCTCTCTTCTTTCTTTGACATTCAACCAGTTTAAAAATCTTTTGAAAACCCAATTCAAATTATTAGATGCGACATAGGTCTTTGTTTGGGCTACAAACTTATTGAATATATATGGTGCCAAGTAAGATTCATGTTTTTTTGCAAAATTTGATTTGATATATGGTACTTGTAATTGATTTTGTGTGTTTGCTCTTGTGTATTGCGAGTGAGTTATGAAGTGTGGTGATATTTTTATGCAGTTTTTGTGGATGATCTTCTTTATGTATAGTTTATTTATGTCTAATAGGTTATTGTTGATCATTATCTGTTCTGTCGGATGTTGATAAGGCTTTCTAAACATAATTCTGATTATTGTTTTATGATTAATTTTAAGTGATTTGAGGTGAGTCTCTGCTGTTGCTCCCCATACTGAAATACCATACATTAGAATACTTTGACCGAGTGCATAATATATATTTTTTAGCTGAGGTAGTGACATAATGTTTCGAATTGTTTTGAAAATGTAAGATAGTTTCCGTATTTTTTTTGTAATTAGGTTAATTTGGAGATCCCATTTTAAGTTATTGTCAACAGTTAAACCGAGATATTTAATATTTTGCGCATAATCAATTTTGTCACAAACACAGCGTGAGTTAGTTAATGAGGTAACTGTGCAGGGGTGAAAATGTAGTTGTGGGCGACTATCTGGCTGACCAGCTAATGTTTTACTGAAAGTTAAGTATTTTGTTTTAGAAATATTTAGTGTCAGTAGATTATTTATTAGCCATTTATTTACTTCAGTCATCCCTGCTTCCGTGTTTTTGAAGACGTTTTCCCATGATTGGGCTTTGAATAAAATTACAGTGTCATCTGCATAACTGATAACTTTGTACTCTATGTTCTCTAGGCTTATCTCAGTTAGACTGTTAATGTAGATGAGAAACAGTATGGGACCTAAAACGCTGCCTTGGGGTACTCCATACCTGTTGCCTACTTTGTCACTTTCTTGATTATTGATTTTTACAATTTGTTGTCTATTTTCAATGTAGCTGATGAACCATTTTAGTGGTGGACCTGTTATGCCAATGTTTTTGAGTTTTTGTTGGAGTAATTTGTGTGAGATGGTGTCGAAAGCTTTTGCTAGGTCTAAGAACACTCCTAACACCTTTGAACCGCCATCTAGGTTTTTCACTATGTATGTGGTTAGTTCCGATAAGGCGTCTTCTGTTCCCATTTTCGCTCGAAACCCGAATTGACGGGTGGAGATCAGTTTGTGTTTGTCAAGGTATGCGAGCAGTCTTTTTTTCATAGTTTTTTCTAGTAGTTTCGATAGCGAATTTAGGAGAGTGATTGGTCTGTAATTTAAGATCAGCGTTTTGTCTCCCGATTTATGTATTGGAGTAATACAACCTATTTTTAGATGATCGGGGACAAAGCCGAGGCTGAAACTTTGGTTGAAAATATGTTGAAGTGGTATAAGTATATGTTCTCGGAGACTAATCAGTATATGATTGGAGAGGTTATCTGGGCCCACAGCGCAATTTGGTTTGAGAGAAATAATTAAATCCGATATTTCCTTTGTACTTATTTTGTGAGCATAAAACGAATGATTTGGTTGCATGGTAGAGGATAGTTTGGTTAAAGAGTCTTCTGTTGTGCCGTTTTTTAAAAGAATTTTTTCAGCCAAGTTAGATCCAACTTTTGCAAATTGGGAGTTAATAAAATTAGCTATTTTACCAGGTTCATTTTTTGTAAGGGTTTTGTTTCCATTTATTAACAGTACTTTGATCTTCGAGTCTTTTTTCGTATTGGAGAAAGTAATATCTTTGACGATTTTCCAGATTTTTTTGGGGTCATTTTTGGGGGATTTTATTTCTTTTTTGTAGTACTTGTATTTGGCTTGTTTGATTAATTTATTACAAAGGTTTCTATATAGCAGGTAATTATTTTTTAGTTTGTCATCATATGGGTTTTTGCGTACTTGCATGTGCATTGTGTCTCTTTTATGAATGCTGTTTACTAATCCTTTCGTGATCCAGGGTGTTATTTTTTTTTCTTTATGTGAGTAGTTTTTCGGGGTATTTTTTGTTGTATGTTTAGCAATATAGGTTCCAACTGTGGTCATAAATGTGTTCAGCGCGTTGTTTGGATCGGGTTCATTTATTACATTTGACCAAGATTCATTATGTATGTCCTCTATTAGGGACTTAAAATTGATTTTGTCTTGTGCGGAGTTGTTTTTTTCATCTTTTTGTTTCTTGTTAAGATGTATGCTTAGTGTGGTAGTGAAATGATCTGTGACCGTTGATCGAATAATGGATGAAGATGTTTTTTTCCTAGTTTTAACAAAAATATGGTCAATACAGGATTCAGAGTTTGACGTAATTCTTGTTGGTGAGTTGATTGTCGAATTTAATCCATAGTGAGTAAGTAGACTTAAGTATTCTGTGGTTATTGGTTGCCCGTTTAGTAAGTTAATATTCATATCCCCTGCAATAATTAATTGTTGTGTTTTTTTATTTTTTTCGAGAAGTTTATTTAAGGAGTTGAAGAAAGGTGAGAGATTGGTATAGCAAGGGGGTCTGTAGACGGCAAATATGGAGATGTCTGGTCCAAGGGAGATTTGGATACAGTTTGCTTCGATTAGGTTGATTTCTGTTATTGATGAGTTTAGTGAATCTTTGGCAAAGATTACTATACCGTCGTTTTGATTTAGATGTTTTGTGGAATGGAGAGTTGTATAGTCCTTTAAGTTTAGGTTTGTGTACGAGTCATCTAACCAGCATTCAGTCAAGATAATAATGTCGAAGCTTATGTTTATTTCGTTCAGGAGGATCGAGAAATTATCGAAGTTCTTTCGAATACTTCTAATGTTTTGGGATATTATGTTTAAGTTGTGTTTTTCTGTGAACAGAAAATTACAATCTGTCGCTTTGTCAAAAGTGTGTTCTGAGTTGTTAAATGTTTCTGTATCAATATTAAGTTGAGTGATCATGTTGCGGTTGCGAAGATACATAAGTTGATCCATACAAAGTTCACACATTTTGCTAGTGGTGGTAAATTAGGAGTAATATAGGAGTAAAAATTGAGAGTAAAATTATTCAAATACTTTGGATAATAAAAACCTTTAAAAACATAAAATCCTTTAAAAACATAAAATTTCATGGTAGAATAATTAGAATACTTTGGATAATAAAATAGAATCCTTTTGAACCATAAAATTTGATGGTAGACTAATTCAAAGAGTTTGGATAATAAAAAATATATAAAACAGTAACATTTGATGGTAAAATAATAGCAGTATTTTGGATAATAGAAACCTTTAAAAACATAAAATTGGATGGTAAAAATAATGAAAATACTTAGGATAATAAAAACCTTGAAATGCACAAAATTTTAAAGGGAAATTATTTAAGTACTTTGAATAATAAAAACTTTGAAACAATAAAATTTGACAGTAAAATTTTTCAAATACTTTGGATAATAAAAACCTTTGGTACAATATAATTTGATGGAAAAATAAGTTGAGTAATATGGGTAATAAAAACTTTTAGAACAATAAAGTAATATGGTAATAATGATGGTAAAATAATTCAAATACTTAGGATAATTAAAACATTTAAAGCCATAGCATTTTATGGTATAATAATAAAAAAAAACATTGGATAATAATAACCTTTAAAAATATAAAATTTCATGGTAAAATAATTAGAATACTTTGGATAATAAAATAGAATCCTTTTAAACCTTAAAATTTTATGGTAGAATAATTCAAAAACTTTGGATAATAAAAAATATTTACAACAGTAACATTTGATGGTAAAATAATAACAGTACTTTGGATAATAGAAACCTTTAAACACATGAAATTTGATGGTAAAATAATGAAAATACTTTGGATAATAAAAACCTCGAAAAGCATAAAACTTTAAAGGAAAATCATTTAAGTAGTTTGAATAATAAAAACCTTTAAAACAATAAAGTTTGACAGTAAAATTATTCAAATACTTTGGATAATAAAAACCTTCGGTATAATGTAATTTGATGGAAAAATTAGTTGAATAATTTGGGTAATAAAAACTTTTAGAGCAGTAAAAATTTGTGTTAAAATAATTCAAATACTTTGGATAATTAGAACATTTAAAACAATAGCATTTGATGGTATAATAATAAAAATACCTTGGATTTATCATCTTTAATATGTCTTTTTCTTTACATACAATGCCCCGGTGCAACAAATAAAGCTTGTATGCCAGGTTGCCACCGGGAGACATTCTAAATTCATTATTATTTCGCCTCCAAGGCAATCAGGCGGCCCTGAGAAGGGCCGTCAAATTTGCTCACCGGAAACGGCTGCTCCACCAAGCGGACTGCCCTTACAAAACACATTTATTAACATAACTTCATTTACACACCCCGTAGGACAATAAAACAAAGACGTTTTATTACAGAGTCCTGACGGGCATTCAGGGAAACAAAATTAACCCTCTAACTCTTAAACTGCCAACGCTATCTGCATTTGCGCAAAAATTTTGGACTTATTAAATTTCCGATCAAAAAACAGTCTTTTTCCATTTTAAAAATCCAGGAACCTCGTAAGACGACGAGACATACAGGTTTCGGTAGCCAGTCTTACATCAAATACCTACCAACAAATGGTAAACATTTCTAAAAATATTCCTAATTTTATCAAACTAAAAATCTACGGATAGAAAATATCTTTGTACAAATGTTAGAATTAAGGAATCTTTTGTAAACACTATGTTATAACCTGTAGAATTATTATAAAATAATAATTTTAAGCGACCACTTTCTTGAGCGACACCAGCAAAATGAAGTGCGACAAGAAAGTCGCAGTACTTACGGGCGAGGTCAAACCTCCCACCCCATAAATGTACCACGTGATCACCTTTTTGCCCAGATTAGGGTATTTAAGGGCACGTTTTTTGGAAAATAAATTAGTTCATCTCTAACAGTCAACTCGTGTTTTATTCTTCGGAAGTTTATATCACTCAGCTGCCTCCCCCGCCGACCTCTGCCTGTCTTCAGTCCTGGTGCCAACACTCCTCCAGAAGAGCCGGCCCTACTTTGGCAACCGCCAGGCGCCAGGATCAGGCAGAGGATTAAGCACATCCAGTGTCCTTCACGCATCAGGCACTGGGTGCACGGGAGGTCAGTTTTATTATTTGTTTCATCATCACCATCCTGTTCGTGCACTAAAAACCCGGTACTTTTTTACAGTCTTGTGAAGACGCTGATACGTCTGTTACACTCTCGTATGATAAAAATAGAACAAATTTAGAAAAGCTAAGCGTACTGAGAATATATTGCTCCTGCCGCATCCTGGTCCAGTCCATGGAGAACTCTTCCTCCTTCTTATGTTCTCTCAAGAACAGCGGTGCAAGAGAGTGGTGGAACGGTGTCAGTCCCCCCATCTCCTGACATGACACCACAACGTTGCTGTCATTACCTACAACAAACAATCATATGTCATCAAAGGTGCTAAATTAATGCTTTTATAAGTATTATTATAAAATAAGGTAAAATGCAAACAAACCCTGAGACCTGCAGGCGCGGGCCGCGGGCCGTCGCTCGTGGAACGTGCTCTCTACTCTAGATGAATTACACTAGTAATTGTAATTGTCAGCTGTAAGGGTAATGACATTATATCCGTCAAGGTTTGGTGTTTCGAGCTGAAAATATTAAATAAAATATCTCATGAGATACATCAAGACAGACCGACAGATAAAAACAAAACAAGATAAATGCAAATGCAGAAATGTTTCATATAAATATTTTTACCTTGCACGAGCAACATCATATCGCGAAATGAGACGTTTTGCGATACTAGTAGCCACAAACATATGTACGAGTTCTCAAAATCGGATAATCAACGTATTTAAGGCTGCTAAATTCACATCGCGCCAATTTTACTTTTTTAGGAAGCAAAATTTGAATTCGCGTCGCAGGTAAATAAACCGTTGAGAGCAATGGAGCAACCATTTTGATATATTATATTATATCACCCAGCTGTCAAAAGTTTTTTCATAGAAATTCAAAGTTTTCCCATTGGTCGAGAGACTCTGTCGTCACACAATCATAGATATTATCTATCTTTTGTAATGGTTGAAAATTTGGATCGGAGTTATACCCCCCTGCAAAACTGTCTACTCGCTCAGCAGTGTTACCGAAGCTCCCGATTTCGCGGGAGATCTCCCGAGTTTTCACTTCATCTACCGATCTACCGGAATGGCATCAAAATCTCCCGATTTTTCAAAGTTCCCAGCGATTTGTCGTTTCTCGTCAATTCTTTGTTTATGGTCCGCTCAAAAGGCAAATTATTGTCTGTGGTTAAAAAAAAAATATTCCCCGGATTCGGGTATTGACCAGAATAATTACAAAATTCTGCAATCTAAGCATATCTCTATTATAGACCCATACAAACCGATCATCGATCATTTATGAATTATGAGCTGGAAATTATAATTTATTACGTAACGGAGGGGTGTCAAAGTGGATTTTTAAGGGCGATTTATAAGATTTCGCGTGTGTAAGCGGGCCAGTCTCAAAATTAAAACCCATGCTCAATTGTTTAAATCTTTATTTAGTTAGATATGTAAGTACCTAGTTATTATAAATTTTCATGCAAGTCAAAAAGGAGGGTAAAATGGTAAATTATCTTGAGCCAGACACCTGACTTCTCTTATTTTTTAAGTCGGGTGTCATATTCATGGTAAGTAGTTATTTTAAGAATCAATTGGAGATGCTCATCCGTAAACCTTGAGCGATGTTTGTTCTTATTTAATTTCAAAAGGGAAAACATCCGCTCGCTTAAATAGGTACTACCGAACACTGACAGAATTAGTGCTGGATGCTTACTTATATTTGGATATAACAATTTGGGAGGCGGGAATGGGTACCGCCGCCCCGGGAACCTTTATTGGATAACCAACACCTCTGCCATAGGTCACCCCAAGTGGTTCGCTACGTTTGGTGATTGAGCAGTGGTGCCCGGGTTCATGGGATGAGGTTTGTCTAGGCCTGATGACCAGGACACACTAAACCCCAGATTCCTACCCACCCCTTACACCGTTTCCTTCCCAGAACTCTCCTCTCCTTCCTTTCCCTAAAAAAAACCCTCCACACAGCATCCCCAAAGATGACATAGGCCCTCAGGGAAATTATTTTCCTCAGGGCCTCCTGTGTGGACTTCATGTAAAAAAAAAATATTAACAACATATTTAAAGCAATTTTTTTAGGTTAACATTTTGGCAAGGATTAAATTTCAAACATTCATTAAAAAAGGTTTTTTCCCCTGTGAGACGGCTTGCGGACTTTTAAATGTTCCGTTTGAGAACATGAATAGTTGCAGTCGGAATATGAAAAAGGTTATTTTCACTGTGAGACGGCTTGTGGACTTCTAAATGTTCCTTTTGAGAAGATGAATAGTTGCAGTCGGAACATAAGAAAGGTTTTTCTCCACAGTGAGTCAGCATGTGGATTTTAAATTGTCACTTTCGAGAACATGAATAGTTGCAGACGGAACGTGTAAAAGGTTTTCTCCACTGTGAGACGGCTTGTGGACTTTTAAATATTCCCTTTGAGAACGTGAATAGTTGCAGTCGGAACATGAAAATGGTTTTTCTCCACTATGAGTTCACTTGTAAGTTTTTAAAGTCTCCTTTTTAGCACATAAATAATTGCAATCGGAACATACAAAAGGTTTTTTTCCACTGTGAGACGGCTTGTTGATGATATAAAAATTGTCACTTTCGAGGACATGAATAGTTGCAGTCGGAACATGTAAAAGGTTTTCTCCACTGTGAGACGGCTTGTGGATTTTAAATTGTTACTTTATAGAACATGAATAGTTGCAGTCGGAACATGTAAAAGGTTTTCTCCACTCTGAGACAGCTTGTGAACTATTAAATGTTCCTTTTGAGAACATAAATAGTTGCAATCGGAACATAAGAAGGTTTTTCTCCACATTGAATTGTGAATATTAAATTTTGACTTTCAAGAACATGAATAGTTGCAGTCAGAACACGAAAAGGGTTTTTTTCCACCATGACACGGCTTGTGGACTTTTAAATGTTCCTTTTAAGAAAAAGAATAGTTGCAGTCGGAACATGACAATGTTTAATGGTTAAATTTTAATCGAATATAACTCCTAAGTATTTCATAACAGTAATAATTTCAATAACAATTTTAATATGGTCCATGCACTTTCTTTTTGTTTTTGGTGATTAGACTGAGATATTAGTAGGTATTTCGATAAAGGATTACTAAACAGTGTATCGTTATCAAGTATCTGTCGCCAGGTGAGAGGTGTTTTGAAAAAGCCCATGAGGTGGTTTATTGGTTCCTTAATAAAATTAAAATTATTACTTATTGATTAAAAGATTGTTACTTATATGAATGTTGTTCGCTTTTAAAAGAAAGTAGGTATTAAATGAATTTGAATTTGAAGTAGGTATTGACGGGTGACAGTTCACAAAATTTCGTGCTGAGTTGCCAGACGTGAAATAAGTCCCCGTTGAACGTTAGGGAAAATTGCGTTATTCCACAGGCAACATCTACAGTAATCAGATTGACGGCGCTGCTTATGGGTTTTTCGTTTGTTGTTAAGGTTCTGCTTCGCGATAATAAAAGGGATTCGAATTAATGACAAGGGAGAAGTTTTACTAAAATAATTCTAGTCATCTCCCGATTTCTTCAAATTTTTTCCGTTTTCTCCCGATTTCTCCCGATTTTTAGGCGAAAATTCTCCCGATTTTGAAGTTTTGGTTTCGGTAACACTGTCGCTCAGTAGCGACTAAAATAATGACTCCCGCGAGAACCAATCCTGTCGACATTTTGTAAAAAAAACTTGAGCTGACAGCTAGCGCCACACGCTAGACAGTAGCGAGAATTACGAGTCCCGCGAGAACTTATTCGTTTTATTATTTTTTTTATTATTAAGTTAAAAGAAATGTAATATTTCGCTTTCTTAACTTAAGTACAGAGCATATATAGTATAGTAGTTCAAGTTTAGTAGTAATAATATATTATTAATTTTGTTCCAACATCTTAAGGTTAAATAGTTTTTTTAAAGGTGTTTTATATTCTTTTCCACTTTAACGTTATCTGGAAGGAGATTATATATGTGAACTCACTCGTGGCCAATACCATTCTTGCCAATTTCAGTCTTGACAGTATTTGTGTAGAATTTATTGTGTTTTAATATAGTTTTTTAATAACTTTGTTCTGTATTATTCTGATAAATCTGACATTTCAACATTTTTCATAGATTGTCCACAATCTGCTAATTAGCTAGTAATACGATTACACTGAGCGAGTTTACTTACCGATAGTGAATTTTCCAGATAGTAGCTTGTAAACTCGCTCAATGTAATCCAGGCTTAAGTAAAATAAATCTTAAAGGCTGGGAAAGGAAATTTTGATATTTAATTAAATGAAGACAATATTAGCGAAATTCAATCGAAATCTGGTAACAGAAAAATCAGAAAAAATATTGGCTCCGCTGGGACACGAACCCAGGAAATTTTAAAAATTGTCTATGACTTCGTTGCTGTCTATGTATAACCTAAATATTTTATTGACATGTGCTTTCTTCAGCGTCAGTCGTATCATCCTGTTTCCAATCTAATACTACGTAATATCCCTTACTCTGTTTAATCCGCGCAGTTAAATTTATCATCCCATACTTGTGATAGTTATTGGTAAGTACTAATGCTGATATTAATCACACTTTTAATTTATTAGCGGCTGACAGTCAAACTTATCGATATCTGTTCTTTCTGAGTCTAACGCGGCCTAGCTTACCCTATCCGCGCTAATCGGTACACCAACTTATGTAAGGGAATTCATTTTACATTTTGTTAGATGAACATTTAAACCGACAATTAGAAGTCTTTTGGATT
Source organism: Limnephilus marmoratus (assembly GCA_917880885.1). NCBI lineage: Eukaryota > Metazoa > Arthropoda > Insecta > Trichoptera > Limnephilidae > Limnephilus > Limnephilus marmoratus. Next base: position 42,121,154 of record OU862907.1, on the reverse strand, counting down.
AGTGTTTTTGTAGAAAAATTAAATTGCTACTTTCACTTGAGCAGTACTAGAGTAAGACAGTAACAGTGTACGGTTAAGGCCGGCCGTAAATATCAGATTTTTTCATCCGATTGTCTGATCCGACAAAATCGATTTTCATTACTCCGCGCCGGCTGTCCAATTCGGTCCGACAACGTGCGTGGCCCCGGTATTATAACCAATCCGGTTTCCGTATTGATTTTTGTCTGATCCGATTTTTGTCTGATGTGTGCGGCCTCCCTAATATGCGATAGCAGGTACTCGCTTTTTCCTCTTCTAATCTAAAAGTCAGTCATGGTAATATCCATTGTTTCATGTCTCGCTTATTGAACAAATCAGTCGCGTACTTCTGCTTAAGGCTTACATTCAATAACACAAATAACATTGGTGGAGCCGTTTCACTTCCTTAAATAAGATTGCCAGCGTAAAGTTTTTAAATTGCATTGATTAAAATACTCACATTATAAAATCAGTATTTTCCGATTTTCTGTTAAATGCGGAACGGCGAATCCAAAATAATGTAATACCGGTTTATCTTTAGAAATAGATATTGTATACATAATATTGAGTTTTGCCACTATTGATGGCGATTCCCAGCCGTTTTCAAATGGCAAACGTGAGCTTAAAATTCAGTTACAGTCATTATTGTATCCTCGTTTCAAATATGAGTTTTTGTTTTGGCAAAGTATTCCAAGCAAAACCAAATATTCAAAGTTCATGCGAATTAAATCTTCTTCTTCTATTTCTAGTTTAAATTAAGATTTAAAACCCGTTATTACATAATATGTCAAGCGTAACTTCCAAATGACATTCTATGACTTACGTAATAGGTACATATCCATGTAAAAATTTAACATCTTATAACTTGTATTGTAATGTACTGTGTAGGTATGTCTTAAGAAACAAATAAACAATATATATATATATAAATAGCTGAATTGTATGTTCGTGCATAACTTCTGAACGACTGCACCAAATCTGATACCTAAGTAATTCTTTTTTTTTGTGTTCGTATTGTCAGGAAAAGGTTTGTATATAACTACTCTGAGCTCTGGCATTATGAAATTTGTATAAAAAAATGCAATAGGTGGCAGGCGAGCTGTTTTATAACTTAATGTCACCGACACAATGTATGGAACACGGGAGGGGGGAGGGGAACTCGGGAGGGGTGTTCACGGGATTGGGTAAGGGGGAAGAGGGGAGTGGAATTGCGAGAGGGAAGGTGGAGGAGGCAGATAGGGAACGCGAGAAGGGAAAGCGAGGCAGGATAAATGGGAAAGGACATGCTGGAAGAAACAATTTCTTTGAAATTTTTTTGAAATTTTTTCATTTTCAATGTTTACACTTACGTGAGAACTATCGAGTTTTAAAACTCAGTTATTTCACAATTATAAAAATCTACAATTACATACAATTAAATACAGATACATATAATTTCAAAAACAAAAATTTCACAAATAAAAATACAGAATTATATACAAGGTCACTCGAGTAACGTATTACAATGAGTGATAAAAGTTATTAAATGGCATTATGCTTGCCGGGAACCAGCTTGTTTCCAACATAAAAAATGTTCTATTTCAGGAATTTTTGAACAAATTACCTGCCGCTACCACAGCAGGGCCATGGATCTACTAAATCCTGAGACTGTTTCCATCAAGACGGAACCAGAGCCCCAGGAAGAAGGCGAATGTGAAATGCCGCACACGGATATAGATTTCGACCTCCAAGATGTAAAGAATGAATGTTTGCAATATGCGGAGATTACTCATATGGCCGGTTAGTTCCATTGAATATATTAAAGATGTAGCATGTTTAATTTGGAATTTTAACTAAATTTATTTCTCGCAAAAAGTTCTCGATTTCTCAATTGTATACCTATATTATTAGGCACATGTTGTAATTTACACTTATTATTACGTGCGTAAATATTGATGAAAATAAAAACGTTTCCATTGACTTCTTCGTGCACATGATCCTTTATGAAGCATCGGCCCCTAAAGGGTACATATGGGGTTTTTATTATTTTATTGATTTTATCAAAATTCCCGGCTATACATGATAAATGATTGATATCTTAAATCATTCAAATTAATAGATTTATTAAAAAAACAGTTTAGTTGTGTATCAATGATCCATGAATGTATTGTCATTTTTTTTTGCAGGCAGCGCTTATGTAAAAAGAGTGGCCATCAAGGCGGATTTTGGATCCCGCGAGGAAGATGAAAGGAGTTTTCCCTGTATAGAAATTGACATAGACCTGTCGGATGTTAAAAAAGAATGCCTAGAACGCGTTGAAAGAACGAACCAGGCAGCAGGTAAAACCGATTTTCATAGTAAGATTTAACATTTAGCGGTATCCATTTTTTCCACTTGGCGAAGGTAGAAGTCTTAATGAGCCTTTTTTATCCGTATTCTTTTTCAAATTTGTCGACAGATCTGAAGATGCATCCTGTGGATAAACGATTATCTTGTTCTCAATGTAACTACTCCTGCTCACATAAGAATAATTTTGTAAGTCACCTTCGCAATCATACTGGAGAAAAACATTTTTTCTGTTCCAAGTGCAACTATTCATGTTCTCGAAAGAGCAATCTGAAAAACCACATGCCGACTCATAGTGGAGAAAAACCTTTTTCCTGTTCCGAGTGCAACTATTCATTTTCGCAAAGGGGCTATCTGACAAGACACATGCTGACTCACAGTGGAGAAAAACCTTTTTCCTGTTCCGAGTGCAACTACTCATGTTCTCGAAAGAGCAATCTGAAAAGCCACATGCGGACTCATAGTGGAGAAAAACCTTTTTCCTGTTCCGAGTGCAACTATTCATTTTCGCAAAAGGGCCATCTGACAAGCCACATGCTGACTCACAGTGGAGAAAAACCTTTTTCCTGTTCCGAGTGCAATTATTCTTGTTCTCAAAAGGGCCATCTGAAAAGCCACATGCGGACTCACAGCGGAGAAAAACCTTTTTCCTGTTCCGAGTGCGACTATTCATTTTCGCAAAAGGGCCATCTGACAAGCCACATGCTGACTCACAGTGGAGAAAAACCTTTTTCCTGTTCCGAGTGCAACTATTCATTTTCGCAAAAGGGCCATCTGACAAGCCACATGCTGACTCACAGTGGAGAAAAACCTTTTTCCTGTTCCGAGTGCAACTATTCATTTTCGCAAAAGAGCAATCTGAAAAGCCACATGCGGACTCATAGTGGAGAAAAACCTTTTTCCTGTTCCGAGTGCAACTATTCATTTTCGCAAAAGGGCCATCTGACAAGCCACATGCTGACTCACAGTGAAGAAAAACCTTTTTCCTGTTCCGAGTGCAATTATTCTTGTTCTCAAAAGAGTGCACTCACGAGGCACAAGCTGACTCACAGTGGAGAAAAACCTTTTTCCTGTTCCGAGTGCAACTATTTATTTTCGCAAAAGGGCCATCTGAAAAGCCACATGCGGACTCACAGCGGAGAAAAACCTTTTTCCTGTTCCGAGTGCAACTATTCATTTTCGCAAAAGGGCCATCTGACAAGCCACATGCTGACTCACAGTGGAGAAAAACCTTTTTCCTGTTCCGAGTGCAACTATTCATGTTCTCGAAACGGCGATCTGAAAAACCACATGCGGACTCACAGTGGAGAAAAACCTTTTTCCTGTTCCGAGTGCAACTATTCATGTTCTCGAAAGGGCGATCTGAAAAGCCACATGCTGACTCACAGTGGAGAAAAACCTTTTTCCTGTTTCGAGTGCAACTATTCATGTTCTCGAAAGGGCAGTCTGAAAAGCCACATGTGGACTCACAGTGGAGAAAAACCTTTTTCCTGTTCCGAGTGCATCTATTCATGTTCTCGAAACGGCGATCTGAAAAGCCACATGCGGACTCACAGTGGAAAAAAACCTTTTTCCTGTTCCGAGTGCAACTATTCGTTTTCGCGAAAGGGCTATCTGACAACCCACATGCTGACTCACAGTGGAGAAAAACCTTTTTCCTGTTCCGAGTGCAACTATTCATGTTCTCAAAAGGGCAGTCTAAAAAGCCATATGTGGACTCACAGTGGAGAAAAACCTTTTTCCTGTTCCGAGTGCAACTATTCATGTTCTCAAAAGGGCAGTCTAAAAAGCCATATGTGGACTCACAGTGGAGAAAAACCTTTTTCCTGTTCCGAGTGCAACTATTCATTTTCGCAAAAGGGCCATCTGACACGCCACATGCGGACTCACAGTGGAGAAAAACCTTTTTCCTGTTCCGAGTGCAACTATTCGTTTTCACGAAAGGGCTATCTGACAAGCCACATGCTGACTCACAGTGGAGAAAAACCTTTTTCCTGTTCGAGTGCAACTATTCATGTTCTCAAAAGAGCAGTCTAACGATCCACATGCTGACTCACAGTGGAGAAAAACCTTTTTCCTGTTCCGAGTGCAACTTTTCATGTTCGCAAAAGGGCATTTTGAGAAGCTACATGCTGATTCACAGCGGAGAAAAACCTTTTTCCTGTTTCGAGTGCAACTATTCATGTTCTCGAAAGGGCAGTCTAAAAAGCCATATGTGGACTCACAGTGGAGAAAAACCTTTTTCCTGTTCCGAGTGCAACTATTCATGTTCTCGAAACGGCGATCTGAAAAGCCACATTCGGACTCACAGTGGAGAAAAAGCTTTTTCCTGTTCCGAGTGCAACTTTTCATGTTCGCAAAAGGGCATTTTGAGAAGCCACATGCTGATTCACAGCGGAGAAAAACCTTTTTCCTGTTCCGAGTGCAACTATTCATGTTCTGAAATGAGTTAACTCACTAGGCACAAGCTGACTCACAGCGGAGAAAAACCTGAGTCCTTCTGATTGACGTCAGAGCACCCGACCGGCAATCAGAAGAACACGGGTTCAAGTCCCGTTGGCGGCAAGTATCTTTTCTCGGAAGATTTTTTTCAATGTAGATTGAGTGTTTCAGGCTGATAAATATTGCTTATAATAATTGTTACCCTTTGGATATCAATATTTTTTTACAGGAAGTGATTTTATTTAAATTCGATCTGCTCAAAGCAGGAGAGAAAATGTGACGAACTAAAAACAGAAAAAAAGAGAAACACAGATATCAATGATATCTTAAGTTATTAGTTAAATATGTGGCTTTGAGGGAGTGTTATTTTTAAATGAATGCTGTGAATTTAGCTAGGTTCATATTAAATACATCGATATTTGGGCATAATCTGTTAAATATGCTACAACTTGTTCTTATAAACACATTTTCAAGATATTTTAGGATGCTCTTAGGGATATAATATGTATACGGAGATCTAGTAACTCTTAATGAACATCTGAAATATTTTGTAGTAAATATGGGCTCTCAAAGTAGTTCTGAATAATCTTATAGAGTATCAATTGGTCTCTGATATCTCGGTGTTGATCGAGATATTAAAGGTTTATGATGACATTTTTTTTTTTTTTTTTTTTAAATAATCGGAGACGGTTTACATATATATAGTTCCCGAGAGCACTTAGGCCATAGACCCATTGTACTCTCTCCCATTTTTCCTCATTCCTTTGACAGTAATCCAGTCCCTTTTATAAAGTTCACCAGGATTGTCATTCGAAATGAAGCTGTATCTTCTGGTCCGACAATGTGTCTTCCCAGGTCTCATTTCCCCTCTTCACTCCTCCTTGGTTCCCTGAAGGCCCCACGACGGAAGAGGGCTTCATCTCTCCTCTCCACTCCTTAGTTCCCCGAAGGCTCCACGACGGAGAGTCCACCTTCCCTTGGTTCCTCAAAGGCCCCACAAGGGAAGAGTCCACTCCACCTTGGTTCCCCGAGGGCCCCAGGAGGAAAGAGAACTTCATCTCTCCTCCATGGTTCCTTTAAGGCCCCACAGAGGAAGAGCTCACCAAGATGGCCTCATTTCTCCTCTTCACTCCTACATGGTCCCTCGAAGGCCCCACATGGGAAGAGGACATCATCTCTCCACTTCACTCCTCCTTGGTTCCACAAAGGCCCCGCGCTGGAAGGGTCTATAGGGCCCTTCCCCTTGGTTCCTCGAAGGCCCCAGAAGGGAAGAGTTCATGGAGGTGGCCTCAGCGCACCTCTCCACGGTTTCTCCTCTTAGTTCCTCCTATGGCCCCAGGAAGGAAATCCACAGAGGTGGCCTCAGCACTCCTAGGTTCCCAAAAGGCCCCTAGTTTTAGAATGGTCCAATTTTGTTTTTGTCCCACGAGTTACCAGGGAAATAGAAGGTCCACTCCAGCAGAGCCCTGAGTGGAGGAGGTGAGGCGACCTTGTTTCTCGGAGGCACCGTTCGTGACACTGTTCCCCAGGACATTCAGCCTGAGCACGGTAGCTCACACCTTGGCTTGGGATGGCTATTGCAGGTTTGTGTTTTCCACTCCCTGAGCCATGGGTTTGCCACACTCCCTACGCTATCTACGATGACATAAACTTTTTCTGAACCTTTGTATATTTGCTTTAAATGTAGAACAATGAGGGTTCCACACTGTAGAAGCATAATCCAGATGGCTTCTCACATAGAATATGTAGAGAGTCTTAAATGTTTGTAGCTTTTTGAAAACTGAACTCACTCTAAGAATAAATCCCAACATTTTCAAAGCCTTCGACGTGATATGCTCGACTGATGAGAACCTGGAATCGTGCTTAAAATTAAGAATAATGACTCACAAACCTGACTTACTCAAACTTTCCAAGGAGATGCAAGGACATTATTCGCATTAAGTGTTTCAGTCATTGTCATGATTTAAATTTATGGATTCCCTCATTACATATTATGTTTTATCAATGAATAAAATTTTTATGTATGAAAACAAGTTTATTCAGTGTACCCGTAATTTTACGAAGTGCTAAAAATATATTATTTTTTTGCTAAATCAATGAACAGATTTGGCTCTCAAAATTTTTTTGTATCTTTGTAATGTATGCATTTGGCTCTTTGGCTAATAAGTTTGCCGACCCCTGGGTTAGACCTGATGTTACAGCGGGGAGTCTCTGATATTCAAAACTAGTATCATTAAAAAATGGTTGTAATGACGGAACCTGCTGCATCGTTTGAAATTATTCTGAATCGAATAATTTCAAACGATGCAGCAGATAAGATTTGTAATTTTTTCCTGGTAAGAGTGAAATTACGAATTATTTAAAAAAAATTACGCCGACCTACCTCCTACATGAACAATTAAAAAATCATATGAACATCCACGCAGTAATATGTTCTGATAATTTTTTTGAAAAAAAGCGATAATTTCCGGTGCCATTTTAAACTTGTTGCATGTATTCATTAAACTTGACGCATATTTAAAACAAACTTAACTCGTTGATCCCAATAATAATATCGGTCCTGATGATATTCCACCTTTATTCTTATGGCAGCGTGTCGCCGTTCACGCTTATCCCCTCTTACTCTCTCACAGTCTTCAGTCGGTATTTGTAGAAGAGTTTACTTCCAGATCTATGGAAACAGAGTTAAATAACACTGATCTATAAAAATGGGATAAGAGCGAAGTAATCAATTATGATTCGATTTGATATTTTCTGCAAATTCAAAACATTTTGACGAGCTTATTTTTGATAAAATAATTTTCAAAATTAAATACAGGATGTGTCCTGAACAGCATTGTCTTACAACTGGCAAATCAACACTTAGTAAATTAAAACTCGTTTCTAATGTAATTACTAATATAATCAAGTAAGTAATAATGTAATCAATGTAAGTTACTAATATAATCAATGTCTCTGAAATTAACGATTTAGGTGTAACTAATGACACTAAACTTAACTTCATACCACACCTTGAAAATATTTCAAAGATGAGTTGGGTCCATTGTACCAGTTTACAGTCCGTTGGAACGTTAATTAAAACACAGAATGTAGTTGTTTAATTTTAATTAGTTTTTAAGTGAATTGTGAGAATAACCCGATTAACAATAATTCGGGCACAACATATTGTTATTTAAAAGTTTTAAAAATATGATCTGAATTATTGACACCTGTGGTGTATTTTTTTGTAATTCTTAGTTTGTCGAATAAACCTTCAGTTGGATTCTTGGTCAATGTTACGGATATTTTGAACCTGCATTTTTCTTTTTCCTTTGGTTTGTGTCTTGAAAAGGTAATTTATATTTTATATATCTTTCTTTAAATTCTGACAAATTTTTATTTCGTACTGTTTGTATCTATGTAATTTATAAAGCTAATAAAATTTAAATGAAACAATGTTACTTTGTTTTAACCACTTGTATATTTCTCATTTCTCCTCTTCACTCCTACATGGTTCCCCGAAGGCCCCACATGGGAAGAGGACATCATCTCTCCACTTCACTCCTCCTTGGTTCCTCAAAGGCCCTCAGAGTGCCCTTCCCCTTGGTTCCCTGAAGGCCCCACAAGGGAAAAGTTCATGGAGGCGGCCTCAGCTCGCCTCTCTACGGCTTCTATTCTTGGTTCCTCCTACAGGCCCCAGGAAGGAAGTCCACAGAGGTGACCTCAGCACTCCTAGGTTCCCAAAAGCCCCCTAGATTTTGAATGCTCCATTTTTTTCTATCCCACGAGTTTCTAGGGAAATAGAGGGTCCACTCCAGTAGAGCAGTAGCGTAGGGGGGGGGGGAGGGCGGACCGCCCCGGGTGCCACCCGAGGAGGGGGTGACACTCGAACGTGGTGAAAAAACTTACGAAAGTACAAAATTTCCGTAAAAAATATTTTACACGTTAACACTGACTGTTATTTTGCGCTATGGCTTGGTTGGTCGGGGATTCCCGAAACATGTTTCTTTTTGTTCCTAGCTCAGTCGGGGATTTTCCCTGAAATATTCCTTGTGTCATTCTAATTTCGGTCGTATATTGTGATTAACGTAGACTCGTGAAGTGAATTGTTATCTATGGACTGACGTAAATTAGTGAAGAAGTTATTATTGTGTTAGCGTGGTTATTAGTGTTGAAAGACCAGTTTAAAAAACAAGGTATAGTCCGTCAAAAAAGAGTAGAAAATATAAAAACTGGAACTACTAAATTTGTAGACTGGCAACACCAATTTAACTGTCAAATATTTTTTGAAGTGCAATGACACTGAATGTGTAGAACACAGTAAACCACATTTTAAAAAACATTTTTTCTTCATGACATAAATTTGATTAAAAGGTGATTTAAAAAGCGATTTTCTTTAATTTAATTTAACATAATTTCGAATTTAACAATAGATAGAAAGGAAGAATCACTAATGGTGAGTTTAGTTACACTACTTTTAGATCTGAATGAGTTAAATATATTCAGATCTAAAATTAGAGACATGATCTAAAGCCCCAGGCAACGCTAGGTATTTTATCTAGTATTAAATAATGTGAGCAATTTCTAAACTGTGCTTTATATTTTATTACATTATAGTTATTCATCATTATGTTAACACAAAATTGCAAAAGTATAATAATAATATACCTATATGCAATTCTAATTTTGAGATCGGCGGGTATCTATACTGCAATGAAAAAATATTTTTTCCACTATTATGCCTTTTTAATTTTTTATAAAAATGTAGGTTACGCAGCTTTACTTTGACACCATGATTTATGTGTTTAATATTGCCATTTGATCAACAGTGGCGCCCTCATATATTTTCTACTCTTATTTGATAAACTGTAGGTAGGTGTGAATTTTTAGATACCGTTTTGTAGCGTATGAATAGTTACAGTCGAGTCAAGCAAAACGTTTTCATCACTGTGAGTTAGCAAGTACCGTTTTAGTTATTTTTTTCGAGAATAAGAATAGTTGCAGTCAGGACAAGAAATAGGTTTTTTTCCACTGTCGGTAATCGTGTGATTTTTAGATTTCTCTTCATAGTACATGAATAGTTGCAGTTTGAACATGACAAAGGTTTTTCTTCACACTGACTCAGCAAACTGACTTCTTATGTATTGTTTTTATTTCTTGCTATAGCAATCCCGATGAGTTACAGAACTCATTTTAGTATCACTTTTGAGAACACGAATAGTTACAATCAGGACATGAAAAGGTTTTTCTCGTCTGTGAATCATACTGTGGAATTTTAAATCTTCGTTTTGGGACTTGTATAACTGCATTCAGATCATGACAAAGGTTTTACTCCACTCTAAGTAAGCTTATGAACCATAGTGGAGTAAAGTATTGCTCCATCTGGAAACCTTTGAAATATTACTTTCTTCAGGGCCTCCTTAGTGGTACTAATGTAAAACGAAATATGTGTTGTAAAACCATGTAGGTGTATTAAAGGTAAGACAGTACTAAATTGTGGAGATTCGAAAGGAATGAAAGGCCGATAAAAATAATAATATTTTCCCAATAAGTTTATGCATTACAATTTAAAAAAATAAAATAAACAATATAACCATGGGCCTATTGCGAGTTTGAAATCTCTTGTTTTATTTTTACCGCAAACGCGATTAAAACAAGACAAAGTTATTGAAGCGACTTTCCAGTACTTTGCGCAATTTAATTGAGACTTTTAGGTAAAAATAATCACTTGGGTGTTACGTAACGTTTAGGGGGAGGGAGGTGCAGAAAAATGTTATGGCGCGTTGCATAGGGGGAAAGATGGTCAAAATTTTTCAAAAATTGCGTTACGTTATGCTTGAATGGTTCACGACGAGTTCATCGAAAACGAATTCATCGAAAATCGATTCATCGAAAATCAATTCATCGAAAGCAAATTCATCGAAAACGAGTTCATCGAAAACCTATTCATCGAAAATCAATTCATCGAAAACCAATTCATCGAATGATCAATTCATCGAATCACCAATTCATCGAAAAAATATATTTTGTTGATATTTGAGAGAAATGCAGAGCGGGCCGAGAAGTTAAAAAAGCATTGGTCAATTAAAGTTGACAATAAATTTACATACCTTGGTATTAAAAAAAGTTGATAATAAAACTTTGGACAAGGAAACTAATTTACCTAAAAGATTAATTAGTAAAATGCTTTTCATAAACAAATATGAATGTGTTAACTATAAAACGGACATCGAGAACCGTGGAAATTTGTATAAATATATAATTAAAAATACCTATATAGTTTTTTGTACTATGACATATGATTGGATTGATTTTGAAATTATAATTTGATTCATTTTTATTTACAGTAGGTAATTTTATAATATTAAAATTTAACATATAATGTGCTCATGCATTCTCTAATAGTATATTAAATATGGTATTTATTTGATTATTTTTTGCTTTGTTTTTACTTACATCTTACATACCTTATGTGTGTAATCTGCGAACTTAGAAATTGATTCTTTTCAGCTCTGAGCAAGCCCACACTTGTCAACTGCTAGACTTTTCTGCGCGGCGGCCTGAAGTGGCGTGGGACTCGTTCGCTCCGAAATGGAAGTGTGCGGGGTGCTAATGCTAGCTACATATTGTGATACAGGGGCAGTACAGCGATTTATTATTTCCTTTCGGAAATAAGCAAGTTTAAGTACCGATGTATTATTTTTAGGCTTACCATACGTCCCGATTTGACCGGGATCGTCCTGGTTTCAGACACGGTTCCCGGAGTCCCAGCCGGTTGTATATTTTGTCTCAGTTTGCGGGAGCACTGTATATTTATCTATTCTGTGGGGCTGTGTCAGAGGCTGGCAACTCGAGCGAACGGCGGCGCCGTGCGCCGAGTTTCCTATCCTGGCTGCAACTTTTCTTCTCGAAAAAAAAAACTAAAACGGCGCTTGCCGGTTCACAGTGATGAAAAACCTTTTTCTAGTCCCGACTGTGACTATTCATGTGCTACAAAACGGTAGGTACCTAAAAATTCACATGCTTATCCACACTGGAATCAAATTGCTTATATTGTACAAATAAACTTCTTAGAAATCATTTGCTGACTCACAGTGACATAAAACCTTTAACATGTTTCTACTGCGACTATTCGTGTTCTACAAAGAGCCACCAAAAAAATCACGAGTTTGCCACAGTGGACAAAAACCATTTTCTTGTCCCGAATGCAGTTATACAAGTTCTCAAGAGGAATATTTAAAAATCCACAGTACGATTCACAAAAAAGAAAACCTTTTCAAGTCTGAATTGAAACTGTTCTCAAAAGTGATGTCTTAGAAGTCACTTGCTGACTCATAGTGGAGAAAAACCTTTTCATGTTCCGACTGCAACTCTTCATGTATTATGAAGATAAATCAAAAATCACATGTTTACTTACCCACAGGGGACAAAAACCATTTTCTTGTCCCGAATGCATTTATACAAGTTCTGAAAAGGAAGATTTAAAAATCCATAGTACGATTCCCAGAAGAGAAAACCTTTTTCAAGTCCTTAATGAAACTGTTCTCAAAAGGGTTGTCTAAGAAGTCACTTGCTGACTCATAGTGGAGAAAAACCTTTTTCATGTTCCGACTGCAACTCTTCATGTATTATGAAGATAAATAAAAAATCACATGTTTTCCAACAGGGGACAAAAACCATTTTCTTGTCCCGAATGCATTTATACAAGTTCTCAAAAGAAAGATTTAAAAATCCACAGTACGATTCACAGAAGAGATAACCATTTTCAAGTCCTAAATGAAACTGTTCTCAAAAGGGATGTCTAAGAAGTCACTTGCTGACTAATAAAGGAGAAAAACCTTTTTCATGTTCCGACTGCAACTTTTCATGTATTATGAAGATAAATCTAAAAATCACATATTTACCCACAGTGATAAAAACCTTTTTCTTTTCTAGAATGCAGTTATTCATGTTCACGAAAGGGAAATTCAAAAAATCCACCGCATAATTCACTGTGAAGAAAAACCTTTTTCGTGTCGCGGCTTCATGGTCTACAAAATATGTAAAATATGTGACTTTTTAGATAACCCTTTGTAGAACGTTATAGTTAGAGTCGAGCCATGAAGAAAGTTTATCTCCACTGTGAATCAGCGAGCGCGTTCTAAAAAGTCCCTATTGAAAAAATAAAAAGTTGCAGTCGGGACACGAAAAGGTTTTTGTCCACTGAGGGTTTACATGTCATATTTTAGATGTCCCTTCCGATTACACAAATACCAGCAATCGCGACATGAACAAGATTTTCTTCCCTGTGGGTAAATATGTGACGTTTTAGTTTTTATTTTGTAGAACATAATAGTTGCAGCCGGGACTCGAAATGGAAAAACGTGCGATAATGTTAGATTTATCTTCTTAGTACGTGCAAAGTTACACTCAAAACATGAAAAAGGTTTTTCTCAACTGTGGATTTTGCTGTGGGTTTTTAAATCTCCATTTCTAGAACTTGAATAACTGCATTCGGGACAAGAAAAAGGTTTTGTCCGCTGTGGGTAAGCATGTGAATTTTTAGATACCGTTTCGTATCGCATTAATATTCGCAGTTGGGAAAAAAAAAGGTTTTCATAACTGTGAATCCCAAGTGCTGTTTTAGATATTTTTTCGAGAAGAAAAATATTTGCAGTCTCGACAGGAAAAAGAGTAGGTTTTTCTACGCAGTGCGTAAACATGTGTAATTTAGTTTTCCCGTCGTAGTTCCTGAATACTTGCAATGCGAACATGAAAAAGGGTTTTCTCCACTATGAGTCAGCAATTGTTTCTTAGGGTTCCATGCCAAGTCATAATGAAACCAACTCATCAACACCTTAAAAATGTCATTAAAAGCTAAAAAAAATTATAATTTAAAATACCCGGTAACTCTAACCTAACTTAACCTATTTAACCAATTTTAAAATATTTTTTATCATCACTCTTATGATTTTTCTGAGTAATTAATGAGTTGGTTTCATTATGAGTTGTCTGGTCACCGTTCCTTAGATATCCCTTTAGAGGACACGATTAGTGGCAGTCGGGAAATGAAGAAGATTATTTACCTTTGAGCTATGAGAATCGTACTGAGGATTTTTAAATCTCTCTTATGAGAACTTGTATAACTGCATTCGAAACATGAAAAAGGTTTTACTCTTCTATGAAGCTTGGGAAAACGTGCGATAATTTTCGGGACAAGAAAAAGGTTTTTGTCCGCTGTGGGTAAACATGTGAATTTTAAGATACCGTTTTGTAGCGTATTAATAGTCGCAGTTGGGACATGAAAAAGTTTTTTCATTACATTGAGTCACAAGTGCTGTTTAAGTTATTTTTTCGAGGACAAAAAAAAATTGCAGCCTTGACAGGAAAAAGGTTTTTCTACACAGTGCGTGTAAACATGTGTATTTTAGTTTTCCCCTCGTAGTTCGTGAATACTTGCAATGGGAACATGAAAAAGGGTTTTCTCCACTATAAGTCAGCAAGTGTTCCTTAGGGTTCCATGCCAAGTCATAATGAAACCAACTCATAAACACCAAAGAAAGGTCATTTAAAGTAAAAAAAATAAAAATAGCCGGTAACCCTAACCCAACTTAACCCTTTTTAAAAAAAAATTAAATATTTTTTTATCATCACTCTTAATGACCTTTCTGAGTTGTTTTTGATTTGGTTTCATTATGAGTTGTCTGGTCACCGTTCCTAAGATATCCCTTTTGAGGACACGATTAGTGACAGTCGGGAAATAAAGAAGATTATTTACTTATGATCTATGAGAATCGTACTGAGGATTTTTAAATCTCTTATGAGAACTTGTATACTGCATTCGAAACATGAAAAAGGTTTAACTCTTCTATTAAGCTTGTGAATCATAGTGGAGCAAAGTGTTGCTCCATAGGAAAACCTTAGGAAAATTACTTTCCTCAGGGCTTTCTCAATGGAGCTAATGTAAAAAAGCTTTTGTTGTTAGACTTAAAAATAAAACAATTTTCTTAGTAATTATGTTATTTATTTCTTTAACATATGTGTTTTATATAACAAGAATGCTGTAAGTATAATTTTAAGTTTACAACCTTGTAAAGTATTCCTCGACAAGAAGGCTTACCATAATCCTGAAGCCCCAATCCGGGACGGGAGGCAGTGGCGGTCCGTCCTGTAGTTATTGTGCCAATTGTACTTTTCGCTGTTCTTCTTAACATTCTGTCATTTTTTTCATAAATGCATTTGCATGTAATGCCAAAATTTAATTTACAGAATAGTTACGCTCGTACAGTAGACTCCAGCAGGCGGCCACGGTCATCCGACCAAATGTGATTCATTATTGAGAAAACACGTTCCAAAGGGGCTGAAGTTCCAGGTAAGCACAAAATATATCGGATAATTTTAATCAGATTAGGTGCATCAATGTGTTGCTCGTTAAAATGTTTGAATAATTGGACCCATTTATCCACGTAATCAGTTTGGGTCGTCGTTAAATTCCATTCTTGAGAACTTGTATAACTGCATTCGGGACAAGAAAATGGTTTTGACCACTGTGGGTAACTGTGGTGTGATTTTAAGATTTATCTTCATAGTATATGAATAGTTGCAGTCGGAACATGAAAAAGGTTTTTCTCCATTATGAGTCAGCAAATGACTTAGATATCCCTTTTGAGAACAGCTTCATTTAGGACTTGAAAAAGGTTTTCTCTTCTGTGATCTTACTGTGGATTTTTAAATCCTCCTTTTGAGAACTTGTAATACTGCATTCGGGACAAGAAAATGGTTTGGTCCACTGTGGGTAAAAATGTGATTTTTAGATTTCTCTTCATAGTGCACGAATAGTTCGGAACATTAAAAGGGTTTTTTTACACTATGAGTCCGCAAGTGACTTCTTAGATATCCCACATTCGATATAAAGAACTGGTTTTACTGAATTTAATAAAAAAGAGATACATTACTGCCTTCAGTCCTTAATTATAGCTACATTCAGAACATACAATTTTTTTTCCTGCAATTCTCGCTGCACATTGTCTGCAACCAGAATTTTGTAACTGCACTTTGAACACCAGAATGATTTCTTCAAAATACATCACTAGATTCATAAACCACAACTGGAATTTTTAGTTGCATTCTGAGCCCAGATCTAGTTTTAATTTCGGTTGAATTTGCATGCATGGAAATAAAACTGCACTCAGAACACGAAAATGACTTTTCTCTATTTCTGACAGCACAAACTACGCAACCAGAATTTAATAAATACACTTCCAATATGAGAAATGAAATCACACCTAACACGTTTTTTTTGCGTTCTTAACACAGAACTGGTTTTAATTACAGGGTGAATCTCTACGCGTGAAATTCAAACTACACTCAGAACGTGAAATTGCTTTCCTCCAATACAGGCAGCACAAATGCAACTATAAACTGTAACTGCATTTCAACACGAGAATGGTTTCCCACGAAACTCGTTAGCAAGATGAAACCCCACCTAGAATTTTTTCGTTGCATTCTGAACACAGAATTGGTTTTAATTTTAAGTGAGTTTGTTCGCGGGGAATTAAAATAACACCCAGACAACATTACTTACGCAACCAGAATGTTATAAATGCACAACTTACGTGAGAAATGGGTCAAAAAATAAAACTACACCTCAAATATTTTCGATGCATTCTAAACACAGAACTGTTTACAACATTTCTTGTCTTTATTTGTGACTCCTGGTATAATTCTTCTCCTCTCGTTTGTATAGATCCATCCGTAAGTGGTGTCATCATATAATTGGTTTGAGCATAACCACTGTCACCTAACAATACTCTGTTGTCAAATTTTCTCTGAAGAAAACTTCTTTTCAAGGCAGAATTGTCCCTTATATTAGAATCATGGGCAGATCTTTGCCACTGTGCCACAACATCGAGGAATGGAACATGAATGAATTTCAATAAATTGAATTGAAATCAGCTGCAGCTACACACTGCGTAATAATAGAAAAAATACCTACCCTTTTCTATTCCTGATACCTATATAAATCTCTGCCATACTTCCGCCAGGAGACAATAAGCGCAAATGAGTACCATCAATGGCGCCACATACTCGAGGAAATTTCGTTATTCTGTAAAATTCTGCTGCTATTCCTATTCTCTGCCGCTTCTCAGAATTATTAGGCATCTTGATAATTTTTTATACCTACAGAGAAGCGATGGCATGGGTAACAAGGTGTACTATGCGACAAGCTGTGGACTCGTCGACGCCAATCATGTCGCCACAAGTAATTAATTGACTCCCTGTTGCATAAAATCTCAATGTGCATAATAAGGTGAGTTGGGGTAAGTGCAGCATACAAATCGTCGAGATGGACTTTCAACTGATCGCAAACTAGATGTGATTGTGGTATTCCTTTGAGACTTTGATACATTGATGACTAATCATTTCCTAACACAAGTCTATTAAAAACAGGATGATTCCTCACAGGATTGCTGAGATTTGATGCATTTTAGGAAAATTGAGTGAACAGTTGCACTTCCCCCGGATTTGGGGTAAGAGCATCTGGCTGTATTATTTATGTCAAATTGTACACGCAATGAAAAAATGTTAACTGACAAGCTTTACAATATTATAAATATACTATTATGGTTTATAATGACTGCAAATTTGCTCTAATACCAAAAATATTAAATAAAATTGCTTAAGCGGGGGAAGTGCGACATACATACCGCTAGTGATGGGGTAGAATAATATTTGTTTTTCGTTTTTAATATTTTTTTATTCAATGTTATTATCTAGGCGGCAAAACAATTTGGGCTACCAAGACCTACAATGACGTGTTATATCACCGGAAGACGATGCAACAAATCAAACTCACTGGGACGAAGCATGTTTTAACTGCTGAGATTGGTTGATAATTTACACACCATGGAAAAATATGGCTTTGCGCTGTCAAAAAGGGAAGATAAAGAACTTGTTTCTCTTTAAATAAAACAGAATGAATTTAAAACGCTCTTCTAAGATGGCGTTCCTGGTCATGACTGGTTTGCAGGATTTGCCAAACGATATAATTTATCTACCTAAAGTTTGTGTAGGATGAATGGACATACGGCAACGATCTTTCTGAGACAAGGTACGCGGCAACAAAAAATGGTTGGATGGAATTTGAAGTTTTTTTCAATTATTTTAGAAATAATTTTCTGCCTACAATTGGACAGGCTCGACAAGTCTTATTAATATACGATGGTCACGCAACTAACGTGAGTTTAAATTTAATTGAAAAGGCAAGAATAGAGAACGTAACTATCTTAAAATTACCTCCCCACTCGAGCCATTTACTTCAACCGCTAGATTTAAGGGTGATGAAGTCACTGAAAGATTCGTAGAATCAGTATTTAGTGAAATGGTAAAGACTACATGTTGGATCCAAACTTCCAAAAAAGGAGAATGAGAAATTTGGAATGATCTCGATCCCAAAATAATATGCAACGGATTTAGGAAAAGTGGAATTTATCCGTATGACCGTCAAGTAATAACCAAAGATAATTTTTACCCATTAGACTTATCGCGGTGCGACTTTTCGCAAGATGTTATTTCTTCAAAGGTTAACATTGAAAACCAACATTAAGACATAGAAAAAATGGGAAGTAACCAAGAAATTTTATATTAGTAACCAAATATTTTTAAATATCCACTCATACGGCCACTTTTCACCTCAGCTACTGCTTCTAAAAGTTTTTCCTTTGTATAGGAAGCAGCCTTGTCAGTTTTTCGTGTATAGTTTCTCGGCAATTTGAATTCTGTAAAATAATGAATACTTATAATAATAAAATGGACAAGTATCTACAAAAATTGAAAACAAAAACTGCCTTCAAAAATCAAAACAATTGGAAATCGGTATGTTTTTGTTCATAGAAATAGAGTAAAATAGATATTATATTTGAAATTTCACAATAATTATAGAAAAAAATGAAAAAAAAAAACAGCACTGCACATCACTAGTTGGAAATTCTTCATACAAAATTGTGTGGGGTAACTGCACCTGCTACGCAGTTGCACTTCCCCCACGACTAAATATGAATGGGGGAAGTGCATTTAGTCTTATTAATCATAATCCGTGAATCTAATCATAAAATCAATGTGTACATCCCAAACTGCAATTCAAAATAAAGGTACTCGCCTAATTACAGCATCCTGGCACAAGAGATTATCGAAATATAAGGTGGATTGAAAAGACATACACTACTCGCATATTGACATCAAATAACTGTCATTATTTGAAATGGTGTCACAGGTCAACCGATGCTTGGAATAGCACCATCTTCATGTGGGAACTGAAGACCGTGTTTTGTAATATATATTGTAATAGATGGCAACCCTGAGATATTATTTATAACAAAGCAAAGAGGCTTAGATGCACTTCCCCCGTATATGCACTTACCCCAACTCACCTTACTTGATTCATAGGTGTCACAGCATTGTTTTTATTGGTGTTGAAATTAAACTGAGGTTCAATTTATTGCACCAATAATGATGTCGTTTCTTTACTGAGACGAAATCTTCTTGAAACTTTTTGGCACTGAGTGTATCAAATAAATTTGTTCTTCTGTTTAGGTACTTCTATCACTATAAACGGTCGAGGTAGGTACTTATAAAATCTATAATTTCTTCGTCATCGTCAGAATACAAATCCCAAATGTCCATCGTGAATACAAATTAATTAAGGTGAGTTTGGGTAAGTGACATTTTGGGGGAAGTACATCTAGGCCTTCTAACTTCTTTGAATACAATATTCAAGCGCTGCCATCTATAGAGAATATGTTGTAATTAGCTAAATTCTCACTCTGACGTATAGATGGTGCTGCTTCATAAACACAGAGAGTTGTTAGAGAGCTTCGAATTTTGGCAGTTGGTTTTAGTCAGTGTTCGAGTTGTGAGTGTTGCCTTAATTTGTCTATAACTTGACAGAAACTTGTGCTAGGAAGCTACAAATTGGTGAGTACTCTATAATTGAATTGAGGTTTGATGTGTATATTTTTTAATTATGAATACCTTAAAGAATTATGATTTATAAGACTAGATTTACTTCCCCCATGAAATTACGTGCTGGGGTAAGTGCTACTAAACTGTATATCCACTTCCCCCTTATATTTTTTGTATGGACGCAAATGTTACTAGTGATGTGCATACTACTTTAAAAAAAAACGAAAAGTAAGCTTAATTAGTACCATTAGAAATATGACAAAGATTAAAAAAATAATCCATGTTTGAAAGGAACATGGATGTAGCTTTACTTAATTATCAATATTGTAATGTTTATGAGTGGGTACATTAATGTAACAATGCTGTTCTTTCAATACCTTTATTATTATGTGTTATTTTTTAACACATCATAAAATTATTAACCTCAACACAGGCTTGTCCTAGCGAAGTTAAATATATTGCAATGAAATTTATAAAACCTACCGTATAAACAAACATTGAATAAAATAGAAGACAGTCAAATATGTACGAAGGGTTTCACATTTAACCAGAGAAAATCGTAATGTATTTTCATTCCCGAAAGTTGATGACATATCCAATATTTATAACGCAGATATTGTATCTGTTTTGCCAAACCCCTTAACAGGGAGAAGAGGAGAATTCATTTTTAAAATGTCCTTAAATGGTTTTAATATTCAAAAAGAGATTTTTTATGAGATAAACTCTTACCTGTAAAAGAAATGTTATTTTTTTTTATTTCTAATCATTTTTAAGTTGCAAACAAAAGGTTCCACAAAGGCATTTTATGGGTTATTATTTCCACATATTATTGTGTTTTGCCAAACCCCTTAACTGGGAGAAGGGGAAAATACGTTTTTAAAATGTCCTTTAATGGTTTTAATATTCAATAAGGGATTTTATATGAGATAAACTCTTACCTGTAAAAGAAATGTTATTTTTTTATTATTTTTAATCATTTTAAAATCGCTAACAAAAGGTTCCATAAAGACATTTTATGGTTTATCATTCCCACACATTATTGTGTCATTTTGTTATTCTAGAAAATCATAATGTATTTTAATTCCCAAAAGTTGATGATGTATCCGATATTTATAACACAGATATTATATCTGTTTTGCCAAACCCCTTAACTGGGAGAGGAGAAGAATTCGTTTTTAAAATGGCCTATAATGATTTTTTAATATTTAATAAGGGATATTGTATGAGATAAACTCTTACCTGTAAAACAAATGTTATTTTTTATTTTTAATCATTTTAAAGTCGCAAGCAAAAGGTTCCGCAAAGAAATTTTGTGGGTTATTATTTCCACATATTATTGTGTAATTTTTTTTATTCTAGTAACCAAAAAGATAGTTCCTATACCTATAAACATGTTAAGTTATTATTAGTAAATATTTATTATTATATAACATTGTAAGTAAATATTGTGAAAATAGTACTAATACATAAAAAAAAGTTTGTTTTGTTTTGCCCCATCACTAGCCATAAAATGTTGCACTTACCCCAATCTGCCAAATAATGTTTGATTTATGATATATATTCCGATATATTCAATATTTTTACATAGCGAAATTGTGTGTTTAGTGCGTTTGATTGGATTGGCAACTAACATTTTTTTTCCATTTTGCCATTAATAAAAATATTGAAGTTAGATCAACTTACCCCGAAGGCGGGGTAAGTGGATCTATCAAGACTTTTTTTTTTTAAATACTGAAAAATCTAATAAAAACAGTAGATT
This sequence comes from Limnephilus marmoratus, assembly GCA_917880885.1. Taxonomy (NCBI): domain Eukaryota; kingdom Metazoa; phylum Arthropoda; class Insecta; order Trichoptera; family Limnephilidae; genus Limnephilus; species Limnephilus marmoratus. The sequence continues at coordinate 42,099,691 of OU862907.1, read as the reverse complement.
AACATCTGGTGATAAAACCATTTGATTAAGGAATAGTTAAAATTCCTTGTTTAAAAAATTGAATGCGATGGGATAATGCTGTGACATATGGGATTACTTTAAACTTCATCTATTCATTTTATACAGTGCTCTTACCCCAACTCACCTTAGATAGATTTTTGCAGTATCAGACAATCGGAAATCGAAGAGATAACCTATAAATTTTACATTGTCGCTATGAAACTGACATTTGCTATTAAACACATTTAACTCAGTTTAACAGACCTTTTGGGTATTTAATTTTGACAGCTCTACTATCTACAAAAAAATGTTTTTCGATGAATTGGCGATTCGATGAAGTGATAATTCGATGAATTGATTTTCGATGAATTGATTTTCGATGAACTCGTTTTCGATGAATTTGCTTTTGATGAATTGATTTTCGATGAATTCGTTTTCGATGAATTTGCTTTCGATGAATTGATTTTCGATGAACTCGTCGGTTACCGCTTGAACGCCCCTTTTACTATTTCACGATTGAAATTTTATCGTTACACTCTGAACACAAAACTGGTTTTAACCTAAGTTTTGGTTATTATGTTTTCATGACAGCAAATGATTTTCTTCAGATTTTTGCAGCATATTAGAATTGAAGACTCCACACGGAACTATGTTATTTGTAGCTATATGGCTCGGTCGGTCAGCATTCCCCAAAAATGCTGTTATTTTATTTTCGTTTCTAGCTCTTACTATTGTTACTTATACAGTGGCGTAGCTAGCATGGGTGGCACCCGGGGCGGAAAACGCGGTGTCACCCCCCCCCCCCACATTATTTTTTTTTTTTGAGAAATTCTAAACAAAATTTTGACTTCCTAAAATACAAAAAAAACATTTCTAGCTAGTCAAATATGTAAAAAAAAAATTGTAATCCTCAAAATTAAAAACACTAACAGAATAACAGCTTTTTCAACAATCGATAGGTGATAATTTCCTTCGCGAGTTCCCGTCAATCACAATGTACGAAAGAAATGAGAATGACACAGGTGAAAAGCAAGGAATATTTCAAGGGAATCCCCAATAAATCAATAGTACCTAAGAGCTAGGAATGAAAATAAAATAATAGAATTTTTGGGGAATGCTGACCGACCGAGCTACAAATAACGAGTTCCGTGTGGAGTCTTCAATTCTTATATGCTGCAAAAATCTGAAAAAAAATCATTTGCTGTCATGAAAACATAATAACCAATACTTTAGTGTTCAGAGTGTAACGATAAAATTTCAATCGTGAAATAGTGAAGGGGGCGTTCAAGTATAACGTAACGCAATTTTTGAAAATTTTTGACCCTCTCTCCCCCCATGCAACGCGCCGTAACATTTTTCTGCACCTACCTCCCCCTAAACGTAACGTAACACCCAAGTGACTATTTTTACCTAAAAGTCTCAATTAAATTGCGCAAAGTACTGGAAAGTCGCTTAAATACCCTTTTCTTGTTTTAATCGCGTTTGGGGTAAAAATAATACAAGAGATTTCAAACTCGCAATAGGTCCATACGTACATTGTTAATTTTATTGTTTTAAATTGTAATTGGGAAAATATTATTATTTTTATCGGCCTTTCATTCCTTCCGGATCTCCACAATTTAATACTGTCTTACCTTTAATACACCTACATAGTATTACAACACATATTTCGTTTACATTAGCTACACTGAGGAGGCCCTGAAGAAAGTAATTTTACAAAGGTTTCCATATGGAGCAACACTTTACTCCACTATGATTCATAAGCTTACTCAGAGTGGGGTTAAACCTTTTTCATGATCTGAATGCAGTTATACAAGTCCTCAAAACGAAGATTTAAAAGTCCACAGTATGATTCAGAGAAGAGAAAAACCTTTTTCATGTCCTGATTGTAACTATTCGTGTTCTCAAAAGGGATACATATGAAGTCAGTTGCCGACTCAGTGTGGAGAAAAACCTTTTTCATGTTCCAACTGCAACTATTCATGTACTATGAAGAGAAATCTAAAAATCACACGTTTACCGACAGTGGAAAAAACCTATTTCATGTCCTGACCGCAACAATTCTTATTTTCGAAAAAAATAACTAAAACGGCACTTGCTTACTCACAGTGATGAAAAACCTTTTTCTTGTCCCGACTGTAACTATTCATTCGCTTCAAAACGGTATCTAAAAATTCACATGCTTACCCATACTGGACAAAAACCTTTTTAATGTCCCGACTGCAGTAATACAAGTTTCCAAAAGGAAGATTTAAAAATCCACAGTACGATTCACAGAAGAGAAAAACCTTTTTCATGTCCTGATCGTAACTATTCGTGTTCTCAAAAGGGATACATAAGAAGTCAGTTGCTGACTCAGTGCGGAGAAAAACATTTTTCATGTTCCAACTGCAACTATTCATGTACTATGAAGAGAAATCTAAAAATCACACGTTAACCGACAGTGGAAAAAAACCTATTTCTTGTCCTGACTGCAACTATTCTTATTTTCGAAAAAAATAACTAAAACGGCACTTGCTAACTAACATTGATGAAAAACCTTTTTCTTGTCCCGACTGTAACTATTCATGCGCTACAAAACGGTATCTAAAAATTGACAACCTGCCTTGTTTTTCAAACTGGTATTTCAGCACTATTAAACACGCTTACACAATAATAACTTCTTCACTAATTCACGTCAGTCCATAAATAATAATTCACTTCACGAGTCTACGTTAATCACAATTCACGAACGAAATTAGAATGACAGAAGGAATAATTCCGGGAAATCCCCGACTGAGCTAGGAACAAATCCCCGACCAACCAAGCCATAGAGCAAAATAACAGTCAGTGTTAACGTGTAAAATATTTTTTACGGCAATTTTGCACTTTCTTTTTTCACTTAGTTTTTTTACGGCAATTTTGCACTTTCTTTTTTCACTTAGTTTTTTCTCCACTTTCGAGTGTCACCCCCTCCTCGGGTGGCACCCGGGGCGGTCCGCCCCCCCCCCCTCGCTACGCTACTGATTGGAGATTCCCGTGAAATATTCCTCACTTTTCCTCTGTGTCATTCTCATTTCTTTCGTACATTGTGATTGACGGGAACTCGCGAAGGAAATTTTCACCTATCGATTTTTGAAAAAGCTGTTTATCTGTTAGTGTTTTTAAAAGTGTTTTAATTTTGAGGATAATTTTTTTTTTACTTATTTGACTACCTAGAAATGTTTTTTTTTTAAATTTTAGGAAGTCAAAATTTGTGTTTTGAATTTCTTAAAAAAAAAAATTATGGGGGCGGGGGGGGGGGGGGGGGTGACACCGCGTTTTCCGCCCCGGGTGCCAACCATGCTAGCTACGTCACTGGGTAGAGCCCCGAATGCTGTAGTAAGGTAATACTCCGAGATGCGATCATGTTTCTCGGAGGCACCGTTGGTGACACTGTTTCCCAGGACATTGGACACACCTTGGCTTGGGATGGCTATTGCAGGTTTGTGTTTCCACTCCCTGAGCGATGGATTCGCTACACTCCCTACGCTGGCCTGTTTATTAAATAACTAGCGAGAAGCCGGCATGCGTTGCAATGCCCTTGTTCCCGCCTCCCCTTCTCCATCCCGCGTACTCCTTCACCATCCCGCGTTCCCTTCCCACATTCCCCGCCTTCCATCCATCCATCCCTCCTGTGAACCCCCACTCTTTCGTTCCCCTCCCCTTCTCCAAAATCCCCATCCCTCCTTCCCTCCCTGCCACTAAGCCAATGGATTGCACAAATTTTTTAAACAACTCGCGCGCCACCTTTTGCAATTTTTTTATACAAGTTTCATAACTTTTGTTTTTTAAATTTCTTTCTAATTTATTGATTTTATACTTTCTTTTACATTCTATTTTAAGCTATATCATTCTATTAATATTTTTTATTGGCATGAAATTATATTATATACATAAGGGTTGTTGTCTTAAAATTACTACAACTGCATTTATCATTTTACACTTAAGAGGGCATTACCAGAGAAAGCCGGAAATACGTCATTTTCAAAAAAGTTTTTAGACGTATTGACTCTTTTCCACAAAAAATTATAAATGGATTTCGAAAGATTGTTCTTTTATCTAGCATTCGTATGTAATAAATTTTTAGTATAATAAGGTTATTCCATAGGTCGTTGGCAGATTTGTTAAATTTTCAAAAAAGTTTTTGTATTATACCACACCCATTTCAAATAATGTAATCATGCAGTAAAATAAATCAATACATTATCTAGCAAAGTTATGTATTAGAATTTTAATTTTAGTTTCAATAAAATCATTAAAAAATATGTACGTACATGTGTTTCTTGACGAAAATTGGTCCATTTGTGTATTTATTTGCGCACTTACAAACTAATATATTTCAGATTTTTTTAACATTCTTATTAAATTTAGACATTATTGAAAAATGATAAATACTTATAATCAAAAAATAACTACAAAAAGTACACTATTTTAATATTTTTATCATCACGCCTTTCAGCATTTTTGGATGAAGGTATAAATTAAAGCTAATTTGGATTGAAATAAATTCGATATTGAGTTATAATTTAAAAAAGCTGGTACGGAGAATAATTAATCTTTCTCATTGTAACCACCCTGCACGATCGGAAGAACAACTTTCGACGAAATGTGGATTTTCGTCCGCTGGCTGGTTAAACGCTCTTAATTACGGTAATCAATTTTGTAAAATTTTCGTGTAAAAGCCCACTAGGGCGCAAATAAATAAATAAATATAATGCCAGAGGTCACCAGTGTACATAGAAACCATAACAATCGGATGAATAGTATAGGAAATAATTTCATAATATATCAAGAAAATAAAGTGTCATGCCATGTTGGAGGTATTATCTGTCACACACCTGTAGACATTGGGGTGAGGGTGTGGAGTGGTGCGGCGGTGCTGCCGCAGAATGTAGGCCGACTTGTAGTGGCGGTCACACTCCACGCAGTAATGGTTCGGGAGGGGGGGTGGCGAGGGGAGTGCCCCCACTCTACACAGACTGATAAATGATTAAAAACAACAACAATAATAATAATACATGTCGATGGTCCAGTTGATTTATCCGACATCTCGAACAATCTATGTAAAAGTATGCCCTCTATCTGGTACAATATTCAAATTACTCATTAACATCACCAATCAATTATGATGAATAAAAGTCTGAAGTGTAAAAAACATAAAATTGATATTTTTGGGTTACTAGTAGGAAATTTCAAAATGTCATACCAATGTAATGGACCGTTATGCTCCCGGTGTTATTTTATAGCATAGTTAGTATGTAAAACACAGATATGTAAAAACTATTTGATTTATGGTGAGCATCCGAATACTGTTTTTCTCATTATCAGAAAGCTTGGTATTTGGAGATGTCTGACTAATCAACTGGACGACCGATGTCCACCAGTACGTCACTTTGGTTGGTCAGCCAGATATGGTATCAAAGTAAAGACAATGTTTTATTATCTATTTACCAATGTCTGATTTTGAGGTTTAATCTTCAGTATTTTGGTAACATATTCAAATGGAAAATATTTGAGTAGGAGGTAAACTTACCATTTAGAACAGGGATGCCGGGTGGGGAACCTTTTTAGCATCGCGGGGCCATTTGGGTGTTCGTACTTTAACCCGCGGGCCGCACTCCGATTTTAGTCTCGGGGGTGTGGAGGGGGGGGGGGGGGTGTCACATTCGAATCAAAGAACTGGTTTAATAACTAATTAAAAAAAAATAGTTACGTAACTGCCAACACTCTTTATTACAGCTACACCCACAGGGATGTTCTGCCCCAAAAAAATATTTCCCTAGATTTTGAGGTGAAATTTCCCTAGATTACACTAGATTAGGGGTACACCTTGGCAAATCAAAACTCGAGTCGGGGGGGGGGGGGGTTTGGACTTTGAATTAGAGGACTTGGAAAGTGGTATTCCTTTCATATATAATATACTTTTTTATATTTCTTTGGCGTTTACTTTAAAAATTTCTAAACATTTTGTTTTAGAAGTTTTATTTTCTATGTACATTGGTTACTTTTTTTTTTTAATTAAAAAAAATATATATTTAAGTAACAAATGTGCATAGAAAATAAAAGTTTTCAAAACAAAATACATAATAACCACATTTACGCAATTACCTACGTAGTCACCTGATTGTACAATACTCATCTCTTTATATCTTAATTGATATGATTAATTAATTGGAAAGATATCGGAACTTGGTAGATGAACTTATAATGCTGTGCTTTTCCAAATAAAACACTTTTTGCTAAGTGAAATAGTAATTTAAAAGTATCACACTCACCACTGAATTAGATATGGAATTCTAAATAATAAAAAAACACTTTGCAAAATAAAAATCAAGCTCGATACTAGTAGCCACAAACATATGCACGAGTTCTCAAAATCGGATAATCAACCTATCCAAGGCTGCTAAATTCACATCGCGCCTATTTTACTTGTTTAGGAAGCAAATTTTGAATTCGCGTCGCATGTAAATAAACCGTTGAGAGCAACCATTTTGATACATTATTTCACCCAGCTGTCAAAAGCTTTTCCATAGAAAGTCAAAGTTTTCCCATTGGTCGAGAGACCTTGTCGTCACACAGTCATAGATATTATCTATCTTTGGTCTTGGTTGAAAATTTGGATCGGAGTTATACCCCCCTGACCTTTCTGCAAGTTGGATGGTGTGGTGGAAACCGCCTGTGGTGGCTCTAAGGTGTTAATCTATGGATTAGTATATTTATGGTAGTTCGCTACTGAGCGAGTGGACAATTTTGTGTGTCATCATGACAATCTCACTACCGATTCACTCGCTTTTAAACTTAGTAGATGGTTGCTTGTAAACTCGCTCAATGTAATTGAGGCTTTAAACCGCTTAGGCTGAATTTAGTCTCACGCTCACCATAACGAACATAACGACCAAAACCATTTAGGTAAAATGTTATTTTAACATTAATCCGATGTGTTTATCATAACAAAATATAGGTTAAAATGTAGATGTAAAAGATTTCTACAAAAAAGCAAAACAAAGACTTTGTTATTATATTTACCTACATAGGTATGTATTATTAATGCATTCGTCTATAGTAAATCTACAATAAATCGTAAAATGGCGACCACACGTCATCTAGTACTATACGAAACTATAAGAACTTAAGCTGTGGATACTGTAGTGCAGATATACAGATTATTTTTACATTAGCTCCACACATGAGGCCCTGAGGAAAATAATTCGCTTTAGGGCCTATGTCATCTTTGGGGAAAGGTCTTCCTGCTGGAGAGGTCAAAAGGTCTCCCTCAACCAGTCTCTCCCGACCCGGCCAGTCACGCAGAGCCAGTTGGTAGGCAGACGTACCCGCCGCCAAGATCCGGAACCAAACCTACCCCATGAACCTGGGCACCCCTCCTAAGTCACCAAACGTAACAAATTACTTGAGGTCACTTATGGCAGAAGTGTTGGTTGTCCAATAAATGGTTTTAGAGGTGGCGACATGCCGTTATTATGAAAAATATGCATTTTAGAAGATGATCGAAATAGCAAGTTAAACAAAGACAGTGAGCGTTCTAAAATAGTAAAAATAATAAATAATTCCAAAAAAAATATATTCTAAAAATCATAACATTCATTGCAAATTGTACCTTCAATTCATTGAAACCTAACCATTTATATTATTGCTACTTCCTTCCATGTAATAATCATTTGTAAAGACGTCACTTTGCTACTGTTTCAATAGAAAGAAAGTCCCTTTTTAAAATAATTATTTTATAGGGGTAGTTTTGGTAATAAAATAGATAGGTAAGATTCTAAATATTGCTCCCGACCCTCACAAAAGAGTTTTATGGTGGTGCAGTAATGTTTAAAATCGTATTTTGGATGAAGTATTGTCTTCAATACCGAAACTACCTTCTGCAGCAGAGAGGTTATACCACCAAAACCATTAAAAATGATTTATCTGTAAATTTCTATTATTCTGTCTCTTTTGGCATGGTCCGACCGAAAGTATTTGATTCACTTGACCATGCCATGACTTCCTTGGCTATTTACTTCGCGTCATATCTTCCTTTTTGAATGCCATAACTAAATAAGCGTACATTTTAATCCCATCCGGTGACGGTGCTATAAAAAGATGGAAATTATTATAATTTTTATCGGCCTTGTATCTTGTATCTCTTCCAGATCTCCACAAATTAACATGGCTCTACCTTTAATGTAACTACATGGTTTTACAACACACATATATATCAGGAATCTCATTTATACAGCATGTCAACAATTATCCTTCCTATGCCAGTTCAATGCCTTGCTTTTCAATTTGGGAGGCGGGTATGGGTGCCGCTGCCCCGGGAACCATTTTTTGGATAACCGACACCTCTGCCAAAGGTCACCCCAAGTAGTAAGCTACGTTTCATGACTTAGTAGGGGTGCCCGGGTTCGTAGGTAGAGATTTGTCCTGGTTTTGGCGGCGGATGCTTCTCCCTACCTACTGCATGGCAGGCCGGATCAGGAGAGAATGGTTGAGGGAGTCTCTTTGACTTCTCCAGCTGTACTCTCTCGGAACATCGCCTTATACCGCAGTGGAAGAGATGGGTTCATACGTCCTCCTGGACACAATGACACCCAGATTCCTACCCACCCCTTATATCCTTTTCCTTCTCAGAACTTCCTAACCTTCCTTTCCTAAAAAGACCCTCCACAGATCATCCCCAAGGATGACATAGGCCATGAGGGGAATTATTTTCCTCAGGGCCTCCTGTGTGGAGCTATTGTAAAAAAAGTACTGCATTGTCATTGTCTTAATCAAGTCTTCCGCGAAGAGATTATTTGATAAAAATAAAATGAAATTAAACAAACATTTATTACTTCTTAACTAAATGTGCAATGAACCTGCAAATAACCCAAAACCCATAAAACTAAACAAAAAACATCCCCCGTCATCTGATTTTCTACAATCGTAACATTTTGTCGTTAATTTTAAGGAAATACGCAGAAAGGGAATAAAAAATGACTCTGGTTTGAGGATCAGGTGGTCGGTCGGCCGAACCTTCCGATGTGGTTCCTTATTTTTTTTGTGGCTCTTTTTTTATGAAAACGGAATGTCAAGCAACCCAAATTTTTTTGCAGCAAGATATTTAATATTGTCATCTCTGTTTCCAGACATTTCAAATAAATGCACTAGAAAGCGACGATAAACGTATTATATGATGTCAACTTTGAGAAGTAAAATAGTCTCTACAGATAGGCAAAAGGTTTTAACGTTTTATTGTACATCTCTTTTTGTCATACATCACTAAAAGGAGATCGTAATATTGGACGTAGGTTAATGAGGTTGGAATGAATTAATGTTTTGTCTTCTCTGTTATTCCCGTAGAAATTTAAAATTTGTTGTCTCATCTGACATAGAAATGTGTCGACTTTTAGGAAAACATTTTTTATTATTTTATACAGAATCGTCACAATTTTTTAAATATTTTTTACGGATGCAAAAATATATTTTTTAGGAATACCTAAAATTTTGATTTAATGATTGAAGCATTTGAGGAGTTATTGATATTTGAAAGAGCGTTGTAAATTAAAATCGCATCGTGGATCTGGGCGGGTTAATAGAGCAATGAAGATTTTAGGCTTTATTATTAGAATAACCAAACAATTTTGTAACATTGATACTATTCGCATTTTATACATAACGCTAGTGAGAAGCATTTTAGAATATAACTCTACGATTTGGGCTCCACATTACAATATCCATATTCAAGCGATTGAACAAGTCCAGCATAGATTCCTTAGGTATATTAATTTTAAATTAGGTATTCCAAGAGAATCCGTGGACTATAATTTGTTATTAAACTGGACAAATCTCGTAAATTTATCAGATCGCAGAAAAATCTGTGATTTATTAATATTATATAAAATAATTCACTCGGTCTTGGATACCACAGATTTAATAGAACTACCTAATACGATTTCATTGCCCTGGTCGCGCTAACAATAGACTGACTCTACCGTTCTACTATAATAAAACACATACATTATCACATTATTACTCACCAATCAGTCGATTACACATTTTGGGAAATGAATATGCTAACATCGACGACATTTTTTTCTTAAAATTAGCGCAACATAAACATGCACTCAAAAATTATTTTTCCATAATGTAACTTTATATACGCAATATGGACATGTTGAAATGAAATGATGATATTTCTCATTGTTCTTTTTTGTTATTTATTGTTGTGATACATAAAATAATTGTATGTTATTTTTAAGTTTAAACTACTATTATGTAATGATATTATTTTTCTTACTTTTGTACTTTTTTATATGTTTATATGTTTATTTATAAAAGGATATAAATCAATTATTAATATAAATTATTAGGATATAAATTCAGTGGCGTAGCGTGGGGGGGCGGGGGGGGGCGGCCCGCCCCGGGCGGCACTTTTAAGGGGGGCGGCAAATTTTCACAATAAATAATAACATTATCTTGGAAAAATTTAAACCATTTCAAATCATTATTTGAACATGTTCTACGATCCTTTCGTTTACGAATCCAACTCTTTTGTTAATTCATCAAAAATATCAATAACTGTATTTTTTTTAAACTGCGAATTTCGAAATTCGTAGGAAAACCGTACACATATTATGAGAGTAATACTAATTAAAGCTGATAACTCGCAAACAGATTCACTCTTAATTAAGTCAGAATTGTGAACAGAATGTAGATATTAACGACTGAATTTCAGTAGTGTATAAATCTGCTGACACATTTCGAAAGAGACCATTATTTTATTCGAAGTGCAGTTATAAAATTCTAGTTATAGATTATGTACATATGTGCTGCCAGAATCAAAGAGAAACCATTTTTATTTTCTAGGTGTAGTTTTAATTCGGCAAATACAGATTTAATTTGACCCGTCTAATCACAGGAGACGCAAATTATCCCACACATTTAATTTTAAAATAAAATCGTGAAATTATGTCCCACATATTTAATTTTAAATAAATATGTGATTGCAATAAAAAGTTAGATACAGTTTTATAACATTTTTTAAGAAAAGGAATCTGTATTTAAAATTTAAAGTTTATTCTATTTAAGGTATTTTAATTCGAATATTCGCAGGCGTGTATTTTTGAGCCAATTCACATTTCCAATATGAAAATTTTAATGTTTAGAAACAATAATGTTCTAATAAGCACGTCGAAAAAAATTACTTTATCTAGATTTTAGAACAGTTTTGTTTAAATAAAAATGAACATTGCATGGGAAGAACCGGAAATTTTGTGCGCAAACATTGACAGGCAAAAGTTTATAGATATTTTTTTCTTATTATTCGAAGGGTTAAACCAGTTTTCAGGATGTAAAATTCCAATTGAGAATTCATCTGCTGACACAATTCAAAGGAAAACATTATTTTATTCGAAGTTCAGTTATTAAATTCTATTTGCAGACTATGTATGTGCTGCCAGAATCAAAGAAAAACGATTTTCATGCTCTGAGTGTTGTTTTAATTCACCGCATACAAACTGGTTTTGTGTTGAGAATACAACGATAAATTAAATAACGAGTTGCAGATTCATTCTGCATCCAGTGAAGCTTTACATTTGAGTTACATAATGCTGTAAAATTCTGAGAAATTGATTGTTGCGTGTGAAACTATTGTTTGGGGACTCTAACGCAGTATCAATCAATCAACTTTGGAGTAGAATTTATATACATGATTTTCGTTGAAAGAATACTCGTCAAATGTGATTATTAAAAAAATCCGGCTCGTTTATAAATAGGTCGTAATAAAAAAATTGGATTTCCATATCCAACCCCCCCCCCCCCCCCCACCGCTTGAAGTCCCAAATAAGGGGGCGGCGAAATTTTCCTCCGCCCCGATGTTCTGAGTGTAGGTTTAATTCACCACAAACAGATTTAATTAAAACCAGTTTTGTGTTCAGAATGTAAATACCGGCAGAATCAAAGAAAAACCCTTTTCATGTTTTGAGTGTAGTTTTAATTCACAGCGTATAGATTTAATTAAAACCAGTTTTATATTTAGAATGTAATTGCCGGCAGAATTAAAGAAAAACCATTTTCATGTTCTGAGTGTAGCTTTAATTCACCACATACAGATGTAATTAAAACCAGTTTTGTGTTCAGAATAAATGTGCCGCTAGAATCAGAGAAAAACCATTTTTATGTTTTGAGTGTAGTTTTGATAAAACGCATATTTTTTTTATTATAAACCAGTTTTGTGTTATTTGTGTTATCAATATATCAATAAGTTGCCGATTCATCGTGTACCGAGTGAAGTTTTGCATTTGAGTTGCATTCCATACGTATGCGTGATAAAGAAGCAAAATTCTATTACAAGCATGCAATTCTTGATTTCTGAGAGCATTGGAGGACCCACCACTTACCCGCCCTGGTATAGGTAACAGATGGTTACCCCTTCAAGGCTCTTGCAAGGACTCTAATTTTTTTGGTAAAAACGACTCTACATTTGAAAACGAAACTAAACCTCCAATGTCCCTGCATACGTTGTTAGCAAGCAGTATGCAAGTGCTTAGCGGGAAATACAGATACAATATGTGTTAGTATGACAAATTATAGACAAGACAATGGGACAGGTTGGTGAAAGTCCACGAGGTGGCAAGCGCTGGGTGATTGTATCCAGCGTATCCTACAAGCACCTGTTTGGGAGGAAGACACAGTAGATAAGTAATAAGGGCATGGCAAACGGTTGGGAGTCCTCTCCAATCGATTGGCAGTCCCAGCAAGAATGCGCATGGCGTTCGGTCTAGTCGTGAACCACACTCAGCTTCCGCGCCCCTTAGCCGGTTCTTCGGTGATGCCTCAAAGAAAAGTAAATGGGAGATTGGGGGAAAATACCCGACGACCCTAAGGAATTCAGCGTCGAGTAGCCGGAGGCAAGGCGAAGGAGAGCCGAGGTTGCCCCCCCAAACCTAAAGCCTGCACATGTTGCTGGGGGTGGCGCAATTAATTTTAGAGGGCACCGTGCCATCGTCCAACGACTCCTGTTGATGCAAGGACGAGGTCTAGCGCACCCCCAGAAGGGGAAAAAGAAACATAACAAAATAGATAGATGCAGTTCAGTTCAGCCTTCTGAGCGAAGCAAATTAGCATTGTGAGACTAAAAAGAAAAAGAGAACAAAGAAACCAAAACAAACTAAAAAAAAAAGTCGAGTATGTTAGTTGAATCAATAGTGTTCCTTGGGATACGAAGCTGGGAAAAAAATCACACAAAAATGATGAAAAATAATGAAAATAATTAACAGGTATCTCGATAAAACAGCTTAGTTAAATCTAAAAGAAAACCATGTGAAAAAAACAAAAATAACCAAAAAATTTGATAAGTCACATAGAAATAAAAGAAATAGGAACAAAATGTATATAATAGAATAAGATAAAGGTACCTAGGATAGAGATGATATAACAAACAAAAAAAAATGCAGACATAAATCATAAAACATAAAATTCTAGCAGTAGATGTAATAAAGTAAAGAGAATGTCCGTGGATTCAGGAGCAGATACACTTGGCACCTACATGATTTTACAGCTAGTCAGCGACTCTAAGATCAGGCCATCTCTCCACCCAGACTTTCGTAAATTTCCTCAAACACTCAAAGTTCACCTTATTCGAAACGAGATCCGCGTTCCAAGCTGGTCTCGTAGTAACTTGCAAGCCATCGAGCATTTCCTCTCGGGCATCCGTCAAAATCTCGCAGTGCCACAGAATGTGCTCGGCTGTTTGATCAGTATTACCGCAAGCGCAGCTAGAATGGGGTGATAGAGAGAGACTATGAAGTCTCCCTCTGAACTCCCCATGACCGGACAGAAGTTGGGTCACATGATGATCCCTAGTGATGTACGCCCCTTCCATTCTGAGTTTAACTGACGGGAAGAAGGAGAAAGTCCACCTTCCCGTATTTGACCTATCCCAACGTTCCTGCCATTCTCTCAAAGTTCTTTCTCGCATCTCTCTAAGAAGTCCTGGGAGGGAAACCGCTCCACCTGGTATTAGCTCAATACCATGATGGGTGGCAGTTCTTCCTCTTGTTAAAAGCTTCTTTGTTAACACCTCCCTAATTTCAAGATCGATAGGCAAAACGCCGGCCAAAACTGGCAAAGCGTCCGAAGCGACTGTTCTGTACGCACCCGAAAGCGCCAGCAAGGGGACTCGCTGGCCTCTCTTGAGCGCCGAGAGTATTAGTGCATTCTCCAGGCGGTGCTCCCACACAGAGGCCGCATACGAGACTTGCGCCACGTAAGCCCCCCTGTATAGGAGACGGAGCGCTGGAGAGCGCAGTCCCCACTCGGCAGTAGAGATTCTTCTCAATTTCAAAAAGAGGGCCTGGGCCTTACTTGATACGCTTTTAACATGGGTCAAGAATGAGGACGTTCGATCCAAAGTGACGCCTAGGTATTTAGTGTTCTCAACGAATCGGATATTGGTATCTCCCATTTTGATGGTGGGATTTCTACTTCTATTGAGGTTACCCTTCATCAGGAGTCCCATGGTCTTGTGGGGAGCGAAGGTCAGCCGATTTCTCTTTCCCCATTCTAAAGTCACACTTAAAACCTCTTCAGCTTTACTCTCAACTTCCTTTCTACTGTTCCCCGAGACCAGATACAATTTGTCATCAGCGTAATCCACCGAGATACATCCTTCAGGCAAGGGCAGCCTGGAGGAATCGTCAAACAAAATGTTCCAAAACTCAGGTCCAAGGATTGAACCCTGAGGACAACCCATGTTAACTATTCGTTCAATCAGGTAGTCTCCAAAAGAAAGGATGACCGTTCTGTCGCAGAGGTAATCAGCGCAGATCTTGAACAGATTTTGTGGACATTTTCTATTTTTGAGCTTGACAAGTATCATCGGCCACCATGCATGATCGAAGGCACCAGTGATATCGAGGAAGATTCCTATTACGTACTTCTTTTTGCAAGCCTTCACCCAGTCAAGCGCATACGTGATGGCGTGCTCAGTGGACATACCGGGGACAAAACCAAACTGCCGCTCGCAGGGTGGGGATAAGGTTTGACGTAAACGCTGCCTAATCAGTTTCTCCAGGATCTTCCCCAGGACAGGTAACAGGGTGATTGGACGGTACGCTTTCACGTCCGACCTTGGTTTATCGTTCCCCTTCGGTATAATCCTAAGCACGCCCCTCTTCCATTCAGAAGGGAAAGTTCCTCTTCTCATGCATGTATCCATCACCTGGAAGAGCTCCTCCTTGGCGTGGATCCATACTTGCTTCGCTATTATTCCATTGAGCCTATCATGCCCTGGTGCCTTCTTAAGACCCAAACCCTTGATTATCAGCTCGATTTCAATTTTAGTTACTGGTGTCATCCTAACCTCCTGGGCGAGGTTTCTCGGTGGGAGCCGTGACAGATTTCTAATCTGTTTGTGGTGGTCGCTTTCCCCAATTACTGAATCTACAGGAACTAACTTGCCCAGAAGTGTATTGAGAGTGGATGCCACGTCCACACTTTCAACGTTCATTCCGTCCTTTTCGGTTATTACGCTATTCAAATACCGGTCAGAGCCTTTTCCCGTTTTATCAATGGCGCTGTGGATATCCCACGGGTTGGCGTTGCCCACTTCTTGTACCCAATTATGCCATGCAGCTCGTTTCGCTGAGAGGACGGCCTGTTTGAAGGCTTTACGGGAGCCACTGAGTCGTGACTGAAGGGCGTGTGTCTCCTCCTGCGTACACTCGCCGCGTCTGGACACGCTCAGGGCTCGATAGGCTCTCTTATAGGCCCCTTTCAGCGAAGTCAGCTCACTCGACCACCACGGCGTCCTGATAACCGTCTTTGGGTTTGATCTTCCCAAAGATCGCTCGGCAGCTGACACCACGGCTGCATTAAAAAAATTCCCCAAATTATCTGGATCTCTAGCTGCTACGTCGTGAAATCCCCTTAAAGTATCACGTAGAGCATCCCCAAAGTTATCCCAATTCGCCCGGGAGGTTTTGAAGTTCCAGGAGGATCTTGGAGCTTCCGTCTTCTTGACGCCTACCGTAAAAGTTATTAGCCTGTGATCAGAGGCAATTGCGCTTTCATGAACTGTCCACTTTGATATCTTGGTCGCAACAGATCCAGAGCAAAGAGTTAAATCAATGTTGCTCTCACCAGAAGTGTTCGAAAAAGTGGTATAGATACTTTGTTCATTTATTATTGATAGACCTTGCGCCGCAATGAGGTCTTCGACGGCGTCTGAGCGCTCCGTCCTATAATTACAGGAATCGAACCACAGTGGTGAGCGAGCGTTAAAGTCTCCTCCGATAACTATGTTACGTCCTTTAAGCGCGTTTAGGGCGCGCGTCAGACTCAAGATATGTGGCCCTACAGGATTACAATATTTAAAGTAAACTGAGATCAAAAAGATCTCAGTTGTTCCAAATTTAATGGATACGCAGGTTTGGTATTCATTCGACAATCCCACTAGAAGGAGGGGGCTGATCAATGAAGTATTAACCAGAACACCCGCCCCCGGCGAGGTGCCGATTTCGAGTACCGCACCCGGAAAGTTAACTGGTGTCTTACCTAGCCTAGTGTATTGCTCCTGAATTAGCAAGATGTCGATGTTTAGGTCAGACATGACCCGCAGCGCCTCGATTGTGGCCGCCCGTGACCTCTGCAGGTTGATCTGCCCTATGGAGAGAAATTTATTAATATCCATAATCAGTCATTCGGACCTGATTCTCTACGGCTGCTTTCTGGGCTGGGCACGATCTGTCACCCGTGGAGTGGTCAGCCGGTTTCTTGAACCTGGTGCACGTAGCACAGACAGCAGCCTGTGTTTTCTTGGGGCAATCTTGGTAATCGTGGCCGGCTGCGGCGCAGTGTCGGCAAGTTACGACTTCCTGGGTACAGGCCTTAGAGACATGGCCATATTGATGGCACTTAAAACATCGCGTAGCCCCGAGGTAATCACGAGCTCTGCACGCATGCCAGCCAAGAAAACACAGGCCGCTGTCGATGAGAATCTTTCTGGCCTCCGGATGGCAGGTAATAACCATATTCATAGTGCCAGTATCTCTTTTGCCAAACAAAGATACTCTTCTCATCGTACGGAGGTGGTCTTCTTTCGTGAGATTACACTTACCTAATATGTTGTTATCGAATATCTCACTGAAAAGGGGTGTGTCGGACTCTGGTTCTCCCTTGGGTACATCGTAGATTACTATCTTGGGTAACCTACCTTGAGGAGCAACCATTTTTATGCCTTTTGCTGTTAATTTGTCTGCAACTTTTTTTATGTTGGACAGGCCGTTAGGTGAGGTGGTCTGCAAGGCAATACCTGCGCCTTTAATTTTACGCGTTTTCACCACTTGAAAACCATCCTTCTTGGGATCTAGAATCGAGGTCAGGTTTTTCTGCAGCTCTTCAGATGTCTTACCCTCTGGTTGTGTTGGGTAGAAGAGCAGGGTCGGTTGAAGCGCTGGTAATGGTCTTTCGTAACCATTCATCGTAATGGTTTTGGAGGCAGGAGCCCCCGAGGCCGCCACGCCAGCATAAGATTTTATGGGAATAGGGATTTGTCCAGAGGGTTTGGTTGGAGCTAGACTAGTTTGTGATATTATTTTGTCCAATTTTGTCGACATGCTCTTATTTTGGGTCGCTAAGATTTCTGACAGTGTTTGCGCTCTCGAGGTCACCGATGCATGGGCAATTGCAAAGTTTAGCAAGTTTTTTTTTATCTCATCCAAAGATTTCACGACCGTGGCTCGGTCATCTTTATTTAATCTATTTTTGCCTTCGGAGATGGTCTGTGAAATTATCGTCATCTGGGTCCATATTGGGTCAAGAGTTTCAGCATTAAAATCGAAATAATCATTATTCGCTTCCGGCAATATAGAATCTCCCTCTCTCTGGCGCTTTCTGTTGGCTTGATTTGGTGAAGACCTGATTTGTGTAGCGGGATCTACTGATTGCCCTTTTGGTGGAAGGGCTTCCGTGATGGGATCCTGGGATGTTTGTGGCTCGTCAGAGCGACTACCATGGATGCTTGTATACGGGGATTCAACACGACTAGTCGCTCCTGATGACAGTGGTGGTTCTCGTACGCACAACGACCTTTCTAGGGCTTTCATCCTTGGGGAGACATCCTGAGTGGATGGAAGTGCCCTCCTATTTCTGAGAGCAGTTATATATAAATTTGTAGTAGAATTTATAAGCATGATTTTATTGAAAGAGTACTAAGTAGTAAAATTTTCCTCCGCCCCGGGCGGCCGAAACCCACGCTACGCCACTGTATAAATTTATTATCGGATGTTTTGAAAATGTTTTGTCACAGTACCCGACTTTAAACAAGCACATAGAAAAAAACAGATTTTATTAGGTACTAAGTGCCTTACGGAATAAAGAATTTCAATGATGTCAAAAAGCTTATTAAGATTTAAAAAAATAATAATAATTAATATTTCAAAAATTACGATTTCGCAAAGTTAAAAGTAAGAAAAAATATATTTATATAATTTGTTTATTTATATTTTATATGTTTATTTATAAAAGGCAGTATAGCCGTTTATGTATTTAAAATAAAAAAAAAATAATAAAAAAATTAAACATTGAGGCAAGCTCACAATGTTTTGGTTTTCCCTGGTCGATGCAAAAAAACATTGTGGTCCCGACTCAATGTTTTTGTTTTTGTCGGATGTTTTGAAAATGTTTTGTCACAGTACCCGACTTTAAGGGTATTCCTTAAATATTTTTAGAAACTTTTCACCGATAGATGGTGCTATTTTCAATATCGTCTAATAAAACACTTTTAACACGTTATGCTTTTTAATATTGAGATGAATTATTGATTTGCGGCCGTATATAAGTAATATTAATCTGTATAAATTTTTTTTGGTACCTAAAATTTCATAATCGAAGAAAACGGCTGAAAAATACACAATTTTATTGCATAAAATACGTTCAAAAGACTTTTCTCACAGCTCCGCGCGCGTTGGTACAGAAGCACATTTGCGAAAAAGAGTGAATGTCAAATATTATATGATATTTCGCACGGGTTGAAGAGAGACGGAAGAAAGAGGTTTGTTAAAAATCGGGCAATTCAGTAACTGAATCAACGCGTGGGGAGATTGATAAAAGGAGCCAGCTGTGAATAAAGGCATGTGTGCCGGGAGCTGGCGTTAACTGGACTCTTTTTTTAGAGGCCGCTTTTGCTAAATAGCTAAGGGCTCTCCTCTCGACGCAACATAGAGTCCCTGCATGCATCTCGTTCTAGCGGCTCTTTAACAAACGAGACAGCGCTAGTTCGCGCAACCCATGCTCTCTGCGTGAAGCGTGTCGATGCCAAGCGATGTAGGTACATACCTACAAGCATTCTCTCGGTTGTTTGCTCGCAGATATTGTGTGAATAAGTAAAAAAGTTACATTTTTTCTTGTATTTCTGTGGGGCGCATTTATCAAACCAACGAAGGGGTTAGAATTGTCAGAAGGAGAAACAAATTAGTTGGGTGCTCAAGTCAGGATCTGTTTTGCTTCCCTTTTACAACAAAATACATAATAATATAGGTAGACATTGTGATGTTATTTTTGTATCAACATCCTGCACTGCCGTGATATTTGAGTGACAAGACACTGCCTACAGTGTGCATATGAAGTCATTTTTCACATAAACAAAACTTTTTGTATTTTTTTAAATATATTTTATTTTCACAAATGATAAACATGTCATGTTAAGGGAGATGAGGATTAAAAATAAAACTTTTTTTGTACAAATATCTTATACACAGTGTCCGTAAACCAGGGCTGGGCAAAATACATGCTTTGCTGTAATTGAAATACAAATTACAAAATAATTTTTCGCATGTATTTAAAATACGAAATACAAAATACTTTCAAGTCATGTATTTGAAATACAAAATACAGTATTTTAACCATTTTTTAATTTAAAATACAAAATACATTTGATTTTGGTAGAACCTTTGGTTGCAATAAATTGTCGTAACTGCCCTGTAATTGGTGAGTATTCATAGAAGCAAAGCTAAGCAGAATGAAACAGAGACGTGCAAAAATTGATCAATCATATTGTTCAGAAGACACATCTCGTCTCCGCTCCACATTTAAAGTTTTGTGGTACAGGACTTAGGTGTTAGATAATAGCACTAGTTCCCGGCATGCGTTGCAATGCCATATTAAAAGAAATAAATTTTTTCTCCCTGCATGTTCTTTCCCGTGCGTCCCCGTTCCCCTCCCGCATCCCCTTCCCCTCCCGCATTCCCCTTCCACCTTCCCCGTCTACCCACTCTCCCCTCCCGCTCCCCCGTCCCGCCAACCCCTCTCCCGCGTTCTTTATATTCACTCCCAGTACAATCAGTTTTCAAACAACTCGCGTGCCAGCTATTAAAATTTTTTTGATTCAAATTTTCATTTTTCACATTGTTGAAAATTGAGGCTACCGGTGGCAAAAATTGACCTACTACCGCCATCTATGGGGGGTTTGAGCAAACTCCCATGGGCTGACCATTTCAAATTAATGGTGTGAGTCTCTGCTAGGCTTAGGAATCTGCCTTAACTACGAGTTAGGTGGACGCCATATTTGTTGCGACTCGAGTATTGGTAAACACTTGCAAAACGTCAAATGTATGGTTTTAAGTCTATGAATGTGTGCAGTTTTTTGTTTACTATAAAAATGATAGCACCTGATTATTGTGGCTTCTTTCCTACGCAAAGTTTAACAGTAAAACAACTGCCAGTGTTTTTGGCCCGGTGCATACAATATTAACACCGTTATTTTATACATTTCTACAACATGTCACAGTGAATAAAAAGTGAAGTTTTTTGCAAAAGGAGTTTATTATTTAAAAGGACCCTAACAATTTTAACATGGGCCTTACGATCCGGATGGCAATCAGAGGATTGCTAAATTAAAAACAAGAACCAGCTGCCAAAAAACAGATGACCAAAATTAAAATACCGGAATGACAAAGATGAATAAAGGAAGACCATGAACCGCCACGGAAATGAGATAAGTGTTTAGTTGCCTTCCCACCCGTTCCCACATCCCTTAACACCTATTTAGACCTGTAGTTTTTTAACAAGATTAATCCCGTATATATCGTATTGTAAAAAATAAAATCACTACCCACGTAAAGTTTTTATGCAAGTCATGATTATCAATTGATGTTTGAACAATAGGTTCTCAATTAATAATTGCCAGGAATATTGTCGTTGTTATCTTTCACGCAGGTAGCTTCTCAAATAAATAAATACGCATTGTCGGAACATATTTTATCATAGCAAAATGGATAAGATCAAGTCTTTAATAGCCAAGAGAGGCGTGATCAAAGGGAAATTGACACGGTTCGCGGATTCTTTAAATTCATTGTCCGCGAATGAGATTAAACTGAGGTACGACCGAATTAAACCGTTGTTGGATCAATTCGAATCTATACAAGACGAAATTGAAATTTTATCAGATGAGGAGCGGGAGAATTCAGTCCAGCGTGAAACATTCGAAAATCAATATTTTTCCGTATTGGCAACTGCCAAGGAGGCGATTATGTCAATCGAGCAGGGTAGGGTCGAGATCAAACTTCCAACTCTCCAATTGAGAGAATTCGATGGAAATCAAAAGGAGTGGGTAAATTTCGTTGAAACCTTTAAAACTTTGGTTCATAATAACAGTTCCTTGAGCAACGTCCAAAAATTCTTTTACTTGCAATCTACGCTGAAAGGGAACGCATTGAAAATAATTGCTAATTTAGAAGTTTCGGAATTAAACTATCTTTCGGCCTGGGAGTTGTTGCATGACAGATTTGCTAATCTCAGGGCTACCGTACATAAACATATCCAAACGCTATTTCAATTAAAAGATATGAAACATGAAGAGCCTGTAGCATTAAGGTATTTAATTGACGAAACCAATGTAAATTTAAAGGCATTACAAAACATCGGGGTCAAAGTAGATCAGTGGGATCCTTTGATTATTTACATAATTTCAAATAAATTAGATGTAGCTACCCGAAAAAATTGGGAACAATATACATTGCAAGGTGAATTACCTACATTAAAGGAATTCATGAAATGTTTATCTACTAGGGCGCAAGTATTGGAGCTCATGAATGTTTCAGAGAAAAAATATTCTAACCTACATAAAACGCAAATAGGCAACAATAATAACCAAAAAGATTCATCGGTATTCTTAGCAGTAAAAGCAAACAATTGCATTTATTGTAATGAAAAAGGTCATCAAATTTATTTTTGCAAAAAATTTCTAAAATTAAAATTACAGGATAGGATTGATGCTACGAAATCAATCCGGGCATGTTTTAAATGTTTGAGGTTGGGTCATCGAGCACAGAGTTGCAAGACAAACCTAATCTGCAAAATTTGTGGCAAGTATAGCCACAATACTCTACTACACAGGGAGGTACCTCCGCCGGAGACCTCAAATATGGATGCTAATAACGAGGTTATAGTATCGAATTTTTCTGCATCGGAAAAGGCAGAAAAAATAATATTATTGTCAACCGCCTACATAGGAATTGTGGGGGCCAACAATAAAATGTTTAAGGCTCGCGCCCTGATTGATTCTGGCGCGCAGAGTAATTTTATGAGAGCTGAATTTGCTAATAAATTAAATTTACCATGTGAATGGATAAACAAACCCGTGTCTGGGATCCATAATAATATTACACATATAAAAAGGAGAATTTCGGTGGAGATGACTTCGCTTAATACTGATTATAAATGCGAAATATCATGTCTGATTTTACAGGAAATTACAACCAATTTACCACAAGTGACAATGGCGAAAAAAGAGTTCAAACTACCACCAGGACTGGAGCTGGCAGACCCGAACTTCAATATAGCTGCACCCATCGACATCCTGTTGGGCGCGGAGAGCTTCTGGGAAATGCTAAGCAACAATAGATTGAAACTCGAGTCAGGACCAACGCTTCAACGTACGCAACTGGGTTGGATTGTGTCCGGTCCGATAAACGTGTATCCCAAACAAAGGCCTGTATCAGATTTTTGCAGTTTATCTATAAATAAGTTGAGTCATCAAATAGAAAAATTTTGGAAATTGGAAGAGATTAATTCCACTAAAATTCAAACTCAAGAAGAAAAGGCTTGCGAAGCCAGTTTTGTTAATACTCATACTAGAGAAGATGACGGTAGATGTGTAGTAAGTTTACCGCGTCGGGCATACATTGATCAGTTGGGAAACTCATTGCTCACTGCCGAAAAGAGATTTAAAAATATGGAAAGAAAATTTGTGTCACATCCCGAGTTGAAGACACAATATGTAAAATTCATGCGTGAATATGAAGAATTGGGACACATGGAGGTGTGTGACCAGTCAAAAGGGGATCGTGAATCCTATTTTTTACCGCATCACGCTGTAGTGAAGGAATCCAGCACTACTACTAAAGTGAGGGTCGTTTTTGACGGCTCCGCCAAAACCTCAAATGGAATTTCCCTCAATGAAGCCTTGATGACAGGACCTGTTATACAAAAGGATCTATATAACCAACTATTGCATTTCAGGAAACATCAAATAGTCATGACTGCCGACATCGAGAAGATGTACCGCCAGATTAACATGTGTGAAGATGACCTTGACCTGCAGAAGATAGTATGGCGCGAGTCGCCACAGGATGTGCTCAAGCATTATCGTCTGAAGACTGTGACTTATGGGCTGGCACCTTCCTCCTTCTTGGCCACGAGATGTTTAAAGCAAATTGGTATGGATAATAATTTAATTTTTCCTAGCACTAGTCGGGTCATAGAAAATGACTTCTATATGGATGACTTGTTAACGGGAGCAGATGAGCTGGAATCGTGTAAGAAGTTAAAAGAAGAACTGATTAGCATCTTGTCATCTGCGGAGATGACGTTGAGGAAGTGGAGGTCCAATGCCTTGGAATTGTCAGCCGAGTCGGGCCAAGCTAAGTGTGCCGATTCAGACAATTCCGACAAAATTATTACTGACAATCCAAAGACTGAGAAAATATTAGGATTAACATGGAACAATGAATCTGATTACTTTTCTTATGTAATAATGAAGCCATCAGGTCCAACCGAGAGCAAACGAGAGATATTGTCTTGCATAGCATCAACCTTCGATCCATTGGGACTCCTAGGACCGATAATAGTCATAGCCAAATTGATAATGCAAAGGCTGTGGCAGTCCAAAGCAGCGTGGGATGATCAATTAAATAATGAAATATTAGCACCCTGGAGGACCTACCTGCAAGATTTAATTCAGCTAAATGTGTTGAAAATACCAAGAAAAATTATTTGCAAGCAAGCAAAGGAGCTACAGCTACACGGTTTTTGCGATTCGTCTGAGAAGGCTTTCGGAGCCTGTATTTATATGGTGTCAGTGGACCACAGCGGTAAGTGGCATTCACATTTAATAACATCCAAATCAAGGGTAGCACCATTAAAGTGTATTTCACTGCCTAAGTTGGAGCTGTGTAGTGCTGTACTACTGGCGAAATTAATGAAAACTATAAAACAAGCACTAAATATAATGGAGATCAACACATATTATTGGTGTGACTCTACGATAGCGCTGTGTTGGCTGAAAGGTCAACCTACTCGTTGGAGCACTTTCGTGGCTAATCGAGTTGCCGAAATACAAGAACTGAGTGATCCAGATCAATGGAGACACGTATCATCATCCGACAATGCAGCGGATGTACTGTCAAGAGGAACTACTGCAGATAAATTGATAAATTCTACAATATGGTGGAATGGACCAAGTTGGTTGACTGACGGAGTCAACGATTGGCCTATATCGAACATTTCCTGTTCAAACCCTCCGGAGCTCAAGAGCAAAAATATTCTATTATCTACAGATATTCAAGAATGGGAAATATTTGGAAAATTTTCCTCATTTATCAAATTGAAAAGGGTTACAGCATATGTGCTGCGGTTTGTGAATAACTGCAGAAATATTAAAAGTAAAATATCGGGTAATTTAAGTGTAGCTGAACTAGAGGCAAGTTTGAATTATCTACTGAAATCAGCTCAGGCACATGCCTTTCATAAGGAGTTGAAGACATTAAAAAATCAAGGAAACGTCAACAAAGATAGTAACTTAAAATCCCTTCATCCTTTTTTACGTGATGGTCTTATACATGTGGGCGGTAGACTAAATTTAGCTACACACCTATCGTACCAACAAAGACATCCAATTATATTGCCAGCTAAGCATAAGCTGACCGAATTGATTATACGTCACTATCACTATGTAAACTTGCACGCAGGACCTCAAGCCCTATTAGCTGAAATAAGATTAAAGTTTTGGCCTATTTTTGGGAAAAATACTGTTAAAAAGATATTACATAAGTGTATTGTGTGTTTCAGGTGTTATCCTCGTACTGGTAACCAAATCATGGGCAACTTACCGAGCGAAAGAATCACACCGAGCCGACCGTTCGCTGTCACGGGGGTCGATTTAGCCGGACCGATTCCAACCAAAAGTGGGCCACTGCGGAAGGCTCCGCTCGTGAAATCGTATTTATGTATTTTTGTCTGTTTTTCCACAAAAGCGGTTCACTTGGAATTAGTTTCGGATTTATCTAGCAATGCTTTCTTGAACAGTTTAAAGAGGTTTATATCCCGCAGGGGAGAACCTGATAAGATCTTTTCCGACAACGCTAGCAGCTTTCGGGGAGCCTGTAACAGGCTCAAGGAGCTGTATACCAACTTGAGGGAAAACAACGACGAAATTCAAAATTATTTAGCCAACAGAGGTATAGAGTGGAGGTTCATAACCCCTCGAGCCCCTAGTCAGGGAGGGCTGTGGGAAGCTGCGGTCAAGTCAGCAAAATTTCATTTGTATAGAGTCACTAATAATTCTGCTTTAACCTTTGAACTTTTGTATACTTTAATTTGTCAGATTGAGGCCTGTCTAAATTCCCGTCCATTGACTTCCTTGTCTGATGACATCCACGATTACCAACCCCTCACCCCAAACCATTTCCTTATAGGCACTAAATCCTCTATCATTCCGGAGAGAGATGTCCGAGCCATACCAGACAACAGACTGACCCAATATCAGAGAATCCATGCGCTAATGTTATCCTTTTGGTCTAGATGGAAGCGAGAGTACTTGATGGAACTACAAAAAAGGACTAAATGGCAAACCAGTAATCAACGGGCACTGCAAAAGGATGATCTGGTTATTCTGAAGGAAGATAATTCACCTCCACCATTATGGAAAATGGCGCGAGTCATATGTACAAATCCCGGCGCGGATGGTGTAGTACGAGTGGTTACCCTGAAAACCCCTCAAGGAATCTTTGTCAGGCCTATCACAAAGATATGTCTGATGCCTCTGGATCCGGAAGCTGAACCTGTAACGGACACCCCGGACCCCTCCGTTCAGTCCGGACACCCTGGACGGCCATGATGAATAAATTCAAAAAAAACCTTTTTAGGGTGAAGATATTAAAAAAAAGACCCTTTAAAGGTACCAAACTCAGGAACAACATGACGACCTATAAATTGATGACGCACCCCGCACTGTGGTGCTTATCTCGTGGACTGCACCTGGAGCAGATCAAAACAAATGAACTTGAAAAAAAAGACAATTGTGTTGTGTTCTATTATAATATTATTTTGTGTTGAATTATTATTTAAATATGTGAAAAAAAAAAAAATATTTTGTTTTGGGTTAATTTAAGTTTATGTAGTTAGTTTAGGTTAATCACTTTAAAATCCAACTTGTGAATGTATAATTTTAAATAATAGTATGATAATCAGTGCAGTATTGTAGTTTAAAAAAAAAAAAAAAATAAGTTTTTGGCTGCTAATTTAATAGGTTAAATTATTTATTGGTATTGGTACAGTATTTAGATTTAGGAATTGTTTTTTTTTTTTTTGCCTTGGTAGTCTCCTTCTGTTTTTGTTGTTTTCTTGAAGGCTTCATAAATCCATAAAGTTGATTTATGAATCCCGTGGCGGCCGACCATGTTGAAAATTGAGGCTACCGGTGGCAAAAATTGACCTACTACCGCCATCTATGAGGGGTTTGAGCAAACTCCCATGGGCTGACCATTTCAAATTAATGGTGTGAGTCTCTGCTAGGCTTAGGAATCTGCCTTAACTACGAGTTAGGTGGACGCCATATTTGTTGCGACTCGAGTATTGGTAAACACTTGCAAAACGTCAAATGTATGGTTTTAAGTCTATGAATGTGTGCAGTTTTTTGTTTACTATAAAAATGATAGCACCTGATTATTGTGGCTTCTTTCCTACGCAAAGTTTAACAGTAAAACAACTGCCAGTGTTTTTGGCCCGGTGCATACAATATTAACACCGTTATTTTATACATTTCTACAACATGTCACAGTGAATAAAAAGTGAAGTTTTTTGCAAAAGGAGTTTATTATTTAAAAGGACCCTAACAATTTTAACACACATATTAAACATATTTTTTTTGTATATTATAAGAACATTAATCAAATCTGATACCTAACATGGGTAGGTAACTATTTAAAATATCTATAATTTCAAAAATCCATAGACAATTCTTTTGTTACAAAAAAAAAACAGCTGCCAGCTAAATTCAATTTCAGTTAAAATAGTAGTTAAGTTTTTTGAAGTTATCCAATTTTCTGCTTAATTTTCTGAATTTTTCTATCCGTCAGAACCTTCTACAAAGTATTAGAAAACTTTAAAAAAATCAATGAAATAGGTAAAGTCGTTCTGAAGTTATGGAGTGACCAGGGGAATCAAGGATTCATTTTTATATACATAGATAACATTTATATAGCGCAATTTTGTGTTACCTCACTTCAAGTGCGCTCTACAGTTAAAAATAATCTAGTATTCAGTCTAATTATTCATGTAGTGCTTGATCTAATACAACGATACAAAAATGTTCAATGCAAAGCAATGACAAGTATAATATAATTTGATTCAAAATGTACACTAACAGTGCTATTATAGCACAGGACAATAATAATAACTAGCATGACATAAAAAAAGTACAGTACATTATAAAGCAATGATAAGAGAACTACAAATAATCATTAGTAAGAGTGCTATAGCACAGGAAAATAGGACAATATTCTAGGATAGCATTTTTGTCTATGTTTTATCTATGTATGTCAGTTTATTTTTCATTAGCAGTATTAAGATCGCTAAATGTATTTCAAAATGTATTTTGAAGCCATAAGTATTTGAAATACAAATTACAAAATACCTTAGTAGCAGGTAATTGAAATACTAATTACAAAATACATTTTTAGGAAGTAATTGAAATACAAATACAAAATACGAATTTGTATTTCAAATAAAATACGTATTTCAATTACAAGTAATTCAAATAATGCCCAGTCCTGCCGTAAACTAGTGGTAAAACTGGTGAATCTCCATCCCAAAAAACTTTTTTCGGTCTGAACACATCGATTTCTTATTTTCGGCAAGTAAACATTTACAGCCGGATGCACGCTTAGGTAAAGTACGCGGGTTTTGGCTTTCTGATTGGCATTGAGTTGGCGCTTGAGTGGCCGACTGGCACAGGAGCGCCGACAAAAGTGTGACATGTTTTTTTTAATGAAATACGAACTTTCCGAGTTTCGAAAAACCTCACAGTAATTAAAAATCTTCTACTATCATCACAGTAAGTGGAAATCGTTGCCTCGGTCGTGATGGAAGAATTAGCGAGCTGAGGAATTAAACTCACGACGCCTGGGTGGGAACCAGACGCAATGTTTACTCGGCAAGTGACCGGTCTTATTTTTAATGTATGAGACCGTACATAGTAAAAGCAGGTTCAGATTTTTGCCTGCAAGACTTGTGTAGTGTACATGAGAAGTGTCAAAATGAATTGTTGTTTTTTACTCAAAATATTCAGAATTCGCAGACAATGGAGGAATAGAAATACCATCTACTATAATATTATTAAATCCCTGCTTAAAATTTTAAATATGAACCCCCATGCCGGTCCTAGCGAATAAAAACTTCTGTCATGAATATCTGTTCTTATCGTTAATTTTTTCTGACAGTGAAGCATTTTTTTATTTACTTATTTCTTTAATTCTTTCCACATATTCTGTCCATATTTCTGTTTTTTTTTATTTTTTTTTTTTATTGTAAGTTCCTTTTTCATTCAATGGCTGTTTTATATGTTTTTCCGAAAGCTTGAATTGATCTACTTTATCCAATAATTAATTATCTTTGTCACTGAGAAGGTCCATAGTTTTTATCGTTCTGCCGCTTCTAGGTTCATTTCAGCAAAAAGTTTCTTCATCAATTTTTTTTTCTATACACGATATTAGGCGATGTTTTAGATATTTAAGTAACTTGGCCGAATATAGAACTTTAGGTGATACAGTAATATTTTTACGAGATTTCAGCATTTTAATTTCTCTCTCTGAATCTGAATATTTGTTTACTTTATTTCCGCGCCAGTGTTTGTGAGAACTAAAAGGTATAATATAAAGGTATACAAAAATAAGCTATTATAACTTTTATAACTTTTTAATCTCTCTAATTAATACACACCAGTGAAACCTATCATTGGTTCAATAACATATACATATGTAAATACACCTAAGTAAATAATGTAACTGTTGGTTTTCCAAATAAAATAAAATAAAATAAAAATTTTTGAGCAACATTAAATACGAACCACCCTATATCCATCGAGCGATATGGGTGATCGAACAAGCATAAAATTGTTGACAATTACTACACATAGGCAACTAACTGGCAGAGGAAGGACACAAGTAGAAATGAGATCCTTGAGGTGTATGTGTGGTAAATCCGTGTATGATTGTTCTATAAGCGTCAAATAGATAATATTATAAAGTATGTGTTTAGGTACTAGGTACCCAGGTAGGTATATCAAGAAAGAATGCAAGACTAAAACCGGGATTCCACATGATTTATTTCATAAAATCTATGAGAAATATCCCTATTGAGAACCGGCTTTCTGTACAATAGAAACCCAAAATTGAATCGGCTTCAACTTTCGTTCTGTGAAATCTAACAATTTTTTCCGTTATTGTGATACCTACTAACATTATACCTAGTATAGGTAGTGTCTCTTGAGATCATTTTTCGCAAAAAACCGGCGCAATCAATCAATCGGCGAATTAATTATTTGAGAACAAACAGTCGAAATAAAAGTAACTAACAACTAACTACCATCACGCCGTTTCTCCGCAGGGGTAGGCAGAGAGGACGGACCGCCAAACAACTCGGTCTTGGCACACACTCTTTGCCTCACTCACATTCATACATCGTTTCATACATACTCTTCTATTATTCTGACTTTTGACATGGCCCGTCTCAAGTATCCGATTCACTTGATCGTGCCATGTCTTCATCGGGCGTCCCCGACTTCTTCTACCATTCACATTTGCATTATATATTCTTTTTACACTAAAGTAGAGATGTATGATCGCGTTTTCTTCCCATTCACTTTCAACTCTGACTCTACCCATCCTAGGTACCTAGGTATCAGCGACAAAACGGGGATAGATAATTAGTCAAAATTTAACAATACTATAATAATAATTATAACATATTATAACCTAACTATAGAATGTACCTAGAAAATGTGGATAATGAGTAAGATTAAGAAAGGGGCCCTTATATGGTTTGGGCTTGTAGAGCGAATAAATGAAGAAAGTAGGTAGGTACCTAAGAAGGTAGGTACCTAGTGTAAGAAGAATATATGACGTAAATGTGAATGGTAGAAGAAGTCGGGGATACACGAGGAAGACACGGCACGATCAAGTGAATCAGATAATTTAGTCGGGTCATGTCAAAAGTCAGAATAACAGAAGTGTATGTATGAGACAATGTATGAATGTGAGTGAGGCAAAGAGTGTGTGCCAAGACCGAGTTGTTTGACTGAGTAATTCCTGTATTCCAATTCGCCGTGCTGACGTTTCATCCCGTTTGCACTAAGTCTTGGATTCACTCTCTTCCCGGAATAGCTTTGTTTCTTATAAAGGGCACGCCTCATTTTTATAGAATAACAATAATGCGCTGCACAAAAGTTGGTTATTCTTGTAGGCAGTAAAGTCTTCAAACTTCTAAACCCTTGGCAACAGACATCAGAGAGAATAGTAGGTAACCAGCTCGATCTATGCATTTTATTGTTTAGCACGTCTCAATAACAAAAGAACTAGGCAGGCGTCTAGTGATAGTTACAGATTTAAGAAAGTTCTAAATAATTACAGTCGCTGTCACCATAATTATATAGTTAATTTTACCTTTTTTACTGCGTGCCCTTAACCGCAAATGTTCTTTGCCCCAAGTAATACTGGAACATTCATAAAAAAGCAAAACGAACATTCTATCAGAATAACAAATCAAGCCACGCAAATTGGCATTTTTACTACAAATATACTGACCACTTTAACGCCGTAGGAATGGGTTGAAAGCGTGCACGTGAAACCAATGGCTCTCACATAGGTTTGTCTCCTTCTAATACAGATTAGTGCATTTTAGCTGGCGGTTTTTGCATAAAATAATTACTTTTGTTAATTTAATAACTTGGTTATTATTAGTGATAGAACAGTGAAATTTTGGTTCGCGGTAATGTCATTATTAGTATTATTTTTCGGCACTAAAATAAATAAAAGGTTATCTGTAGTTTTCAAATGCGGCTGAAAAATAGATTGTATGGGAATTGTCACATCTGTTTCACCTTAAACAAGCACATAGAAAAAAAACAGATTTTATTAGGTACTAAGTGCCTTACGGAATAAAGAATTTCAATGATGTCAAAAAGCTTATTAAGATTTAAAAAAATAATAATAATTAATATTTCAAAAATTACGATTTCGCAAAGTTAAAAATACGGTTGGGGTAAATTTAATAGTGGGGTGACGTTTGATCATGGTTTCGAAGTCTCCGAACGCCGCCGCCGATACAGCATACAGCGCTGTCACGGTAATATCATTTAAATACCTACAATACTTGCAGAACTTAATTATTAAATTCTAACTTAAGGGTTGCTAACTCGCGGGTTAATTCTCGAAATTGCGGGGATTTTTTAAGATTTGTCAAGAATTGGGTCTTTTGCGGAGAGAACTTTTTTGCGAGGCATTTCTTGATTATCCAACCATATTGATAAATATGAACACTAGGTGGAAGATTTCAGAGTTTATTTTATGGCAGCACTATACCATTGACGGTACTGTATCATTGACGGCCGGCGTGGTCTAGCGGTAAATAAATTTTATTTGATTAATTTGTGTTATTTCACAATTAATTCATTAAAAATAATATATTGTGTATTTGCGGCACGTTCTTAAATGGAAGATACTTTTAGTAACGCCCTGGTGTAAGACCACCATTCAGAATTGAAACGTTACTTGAAATTACTTTTAGCCGTCTTTGGTGACCAGATCCGAATAGCCAGGTACTTCCCCACCTTCCTCTTCTTCTTCCCATCTCCTTCCCCTCCCCACTATCTTCACAACATACCCTGATCGGGGATGCCATAGTCTCAACTGGCTCCAGACAGGGACATGTGAGGTATTCAGTATTCATATAGAAAAAAAAAATTCTAAACAATAAGAGAGGGAAGATTCCTGAAAAGCGTGACCCGAACTCCAAAAGTGTCTTATTGGAATCCGCAACTTCCCGTCCCTGTCATTACTGCTCATGTTACTATTTTCCAACGCTTCCGTTGAGAGATAATTTAGTGGAAAATAGAAATCGCCTTCACACAGATACTGTTGTAGCGTTGAAGTTTGAAGTTTAATCCTTTCATCAAAATGTTAACCAAAAATGTGACGTGTTTTAGTAATAAGTGATTAAAAGTAGGAAAATTATTTATATCACCTGTATGTACTAATATCTCTTTAATAATCGTTGTTCTAATTTGTTGTACACTTTAGGATCCTTTAATGTTAAAAAAGTCTTATATGTATGGTGTAAATTGCTTACTAATGTAGTGTTTATGAAAGACACATAGTTTCAATTGATATAGTGTTGCCGTTGGGTTTAGAGCCCCAGTCAAGTTCGGACAGATGTCCATAGACAGATGTGTCAGTAAGAGCAGTACATCCCAGCACTGTACGTGTCGAATTGCCAACAACACGAATGCTGCCGAGGTTTACCGAACGGCCACTGCTTGTGGTAACGGTCAACGGTCAACAACCAGCTTAGATTCAATTCTAATTTAATATTTTCATGCATTTCATTATTTTTGCATCTTGCTAACATGGCTTATTTGGTTGAAAACTATTTTTTTTAATTATGTTTGTAAGAACATGTTTTAATATTGTTAATGTTCTTAATAAACTTAAATAAAAAATAAATTAATTAAAAATGTGATTTCATTTGAATTTTGGTCTACTTTGAAAGCAAAATTATTACAAAATAAATTTGTGGGGAAATCTGATCCCCAAAAATATTTGGGATTTTAAACATTAATTGCGGGTATTTTAGAACATAAGCACTGGCAACCCTGCTGAACAATGAACGTCAAGGTGACAGGTGACATTTCTCCTCGTCGTTCCGTTCTTTTACCATAGATTTGTTTATTATGGACAATTTACACGCAAAAGAAGTGTTTTATAGATAATTAGTGAATTATATCGTTAACGTATACATTAAGAGGTGTTCAGACATCTAATATAAAATATAACCGCTAGAAGGTATCTGTTGAACCGCGAGCGCTTATGTTTCGTGGCGTTCACACGGTGCAGATAAAATATTTCTTCCTATGGTAGGAGAGGGGGTCAGTTGAATTAGCGAGCGGCCACGGCCACGGAGCGCGCATTTTTTGTACTGAATCTATAGAGTTGACATCTGGGCTAAAGTTCGGTTTATGGGGGAAATTCCTAAAACATAAAACTAGTTATTTTTATACTAATTTTGGGTCGGGGAATCCGAATCTGAAAGAATTAGGCGGCGGCAAGCAATATTAACTGAGTTACACGACTTTAAAAAATTTTATACACACACAGGAAAATAGTCATTTTGGAAGCATTCTGATTCCTAGAAACTAAAACTGCCGTTAAACTACTTGAAAACAGGGATATTTTTTTGCCGTGACGCGAGCAGGCGGTATAAAGGGGCACAAACCATGTTACACAAACCTAGCGTTAGGTTAGGTTAGGTTACGCATTTTTAAGACTACGAATTTTCATACTTTTGGTTTAAGAATACGGCCGTTGAGATAGTCGTAATTCATAATATAGGGATAAATATTTTTTTTGAGAGCTGGTAACACTGCCGGCACATGTTTTTGTACATTTCTTGTTTTCTATGATTTTCATACTTCGCGTGTCAAAATGCTACCGAGATGATGGCTCGGACTGCGGACTCTGCAAAGAAGCGTTAAAGGTGAGGACGGTTCTTTCCTTTACTAAAGTAAGGAAGCTTGCTTCCTCAAGATAATTTTAAGGATCGACTCTGAATACGGGTGTTAGAGTTACACGAAGCACATCAATGGAAGGCATGTTGGGAAGATTGCTTCCGTTAATGGAGACTAAGATTATCATTTCGATTGTGCATAAAGCAAGGAGTGTTTGCCAAGATAGAAAGGTGTGGCGAGCCATCCTCTCATATGAATTGATAATGAATGCACTTCCCGTATAATAACACATATTTCGTTGAGAAAACATTTTATTATTTTATTGAATAAGAAGATAACACTAATAATCAAAACGAACTCATCAAAGAGAACAAGACACAGAAAAATGAAAAAGATAATGGTCGCAACTGGGACTCGAACCTAGAACCTCTCGTCTAACCGGGACGGGTGCTTCTACCGATTCGGCCATTGCCACCTTCCATCAAATCGTCATATTTGGCAATCTCATATTTCAAATCTTAGAATTGCATAACAATATTATCTTCAACTAATTTTTCCATATTTTGTCGATCCATAATCGGTAGAACAGCGTAAGCGCCAAACAGTAAATTGTTGAGAAGAAGGTTCTTTTTTAATTAACTTTCTTCAAAGTTAATTAAAAAAGGATTTTCGTTAGTTGGGATTATTAATCTTTGGTTACTGCCTACATAAAGCTGACAATACAATTATCTGAATGCCTTCGGCTTCAGTTGTTGAGATAGTAGCTGTAACGCTGTTTTACCTATGACCCTGGCAGATTTTTGCCCTGGGAAATGT
This sequence comes from Limnephilus marmoratus, assembly GCA_917880885.1. Classification (NCBI taxonomy): domain Eukaryota; kingdom Metazoa; phylum Arthropoda; class Insecta; order Trichoptera; family Limnephilidae; genus Limnephilus; species Limnephilus marmoratus. Next base: position 42,064,596 of record OU862907.1, on the reverse strand, counting down.
CGCATACGCTATTTAGAGTACATAATTATTTTTGAAATATTTATCACGCGATCTTGAAAGGTGAACTAAACTAAATAAAATAGTTCCATGATAGTTGATCCAAAAGTTGTACGGCCGTATAACCAAAGTCGATAAACTTGTATCTGCAGGCATCTTGATTGAAAATCCGTTGAAATAATATTTTTACAAACAATAATTTCGACTCTCCGAAGGAGCATGCGATAATAACAAAATACGACATACTTATACGTGCAGTCGGCTTAGCAAAAAACCGCTGTATTACATTTTTTATCTGAATACAACACCAGAGGCCCACCTTCACCAACCGTCTGGAGCCAGTGAGACAATGGCCTTCCCAATTTTGGCATGTTATGAGGCTGAAGATAGTGGGGAGGGGAAGGAGATGTGGAAATATACCTGGCTATTCAGATCTAGTTACCAAACACCGCTAAAGCAATTTCAAGTAATAAGTCCAATACCTACACACTACACACCAGCGCATAAATACAAAAAATATGTTGTGAGGTTGAAAGTAGTGGGGAGGGAAAGGAGATGTGGAAAATGTAACTGGATATTCAGATCTCTACACCAAATACGGTCAAAGCCATTTCAAATAATAAGTCATAAATACTTCTATACACTACACACCAGCGTAAAAATACAAAAAATATCATTTGATGTATCTTTTTTTATCCATTTACAACTCAAGAGTCCCAACCGTCTGTAGCCAGTGAGATTATGGCATCCCCAATTTTAGTAAGTTATAAGGCTGAAGGTAGTGGAGAGGGGAAGGAGATATGGAAAATGTAAATGGCTATTCAGATCTAGTCACTAAATAGGCTAAATACGGTGACTAGATCTAAATATTCCGGTACATTTTCCACATCTTATTCCCCTCCTCACGACCTTAAGCCTTACAACATACTAAAATTGGGGATGCCATAGTCTCACTGGCTCCAGACGGTTGGGTGAAGTTGGGCCTATGGGGATGTATTCGGATAAAAAAGTGACATCATATATTTTTCTTTGCGTTTTTGCGTTGGTGTATAATTACACTTATTACTTGAAATGGCTTTAGTCGTTATTGGTGACTAGATCTGAACGGCCAGTTACATTTTCCACATCCCCTTCCCCTCCCCACTACCTTTAGCTTCACATCATACCAAAATTCGGAACGCCATAGTCTCACTGGCTCCAGGCGGTTGGGAAAAATAATATAATTTGCATTAATACTTTTTTTACTAATATTCAAATACAAAACAATAAAATAAAAACACTTAAGAATTTCCGTTTAGTTTACGATGCTACTAGCCGCTGACACTTCTGCACTAGTCACCAGATGGACGCTAACCGATTAAACTGAAACATTCTTGACGTACAGCATGACTACAAGCGTAAACAGCGTAACCGACCACAGTCGCTACAGCAACAGCTACTAAAAAGTGTCAGGCATGTAAGATAGAGCTGCAGTATTTTTTCACTGATGCATTATTCAACATTGATCAGTTTTCGTTAAAAATCATAATTTGATAAAAATGTCATTTACGCTGTTCTGCCGATTATGGGTTTCCGCCTTCAACATCCTTGTCTCGAGTTCACTCCTTGAATCTGCCAATTACTTGCGCTGCGGTAAATTTTAATGGTATCTAGGTTTTATACCACAGGATGCCTAGAAAGATTATCCAGAAACCATTTAACGACATATCGGTCATTGTGTTCATGTATAATCGGCCGGCACTATCTTGATAATTTGATGATTGTAGTGGTGGTGGTGTGTTGTTAAGATATTTTGATATTAAATGTATTCCAGAAGCATTTAGTACCGCCGAACTATAAGTAATTTGGTTACGTTTTAAGATTTTCACGCCAAAAGTATTATCGTTATTGTCTTATCGGTGTCTATCTACCACATCACATCTACCGGATCTGCCCTGTTAATGGACACTGCAACGATATCCGAAACGTTGGCTATAGAAGGAGGTAGCGCAACAAGGCGTAACACCCCAAATACAAATATATATTAGTAATTTGTTTTCTCACAAAAACAAATTGCAGTTCAACAATCAATTGAGAAGCGAAAGGAACGTTAAAAACGTTTCCATCCACTGTCAGTAAGCACGTGGGTAGTCAGTCCGCTCTTTTAAGAACATGAATACTGACACTCGGATCATGTGATCAAAATTTTCTTAACTGTGAGTCAGTATATGGCTCGTCGGAATGCTTTTTCGAGCACATGAATAGTTGCACTTGAAACATGGAAAAGGTTTTTCTCCAATGTGAGTCAGCATGCAGGTCGTCAGATTGCCTTTTCGAGAACTTGAATAGTTGCACTCGGAACACAGAAAAGGTTTATCCCCACTGTCACAAGTCAGCGTGTGAATCATCAGATCGCCCTTTCGAGAACAAGAATATTTTCACTTCAAACATGAAAAGGTTTTCCTCCACTGTGAGTTAGCATATGGCTTCAGATGGTGTTTTCGTAAAAATGAAGAGTTGCAATCGGAACATGAAAAAGGTTATCTTCCACTGTGAGTCAGAATGTGTCTCGTCAGACTGCTCTTGTAAGAACAAGAATAGTTGCACTCGGAACATGAAAAACGTTTTTCTCTACTGTGAGTCAGCATATGTCTAGTCAGACTGTACTTTTGAGAACATGAATAGTTACACTCGGAACATGAAAAAGGTTTTTCGTCTTTGTGAGCTATCATGTGTCTCGTCAGACTGCCCTTGTTAGAACATGAATAGTTGCACTCGGAACATGAAAAAGGTTTTTCTCCAGTGTGAGTCAGCATATGGCTGGTCAGTCTGCTTTTTCCAAAACATGAATAGTTACACTCGGAACATGAAAAAGGTTTTTCGCCCCTATGAGCCAGGACGTGTCTCGTCAGACTGCTCTTGTGAGAACAAGAATAGTTGCACTCGGAACATGAAAAAGGTTTTTCTCCACTGTGAGTCAGCATGTGGATAGTCAGATTGCACTTTTGAGAACATGAAAAGTTACACTCGGAACATGAAAAAGGTTTTTCTCCACTGTGAATCATCAAGTGTCTCTTCAAATCTTCCTTTCGAGAAAAAGAATAGTTGCATTCGGAACAAGAAAAGGGTTTTACTCCAGTATGGGTGCGAAAGTGACTTTTCAAATCAGTTTTATGAGAGCAGGAGTAGTTACAATGAGGACAGGAAAATCGTTTTTTCACAGGATGCATCTTCAGATCTACAAGCTGTCTTGTGACTTTGCGGGACTTCCTTTCTGGTCAAATAACTTGTAATCAAAAATTTTATGTATGAATTTATATCTCCTCTTTTTTCTGTTGTATGCCTAATCTCTTAGCCAGGGGTGCTCAAACTTGAACTGCTGTCCTTTTATATCCCATGTGACGAGAATTCTTCCAATAAAAATCATGTTTATAAATATAAATCTACTTCTTAAAATCTACTACAAATTTGTAACTGCTCTCGGAAATCGAGAATGGTATCCGTGTAAAAATATTTAGCATCTTATTTAGTTTATCGTTGTTTTGTGAAAACAAAACTGGTCTCAATCAAATCTGTATGCGGTGAATTAAAATACACTCCGAACATGAAAATAGTTTTCTTTGATTCTGGCAATACATAAATAGTTTGCAACTAGAATTTCATAGTTGCACTTCGAATAACATAATGTTTTCCTTCTAAATGTGTCAGCAGATGAATCCACAATCAGAATTTTACATTCTGAACACAAAACTGGTTTTAATCAAATCTGTGTGCGGCGAATTAAACTACACTCAGAACATAAAAATGTTTTTTTTTTATTCTGGCAGCACATAGGAGGCGTCTACTAATATCTACAGGAATTCCAAAAACTGTAAAAATCGAACTAATATCTATGGGAATCAAAGTGTTGACGAATATCTACAGCTCAAACTGTTGATTAATATCTATGAGAACCAAAGTGTTGACGAATATCTACAGTACTGTCAGAGGTTGGATTTTCAATTATGTATAGCATATTGGAATAACGTAATATTGCGTATGCAGTTTAAAAAACTTAATTTATGTAAGTATGTATGTAAAAATCCCTAATATCGGACTATTGGACACATTTAGCTGATTAGTCCAACCTACGCTCTGTAGATATTAGTTCAACCTACGTTCTGTAGATATTAATCAACACTCTGAAGTTCGTAGATATTAGTTCAACATATGAGCTGTAGATATTCGTCAAACATACGGGCTGTAGATATTAGTATCTGGAGTCAGCACATACACGGTGTATGTAAAAAATGGTGAATATAAGAAAGTTTCTTAGAAGGTGGGAAATAAGGAAGCGTAAAACTCACTGTTTGATGTAGCAGACTGGATTGATGAGGCCCACATAAGATTCAAATTTCACATAAAAATGTTTCAACTGTGCACAGACTGTAATAGGTATTAAACCAACAGTATAATTTTGATGATTTTAGTAAAATTCTTTCGTAGGTACTTGCATTTGAGAACACAAGGGAAATCAATGTTCGCGTGTTATCGGTTTATCGGTTTCGCCACAGAATAAGTAATGAAAAATGCTCATTTCAATCGGTCCAAAATGTAAGTGCGACAATAATATTAATTGAAACGGGTTAGAAATTTTACAAGATATTATTATATTTTATTGTAAAATTTTGCCGCGCCTTAAAGGTGCCGCCCGGGGTAATTCTTCCTCCCGATCGTTATTAAAATTTATACGTTTTACTTCTGCCGCACCGCATTTTGTATTATTTATTAATAAACTTCATATCGCCTCATAGCTACAACTCGGACTGGCTGACTCGTAAATAAACCAAACAACACACGATAGAAACTAGATCGATAACTTCGTGCTTTAAAGGGGGAAATTTTCGACAATATTTCACCATAAATCTGCAATAATTGAACGATTTTTTTTTCTATGGCGACTTGTGACGTCACACACCTTAGATGAGGTTAGAGTGAACATCAAAAAAGGCGAGACCATTGACAATATAAGATCCAAATAAATTATAAACAAAAAGTCATGAAAAATGTGCGGTTTTATTGAGGATCATCTGAAACAAAAACTGTGAAAAGATCTATTTACATTGGCAAATTTTCTCGAGATCGACTCAAAAAGCACTCGCGATCGACCGGTCGATAGCGATCGACGGTTTGGGCACCCCTGCTCTTAGCTTAGTATAAAAATCAAAAGATGTTTGTTTCTGGATTTGTACATACGTATATATGTATGGGGTATGTGTGTTGCTTATCCATTAATCCAATTGCGATAAACTTTGTACCATGACGAATTTAATATACTACATTTTATTTAATATATTCAAAGAAACTCACTGGCTGTCTGAGTACATTCCGCATATTGCAAGCATTCCTTTTTAACATCTGGGAGGTCGAGGTCTATATCTGTATACGGCATTTCATCTCCACCTTCCTCTTGGGACCCTGTTTCCGTCTTGATGCAAACAGTCTTAGGATTAAGTAGATCCATGGCACTGCTGTGGTATCATTTGAATACGCCAAAACAAATATACCTGAAACAGAACATTGTTGTAACGGAACTAACTTTGTATATATATTTTTTTTTTATTTAAGTTTTTATTCCAGCAGGACTGGGAGGGTAGTGCAATCCCAGTCTGCCATATTACATAAACAACTTTAAAAGAAAAAAAAGTTTAAATATTATTTAATATAAGGTTTGAATATTTAGTTGTGCTTAGAATATTCGGCCACACGATTTTTTTTTATAAAAGATACAATTATTTGGTTTTGTAATTTTAAATGTTCGCATTTTATTGCTTCTTTCAGCTTTTTATTATTGTTTTATAAAATTTGTTTTATTTGAGAGTCTTTCACATTTGTTATTTTATTAATATCGATTCTTATGTCTTCTATAAATTCCTCCATATTTAGGTTCATTCACTCGTTCGGACGAGTGGTTATTGGATTTGCATGGCTTATTAAAAGCAAAATACATTAAAAATAAAAATTAATCGCCGGTTTGAGGATCGAACCGAGGAGCGACAGCTATTTGTTTATTTGGTAACGACGACGCATTAGCCCACAAGGCCACGGGTCCTGTTTGCAGTCCCGTGAAATTACACCGTTATATATTTGTGTAACGGTTCATGCAGACACATCGCAACGTACTATTTATTGCCTTTATTGTCGCACTGGAATTCTTTCGTAATTTTTGCTTTTTTTATTACAAACCGAAACTAGATCGTTCACCTTAGTCACTTTATTTAATTTTTACTTCCTTAAGTCTATAAACAATAGCAGCGTTTGTTACTTTGAACGAGATAAACTGTGAACTTCGGCATGCCGTTTTATATTTTTTCAAAACACTTTTTTGATACTTCCGGGTGAAAATTATGACGTGGCAAAAACACCCGGTGATAGCGCGCGCAAAAATACACAAGAGTGCAGCGATTGTAATGACCCAGTTCACCTTTTTATCATACTTTTAGTTTAAGGCGGCCAACCGTCCCGCATTCTGCGGGACCGTCCCGCATTGGCAGTTGTAGTCCCGCATTGCAATATTTACAAAAATAGTCCCGCAAATCGTCTAAAGCGTCCCGCATGTCCCGCATTTCTACATTTTTTTAAATACTTTATATGGTAGTCAAAAAAACTTCCTCTATCTTTAGTCTATTTAAGCCATTTGGTTAAGTTCAAGGCAAAATTTGTCCCCGGAAAAGGCCCGAAGATATCGATCTAGGGATTGGTTTATTTACGTTTTATTTGTTTATTTGTTTATTAGGACATACACAGTACATAAGTTTACAAGTTATAAGGAATGTTAAATGAAGTTATTACATGATTTAGTACCTATTACGTAAGTCCGTATAATATCTGGGATAATACGCCTGGGATTTGAATAGTTCTTAAAACTTAACTAATGAATGAAAGAGAAGAATAATATAAAGGAAAATTGTATACAAAGATAAAAGAGATTTTTTTTTTTTTAGAACAAGAATTACATGCTAACAAATTGTAATTAGTTTAGTGAAAAGATAAGTATTTTTAGAGCGATAAATACACGCTCATGAGTAGTAATTAAAGTTTAATGACAATATAAGTGTAAATAAGAAGTTTTAAAATTAATTATATCACGCCAACAAATTTAGTAAATTAGTTTTGTATGTTTGCAGGGAGTTGTGGAAAATGTCTAAGTGTAATAATTTTTCATAGTGTGTATAAGATGTGATTGCGCGAGAGATTGGTGAGATTTGTGCTGCATTAGTATTATTGGATCCTATGTGAAAAAGTGAAGTGTGCCTGGTACGTTACAAGCAAGAGTCCAAGAGCGCCAGTGTAGTAGTAGTGATTGAGTTGTTTTGTTTACGAATTAGGGCACGCCGTGACAAGTAATATTTATAACCAGTGGCGTAGCTAGCATGGGTGGCACCCGGGGCGGAAAACGCGGTGTCACCCCCCCCCCCCCCCTCCACATTAATTTTTTTTTGAAAAATTCAAAACACATATTTTGACTTCCTAAAATATAAAAAAAACATTTCTAGATAGTCAAATATGTAAAAAAAAAAATGTTATCCTCAAAATTAAAACACTTTTAAAAACACTAACAGAATAACAGCTTTTTCAACAATCGATAGGTGATAATTTCCTTCGCGAGTTCCCGTCAATCACAATGTACGAAAGAAATGAGAATGACACAAAGGAAAAGCGAGGAATATTTCACGGGAATCCGCAATAAATCAATAGTCAGAGCTAGGAACGAAAATAAAATAACAGAATTTTCGGGGGATGCTGACCGATCGAGCCATTTAGCTACAAATAACAGAGTTCCGTGTGGAGTCTTCAATTCTAATATGCTGCAAAAATCTGAAGAAAATCATTTGCTGTCATGAAAACATAATAACCAATACTAAGGTTAAAACCAGTTTTGAGATTGAAACGATAAAATTTCAATCGTAAAATAGTAAAGGGGGCGTTCAAGTATTACGTAAAGCAATTTTTGTAAATTTTTGGTCCTCTCTCCCCCCATGAAACGCGCCGTAACATTTTTCTGCACCTCCCTCCCCCTAAACGTTACGTAACACCCAAGTGACTATTTTTACATAAAAGTCTTAATTAAATTGCGCAAAATGCTAGAAAGTCGCTTAAATACCTTTTTCTTGTTTTAATCGCGTTTGCGGTAAAAATAAAACAAGAGATTCCAAACTTGCAATAGGTCCATTTGTATATTGTTTTAAATTGTAATTAATAAACAAATTGGGAAAATATTTTTATTTTTGTCGGCCTTTCATCCCTTCCGGATCTCCACAATTTAATACTGTCTTACCTTTAATACACCTACATGGTTTTACAACACATATTTCGTTTTACATTAGCTACACTGAGGAGGCCCTGAAGAAATTAATTTTACAAAAGTTTCCTTATGGAGCAACACTTTACTCCACCATGATTCATAAGCTTACTCAGAGTGGAGTAAAACCTTTTTCATGATCTGAATGCAGTTATACAAGAAGAGAAAAACCCTTTTCATGTCCTGGTTGTAACTATTCGTGTTCTCAAAAGGGAAACATAAGAAGTCAGTTGCTGACTCAGTATGGAGAAAAACCTTTTTCATGTTCCAACTGCAACTATTCATGTACTATGAAGAGAAATCTTAAAATCACACGTTTACTGACAGTGGAAAAAAACCTATTTCTTGTCCTCACTGCAACTCACAATTAATATAATATATTTAAAATAATATATAGTATATTAGCGGCATGTTCCAGAGTGGAAGATACTATTAGTTTCGCCCTGGTGTAAGACCACCATTCAGAATTGAAACGTTGTTTGAAAATGGCTTTAGCTGTGTTTGGTGACCAGATCTGAAAAGCCAGGTACTTCCCAACCTTCCTCCTCCCCTCCTCCTTCCCCTCCCCTCTACCTTCAGCCTCACAACATACCCCAATTGGGGATGCCATAGTCTCACTGGCTCCAGACGGGAGCAGTTGAGATTCTTGTGCGGTATTCACTGTAAAAAAAACTATTCTTACTCGAAAAAAATAACTAAAACGGCACTTGCTAACTCACAGTGCTGAAAAACCTTTTTCTTGTCCCGACTGTAACTATTCATGCGCTACAAAACGGTATCCAAAAATTCACACCTCACAATTCTACCTTGTTTTTCAAACTGGTCTTTCAGCACTAATAAACACGTTAACACAATAATAACTTCTTCACTAATTCACGTCAGTCCATAGATAACAATTCACTTCACGAGTCTACGTTAATCACAATATACGAACGAAATTAGAATGACACAAAGAATATTTCAGGGAAATCCCCGACTAAGCTGGAACAAAAAAAAATATTTTTCGGGAATCCCCGACCAACCAAGCCATAGAGCAAAATACCAGTCAGTGTTAACGTGTAAAATATTTTTTATGGCAATTTCGCACGTAAGTTTTTTCTCCACGTTCGAGTGTCACCCCCTCCTCGGGTGGCACCCGGGGCGGTCCGCCCCCCCCCGCCCCCCCCCCCTCGCTACGCTACTGTTTATAACCCATATTTATCACTCAAATCAAATCAAATAATTTCTTGACCATGCCGACCGCGAAAAAGCGGTGTTGTAAGTTCAGTGAAGAATTGCAAAAAGAATTTCCTTTTTGGCAAAAGTGTTAACACTGAATGTAGTATTAAATCGCCGCATACAGATTTAATTTTAACCAGTTTTGTGTTCAGAATGTAAATTTCTAGTTGGATTCGTCTACTGACATATTTCGAAGGAAAATATTCTCTTTCTCGAAGTGCATTAGAAGGGACCCCACCAGTTTCCAGTAAGGAAAATATTCTCTTTTTCGAAGTGCATTTTTATAAAATTCTAGTTCTGAGTGTAGTTTTAATTCACCGCATACAGATTTAATTTAAAAGACCCCTGTGTTCAGAATATAACGATACATTAAATAACAAGTGGCAGATTCACCTCTATCGACTAAAGCTTTACATTTAAGTTGCAAGTTCAGAATGTAAAATTTGTAAAAAATGACATATTTCGAAGAAAAATATTGTCTTATTCAAAGTGCAGTAATAAAATTCTAGGTGCAGACTATGTATGTTGTGCCAGAATCAAAGAGAAACCATTTTCATGTTCTTAGTGTAGTTTTAATTCGCTACATACATATTTAATGTAAACCAGTTATGTGTTCATAATGTAAAATTCCAGTTGGATTCGTCTGCTGACATATTTCGAAGGAAATTATTTTTAATAAATTAATATTATTATTATAAATTATCTTATTCGAAGTGCAGTCATAAAATTCTAGTTTCAGACTATGTTGTGCTGCCAGAATCAAAGAGAGACCATGTTAATGTTCTGAGGGTAGTTTTAATTCGCCGCATACAGATTTAATTAAACCACCTTTGTATTCAGAATGTAAAATTTCTGCTGTGGATTCATCTGCTGACCCATTTCGAAGGAAAACATTCTCTTATTCTAGGTGCATTGGAAGTTATCCACCACATACCCGCTTAATATAAATAACATATAGTTTCTCCTTCAGGGCTCTCACAATGACTCTATTTTTTTATAGAACGGCTCTACATTATACCTATTCTAAGTGCAGTGGAGGTAATCCACCTCTTACCCGCCTTGGTATAAGTAACTGATGGTTACTCCTTCAAGGCTCTCGCAGGATTCTAATTTTTTTTGTTAAACGAAGCTACATTTATTTATTTTGAACGAATCTAGACCTCCAGTGTCAATGCATACGTTGTTAGTAAGCAGTATAAAATATTCTAAGTGCAGGTATAAAATTTTAGTTGAATACTTTGTATGTATTGCCAGAATTAAAGAGAAACCATTTTCATGTTTTGAGTGTAGTTTTAATTCGCCGCATACAGATTTAATTTAAACTAGTCCTGGGTTCAGAATATAACAACCAATTAAATAATAAGTTGCATATTCATCCTATTACATGGACATTATTCTCGTTTTTCCGAGATAGCAGATATAAATTTGTGGTAGAATTCGCGAACAAGAGATTTATTTGAATACTCTGTCAAAGGATTTCCATCCCCCCCCCCCCCCCCCCGCTGACCGCTGACACCCACTGTCCCGCATTGATATTTTAAAAAGTTGGCCGCCTTATTTTAGTTTGATTATTGTAGAGGCATTCAAAATACGTTTGACGTTTCATGAACCTACAAAATAACAATAAAGACATCATAATGCATAATCGGAATAACATAACAAGTAAGTATAAAATTGTGATTGTATCTTGACTTTGAAGTTAAGACCTTAGAAAACGATTGAGAAAAATCGATGAACTACTTTAAATATAAAGATAAACCGGTATCACCGTATATTGGATCCGCCATCGCGCTTTTAGCAAACTATTGGTAATACATATTTTAATCAATGTCTTCGAAAAACGAATCTAAAATTAGATGTCAAATTGGTAGTTAAAACGTTCATCGAAGAAAACGTCAAATGGATTTATTTAATGTTCACAGGTGTACAGATCGGCGTAAGATAAGCTAGGTCACATTAGACACAGTGCAGTTTTGCATTTAAGCATGCCATAGCTCAAATTACAGAACAATGGTCCCGCGTCATTTGGAATGAGGAAGCTACTAAAATGAATGGCGATGAATATACACATTAGAACTTACCAATAACTATCTATGAGATGATAAATTTAACAGCTTTGGTTAAACAGAGTTTGGATTAAACGCTTAAATAAACCACTCACTGATTAAACGACTGACGGTGACGTGTCGACAAAATGCATAAGTTATGCAGAGATAATAAATAAGTCATAGACAATAAGATAATTAAAGGTAAAACCACACTAAGCCCACGCAACGCCACGCCACGTGGGTAGACGTCACCATTTCCATGTAGATGAAACTTTAGAACTTGGAATTCCCCAGGGGACTGTTATTGGACCAATTTTGTTTATAATATACGTAAACCAAATGTTTAAATTGTCACTTAATGGTAAACTTATATCTTTTGCTGACGACACTGCAATAATTATCGAAAAAAAGACGTGGAACGATATTACCAATGCAGCCAATCAAGACATGAAGGTTATAAAAAATTGGTTCGATAACAATTTATTATCACTCAACACAGAAAAACTTATTATATTCCATTCTCTCTACAAGAAAATGTGCCAAATAATTTAATTAACATAACAATTCATTCCAAAAATTGTGCAAATGACGGTACATGTAATACGGACTGCGCTAAGCTAAATCATAAATCGGGCACGGGAAGCTGCAGGCTTTCCGAAACGTGCGCATGTTGCGCAACTGGGTGCTGCAGCAGTAGCGGGGCAGGCCTCACGGGCGTGTCCTTCTACACCGCAGTGGGAACATCTCATTTTTTTCTTTGCAGAACTTGTGTGAATGTCCTATCATTTGGCAATTCAGACAAACCACGTCCAAGTCCAGTCCACGAATACTCGTCCTTGTTGTACCAGCGCATGACGAATGTTAGCGGGTACCAGGTAAACTCTGTGGCAGGACGGTCCGGTTCGAGCTCCAGCCATATGACTAAGTTTGCACTAGGAAATATACTCCTTGACGTCATTATCTCCAGAGATTCCGGAAAATGCCTTCTCAAGGAAGTCCTCATCAGATAGCTCCCGGGGTACGTTAAAGAATATAATTCTTGGGTGCCTCTTTACTGGAAGTCGGGCACTCAGCAAGTCGGAGCTGGTTACAATAGGAGCATTTAAGAGCCGCTCTTGTTCCTGGCTGTTGGCAGTGTGGATAATGACTCCTTTATTTTTTATATTTTTTACTCCCATTATTCGAACTCCCAATTGCGAAGGCTTTACGATGTCGCGTATGATCTTTTTTGTGCCATCGCTCTCATCAACCCCCGGTAGTTTGGGAAAAAAACATACCGATGGTCTTGGTTTTCCTATCTGGATAGTGGTGCGAGTTAGTGGTGGAGGCAAAGGAAGTTTTTTCTTGGTAACTTCAGCAAAAGAGAGGCTGGCTTCGGTCGCATCGGCTACTCGACGCATAACTGGTCCCAATTCTAACTCCACCATGTTATCCACCATGGTCTTCTCGGCCTTCAAGACCTTGATTTCAGAAAGGGCCGAGTTGAGTTTGCCCCTGATTTCTTCTTTCTCTAGGAGAAGTTGGGCAACAGATCCGAGAACACTAGTCACATTAACGGACACTTTGAGCTGTTGCTCTTTTGACACTTTTGATGGCTTTTCGGCCAACGCATCCTGCAAAGCTTTTAAAGCATCTTGTGTCCCAGAGAGAATCGTACGTCCTGATATATTACTAATGGGTCCAGGGTCAATTTCAGCCTCATTCTCCTCGGCGTCAGAATCCGATTCATCGTGGGAGGTATACGGGGAGCCGGGGAGGCTACATTAGGGCGACATTTCTTATTTTTGCCCATGATTATTGATTAAAAATCACAAAATACGTAGTTTCTTATAAAAATATGTAATTCAATATGTAATTCAATTCAATATGTAAACAAAGATATCACAAGTTCACGACACAATATTAGCCAATAGGAGCCAAGAGAAGTGAGCTCATAATTAAAACGGCCAATGAGCGCGCTAGCTCGCTGTACACAACGCTACGGTAAATTATTGTACACCCAGAGCGAAATGAATAGTTTTTCAACACTCAAATAACAATGGCAAAATGCTAAAAAAAATCACCGGATAACACTATCACTTGTATAACTTTCAATGCTTATCACGATGATTATCTTTTGTCTTCCGGCAAGTTCGTTAAAACGTTGTTTACCCGTATAAAAGACACCTTGACAGAGCGTAACAGGCAGGGTAGGCAACAGGATACTTTAGAATTCACTCTTTAGAATTCAGACCCATGTTCACTCCTTCTTCTCCTCAAAACGACCCTCCACACAGCATCTTCAAAGATGATATGACCTGATGGAAATTTTATTCCTCAGGGCCTCCTGTGTGGAATTAATGTAAAAAAATAAACGTGATTTTTATTGGAAGGATACTGGTCACAAGCGATTATAAAAATTGGCATAAAATGAGGTGGTAATAAAAAAACATAATTTTCATGTATTGAAATTTCATATGCCCCGGACAACTGAAACCACGCTACGCCACTGGGTAGACCGCACAGGATTTCGTTACTGAACGGTAGATCTTGGGTCTAATCAAGTTGGTCACCTCTACCATAGACTATACTGCTTAAATTGGTTGACCGTTTATGATATACAGATCGCATAAAAAAAAGAAAAAAAAAATTAAATTAGAAATCTTAACAAAATTTCTGAAATAATTATACACAAACCTGTTAAATTACAAATGAAAATCATATTAAAATGCATAACACATTCAGTTGGCTTTATAAATTACATTAATATCCGAAAAAAAAATTGACGCAATTTTAAGAAAGTTAAAAATATTTGATATAAGGAAAAAATGGCAGTTTAATAAAACAAATCAGTTTAGCAGTTTAATCAAAAATGATAAAAATAACAATTACAAAAAATACACCATAGGTGTCATTTAACAAAACATACCAAAATAACCTTTAATTAAAAAAAAAAAACAATAACATATTAACAATATTTCTAGCAAGTAGGATACAAAAATAGGATTCGGAATAAAAATCACTTGAAAACTAATTATAATTTATTTCCGTGAAAAAATTTGAGCCAAATATATTTTAAATATGCATTTAGTACCTACAATATGTAGAGGCGACAAGTTTAATGGAAAAAAAATATTGCGTATTTACAAATTTAAATTAACATATATTAACAAACATTAACATTTTAAATATTCGTGATGGACTTGCGTCGGGGTAACATTTTTTAAACAATTTGTAACTTTACTTTTACCTTATACCATGGGATTCAGAATAAATTCAAGAGATTCAGCAGTTTCCGTCTTTATAATTAGGTATGTTTAAATGATACTAATTTTAAATATCGGAGACTCCCTGGTATAACAACATACCTAATCGATCACCGCTAGTTTCGAGCAAGTCTAAGTTTCGAGAAGCTGAATTCAATTCGTAATGCATGGACCAAGAGTGTCTTGTTAAAGCCTCTTCGAGAAAATGCAAAATAGCAGACAAAATGCGATAAAGTTTATTTTCCAACGTTAGATCGCATGTACATCTTCAAATCTTTCATTTGAGAAGACGAATAGCTGCACTTGGATAATAAAGGTTTTTCTCCATTGTGATTCAGCGTGCGCCGTGTACTATGAATATGAAAGAGGTTTTTTTCTCCTGTGAGTCAGCATGTTTCTTTTCATCTCCCTTTCGAGTAAATGAAGAGTTGCACATGGAACAAGAAAAGGTTTTTCTCCACTGTGAGTCTGCATGTGCTTCGTTAGATTACTGTTTTGAGAACATGAATAGTTGGACTTGGAATACGAAAAAGGTTTTTATCCACTGTGAGTCAGCATATGGATCGTGAGACTGCCCTTTCGAGAACATGAATAGTTGCACTCGGAACAGGAAAAAGGTTTTTCTCCACTGTGAGTCCGCATGTGGATCGTCAGACTGCCCTTGTGACAACACGAATAGTTGCACTCTGAACAAGAAAAAGGTTTTTCTCCACTGTGAGTCAGCATGTGAGCCGTCAGAATGCTTTTTCGGGAAAATGAATAGTTGCCCTCGGAACACGAAAAAGGTTTTTCTCCACGGTGAGTCAGCATATGGATCGTGAGACTGCCCTTTTGAGAACATGAATAGTAGCACTCGGAACAAGAAAAAGGTTTTTCTCCACTGTGAATCAGCATGTGCCTTGTCATATGGCTCTTTTGAGAACATGAATAGATGCACTCGGAACAAGAAAAAGGTTTTTCTCCACTGTGAATCAGCATGTGCCTTGTCATATAGCTCTTTTGAGAACATGAATAGATGCACTCGGAACACGAAAAAGGTTTTTTTCCACGGTGAGTCAGCATATGGATCGTGAGACTGCCCTTTCGAGAACATGAATAGTTGCACTCGGAACACGAAAAAGGTTTTTCTCCACGGTGAGTCAGCATATGGATCGTGAGACTGCCCTTTCGAGAACATGAATAGTTGCACTCGGAACACGAAAAAGGTTTTTCTCCACGGTGAGTCAGCATATGGATCGTGAGACTGCCCTTTCGAGAACATGAATAGTTGCACTCGGAACAAGAAAAAGGTTTTTCTCCACTGTGAATCAGCATGTGCCTTGTCAGACTGCTCTTTCGAGAAAATGAAAAGTTGCACTCGGAACACGAAAAAGGTTTATCTCCACTATGAGTAGGCATGTAAGCCGTCAGATTTCTCTTTTCAGAACATGAATAGTTGCACTCTGAACACGAAAAAGGTTTTTCTCCACTGTGAGTCCGCACGTGCTTCGTTAGAATGCTGTTTTTATAACATGAATATTTGCACTCGGAACATGACATAGGTTTATCACCATTATGGCTGCGAAGGTGACTTACAAAATAATTTTTACGAGAGCAAGTGTAGTTACAATGAGGACAAGAGAATCGTTTATCCACAGGAAGCGTCTTCAGATCTGTCGACAAATTTGGAAAAAATAACGGATAAAAAAGGCTTATTAAGACTTATTACCTGCGCTATGTGGAAAAAATTGATACAACAAAATGTTAAATCATAAAATATATTAAATCATAATAATAAACATCGGTTATACCTGCTGTCTGGTTCACTATTTTATTGCGTTCTGAGCATTCTTTTTTAACATCCGACAGTTCTATGTTAATATCCATATAAGGAAAGCCCCCTTCATCTTCTTCTCTGGATCCAAGATCCGCCTTAATGGCCACTGTCTCCAAATTAGTGCTGCCTGCAAAAACAAAATTACAATACATACATTGATTTTTGATAAAAAACTTAAGTATTTTTTTAAATTAAAAGAACAAATTTTAATGATTAAAGATACCAACCATTTACAATGCATAGGTGTGAATTTGAAAAAGATACCTTAACGTCAATATAAGACATAAGAATGACCCCAGATTTTCGCTTCAGGGTCCGATGCTTCAAAAAAGGATTTTATTTCCATCAATATTAACCATGTTAAGTGTAGGTAATAATAATAATAAGTGTAATAAAAAATTAATAAAAATTTAGTAAAAGTAATAAATACTTGGGCAATACCTCTTTTAACGTACTCATTTGGCATAATTAAATCGTCCAATACAGATTTAGAATGTTTAGAACGATTAATTAGAACAACGTTAACAAAGTTTAATTGCCATCATCCAAATTCAGCTATAGAACGAATTAATTTACCTAGAAATTTAGGAGGTAGAGGTGTAGTCAAAACATCTTTGAAACACAATCAGGTAGAAATGCTTAGAATTTTTTTCCATAGGAAAGCTAATAGCTCAGAAATGCACAAAATAATTTGCAAGGCAGATATAAACATTACACCTTTAAATTTATACGACGAGAATGCCAACATTCTTATAAATACTAACCAGGAATTATTATTCATGCAAAACACTTCAATTATCTCAACCAAACGTATGTTGACAAACTTTCGTCAAACAAATGGTTGAGTATTGGAGAGTTGAGCGCAGAAATAGAAGGATTTATGCTTGCCACTCAAGATAGAGTCATTAATACTAAAAATTATAGGAAGCATATAATCAAAGATATAAATCAAATTGATGATTTTTTATGTAGAAAATGTTTGGCTTTTCTGGAAACTATAGAATACATTATATCGGGATGTTCTATATTAGCGACGTCCGAGTATACATTTAGGCACAATCAGGTTTTAAAAATAATCCACCAAAATTTGGTAATTAAACATAACTTGATTGACTGCCGTAATAATATTATTAGTACTATATTATAGTACCATATTATGAATATGAACCAAATTCATTTTTATAAAATGAATTTTATAAAATATAATATGATAAAACTATACTAACAGACAGAACAAATAGTCATAATAGACCTGATATAGTTTTACATGACAAAATAAAAAAAAATAACTTATATCATTGATGTAGCTATTCCGAATTCCTGTAATATTCAAAAAAATGTTTCTGAAAAAATAAGAAAATACACAGATTTAGGAAATGAGATTAAAAGAATTTGGCATTCTCGGACTATAAAAATATTACCATTTGTTATTTCGGCTACTGGCATTATACCTAGGTCTCTGATTCAAAATTTAGGCGTATTAGATTTGTCAAAGAATTTATATATAAAAATGCAAAAATCGGTCATTTTAAATACGTGTAGGATTACAAAAGGTTTTTTAAATATTTATATTGAGGGATCAGTAGGATTTATAGGTTCAATTAGGAATTCCACATAGCCGAACCCTCTGATTTGAAAATATCTGGAGTCGGTGAATTATGTTCCCATTTGGTCTCTAGTAGGTTGACGTGTTGTTCTTGTATTGTTTTGTATTTATAATACTTATATAGTGCAATTGCATAGCGTGGATTGACTAGATGATCATTTGGGGAAGTGTGTGAAAGGGTTTAGTTTTTCCTCTGGGGAAAATTTTACCCGGACATTTGAATCTGGTGCGTAAAATAAATAATAAAATAAATAAAATATTTTAAATAATAATTATTAATTTCATATTTTTATTATTTTTAATAATAAATAAGTAATATAAATATAAAATTAATAATAATTATTTTATATGTTTTATTTATTACTTATAACATGAAATGAAAAACAAACTTGGGGAATCGAACATTTTTTCGCGTAATACAATGTTAAAATTTCAAAATGAAGATCCTACATTTTTAATTATTACTGAAGACCTCTCGGATGACGGTGATATTGAATGACAGCGGAGAAGTATCAGTATACTGTCTAATATGATTGCCCGAAGATTCTTCAAATGCAGTAACAATGTAAAAAAAAAACATTGTTCAATGCATTTTGCACTAACCTATATACATGTGAAACATGGTGTCACTACCGTACCAGCTCAATAGAACGACTCCGGATCCAATATAATGATGCTTGCAGAATTATACTTGGATACAGAAGATACAGCAGCGCATCTTCAATGTTTACGGAGCTAGGACTACACGGATTCGCCGGTCTGATGAGACACCGGGTCACTGGAGCCAGGATGCGGCTAGTGGCTTCCGATAACACAGTGGTGATCGCAGCCTTCCAGCACAAAGCGCCACTCCTGAGCGAGCGCTGGGCCCGAGCTCACTCCAGACCACGTTCTACATTATAATTGATTATTTATTTTATTTCTATTATCGCTTATGTCTTTCATATTTGTTTGTTCTATTTACTTTTTTTACTTTATCTGTTGTGTAAATATGTACAACTTTATGGGACGTGTGGGATTGCACTATTCTTCCCACATTATTATTATTATTATTAATATATTCAATGCAACTAACTGGCTGTCTGAGTACCCTCCGCATATTGAAAACACTCCTTTACATCCTGGAGGTCGAAATCTATATCCGTATACAGCATTACACCTCCGCCTTCTTCCTGGGGCCCTGGTTCCGTCTTGATGGAAACAGTCTCAGGATTTAGTAGATCCATGGCTCTACTGCGGTAGCGGCAGGTAAATATTCCTGAAACAGAACATATTTAAAAAATAAATTAATTTGCGTGAGCTTTGATTATTTGATTTTGCTTGAATTATTTTGCCAAAACATTGAAGTCGTATATATACGTAACTCATATTCCGAAACAAGGATTAATAATTAACGTAACTAAATTTTATGCTCGCGTTTGTCATTTGAAAATGGTTGAGGATTGCAATAAAAAATGTAAAATTAAATTAAATTATAAGTGACTTCAATCTTGTAACCGTGTGGCACAGTGGTTAAAAATAGATCTAACACATTGGAACGGTGAATCTGGACATCAGGAACCCTTGTAGGCTTCTGAATCATTTGCTCCGATCCGTGGCAAAGAGCAAAGGATTCCGCTTGTCGTCCAGCCGAGTCTGTTAATCCTGAGAACTTCAAACAAGGTAAGTTATGAACATTGAAGTCCCCAGGACCACAAACTCTGCCGTAGAGTAGCGGGGCAAGAGGTCATCGATAGTGGCGCTTAAATATTTAAAGAGCTCGGACGTGTCTGATTCGCTGAGGTTCGGTGAGCGGTATGAACACGCGTAGAATCTTACCTTACTGGCAAAATTGATGCCCAAACTAACAGAAGTAATAGCTCACAGGTAATGGCTTTCTCCTTGGAACTCATGATGAAAAAATCTCTTGTTCGCAGTATGTTTTGGGCAACAAAAGAAATGCTGGATTCCTTTTGTTCAAAGCTACATTTTCAATTAGGAATTCAAATTTTCTATTTGAATTGATGCGTGGTCACCAACTTAATTATTGGGTGTTTACTTCATCAAGTGATTACTTTTGCATTATAATTTCAAACTGTTACAATATTATATAACGTCATTGATAAATGTATATAAAATAAAAATAAAAACTGAAAAAAAGTGTTTTCAACTATTTGGAAGAACTAATTGCACTTAAAATAATTTATCTATGGTTACATTTTTGGATTATTTCTAGAGATCAGTGATGGTATGTCTAGGGAAATTTCCCTAGATCTAGGGGAGAAAAATATTTTTTAAGGAAAAGGGAAATCAGCACAAAATAAAGGGAAATTTTCTAACTCTAGCAAAAATTTATATTACATACCTATGACAATATTACTGGTATTATTTACATATTTTTTGGGATTCCCGCGAATCTTATATTGTTGATGTACTTACATGGAATGTTATCAAGCAATGTTATTTTAACACTGACAACTCAAAATGATATTATGTATCTAAAAATGGGGACCTTTAAAAAAAAATTATATAAGTTTTAGTTCCGTTGTTTCAGTGGTTGCGGTTGATTTTTATTTTGCAAAGTGTTTTTTTTTTTATTTAGTGGTGAGTGTGATACTTTGAAATTACTATTTCACTTAGCAAAAAGTGTTTTATTTGGAAAGGCACAGCATTATAAGTTCATCTACCAAGTTCCGATATCTTTCCAATTAATTAATCATATCAATTAAGATATAACAGGATGAGTATTATACAATCAGGTGACTACGTAGGTAATTGCGTAAATGTGGTTATTATGTATTTTGTTTTGAAAACTTTTATTTTCTATATACATTTGTTACTTAAATAAGTAACCAATGTACATAGAAAATAAAACTTCTAAAACAAAATGTTTAGAAATTTTTAAAGTTAACGCCCAAGAAATATAAAAAAGTATATTATATATGAAAGGAATACCACTTTCCAACTTTCCAAGTCCTCTAATTCAAAGTCCAACAACCCCACCCCCCCCCCCCCCCCCCCCCCGACTCGAGTTTTGATTTGCCAAGGTGTACCCCTAATCTAGTGTAATCTAGGGAAATTTCACTTCAAAATCTAGGGAAATATTTTTTTGGGGCAGAACATCCCTGCTAGAGATTTTAACTGTTAGCTCAGAATATATGAACTGCATTTGCCACAAATCGATAATTTTGACATTTACACTTTTAGTATTAAGCTATAAATGTCGCGAATGTAAAAACTGATCAATTAAGCGCAAAGCGAAATATTCTGACACAAAACAAGCACCAATTAAGGAACTTAGGTTTTACATAGTCAATATAGGAAGAACTTACATACAAGAAGCGCGGCTGTCAATTCCAAAGCGTTGAACAAACGTCACTAGAAAAGAAGTGCTTGAATTAAAAGATCATTGTGTTAAAATTTTTATGGTAATTGATATAATCTCAAAAAATACATTTAACACAATAATTATTTTGTAGTTTACACACGATATTACTTCGAATGGCGGAACAGCGATTACTGCGTGTGAGGGTTTCAAGGTTAGGAAGTAAAATGGACGCCGAAAATCGAAATTTAACAGAACCATAGACAATGTAAGATTAAAGAAAATAACCTCAAAAGTAAGTACCGACATTCCCAGCGAGAATATTACAGAACTAATCAGGATAAACTGAAGGAAAAGGTTTAAGTCTGTAGGAAGATTTGTTGTTGATAATAATGGGTCGTTTTCTGGCGGTCTTCCTTTCATGAATATGGGAAAGATGTCTATTGCAATCTATTGCATACGGACTGTCATTTCAATTTGTTGGAAAAGGGTCATTCCGCGGTTTCGTTCAAATCGCATGTTCTCGCGAAAAAGTCATATGAAAATGAATGTTTTTCAAGAAAATTTTATTGGAAAATGTAGCTATTTAAAAAAGGAAAAAGGAGTATTTCCCAGATTAGCCATTTGTTACTTAATTACTTTATGATATACTTACAAAAAACATGCTAAAATTTCATTACCTTCCCCATGAAAATGATGGACCGGTAAATTGATCTACAAATAAGAACAGTTTACACTTGTAAAATTACTACATTCATTAATCGACCTGTATGTACAACTAATTATGCATATTTATTTGTATTTAATTTATTTTTTTGAAAGAATTGCGATTTCGATTTTGTCCAGAGAAAATCGTCGTAGTCTTCCGCGAAAGCGGTAATTAAAATTGTGACCTCGTTTGTCCCTGTTGGTCAGCTGTATCCCGCCCCGCACCTCCGTTACTAACCAGTGTATCACTACATCTAGACGGGGGAAGCCGTGCGTCGCTGAATAAAGAAATATCTGCGATCTCCGTGCTCGAAAACAACTTTGTCACCGACCAGGCATCATTACCACAACACGATAAAATAATACTTAGTAATAATACTTATTATTACTAAGCCCTTTTGCTAATTCTACATTCATTTTTAAGAAACAATTTTTGTTTTTAAATAAGTACATACTTCATAGTCTGCAATATAAATAATTTATGAATATTGAATATTTTAGTCTCTTTGAATAATAACTCTGTCGATAATGTTTTATTTCTATTACACTTACATAACTTTAATGATGCGCTTTTGAGTGGTTTGTAAAGGCTTAATAAATGGATCAAGCGCACCACCCCATCCTAAAATGCCGTAGATTATTGAAGACTGTACCAGGGAAAAGTAGATCATTTTCAATTTGTCAAGATTGAGTACTACCTTAAGTCTATAAAATGTGTATGTAAGATACTTTAATTTCGAGGTGGTTTAATCAATTTGAGATTTCCAATTTAGATGTGCATCAATAGATATACCTAAATATTTAATATTTTCAACTTTGACGAGTTCATTGCAGTGAACGTCATGTTTCTTGATTGCAACTCGTATTGATTCTTTTTACTGTAGTTGTTAAGATTATGCAGGCAACGTGTATACTACAAGAAATTAATTACAAAAATAAAAATCCATAGGCCTTGATTTTGGCGGCATTCGTGGTCGGATTGCTAGTCGAAAGACTAGGGGGTCGCGGATTCAAATCCCAGCGTTGGCAAGTTAATTTTATTAATTAAAGAAGAATATAACAATAATGATCTAAACGAAAACATGAAAGAGAACAAGATATCTACTTATATACTCTTTCATATTTTCGTTTAGATTATTATTGTTATCTTCTTCTTCAATAATATATTAGATGGATGGGAATAACCTTTTAAAGTTATAAAAAGAGTGTTTTCCTAATAAAAAATCAATTTTATTTGATTAATTTCGAGTCATTTAATAATTTAATCATTCGAAATCAAGCAAATAGTGTATTTGCGGCACGCTTCAGAATGGAAGTTGCTGGCAGTATCGCCCGGGTGCAAGAACAAATCCACAATTGAAACCATGATTGAAATGGCTTTGGCCGTGATTGGTGACCAGATCTGAAAAGTCAGGTACGTCTCACCTTCTACTTCCCTATCTCATCCCCTCCTCTCTATCTCAGCCTCACAGCAAATCCCAATTGCTCCACGAGGTTGGGAGCAATTGGGGAACAAATTTTTTTAAATCACGTGTGCGGTTAAACAATAATATTCTAACAAGCTTTTACTCTTGCTGCCGTTGGGAAAGTGGTGGGTCCCATCTAATATCTGCACAACAATTCAATATGGACTTGGATTCCAAAAATTTGTTTTTTACACATGCAATACTCACTTGCTGTTCGGCTCTCCGCATTTTGCAAACATTCCTTCTTTACATCGGGGAGAACGAAATCTATATCCGTATACGACATTTCAACTTCTTCTTGGGGCTCTGGTTCCGTTTTGACGAGAACAGTCTCTGAATTTAGTAGATCCATGACACGGCTGTGGTAGCGTTTGGTATTTTGTACAAGTCCAGACAAAATACCTGAAACCGAAAATAGTTTTATTTAATTTTAATTTATTTATATAATGTTTGATTAAAAGTATTTTTTCAAATACAGTCTCACAAGGGCATAGCTGCGACGAGACAGACGTAGGAGATACATAAATACGTACAAATGTAAATAACACATGATTTCTAACAAATTAACTTTTTTCCTTTTAAGGTTGATAGAATAATTATTTTCTAATAAAAACAAAAAGAAGGGTCATAGGAAGTGTAGGTTTATACTACAAAAAGAATAATATTACAAATGAAAAATAAAATATGAAATAAAATTGGTATTTTGGTAATAATTACGGAACTTAAAATTGACAAATTAAAATTATTATTTAATTATTATATTAAACAGATTAGATTTAATATATTGGTTATTTGTAAATTTATATTCTCATCTACATTTACGAAACTCAACTTATTATTAAGACCTCTTTAACCAAAAACTGTTTTTTTTTTATCAGGTGTGCCGAGTATTCTTCCAATAAAAAAAGGAATGTGTGACAAAATATCAAGTTTATAATCTTTGCAATTTGAATTTTATAATAGCTCTCGGAAAGTAAGAATGCTTTTCCTTTAATTGCGTAGGCAGAGGATTTTACCTTAAGAGTGATTCTGCAAAAGAGTCCACAAACCTAAATAATTGTTACAAATGGAAAAGTCAATTTCTCAGATTTTTCAAGCACACGGCGATGAACTCAAATATAAAGCTTCACTTGAAATAAGAGAATGGCTTCCTTTGATGAATTTTTAAGTTGTTTTTTAATGTTTCCTGTTTTTTAATGTTTCGAACACAAAAATGGTATTTTTGTATCTGCAAACGGGAAATTAAAACTACATTCAGAACACGAACATGGTTTTCCTTTAAAGGTAGCACATAGTTGGTACCTAGAATTTTAATCTGCACTTCTCATATGTTCAGAATAGTTTTCTTCGGAATGTGTAAGCGCAGTTGAATCCATAACTTTTTATCTTTATTATTATTGATGAAAATATTTTTTCTTTGGGCCTATGTAATCTAAGGGATGGATGCTGTGTGGAGGGTTTTTTTAAGGAAACAAAAAAGAGGAAGTTCCAGGATGGAAAAAATTATGAGGAGTTTGTAGCAATTTGTTTTTAGGAATCTGGGGGTCAGTGTGACCAGGAGTGACGGACGTATGAATCTATCCGTTCAACTGCGATGTAAGGCTGCAGATCGAGGGATTCCGGCTCTCTTGATCCTGCAGGAGGGCAGACACGCGGCCACCAAGACTTCAAAAAACCTCACTCCATGAAGCCGGGCACCCTTGCTACGTAACCAAATGAACCAGAGTTACCTATGACAGAAGTGTTAGTTATTCAATAAATGGTTCCTAGAGTGGCGGTACCCATATCCGCCTCCCAAATTAAGTAAACTATAAGTCCTTACTAGAACTTAATCGTTACATTCTGATCACAAAACTTGTTTTAACTGAACAGTGAATCTGTACGTGAGTCCCCTGCTTTAATAATTAATATTACTCTTAAAATATGCATATAGTTTGCCTACGAATTACAAATTATGCACCTTATGGTTTGAATCTAGAATTTTAACTTCAATCGAAACATTAGAATGGTTTCCTTTGAAACAGATTAATCAACTTGAAACTGTTTTAACTTTTTTTTTATTTTTTATTTATTTAATTTAATATGATAACATATGATACAATATAAGATATGGGTAGTCCCACAAAGCTGTGACAGATCAGCTTGTCTGTAGGTTCTACCATTAAATATTATTACATAACATACATTAGTCTAGGTTACAATATTAATACCTAATATAACATTTACTATAGATAAATATGTTGTTCATTTATTAACCACTTTTTTGTCAGTTTATGGCAGGGTTCCTCATTATTTTTAAAATTAATGTTTTGATGTAATATATTGTAAATCAAGGGTATCATATATTCGAGCGTTCTGCTACCATACTTATTTGATATTCGTGGTATTTTTAGGCCTTTGTTTTCAGTAAATCTTGTTGTGTGACTGTGCACCAATAAATTTTTATACCTGCTTTCTCCCGAATTATCCATAATTATAATGTACCAGAGAAGCCCTTTAATTGGAAGTAGGCACTCAGACCCATACAGTAATTTTAAGTTGTTTCTTTGTTTGTAAATGCTAGGTTTAACAATTTTTTTAATTATAGCAGTTTGTAAATTTTGAATGTATTTAATATTAATTTTACTCGAGTGTCCCCAAGTTCGAATTCCATATCTAAGTATGGATTCGACCATAGAATGGTATATAAGTTTGAGAGTGCATCGAGGCAACACAAATTTTAATTTATAAAAATTACTCGCCAAACATCGGAGCTGGTTACAAATTTTGATCACTTGTTTATCCCATTTAAAGTTATTATCTACGATTATGCCAAGGTAAGTATATTCATTTGTAAAATCAATTTTTTCACAGTAGCAAGTGTTATCAATTTTTTTATGTATACATTCAAAATTATGTGCAGTTATTTTAGGTAAATTCGACATTTTCAAGCTCGGTGATCTTATGTACATACATTTAGTTTTTTTGACATTAATTATTAGTCCTACATCATGAGACCATTTGAGTAGCTCGTTAAAGTCACTTTGCAATTCTTTAATAGCTATTTCCGGGTTTTCATTTGATACAACTAGTGCAGTATCATCTGCAAAAATGAATCTACGGGCTATTTTAAAAAGTTTAGACAAGGCAATGACATATATAATATATAATTCAGGGCCTAAAATTGACCCTTGGGGTACTCCTGATTTGATAAATCTAAAATTACTCATTTCATTCAAAATCTTAACATACATTTTTCTATTAGTTAAATAGTTTTTGAAAAATGATAGTAGTTTACCACGGATTCCTATGATTTCAAGTACCTTGATTAATTGTGTGTGGCAGAGTGTATCGAAAGCTTTTGAGAAATCAATAAATAATACCATTACATGTTTTCTAGAGTTAAGCTGTGAATTTATATAATTAGAAAATTTTTCGAGAAGTTTATCACAGCTTTTTTTTTTTTGGAAGCCATACTGACATTCATCAATAATGCCCAATTTATTTAAATATTTATCCAAATTTATCGATATATATTTTTCTAAGATTTTTTCTAATGCGGGTAACAATGAAATGGGCCTATAATTATTTATTACGGTGTGATCTCCATTTTTATAAATGGGCCTTATGATGCTGCATTTTAGTTCAGCTGGAATGATGCTTGTGTCAATAATTCTGTTTATTAGGTGGGTAATCATGGGACTAAGTAATTTTACATGTTTTTTTAAATCATACATGCGAATTAGATCCACGCCCGGCGTCTTGGAGTTTTTCATTCTTCCGATAATGCATTCAGTTTGTTTCGCATTAGCTCTTGGTAGGTACATTGAATGTAGCAAATGTTCTTGATTGCATTCAGACGCTCGAACGTTGCATTCGTGTAATAACTGATTTACACCCTCGTCAAAAAAATTTGCAAAATTTTCTACCGTCACATCCGCCGCTTGAGAATTTAAGAAATATTTAGATATGATTTCGTCACAATCGGATTTTTTTTTCCTTCCCAATATTTGATTAACTTCATTCCATGTTTTTTTTATGTCTTTGAAGCAATGATTAAATTTGTTATTATAATATATTTTTTTTGTGTTTAATATTTTTTTATTGAGTTTATTTCTGTATTTCTTGTATTCAATTTCATATAATTTATTGTTAGGGGCGTTTTTCCATTTTCTCCATAGTGTGTCTCGTAGTTGTATATTTTCAATGAGGTTATAATTTATCCAGCCTTTTTGGTTATTACGATGTTTATTTGTATTTGATTTAGTTATGGTACTTTTTTCGTAAATGTATTTAAATTTAGATTTAATTTCATCATATATTAAGTTAGGTTCCATTATGTTTAGTATTTCATTCCAATTTGTGATTTCAATCAGTAGATCCACTTTTTTTTCCGATATTACAGTATATTTCGTAAGGTGCGATTTATTTGAGGTACCTATCTCATTAGTAGAGAAACGAATCGTGGTGGCAATAAGGTAATGGTCCGCTATAATAGTTTCACATACGCATGAGCTGATTTCATTTGTCTCTCTCTCTCTTACATAGATATGATCTAGACATGTAGCCGTTACGTAGTTAGTCAGTACGGCTTCACGCGTCACATCATAAATACATTTTAAAAATCCAAATTTAGCCATCATGTTTTCGTATTGCATTACAATTGATTCCTGATAATTTAATAAATTTATGTTCGTATCCCCGAGAGCGATAACAGATTCTTTAATTTCGATATTTCCCAATATAGTTTCCAACTCTTCGAGAAATAATTTTTTATTTGAATTAGGTGGTCTGTATATTGCCAGTATATGTATACGTTTATGTTTATTTACAGAAATAGTTCCGTAAACACATTCAAAATTTGTTGGCATTATGTTAATTTGTTGTAAGGTGATCTTTTACGTATATAATAATCCCGCCTCCCGATCTGTTTTTTCGACAAAAGTAATGAGAACTAAATCCCGATATTATGTATAGATTTATATCATTTTGATTTATCGACGTTTCGCAAATCGTAATTATATCAATATTACTTA
Source organism: Limnephilus marmoratus (assembly GCA_917880885.1). Lineage (NCBI taxonomy): Eukaryota > Metazoa > Arthropoda > Insecta > Trichoptera > Limnephilidae > Limnephilus > Limnephilus marmoratus. The sequence goes on along the minus strand of OU862907.1, from coordinate 42,035,853 downwards.
GAGAGCTAGAGATAACGAGAAGAAAAGTTTCCCAATATTTTGATAAAGATCGAATATTCAAGTTGATTGCAGTTAAATTTTTATTTCCTGATACATGTTTTTTTATAATCCAGTTATCAAAACTTCGCGTGCGTTCATAATCGATTTCAGAGATGTCAAATTCTCCGTTTAAATCGCCATAATATTGAATAATATTTTAAAATGCAGCAGTAATTTATAAACATGTATAAGGATTTAATTAAACATAAAATATATGTAGATATTATTATAGTAGTGAGCCTTTCCAGTACGCATTGTTTAAGATTTATTTCAAGGCTAGGTAAATTTAATAATTGGCACATGTTAAAGGTGACTATAATATCCTCTACATATATGAGTAAGTAAGTATATAGTAGCATCAGTATAAAATTCAGTGTGCTGTTGTTAACACTTTGGTAATAGGACAATACATTTAAAAATATATTTAGCGGTAATTTTTGCATGGATATGAAATGTTTGTACTTGAGAAGTAAAATATGAATATTGTTATTTTTAATAGAAGGCGATAAGAAGTAGTAATATAAAATTTTTGTTATTAACATTATTATAATTAATATGTATATGTTTTTAAGTACTAACATACCTAATCATATTCTATACGCAGGGGCGTGCACTCCATATAGGCACATAAGCATTGCCTACCCTACCGTATTTATAAAACACAAGCAAGTAAATAATATTATAGTTTATTAAACTATTGCTAAAAATAATTACACATTTTAAAAATAGCTGCGAAAAAGCTGAGCAACCGAAAATACGCGAGGGCCACATCAAACGGCATACTACAAACGTGGCATAAAATGTAACTAGAAACTACAAAATGCGGCCTAAGCAGGAATAATTTCTATTTGGAGCTAAGTAACTTCATACAAGATATAATACAAGATATAATGTTTACGAAATGCGCGTAGCATGGAGTAGAAATGTCGTTTTGAATTTGCTTCAATGAGTTTTTTTTTGTTAGTATTAGGCAGTGCTTTCTGGATGGCAATCAGTGACGACAGTGACATCTGTTGTTATCTATTTCCATCAACTAGTTGTCTTACCAGCAGCAAGCACACTTGGCAAAAACTTGTACGAAAGGAGTTATTTGTAGTAAATTAGTTTTTTTTTATTTATTTGAATCAATTCGGCGGTTTTCCTACTGCCTACCCTGATCAAAAACTCTGTGCACGCCACTGTCTATACGACTTTGGGCAATATGCATCATCTTTTTGAAGTAGGTACAGTTTGAATTATTTGCTTTATGGTTAGTATTTAGGTTCATCTTAAGGTTTTTGTTTTGAAGAATACAATTGCTGCACTTTTCTTCTTCATTTTTATTTGGGCATTCCTTCCATTCATGGTCTTTTGCGCAATGTAAGCACGTTGCACTTTTTTCTTTGTTGAAGCATTTGATTGCCGTATGTCCAAATTTAAGGCAATGGTAACACTGCGTGATTGGAATTGCATCTTCTACACGTACTCTGTTGAATCCTATGTTGATTTTTTCCCTTTCGATGAGGTGCGTCCTTAATTGTCCGCTTGTTTCCAGTATGTAGTTGGTAAGTCCATTTAGGTTTTTTGGTTTGAACATCTTGATTAATTTTATCGTATTTTTTGGGTCATTTTCCATGATATCCTTTATACCCTCATTTTGTGTTTTTAGGGCCTCAATTATTTCTTCTTCAGATAAATTGATATTGTAACTGACAGTTGTGAATAATAATACCACGCGGGTATTTATTTTATACAGTTACTTTGTCCCGGTGACTACCTATCACTGGATCCCAGTAGATCCGAGGAACCGGCTATTTTTGGAACCGGATTTAAAAATGGTCAATAACTAATGGTCACTAACTCAAACTGGGCGAAGCCAAACCAAAAGCCGCCCGCAGGGCCTAGCAGCAAAAACCTCTGAGCGGGTTTTTATCTGCTAGTTCTTGATTATTTTACTAATCCTCTTATTCTAATTTTCATGAATTCTTAAAAATTCTCGATTACTTGATTATTTTCATATTCTTGAATTCCTCGATTTTATTGATGTTCGTGATTAGGTATGTTGTTTTCTTGAATTCCTCAATGTTATTGATGTTCGTGATTATGTTGTTTTCTTGAATTCCTCAATGATATTGATGTTCGTGATTATGTTGTTTTCTTGAATTCCTCGATGTTATTGATGTTCGTGATTATGTTGTTTTCTTGAATTCCTCAATGTTATTGATGTTCGTGATTATGTTGTTTTCTTGAATTCCTCGATGTTATTGATGTTCGTGATTATGTTGTTTTCTTGAATTCCTCGATTTTTTTGATGTTCTTAATTATGTTGTTTTCTTGAATTCCTCAATGTTATTGATGTTCGTGATTATGTTGTTTTCTTGAATTCCTCAATGTTATTGATGTTCGTGATTATGTTGTTTTCTTGAATTCCTCGATGTTATTGATGTTCGTGATTATGTTGTTTTCTTGAATTCCTCGATTTTTTTGATGTTCTTAATTATGTTGATTTCTTGAATTCCTAAATGTTATTGATGTTCGTGATTATGTTGTTTTCTTGAATTCCTCAATGTTATTGATGTTCGTGATTATGTTGTTTTCTTGAATTCCTCGATTTTTTTGATGTTCTTGATTATGTTGTTTTCTTGAATTCCTCAATGTTATTGATGTTCGTGATTATGTTGTTTTCTTGAATTCCTCGATTTTATTGATGTTCTTGATTATATTTTTTTCATAAATTTTTTTCATTATCTGGATAACCACTGGAGCGCTTTTTGCCACAATAAAGAACCTACTATTTAAAATACCTCAGATTGCTTTGATGCCAACTTCGGCAAATATTCCCTTGATTCTTTATAAAAATTCTATTTTTGATTTTCCATTTACAATTTTCTTGAATATTTTCTTAATTTTCTAAATTTTCTTAATTTTTTATTTCCCCGCTGTTATTTAACACGTTCTAAATTAACCTAACGTCATTGACTTATTAATTTTCTTAATTTAGTATTTTTAATTTATATAATTTGATTGTCTTTCTTATTTTCATTATTTTCTTGGTTTACTTGATAACCTCAATTTTCTTGAATTTCCTCACCCTTGATTTCCTCGATTTTATTGATTTTTTTTGGTAAATTTTTATCTGATAAAATGATGTACGAGTACCTACCTAGAGCTTGACATATTTCAGTTGGCAGTGGCTCAGTAAGACTACAGGAGGTAGAAATATCCTTCTTCACCAACGAAGAGTGCCGGAAGAGCTATGGGCAGACGAGGGCCATGAAGCGGGGAGTGATCCCGGAACAACTGTGCGCCGGACACACCACAGGCGGGAGAGATACTTGCCAATTTAGTCCCCACTCTCTAATTCATCCATGTTGTCCTTTTTTTGGACGTCGACCTGTTTTTTTCAAAAATGACCCTTGAATGTAAAACCATTTCTTTAGCTCATTTCTACAACCAAAATAATTTCAAAGATGTTGAATTTCTCCAGATACTTACATGACGAAGTTCTTACATCAACCTTCTATTTATTTTACAAAGTTATAACATCACTTCGAACCTTTAGCAGTCACTATTTTATTTTTTTTATCTGACAATTGATCGTTTGCGAGGTTGCGAGGCACGGAGTACTTCGTACCTTTGGTTGGATGTGTATAAGGTTCGAACTCAGCTTTACCATGTTTTGAGGTATCAAAATTTTAAAAGTAGATATCTCATAATCCATTTACCAATTTTTGACCTTAATCTTGAGTCGTGTGTAAAGTATTTTAGTTAATAATAATTTATAAATTACACTATTACTCTGTTCAATTATGCTTATATATTGGCAAGGGCGGATTCAGGATTTTTTCTGGGGGGGGCACAATGGGCGGACGGGCAAAAAAATTGACATTTACTATTAGGATTTTTTATGGGAGGGGGCACAAGGGGCGGACGGGCCAAAAAAACAACAATTACTGTTAGAATTTTTTCTGGGGGGGGGGGGGGGGCACAAGGGGCATACGCGCAAAAAAATCAACAATTACCGTTAGGATTTTTTTCTGGGCGGCACAAGGGGCGGACGGGTAAAAAAATCAACAATTACTGTTAGAAATAAACTTGAAGTATCACACTTCAAGTTTACAAGTTCAAGTATGTATGGGAAGGTTTATGAAAATGTCAAAACAATAGAAAAATTAAATGTTTAATAAAGACAGTTTTCTGTACTGTGATGGAATCTCCACAGTACACAAAAATACCGTCTGGGGGGATTTAGGGGGGGGGGGGCGTGCCCCCCCCCCTTTATCCGCCCTTGTATATTGGCATAAATAAATTTCTCAAAAAATGGATCTGTCTATTTATGTGTGTACGCCCAAATAAACCGCCATAGTTTTTGATAGCGGTGATTGTGGTTCAAATAATTTAACAGTGTTAAAGACACACAGAAATCTATTTTTATAAAAAAGGAACACAACGGACGTTGCAAATTATAAACCAATATATGTCTAATCATCACTTAAAAAACTTTAAAAAAAAAAATTGCACTCGTAAAATATCAACAAAAAAATAACTCCCTACCAACATGGCTTTTGTTTAAATAAATCTAAATTAACTAATAAACTAATTTACGAAAACATCATAGATATCTAAATCTTTAGCCAACAGGTGCCATGTAGACTCAATACACCTACTCGTACACTGATTTTAGCAAGGCCTTTGACAAAGTGTGTGTCCCACAATATCAACTGTAGGTACATAAATATCTCTTATAAATTAAAGTCCTCCGCCGCGTATGTCGGTCTATTCGCAATAAACTCAAAAACTACTGAACGGATTTTCATGCGGTTTTTCACCAATGTAATTCATGAGGAAGGTTTAGGTATATAATTTGTCAAGGTTTTGTGTAAATTGGTTGAAATATCAAAATGTCTGTATATGGTGGACGAGCGGGCTGGCAAGCAGGCGGTGTAGATTTGTTTTGTATGCAAATTAGCAGATGACGGTGTGAGTTAATTTATCGTGGTTATAAAGGTTGGGTAAGCATCCAGTAGATTGCGTTGTGTTTCGTTAGCCATAGCAACCTGTATCCGGGTCAGCTAGTTAATTAATTAATTAGCATCACTCGGAGTTTACGGAAGTTTATAAAATTGGTTTGTTAGTCATTTGTCAAAAAGAAGGATAAATGAAAATAAATGGCACAAATTCTTACAAATATATTAAAATTATATTTATAAATGATATTGTAAATATATTTACAACATAAATGTGATACTTCATGCTGATAAAATGAAACTTTATAAAGAGATTAATAACATCAACGATTGCAATACATTACAAAGTAATTTTATAAAACTTCTTGAATGGTGATCTATCAACAATCTAGCATTGAACATAAAGTAATGTCAGATCATTCATTTTTACAGAATAAATAAATTAATATTTTTTCATTGAACAAAATTATGAAAAATTTTATTGCGTCAGTGACATTATTGACCTAGGTATAAAGTTTGATAGCAAACAAGCCTTTGGATGGTATAATTATATTATCAACATGGATTAATAATATTATCAACGAGGTCCTTAAAATTCTTGAATTTCTTTTTAAAGCAGCAAAAGATTTCAATAATGTAGGCACGTTAATCATGTTATATTGTCAGATGCCAACTAGAGTTTAACTCTATGTTATGGTCTCCCTTTTACAGTATTCATTCTGACAGCATTGAAAAGACTCTGAGGTTTTAGTTCCTGAGGTTTATAAACCATAAATTGCATATTCCTGTTCACAACATTAAATGTCCCTATTAAAACTTTCAGAAAGAAGAATTAACCCAGATTTAATATTATTACATAAAGTATGTAATGCATTACAAAATTGACTCCTGAAATATTTCAATTAATCAACATCCATATTCCCAAAATACCTTGCCGAGAATTACCACCCTTTTACTTTAACAACAACCACACTCTCTTACCAAAATTCCCCGATTCTGAGACTACACACTACACAATCCCTTAAATAAATATTCTGATTTAGTAGATATATTTCTCCTTAAAAATAACCAATATAAAAATTGTTTATTCCAATACTTTTATATATCAAGACACAAACAGACGTGTATAATTTTTGCAGTTTTTGTGTGTATTAAATATCTATTTGTGTGAGTTTTCTTATATTTTTAACAATGCATTTTATTTTATTACTTACATACTTTTGTTGTTACATTTTTTTTCATTGTAATATATTTTCTTTAATCTTTAGTTTTGAAGTATTTAAAAGATCTGTGAAACTCAACTTATAAATTTGAATGTAAAAGCCCATTAGGGCGGGCAATAAATAAATAAATAAATTTAGTTCTGTGTTGTCATGGAGCCCAATAAATCAGCCAATAGAATCTGATAATAATGCCTCATGTTTTCCAGGGGGATAGCGGAGGGCCACTCACCATCAACAAACCAGATAATTGGATATGGAAAAGCGTCCACCATCAAGTTGGCATCACTTCCTTCGGTGTCGGCTGTGGAACCACACGCCCTGCCATTTACACCAGGATCAGTCGCTATTTGGACTGGATCGAGGGAGTTGTGTGGCAATAGGCAGAGGCATATTATCAGCTTTAACTCTACACTTAAAACCTTTTAATTTAGTGGGGGGGATATGGGTCCCGCCGCCCCAGGAACCATTTATTGGATGACCAACACCCCTGCCCCCGCCGCCCCAGGAACCATTTATTGGATGACCAACACCCCTGCCATAGGTCACTCCAAATGGCCAGCTACGGCCGGTGACCCATCAGGGGTGCACGGGTACACGGGACGAGGTTTGTCTAGATCTTAGCAAGAGAATGCGATTGCTCACGTACTGGGTGGCGTGTTGGATCGGGAGAGACTGATTGAGGGAGGCCTAACCTTAACGCCTACAGCCGGAATCTCTCGACCTATCGCCTTGCGGTGGGAAAGACGGATTTATACTCACGGATACACTGACCCCAGATTCCTATCCACCCCTCGTAACTTAAGCCTTCCTAGAATAATTTACTCTCCTTCCTTTCATTAAAAAGACCCATCAGACTTCATCCTCAAAGATGACACAGGTCCTGATCGAAATCATTTTCCTCAGTGCCTCCTGTGAATGTTAAGTACCTACCTAATGCAAAAAATAACAATAAAATAATTATCACCTGTACCAAGTTTCTGTCCGGGAACTGTCGACTTATTTCTAGACTTGTAACGCTGAAAGCAAATGTCAACATTATTACCCTGAAGTGTTGGTGTTAGTAATAATGTCCTTAGAAACCTTTCTGTCTCCCGTGAACATACTTACCTAAATACACAAACCCTTCCACTGTTCCAAGTATCTTATCACACCAATTTTTAAACTGTTCGAAAATCCAGTGTCAATGGCATTGTAGCCCTGAAATTTATTTGAATATTTTACTTAAATATGGTAACGTTTGGAACATAGAGATTCTACCCACCCATTAAACCCTTTTCTTTCCCAGAACTCTCCTCTCCTTCCCTTCCTTAAAAAACCCTCTACACAGCATCCCCAAAGATGACACAGGCCCCGAGGGAATTTTTTTTCCTCAGGGCCTCCTGTATGAAACTCATGTAAAAAAAAAATAATAACAAGACCGACTAAAGTAGGAGGCCTGCCCCTGCCCCTGCCCCTGGGCACCAAACGAATGTTGAGGTATTTAGTGATAACACTGATAACACATGATAGGACAATGACAGTTTGCTAATTTTGTCCATTGTACCTACTGCTAATTCTACTGCTAATTTTTTACTGCTGATTTGTACTTATGTGTTTTACCTCAAACATATAAATAAACAGAGTCATTATTTTTATCAATAAAGATCATTTAGTGACAGCACGGACATCGTTATTTGGCGGTTTGCGCGCCCAGACCGCGTGCTTTAATTTTTCAATTTACTTAGGGGTAGGACACGACCGAACGCGACGCGTGGTAGTTTAGTACCATAAATAAAACAATACACTCACTTTAGTACTAAAACTACCTACGAAATCGAAGACAAATCAATTGCCTTGTTTTGGCTTGTTCTTCTTGTATGCGTTGAAGGCTGTTCTGTAACTCATTGGTGGTGCACGGTGTTTTTTCTACTTTTTTTGTAAGTAAATTTATTTAACCACAACGTACTGTTGCAGCAGATGTGGACCAAGTCTTAGTAGCCTTTTGTCGGCCAAAGAAGAGCCCTATCAGTAAGAGGTGAGTCATGAAAATCGAAATGGTTTAAAAAACATCTATTTTGAGCTAAACCCTATTGCTAGTTTCTAAACACAGATAAGTAAATATTTTCTATTTTAAAATGGGATTTTACTTACCTAAGTCTCAAATAGATCATAATACAGAATATTGTATTTACGTGGTGTGTAAATCCATATAAAACTGATTTTATTTTATTTGCTCCTTCGCATCTGTGATTCGGCAATCCCACGAGTTAGTGAGAGTGAAATAAAAAACATGATACAAGAACATAAATAGGACATGCAGATCAGAGACGAAACGCCAACAATATTCAAGCGCGTCTTGCAATCTGCACTAATTTTGAAACAATATTTATCAATGTAATGCGCTTTAAATATTATAAAACAAGAAATGGCAAAATGTTTGCGAGTATTTTTTTGAGGAATACAAAAATTATTATATGATTATAATTGTACTATCAATTATCGACTTATCTTATTTATTTATAATATTTATTTATTTATAATATTAACGCCTTTCGGCTTTTACATACCTAATATAACATAAGCAGTGTAAAAAGTAAAAGTAACAACATGAAAATTACAGCTCTATTGAGTTTGTAAAACAGAAAGAAATAGTTGAGAAAGACAAATGTAGATATATAGATAACAACACGAAAATAAATGCTACGATATTTAATATTACAATATTGTAACACTGAAAAAATACATTTGTATATAATACATGCAAATAACTTATCTTAAAGAGGATACATGATTTATTATTTCATACTTATATTTTATCAGCGACACATTCCATAAATCAATGTGCGAAAATGTATTGCCTAAGTTTTGTATTCTGTGAAGTGGTATATTGAAATGGGATATGGTCGTAGTATTGCCACAATAAAACGGTAGTACTGTCCTTGTGATTCTGGCTAGCACATTAAAATTTATGAGCGCTAAGACTTCAGGGCTGTTAATTTTATTATGCAAGATTTTAAATAAAAATACTAGATCGAAAACAATTCTTCTATCACTCAATTTTAATAAATTAGATAAACGCAGAAGATAGGTGTAATTTAATTGTTCTTTCGGTATTTTTATCTTGCGAAAAGTGGACCAAAAGGATTTTATACACCCCTTTTCGGGCAGGCTGGGTTAATCAAACCAGTCTTCCGGGTTTGACCAATCTCAAGCTCCTGTATGTAATAAATATATCAAAATAATATATTTGGTTAATTTGTATGCAATAATAATATCAAAACAATAATATTTTGACTAGCTTTTGCCCGTTGCAGGTAACTAACGGGTTAAAACACTAAGCGATTTGACTTGTGAACGTGGAAGAAGCGAGGGGTGTGTGTTAAATTAAATATGTGAAGAAAAAAACATTTTTTGAATGCGGATGAAGCGAGGAGTGTGCGCCTACAAATGGCACAGGCAGTTGACTGCTCAATTTTTTACACCTGCTCTCGGGCCAGGGCCGGATTAACCACGTCGGGGCCCCTTTACCAATGGCGGACTAACGGGGGGGGCGTTGAAGGGGCCTCCTTGTTACCTTGATAAAATCCTTAACAAGGCTTTAAGGGGGGGGGGGTAAGATTTTAAAACTTTTTTTTCTGAATGTAAAACATGTCAGTATATTGAGTATTGTGTCTTAAACTTAGTCCGAAACTGCACTTTACCCTTTTCTAACTTTCAAAAGTTTTTTTTTCTACCTTTGTAGTTTTTTCATAATTAATCTGTTAGAAGCTTGTACAACATTTATATTTTAAACATATAATTAGAAATAAAACAAAACAAATGCCAATTTAACCCGTATGTGCTCAACTTTTTTTTTTTTTTATTTTTCTTATTATATGTCCATTTTAGTATTCGATTAGACTTTAATAATGATGTAGTAAAAAAAATTTTTTTATAATTTTATTTTTTCATAGAGAAAACGACCGCCCCAAAAATGGGGCGCTGGGCGCATTACCGAGCATAAAAAAATGTTAGGAAGTTGAGAATAAAAATGGGATTATAGTATAAAATGAATGTATCAATAAGTATAATAATGACAAAATCTTACAACTAAGCACAACATTCTATAAACTTTAAGTATGAAAATTGACAAAACAGTTTGTGTGACAACCAACATCACACTTCCTGCACTTCTTAGTCGTATTTTTGTGGCACTCGGCACAACGAATTTGTGTAAGACTTGATACTATCAAATGCCCTACACCATCCAGCCTGACTCCATCTGGGACTCTTCGTCTTTTTGTCGTTTGCTTCAGTGGTCTACCGATAGAACGTGCTGATGAATATCGACCAAGGTAAGTTCGAGTAACTTCTCGTATAAATGCCAGGTAATCTAAATATTCTTTTGCTTGACCGGCTGGAGACAATTTGTAGAGCTGGTATGCATTGTTCATGGATGCATTCAAAGGCCACATCAAAAGTTGCCAGTACCATTTTTTGCGATTGATACTTATCCTATAGCAACCGATGTTTTGGTCAAGTCGATCCACTCCGCCCATATACTTATTATATTGTAGAAAACACGACGGCTGTTGGATTGCAACTCTTCTCTTTTCCCTGCTAGACCATCGCTGAGCCGAGTCCAACGGGCTGACTCCTTCGCAGGTGGATGCTACAGTTACCACATTGTTGTCGTTGTATTGGACCAAGGAGATACCTGATATTTGATCAGTCAGTTGATAGTAACTGCCACGCGCTTGCTTTTTCATTTGTGCAGTATCTTTCAGAGGCGCCTTTTCAACACGATTCATACGAATGGTACCTGTAGCTTGATTGCCTGCTTCTTTGAGGTGGGTAAGCAGCCGGAGAGATGTAAAAAAATTGTCCATATAAACATGGACTTTTTGTCCTGCCGGTAACTTTGCAATAAGGTTAGTTACCACAGAACCTCCAACGCCTAACTCGGGATTAGTGTTTCCTGTACTCGCGCCTTGATAAGGTTCAGCTTGTATAATGTAACCAAGCCGTGAAGCCATGCACCAACTCTTGAACCCAAACCGTATTGGTTTGCCATGTATATGTTGTTTGGTGGTGTGGTGTCCATAATAAGGAATCATTGATTCGTCGACACTCACTTCCGGAAATTGTGGAGAATATGCCATCCACTTTTTATTCAGTATCTTCCACAATGGCCTGACCTTTGTGAACTTGTCCTCAGCATCTAAAGCAGCATTGTCACAAACATGAATGAAGCGCATGATTTGCTCAAATCGGGATCTGGAAATTGATTCAGCAACACCAGGGTGGTAAGTATCTGAGCCAGTATCCCAATACATTCTATTTCTGGCATAAACGCAATAACCACTCAACAAAAATATGCCTATAACCAGGCGCAGTTCCTCTTTTGTCACATCAAAATTATTGTTGCCAACAATGACTGCATATTTTTTTGAGTTCTCAACAAACATATTTATGACTTCTTCATCATAAAACATTTCAAACCACTCCACTGGCGATTTGTTAGTTTTCAAGAAATTTGGTTGTGTCCATTCTTGTCTACTGTACTCTGGTAGGTCCTGTTTTTTTCCAATCTCTTTCCACTCTTATATTTCTACTTCTCGGCGGCAGACTATTGTTTGAGGTCGATGCCATCTCCGACAGAGGTATGTCGCCATCGCTGTCACTGTCGTCACTAATAACAGCCTGTTCTATTATTTCAGACTGCAAGCCACCTCCGCTTTTCCTGGTTATTTCCAGTTGTGCTTCCGCTCGAAGTTGATTGCCAGACAACCGATTCAAATCACCTACAAGAGCGTCTTCTTCATCACTGTCCTCATCACTGAGCAAATGGTTACTCGGCGGACAAGTGTATATCGTCGCTTCTATGATATCGTCATCCTGCTCCAGTATATCGCATATATCGGCCACCGTCAAGCTGAAAACACAATTTAGGGACAATTATAGTATGCTGTTATGATATTATTTTTAACAATATTTGATAATCTTTATGTACAACTGTGGAATATCGAAAGTTTATATCGAAAGAAACACTTGTACAAATGTGTACACTGCCGCGCTCACCGCCCCTAAAATGGGGCGCACAACAAAACTGTCCAGATTGATATCGGAATATAGCCTAATCAAACTATTTATATTATTATTTTATAGTATACATAATATACAATGACATAATGTCGAATTTGCAGCAAAACTATGAAAATACATTATATTACTTACTTTTTTCTCCGCGACATTGCTACAAGGACCACTACGACACTTTTGACGTGAATAATGAAAAACAAAATGGCGTCTCGCGCGTAAAAAGTATCTATTAGTGTTGCCAGGAACCATAATAAATAAATTATAAGTCATTAAAAAAAAAAAGCAAGTGATATATTTTCCAGTCGGAAATTACTAACCGTTTTAAAAATGGGGCGCTTGACGTATATGGGATAAACCACAAACGGCACCTTCAATCATTTCAAATACTAAGTAATGTTGCAACAAATAGAAGGAAAGAGAAGTAAAATACAACTATATTTATATATTTCTTTTAATTATAGACTTTTTTATTTATTATTTGTGCATGATGGGAATATTATTTATTTATTAGGTTATAACCTAATTATTATAATTGATTGTTTGCTTTAATGCGTGAACCTAATGTTATTAACCTGTAAATGTTCATAATAAAAAAAAATTTAACATCTTGAAAACTGACTTTTTCCGAAACTTCGTTGCTCACTAATTGAAGCAAGTCATTTTTTCTTGGGACGTGGGGCCTCTAGCCGATGCGGGGCCCCTAGGCAGTTGCCTACTCTGCCTTAGGGATAATCCGGTACTGTCTCGGGCCACCTCGGTCGCCCAGTTCAGTACGGGCCTTTTCTTGCAAAAAGGCGCCAAGCAGCTTCATGCTCAATTTTTTACTGCGCCATTCGGGTTGTGCAGGTCGATACGGGTAATTTGATACTCGTAACGCAAAATTTCCTGTTGCAAAGAAGACTCTTACCACCGAGGCACATTGGTCGCCGACATTTTAAAAATGGCCCAGAGAGCTTACTGCTCAATTCAGTACATCCGCTACTTATTGACATTTTTTGATTTTGAACTTTTTTACGATATATTATTTAATACAGCTAGTATTTTATTTTTTATTATTCTTTATTCATAAAAATATCTTAGGTCTATACAGTTTTTACAGATTTTTCGACTCCCACACTAGGCACATGCCCGTATTATGGTAGTCGAGGTATGCACATATATGTATAATTATTTTAAATGTAGTGATTGCTTATTCGTTTAATTACTCTCTCTATTTATTTAACCTAATGTTTTAAATATTATAATGTTTTTTCCATAGCCTTACTTATGATTGTAACTTTTTCCATGAGTACCATTATCATGTATCTCATTAATTATTTGATTAATGTAGTGGTGGTGTAGCGTTGTTTAGATCTTTTGGTAATTCCATGAGTACCATTATCACGTATCTCATTTATTATTTGATTAATTTAGTGGTGGTGTAGCGTTGTTTAGATCTTTTGGTAATTCCATGAGTACCATTATCACGTATCTCATTTATTATTTGATTAATTTAGTGGTGGTGTAGCGTTGTTTAGATCTTTTGGTAATTCCATGAGTACCATTATCACGTATCTCATTTATTATTTGATTAATTTAGTGGTGGTGTAGCGTTGTTTAGATCTTTTGGTAATTCCATGAGTACCATTATCATGTACCTATCTCATTTATTATTTGATTAATTTAGTGGTGGTGTAGCGTTGTTTAGATCTTTTGGTAAAATGCATTCCGGAAGCATTTAATACCGCTGAACAATAAGCAATTAGTTGTAACCCAAAAACAAATTGCACTTAAACATTAAATTCAGAAGCGAAAGGAACGTGAAAAGGGATTTTCTCTACTGAAAGTCAGCAAGAGGGGTGAATATTTTGTGACACAATTATGAAGTCATAGACAACTCACATAATTTCCATGCGCTTTCGGAAAGTTACCATCGTATGGGATCCATCCAACCCCGCATAGTTTTATTGCAGACTTTCTCAAGAAGAATATTTCAAACAATAGTTGACGGCTCTTCTTCTTCGCACCAAATCAACGCTGGAGTGCCACAAGGATCTGTGTTGTCACAAACGTAAATTTGTTGCACATCAACGTGTTACGAGTACTTCATACTGAAAATGCATCTATCGCAGTCAACCGGCCGATTTTTCGATTATTTTCTTCGTTTGTCTGTTGTCTACGGACACAGGGTGTTATAACTCCTATCCAAATCTGTGACCAAAGGCTCGTGACGTAATGATGTTGAGAAAAGTGATTTTGAAGAGTCTAGCTTTTCAAGTATTTTCTAAGAATTCAAGTATTTTCTATTAATTAATAAATGTTTTGTTGTGAAGTTGATTTATTTGGTTTATTTAACATGGTAGCAGAACGTGGTTATTTGAAGTGAAAAAGTGTAAAAAGCATAATAAGTGAAGTAACTAGAAAACATGGCGGCTGCAAAGAGAGACGATATTTATCTACAAGTTTTTGATGGCGAAAAGTACGCCAAGTGGAGATTCAAGATGAAACTGTTTCTTGAATTGAAAAATTGTGAGGAAGTTCTTGATGCTGAGGATAGACCGAGTGATATAACGGAAAAACATTGGAAAGAGAAAGAATTGAAGGCTAAAACTTACATTGTGAACAGCGTCACTAACACACAGTTGGATTTGATTATTGCTGAACCGACGGCAAAAAAGATGGTAGAGAAATTGGATCAGACGTACATGGTGAAGAGCAGTACAATTAAGTTGTTGAAGAAAAGAAGGTTATTGGACTTGAAATTCAAAGAAGGTGACGATCCATTGGTGTTTTTCAATCAGTTTGAAAAGTGTGTAAATGAATTAAAAAATGCAGGAGAAGTAATAACAGAGAAGGACAAAGTGAATTATCTGCAGCTTGCGTTACCAGAAAGTCTCTCACGTATGGTGGATTTAATTGATGCATTACCAGAAAAAGACAGAATGGTGGTGGAAATTGTCAAATCAAAGTTATAGTGGAATCCAACATTTACACATCTGCCCTGATGATGGACACTGTAACGCTGTCCGAAACGTTGGCTAAAGGAGGAGGTAGCGTTACACGGCATAACACCCCAAAAACAAACAACAAAAATACTTTTGGCCGTGAAAATCTAAAATCATATCTGACGAACCTCTATGGGGAGGAAGTTCACAGAATGGTACAACGATTGGAGACTCTGAGGAAGCGAAGGAACCTTTTACTGGGCAGCCTGGCTTTCCTGAAGAGATGTAAGGAGGAATCGATTGTACCAGTACACATTCGCATAAAAAGACATATCACATCCCGGAAAGTCGATAGGGTATTCCAAAGAGCAGAAGCAGCGCTACTACGGGAAAGAATCCACAATGTGCGCAGTGAACTGGATGGAATATCTCTGGACCTTTTCCATTTACACCTGCACCTGAGTGCAAACCGGATCGATGACGTTTGGAAGAAAGTTGACAATATGACTTACCAACAAGCACAGAGATGTAAGCAGTCAACAGATGCGAGACGGAAACAAAAGTTCGAGAGGCTCAACCAAGATAAAAAAGGTGATCGGAAACAACTAGATCATAACAAAGTTGTTATTAACATTTCGACCCTTGCGTTGAGCCTACAGGCGACTTCTGTGCTTGCCAAGGGGATGAACTACGCAGTTGTTTCCAAAAAGATACCTGTGGAATTTATCGTATGTGGTGTAGAGACAGCACTACATTCAATGATGAAAGTCCATAAAATGTAGAGACCCAAGCAAAGGATATACGACAAGAGACTTGCCATATTTAGAAAAGGGCCAAAATACCCCGCCCAAACATCACAAAAGGAGAGTTTGCGGCCTTAAAAGAATTGCGCACCAATGAGGAAATCTTAGTTCTGCCTGCCGACAAAGGCAATGCCACTGTGGTGATTAATATGGTAGACTACATCAAGAAGATGGAAGACCTCCTGTGCGATGCCAGCACTTGCAAGAAAATTAAAAACAACCCCACCAATATGATTGACCTGAAGGCCAGAGAGCTAGTTAAAGTTCCAGTATTAGGAAAGAGGGTCGACCTGGGATTTTTGTAAAAGCCTCCAGAACTCCTGCCCTACACGGTCTTCCAAAAATATACAAAAAAGATATCCCAATGAGACCAATCGTCAGTGCTATTGGCGTTCCTACTTAGAAACTGTCCCAATACCTCTCTAGACTACTGCAGATGCAAACTGGAAAAACTGAATCTTGGATTCAGGATTCCACAGATCTGATCGGTAAACTTAAGAAGGTTAAGACTGATGAAAGGGATATTCTTGTCAGTTTTGACGTATTTCTCTTTTTACGAATGTGCCTCTAGAAGACTGCATGAAAATGCTCAGGGAGATATATGAAGAAGACATTTGCAAACTTTTTGAACACTGTCTCAAAACAGGATAATTTGCATTTCAGGGTGAACTTTTTGAGCAAGTGGAAGGAGTTGCGATGGGCAGTCCGTTGTCGCCAGTTCTAGCTAACTTCTTTATGGAGAAGTTTGAAGAGGTGGCACTTGACACAGCTTTGGCTGTTCCAAAGGTATGGTGGTGTTATGTCGATGATGTCTTCGCCATTTGAAAATAACCACAAAATCCTGCCTTTTCTAGATGTGGAAGTGATGCGAAAAGAAGATGGTAGCCTAGGACACACAGTGTATAGGAAAACAACTCATACAAATCGATATCTACATGCCGATTCGCATCACCACCCAGCGCAGAAGAGAGGACTTATCCAAACGTTGGTAACCCGAGCGACAAAAATATGTGAAGAAACAAAAATCGGAGCGGAACTTACAAAGCTCACCGATGCACTGGAGCGTAACGGTTACCCGGCAAGGCAGACAAGGCAAATAATAAGAGCCAAATCTACACCAAACGAACACAGAATTGAACAAGAGTCTAAAGGCTGTGCTTTCCTACCCTATATTCACAATGTGACACACAGAATTGCATCAAGACTGTCTTCAAAACCACGACCAAAATACAAGACCTACTGAGGTCTGCAAAGACCAAGTTTCCTCTGGAAACAGATGGAGTATATAAACTCAGCTGTTCCGGATGTGATAAGGTCTATGTGGGCCAGACAGAGCGGACAATCTCCAAAAGGATATCGGAACACTTTCGAGCGTGTAAACTTGGCCACCCTGACAAACCGGCAATCGCCGAGCATTTAATTGAAACCGGCCATTACTTTGGATTTGTTCCTGAAGTACTGGGAAGACCCAAAACTTATAGAGCACGCCTAATTACAGATGTAATTGAAATTCATAAAAATCCTATTAACATTAATAGAGACGACGGAGCTAAGCTCAATAGTTATTGGTATCCAGTAATTGACGGTAACACCAAAGCTAAATGCAGAAAACTATCTTCAAGTATACTATAACTCTAGCTCGCAGCGGAGTGAAGCTGGCAACACGGTATTGCTTCGAAGTACTTAAGCACACATTTTACCACCAACATTTACACATCGCCCTGATGATGGACACTGTAACGTTTTCCGAAACGTTGGCTAAAGGAGGGGGTAGCGTAACACGGCATAACACCCCAAAAACAAACAACCAAAATACTTTTGGCCGTGAAAATCTAAAATCATATCTAAGGTCGTCCATGTTTTATCTAATCTGTCTTTCTCAGTTCCTCGAGGTTCCATATGAGGTCCAATTTTTTATGTCATTAATGTATCTTTTATTAAGTACATTTTTAAACATGTAAAACACTTCGTGTACGCGGATGATACTGCATTGGTAATTTCATGCAGTGATCTGCAATTATGTATTAAACTCTTTCAAGCAGATTAAATTCAACTTTTGAAATGGTCTCATGACTTTGGTTTAATTATAAATGCAAAAAATTAAATTGACACATATTAGATCAACCAATGCCAAGGCAAATATTTTTACACCTGAAATTAAAACACAAACTTCAGATTGCTTACATGTCGGTATCTCTACATTGTGCACATGTGAAAACATTGAACTGGTTAAAGAATGTATTTAATTAGTTGTTATTATTGACGGTTTTTCATATGGGATTCACAAATAAATAAAGTCTGTGAACGACTCAGATATATTGTTAGCAGATTATATAAATTAAAATTCTATGTTCCAATATGCACACTTCGAATAATTTATTTATTGACTTTATATTTTATTTTATTTATTTTTTATTTTTATTTTACTTTATATTTATTTTACCTCCACTTAATCTGGGAGGGGTGAAGTGCCAGCGTCGGACACCAGGTATCCTAGGAATTTGACCTTAGTCAGGCCGAAATGGCATTTGGCGGTGTTGATGACAACACCATATTCCTGCAGGCGCTGGAATAATATCTTGAGGTGGGCTAGGTGCTCTTCCTCTGACGTTGAGGCAATAAGGATGTCGTCTATGTAGGCGTAACAGAAATCTAAGCCTCTGGTAACCTCGTCCATGAAGCGTTGGAAGGTCTGGGCTGCATTGCGGAGGCCGAAAGACATCACCGGAAATTCGAAGAGTCCGAATGGCGTAGTGATTGCTGTTTTCGGAATGTCCTCGGGAGCCACAGGGATTTGATTATATGCCCGCACCAGATCAATCGTTGAGAAGATCTTGGTGCCGCTCAGTGCCTGTGCAAAATCTTGGATGTGGCGTACGGGGTATCTGTCCGGAATAGTTCTGGCGTTCAATCTTCTATAATCGCCACATGGTCTCCACTGGTCGTCCTTCTTGGGTACCATGTGCAAGGGAGATGCCCAAGAGCTCTCGGAAGGTCGAGCGATTCCGAGACGGACCATGGCCTCGAACTCCTTCTTGGCGCGTTTTAACTTGTCAGGAGCAAGGCGTCGTGGGCGTTCGACTGTTGGAGGTCCTGGCGTGGTGTTAATATGGTGCAGTGTTGCGTGACGAACTTCCCTCCTGGCGCCGTCAGGGCGAGTGATGTCAGGAAACTGTTGAAGAAGCTTATGATACGGGGACGTTCCTGTGACCGTCTTAATGGAAGCGATCTTGTTGTCGCTTCGTTTTCCCGTGATGGTCAAATTCGTCACCTGGTCCAGCAGCCGTTTATTTCGGACATCCACCAGTAGCTCGTACTTGGCGAGAAAGTCTGCCCCGATGATTGGCCTGGAGACGTCTGCAATGACGAAGCTCCAAGTAAAGTCGCGTCGCAATCCCAGATCCAGGTTGAGCGTTAGGCTGCCATAAGTAGCGATTGTGCTGCCATTTGCTGCTGCCAGTTTGTATGTCGCTTTAGTGGGGCGTCCCTGGACAAGGCGTCGTGGGAAAACGCAGAGATCTGCGCCGGTGTCTATAAGAAATTGGGTACGGGTTACCCTGTCGGTAACAAAAAGGCGACTGACTTGGTTGGGGCTGGTGCTGGTCGCCATCAGTTTGGGCCCCGCGCGTTTTCCTGCTGGAAGTTGCAGGGTTTGGTGCACTTGCTTGCCTTCGTCCCATACTTCCAGTGGTACCAGCATGTTCCCTCGGGCTGACGACCTCTGGACCGACTGCGGGAACGATTGCTCCAACGATGCGGGGTGGCGCTCCTCCTATGCTGGCCAGAGCGTAGTGTCGAAACTTCGCGCCTCAAAGTAGCGAGCTCTTGTTGGAGAGGCTGCATCAACCGCTCCATCCGTGTTAGTAGTGGCTGATTGATGGGTTTACCCATTTCCTCGGATGTACCGCTCGTGAGGGACATGATGATGATGATTGGTGCGCGAAATTTATCACCGAAGAGTTTATTTCGTGCGCGACGTGCTCGCGGTAGACGTACTTGCACGCGTCGTGTTCACTGTCGGATTCACAAAATGTAAACTTCGTGGTCACTAATGTGAACGTCGGTGTCACCAATGTAGCAATTGAACGTGCTACGTAAACACAGTTAAAAGAAAGCTCTAGAATCATCGGTTGATAGTTTTTTTTATGTGCCATTAAAATTTTCACAATGTTATCAACATATGGAGTGTGACAGTTAAAAAAAAAAAAAACAGTACAATTTGTTTCAGCTTGCTGTTCAAAAGAATTGGAATTTGAATTGCTTGAATTTGAATTCTTAAGTAAGTACTTCTCACAGCGCAGGTAGCTACAATTAGCTGAATCTATTATAAGGTATGGAATTACAGCTTGGGGACTTTCCTGTAATACAAATATAAATCATATTCAATCGGTTAAAAATCATTAGAATTATTAGTGCATAAAAGTTTATACAAACAAAGACGTAATGTTCCGTACTTTTACCAGAATCTCAAAATTCTCTCAGTAAGAGCAATTCTGTGGTATAAAATTATATCTCAGATATGAATAGCCCTATATACATACATAAACTGAACCACACTTACAATACCCGTTTTACGCTAAATGAAGGACTAATTGTACCTAAGCACTTAAAAAAATGTTAATAGCAGAGGCAGGCGGAGAGGATCTACCTTTACACAACACACTCTCTTTTTCAGTTACATTCATACATCATCTCATAAATACTCTTCTGTTATACTAATTTTATTTTGAATTCACTTAAAACGTACAGTATTAATTTGGAAATTGAATTTAACAACATTTGAAATACAGGGAAAGCCTTTATTTTACCACAAAATTAATCTGGTAGGTAGCAAATTAAAAAAATATATATTTCGAATGCCGTAAAACTAATGGAATCATAAGTGTGAAGTGATATATAAAGAACTCATATCTTAGTCAATACAAAACATATCTACAGAGCAAAGCGTAGTGGCCAATTTCAAAGTGTTGAGAAACGTCACAAGAAAAGTTGAAATTCTAGAATTTTAATTTCTTCATGATAGAATTATGATGGTCGCTGATGACGCTGATATTACCAAAAATAGTGAATGAAGATCACTAGCATAGCGGATATTACACAATGAGTTGCGGAATACGTATTTCGATTTTGCACATCACTATTCCATAGAACACGCAAACATTTTTCTATGGAATCTGGCCATAACGCTTCTGACATTTGGATTTTGAGGGCAATGAGCTCAATCCGTTTCTCTCGCTAATAATATATGATTATTATAGTTGTTTCGTTAATTCATATGTAAGACATGGATCTTTTTACATATGATAATAGAAATATAAAAAAAGAACCGGAGAACAGTGAAGAAATAGATGTCGTATTGAACAAATGTTTGGACAAACTGCATGATGTTGGTAATGAAAAAAATCTAAAAAGCAAGGGGTTTACCGACTCACACAGTATTGAAAGTGAGTTTAGTCTCAAAAATAAGGAGCTCATTCACTCAGATATTATTGAAAAGGAAATATTTCGCAAAGACAATGGCTCTGTGGACTCAAATATTGTTGTTGATAATGAAGTTACTCCAAATATTGAGCTCGTCAACTCATGTACTGTTGAGGGTGAAGTGCATCTCGAAAACAAGGGGCCTCTCGACTTACATACTGTTAAAGTGAAGACTGAACCGGGGCATGTCGATAAAGGCGATATACCTGTCATGTATACAGAAGTAGAGATTGAATACCCAGATGTCAAGAAGGAATGTGCGAACATTTCGTATGGAGAAGGTGCGTATATTATTTAATCTGAATCTAAAACGAATCCAGTTGTAAAATTATTAGTTATCTCCAGTACTTGCATTAAGTCCTTATGAACATTTTACCCGTATTTTAAAACTATATTACGGTATAAAATTGTAATTCAACGTTATTTGACCGGTCAGTGGCTGAGTAGGCATCGCGTTTGGGTCCCGCCCGAGCATCGCGTATTCGATTACTCTGCAGGCTTAGTCCCCCACCACGACGTACACAACATTTCCGCTTACTGTGGTGGTAGTAGGAGATTTACAAACATTGTTGGGTTATTCGTAACCTTGGAATCCGTCAAATTATCGGCCGATAAGCTTATTACCGACGTTCAGCAAAGTCCTGAAACAAGTAATCCTAAACAAATGTCTACCGTATCACGAACTACATAAGTCCCTACCCGACGAACATTTCGGTTTTCGGGAAAAAAAATCCGCGATTCGCCAACTTACACGTGTATCAGAACACATAATTAGAACACATAAACGTGAAGTTGGTTCACTCGGGACGTCGAAGGTTTAATGCGTCCAGCAAAAATAATGGCACAATGTTCAATTTGCCACTTTTTTTTACTTGGATTCGAGTAAAATGAACTGGGACTACCAACTCACAATGTCTACAGACTTGATAGAAACAAGAATACTAGTTCTAAATCAAGAGGTGGTGGTGTCTTGCTAGCAATTTCTAAGAAATTAGTCTCAAAGCAGCTTAACACTACCTATAAAAATGTGGAACATGTTTTTATTATGATTAACACTAACAAAACAAATAAAATCATATTGGGTTGTGTTTATATTCCTCCTTCATCGGATCTAATTATCTATAAAAACCATATCGATGAGATTCAACTATTGATATCTAAATACCCCGAAACAAAAATAATCATCGCAGGTGACTACAATCTACCTAACATTAATTGGGATCCTATATCCTCAGAATTATCCGGAACTAATCGCTCTAACTTATCTAACATTGAAAGTGAAATACTTGAAATGTCCAATTTTTTAAATTTAAATCAATTAAATGAAAACAAAAACAGTAATGACAGAACTCTGGATCTAGTTTTTTCTAATGTCAAATCGGTAACCGTAACTAAATCCTTAGATACTCTTCTTCCTTTGGACAATTACCACCCATCATTAGATATAACCATAAACAACACTATAGGTGAAAATCCTAAAATTAAACAAATAATGTCTCACAACTTTCATAAAGCCAATTATACTGAAATTTGTGACTTCCTCCTTAAGGTTGATTGGGCATTTCTAAATGATGGTGAATTAAATGACAATATCAAACAATTTTACTGTATTTTAAAACAAAGTATAATAAGCCATGTACCTGTTACGTCATGTAATATATCAACTTTTCCTAAATGGTTCAACAATAATCTTATAAACTTAGTCTTTAAAAAGAAAATTGCACACCACAAATTCAAAACAACAAGGTCATTTCATGATTATACTGAATTTCATAAGTTGCGTAAGCAATGTGCTGTAACTTCAGATAAATGTTACAAAAACTATATAAAAGAAGTTGAAAACTCTATAAAATGTAATGTTAAATCTTTCTTTAATTATTCTAAGTCATTACAAAGCAATTATTCTTCTATCCCTAACATTATGAACTATGGTGGCAAGACTTGTACCAAAACTGATGATATTGTTAATCTATTTGCAGACTTTTTCAAAAGTGTATATGAGGATGATGTCCCTGTTGATAGTATTCCCGAATTTGTTACAGATATTAACTTGCAATTATCTGAACTAGTAATTGAACGTAACGATATTATTGCCGCGATTAAACTCTTGGAACCAAAAACAAGTTCTGGTCCTGATAATGTCCCATCCATATTCTTAAAAAATTGTATAAATTCTCTTTCTTATCCATTGTACAAAATCTTTAACAAATCTCTCAAAACAGGCCAATTCCCCAATAGCTGGAAATCCTGCTATCTCACCCCCGTGTTCAAGAAGGGTTCAAAAAACGATGTTTGCAATTACAGACCTATTTGTATTCTGTCTAGCATTCCTAAGCTCTTTGAAAAAATCATTCTATGTAAAATATCCTCTAATATTAAACATGTAATTACCAATTGCCAACATGGGTTTGTCTCTTCTAGATCTACTCTCACAAACCTTACAGTATATGAAAACTATATAAACACAGCATTGACTAACAGGCTACAGGTAGACTCCATCTATACTGATTTTTCCAAGGCTTTCGATAAGGTCTGCCACAAAATATTAATAAATAAACTAAAAAAATTAGGGATAAGTGGTAATTTTTTGGCTTGGTTGATCAGCTACTTATCTGATAGGTTACTCTTTGTAAAGATCAATGACTGTTTATCCTACGAATTTATTGCTACCAGCGGTGTGCCGCAAGGTTCTCACCTGGGACCTTTATTATTTATCCTATTCATCAACGACGTTACTAGCATTTTCCATGATGTCGAAGTTTTACTCTTTGCCGACGATATGAAACTGTTTAAAGTCATTAATGATGTGCACGATTGTATAATCTTGCAAGAGAATCTCAATAGTTTTTTCAAATGGTGTTCAGGTAATAAACTTCAGCTAAATATTAACAAATGCCAAGTTATGAGGTTCTACAAAATTAAACGCCCAATAATATATAATTATGCACTCTGTAATGTAGACTTAATCTCTGTAGTCGAAATACTTGACCTAGGCATCATTTTTGACCAGAAACTTTGCTTTGTATCTCATGTAACTTCTATAGCCAACAGGGCTATGAAAATGTTAGGATTTATTTTAAGGATTTCCAAAGATTTTAAAAATATTCACACATTAAAAATTCTGTTCACATCTCTCGTTAGAAGCATTCTAGAATATAACTCTACAATTTGGTCACCTGTCTTTAATAATCACATTAATATCATTGAAAAAGTTCAACGCAAGTTTTTGAGGTGTATTAATTTTCGACTTGGAATCCCTTTAGAATCAATAAATTATGACTTTTTATTACACTCATTGAAATTGTCGAAGTTAAGTGACAGAAGAAAAATTTTTGATCTCATATTTTTATACAAAATTGTAAATCATCAGTTGGATAGCCCTGATATATTAAAGTTGATTCACTTTCATGTACCTACCATTAGATCAAGGTTCCCTAGTATGTATTATTGTGACAATTATACATCTGTCGCTGGATATAATTCTGTTATAAATAGAATACTCACCATTGGTAATTTTTATGCCAATGTTGCTGATATTTTTCATATTTCCTTATTAAAATACAAGGCTCTACTTATCAAGCATTTCAGCCTTACGTATTGTAACGAGGTTACTTCATAACAAGTTATTCTTTTTATTTCACTGTTCCTTTTGAAGTTTTCATTACTTGTTAGAAATTTTTTCTCTTATTATAAGAAATTTAAAAAAAAACAATCTTTCTTCACTGTACTATGACTGTTTAAATATAATAATAATACATGTTTGTAAATGGCACTTTGTGCCGTAAATTTTAAATAAATAAATAAAATAAATAAATAAAATATTATAATATAAAATATAACAACGACATTTTCGCTTCTAAGGCCACAATAACATTTTTAATATTGTGCCATTTTTTTATCGAAGATAGCATAGATATCCAGGAACAATTTTAAATACTAACTCAAAAATGCAATGTTTTTTACTTGTGCCACTGTTATCGCTCAGATGCGATATAAAGAATGTTAAATTCACCCCGGTGATAATTCGCAGCCTTGCTTTGAAACGAATCGCAGTACGTTTTGAAATGTCATACCAACAGAGTATATGTTTGCTCATAACATGCTCTTGCCGTACATGTATATTTAGTATTTACCTTTAAATGCGTCTTTGCCGGAAACTAGTTACGTAAGATAAGTTCCCGATTTCTCAAGTTTTCACTTCAGTTTATTTGTGATGTCATATGGTTTATTGTTTCTTTACATGGTATTGTTTGCATTTCAATTTTTAACTTACATTCTTACATATACTCGCGGTTTGGTCTCTCAGACCGACAAATCAATACTTCGTTTTCTCAAAAATTAACATCACTGGGACTCTTCCGTCGTGGCACTGCGATTTTTAAAAGCGTTGGTGCCGAGTGGACGTTTGACACTTTATTACTGTTGTGGTTCGTGAAACCGACGCGACTATAAGTGTTATTATTTTAGGTATGTAAAAATTACTACGATGGGAAGGAAATAGGGAAGAGGAAGGTGGGGAAGTACCTGGCTATTCAGATCTGGTCACCAAATACGGCTGAAGCCATTTCAAGCAACTTTTGAATTTTGAATGGTGGTCTTACATCAGGGCGATACTGATAGTATCTTCCACTCTGGAACGTGCCGCAAATATTCTATAGGATATTATTTTAAATGAATAAATTGTGAAATACACAAATTAATCAAATAAAATTTATTTGTCATGAGCGGGATTCATTTGCCATTTTGATTTATTTGCTATTCATTTGATTTATTTGCCATTCGCGGGATTCGATCCCGCGACCTTCGGAGTCCTAGTCAAGCGCCTTACCGCTGCACTACGCCGGCCGTCAAACTGTTGTTCAAATGGCAATACTAAAAATATAATCATGGTGATAATCTAAAGCTGTGTAACCTACATTTTTTTTTAAATTAGAAAGGCATAAAAGTGAAAAAAAAAAAACATACCACTGATCTCATAATTAGAATTGCATTTTATAATTATACCTGCGCTGTGAGAAGTACTTACTTAAGAATTCAAATTCAAGCAATTCAAATTCCAATTCTTTTGAACAGCAAGCTGAAACAAATTGTACTGTTTATTTTTTTTAACTGTCACACTCCATATGTTGATAACATTGTGAAAATTTTAATGGCATATAAAAAACTATCAACCGATGATTCTAGAGCTTTCTTTTAACTGTGTTTACGTAGCACGTTCAATTGCTACATTGGTGACCCCGACGTGAACATTAGTGACCACGAAGTTTACATTTGTGAATCCGACAGTGAACACGACGCGTGCAAGTACATCTACCGCGAGCACGTCGCGCACGAAATAAACTCTTCGGTGATAAATTTCGCGCACCAATCATCATCATCATGTCCCTCACGAGCGGTACATCCGAGGAAATGGGTAAACCCATCAATCAGCCACTACTAACACGGATGGAGCGGTTGATGCAGCCTCTCCAACAAGAGCTCGCTACTTTGAGGCGCGAAGTTTCGACACTACGCTCTGGCCAGCATAGGAGGAGCGCCACCCCGCATCGTTGGAGCAATCGTTCCCGCAGTCGGTCCAGAGGTCGTCAGCCCGAGGGAACATGCTGGTACCACTGGAAGTATGGGACGAAGGCAAGCAAGTGCACCAAACCCTGCAACTTCCAGCAGGAAAACGCGCGGGGCCCAAACTGATGGCGACCAGCACCAGCCCCAACCAAGTCAGTCGCATTTTTGTTACCGACAGGGTAACCCGTACCCAATTTCTTATAGACACCGGCGCAGATCTCTGCGTTTTCCCACGACGACTTGTCCAGGGACGCCCCACTAAAGCGACATACGAACTGGCAGCAGCAAATGGCAGCACAATCGCTACTTATGGCAGCCTAACGCTCAACCTGGATCTGGGATTGCGACGCGACTTTACTTGGAGCTTCGTCATTGCAGACGTCTCCAGGCCAATCATCAGGCATTTCTCGCCAAGTACGAGCTACTGGTGGATGTCCGAAATAAACGGCTGCTGGACCAGGTGACGAATTTGACCATCACGGGAAAACGAAGCGACAACAAGATCGCTTCCATTAAGACGGTCACAGGAACGTCCCCGTATCATAAGCTTCTTCAACAGTTTCCTGACATCACTCGCCCTGACGGCGCCAGGAGGGAAGTTCGTCACGCAACACTGCACCATATTAACACCACGCCAGGACCTCCAAAAGTCGAACGCCCACGACGCCTTGCTCCTGACAAGTTAAAACGCGCCAAGAAGGAGTTCGAGGCCATGGTCCGTCTCGGAATCGCTCGACCTTCCGAGAGCTCTTGGGCATCTCCCTTGCACATGGTACCCAAGAAGGACGACCAGTGGAGACCATGTGGCGATTATAGAAGATTGAACGCCAGAACTATTCCGGACAGATACCCCGTACGCCACATCCAAGATTTTGCACAGGCACTGAGCGGCACCAAGATCTTCTCAACGATTGATCTGGTGCGGGCATATAATCAAATCCCTGTGGCTCCCGAGGACATTCCGAAAACAGCAATCACTACGCCATTCGGACTCTTCGAATTTCCGGTGATGTCTTTCGGCCTCCGCAACGCAGCCCAGACCTTCCAACGCTTCATGGACGAGGTTACCAGAGGCTTAGATTTCTGTTACGCCTACATAGACGACATCCTTATTGCCTCAACGTCAGAGGAAGAGCACCTAGACCACCTCATGATATTATTCCAGCGCCTGCAGGAATATGGTGTTGTCATCAACACTGCCAAATGCCATTTCGGCCTGACTAAGGTCAAATTCCTAGGATACCTGGTGTCCGACGCTGGCACTTCACCCCTCCCAGATAAAGTGGAGGCCATCAACAACTACAGCCAACCAGCTTCCATCAAGGATCTCCGCCGTTTCCTGGGAGCTATAAATTTTTATAGGAGATTCATCCCCAACGCCGCGAGGACACAAGCTCCACTCAATGACCTCCTAAAAGGGAACCAAAAAGGCAAACAACTCGTGTCTTGGACTGCCGAAACAGTAAAAGCTTTCAGCAAGTGCAAGGAAGCTCTGGCCCAGGCAACCCTGCTCGTTCACCCGAAGTGCGACGCCCCACTCTCTATCGTCAGCGACGCGTCTGATACTACAGCCGGTGCCGCACTCCACCAATTCGTCGCAGGTCACTGGGAGCCTCTAGCATTCTTTTCGAAGAAGTTTTCGGCAGCTGAAAAGAAATATGGCGCGTACGACAGAGAACTACTAGCCATCTATCTCGCTGTGAAATACTTTCGCCACATGGTGGAAGGCAGGTCGTTCACCATATTTACAGACCATAAGCCTATCACGTTCGCCTTCCAACAAAAAGCAGACAAATGCTCACCAAGGCAATTCCGCCATCTGGACTATATCAGCCAGTTCACAACTGACATCCGACACGTCTCCGGAAAAGACAACATCGTCGCGGATGCTCTCTCCAGGGTCGAGACGATAGATACTCCTCTGGACTACGCAGCGCTGGCAGCTGACCAGATGTGCGACCCTGAACTGGAACAACACTTGCAAGGAAGTTCTAGCCTACAACTTAAAAAGATTAATATTCCGGGTACTGACGCGCATCTCTACTGTGACGTCTCAACTACCATAGCCAGACCCTTCGTCACGAAGAAGTTCAGACCTGCGGCATTCAATGCGGTCCATCAGCTGGCTCACCCTGGAATTAAGGCCACGGTTAAGCTCATAACTCAACGTTATGTCTGGCCGGCCATTAAAGCTGAGACTATTAAGCTCGCACGCAATTGCCTTCAATGCCAACGAAGCAAGATTACACGGCACGTGTCAGCACCCCTGGGAGCCTTTCCCAGACCCTCCGCTAGATTCGAGCACGTCCACATCGACATAATCGTCATGCCTTCTTCAGAAGGATGCCGATACTGTCTCACGTGCGTAGACAGATTCACGAGATGGCCAGAGGCATTCCCGATCCCAGACCAAGAGGCTGAAACAGTGGCGCGTGCTTTCTACAAGGGCTGGATAACAAGATTCGGCACTCCACTCCGCATTACTACGGACCAAGGGAGACAATTTGAGTCGAGGCTGTTCAGGCAGTTGAATTTCCTGGCAGGCACGACGCAAATCCATACAACTGCATACCACCCCGCAGCAAATGGCATGGTGGAACGATTTCATCGTCAACTGAAAGCAGCGATCAAGTGCCATCAGAATAACCGTTGGACGGAAACACTTCCCACCGTACTCATGGGAATCAGAGCAGCTTGGAGAGATGACCTCGCGACAACCTCAGCCGAGCTAGTATACGGCGAGCCGCTCCGCTTACCCGGCGATTTTTTATGTACAGCACGACCTAATGTTAACGACGACACCGGAAGCTTCCTCAAGGAACTACGGAAACATTTCAACGAGCTGAGACCAGTTGAAGGTACCCGCCATGGTTATGGACATCGTTTCGTCTTCCAAAATCTTCCCACAGCTTCTCACGTCTTTCTGAGGGACGACACAGTCAAGAGCCCGCTTCAACAACCCTACAGTGGCCCTCATAAAGTCGTTCGTCGGCACGAACGAACATATACCATACTGGTAAAAGGGAAGGAAATCACCGTGAGCATCGACCGCCTCAAACCAGCATACGTTGCTCAAGATCTTGAGAGTTTCACATCACACTCGCAAACCGCATCAGAGTCACCAGCCGCCACATCACAACCAACCCTTCCGTTGTTCGATGGCAGTAAGGATCGGACACACACAGCCACTCGTTCTGAAAGGCGGGTTCGATTTCCCGATCACCTCGGTATCTGACTATTCCTCTTTCCACCGCAGCCATGTCTGCGTTGTCTGGGGAGGGAGTCCTGTAGCTACCTGCGCTGTGAGAAGTACTTACTTAAGAATTCAAATTCAAGCAATTCAAATTCCAATTCTTTTGAACAGCAAGCTGAAACAAATTGTACTGTTTATTTTTTTTAACTGTCACACTCCATATGTTGATAACATTGTGAAAATTTTAATGGCATATAAAAAACTATCAACCGATGATTCTAGAGCTTTCTTTTAACTGTGTTTACGTAGCACGTTCAATTTGCCTTTTGTGTTAACATAATAAAGAATAACGATATTGTAATAAAATATAAAGCAAACTTTAGAAATTGCTCACATTTTTTTTAATATTGATTTAAGTACCTACTAGCGTTGTCTAGGCTTTGGATCATGTCTCTAATTTTAGATCTGAATGTATTTAATGCGTTGAGATCCAAAAGTAATGTAACTAAACCCACCCTTAATTATTCTTCCTTTCTACCTACTGTTAAATTCAAATTTATGTTTAATTTAATGAATGTCAATCACTTTGTAAAACACAATTTTATCAAATTTATGTCATTAAGCAGGTTACTTAACAACAGTGCTTCTTCAGTTTAATGAAGAAGCACTTTTTTAAGAAAAAAAAAAATTTAAATACGTAGATATGCAGTGTTCTGTATTTTTATTTTCTTTGCACTTTAAAAGAATATTTGGCGGGTAAATTGGTGTTACCAGCCTACAAATTTTATAGTTTCATTTTTTTATTTTTTCTACTTTTATTTGACAGACTACTGTTGTTTTGTTTTTCCAGCTAGCATTAATGTGGAGACAGTTACCATCAAAGCGGAACTTGGACACCGAGAAGAAGATGAAGAGGGATTTTCTTGTATGGACATTGACATAGACGTGCCGGATGTTAAAAAAGAATGCTTAGAACACTTTGAAAGAATTACCTACATTGCAGGTAATTTTTGAAAAATTTACTATGTTTTTCTGCTAGCGTACGTAATAAGAATTATTTAGTCTTCCTTATCCGTATTATTTTTAAAATTTTCCACAGATCGGAAGACGCATCCTGTGGAAAAACGATTCTCTTGTCCCCATTGTAACTACTTTGGCTCTCAAAAGTCGTCTATCGAAAGTCACATTCGCACACACACTGAAGAAAAACCCTTTTCTTGTTCCATCTGCAACTATTCTTGTTCTCTTATGGGAAGTTTAACGCGCCACATGCTGACTCACAGTCGAGAAAAACCTTTTTCATGTTCCGAGTGCCAATATACATGTTCTCGTGAGAGTCATCTGAGGAGCCACATGCTGATTCACAGTGGAAAAAAATATTTTTCATGTTCCGAGTGCCACTATTCGTGTTATCAAAAAAGCAATCTGACGACCCACATTCTGACTCACAGTGGAATAAAACCTTTTTCATGTTCTGAGTGCAACTATTCGTTTTATCGAAAGCACCATCTGGTAAGCCACATGCTGATTCACAGTGGAAGAAAACCATTTTCATGTCCTGAGTGCAACTATTCATCTTCTCGAAAGGGAGATTTGACGAGACACATGCTGACTCATAGTGGAGAAAAACCTTTTACATGTTCTGAGTGCGACTATTCGTGTTTTCGAAAGAGTATCCTGACGAGCCATATGCTAACTCACAGTGGAGAAAAAGCTTTTTCATGTTCCGAGTGTGACTATAGATTTTCTCGAAGGAGCAATTTGACGAGACACATGCTGACTCATAGTGGAAAAAAACCTTTTTCATGTTCTGAGTGCGACTATTTATGTTCTCAAAAGGACCATCTGACAAGCCACATGCTGACTCATAGTGGAGAAAAACTTTTTTCGTGTTCTGAGTGCGACTATTCATGTTCTCGAAAGAGCAGTCTGACGAACCATATGCCGACTCACAGTGGAGAAAAACCTTTTTCGTGTTCCAAATGCAACTATTCATGTTGTTTAAAAAGCAATCTGACGAGACACATGCTGACTCACAGTGGAGAAAAACCTTTTTCGTGTTCCAAATGCAACTATTCATGTTGTTTAAAAAGCAATCTGACGAGACACATGCTGACTCACAGTGGAGAACATCCCTTTCCCATCTAAATTGACTTTGAAAGAACAATTTGTTCTTATTTTAAAACAAATTGCTAATTGATCAGCTAGGTTAAATGCTTCCGGAATACATTTATTATCCAAAGATCTATACGACACTTCAACACCACTACATCCTTGGACTTATTAATGAGCTTCATGATAAAGGTTCACGCGGAGAAAGTTAAAATAGTATATAAAGCTAAGGTAAAAACGTTATATTATTAAAAATTCCCAAAAGCAGTTTCGACTCTTATACAGCTCTGATATCTGAGAATGTTAATACTCTTATATCTGAGAATGTAAATACAAGCATCATCTCTTTTGGAAAGAAAATGTTATTATCACCGAGAAGAAAAAAAATGATCTACGGAATAAAATAAGTTTATGTGTAATGAAGAAAGATAGTGCCGGCCAATTAATCTTGAACACAATGACCGAAATGTCGCAAAATAAATATTAGATAATCAGCCCAAGTTATCCTGTGGTGTAAAATTGAAATAGTTAGTAGATAAAATGATTAAACTCTAGATAAGGATATTGAAGAGAAAAACTGACTTCACAATCAAATATAATCGTTCATCAACAAAAAATATCAGCGTGTCATCTAGCGACAGTGGAGGCACTCTAACCGATGGCACTTACAACTAAAATAGTAATTTGATTCGCACGTAAATACTTGGTTTGTAATCAATTTGCATTAAAAGTTGCTTATTTTCCAATCAAATTGAATAAACCAAACGGTGAATTTTTAATTAAATTGTTGATTTAATTTTGTTGAATTGTGCTTATTAAATATTCAATTTGTGTTTGGCTCAAAAAATATTTAAATAGGACATATACTAACTATTTTAAAACATAACTAAGCACTTAGCCTAACTGGGAAAAAACACCTTCCACGGCCGATAACCTGTGTTGTTGCAACAACGTAAATAAACCCCGTATACACTAAAATGATTGATATAAAGAGAAAATGAGGTAGACGCAGACGATTTGGGAGATCCAATCACTAGAGAAGAATTTGACCTCGCACTGAAAAACCTCAAAAACGGGAAAGCACCCG
Organism: Limnephilus marmoratus; assembly: GCA_917880885.1. Taxonomy (NCBI): domain Eukaryota; kingdom Metazoa; phylum Arthropoda; class Insecta; order Trichoptera; family Limnephilidae; genus Limnephilus; species Limnephilus marmoratus. The sequence goes on along the minus strand of OU862907.1, from coordinate 42,002,420 downwards.
GAATCGATGACGTTCCGGCTGAACTAATTAAGCCAGCAGGAAAAGGAACTACAGATGCCCTGTATAACCACTGGAGCGACAGCGCAATTTAAAACTTTTTTGGTAATCATTTCAAATATTTTCCGCCCACATCAAAAAAAATCATACATCCGAATTTGAATATGGAGACATACAAACTGATTATAGTTCTAAATAGCCAATGAATTCACCTAACTTTTGTCGATTATTACATATTCGTAGAATTTATTAAAAAAATATTATAAAATCGTAAACTTCTACTTAATTACTTACAAATAAGGGAAAATTTGTCAAAATTGGCAGAAAAACAATCCGCGGTATTTTAAAAAGTGCCGTATTGTGGCAAAAAGCGCTCCAGTGGTTAAAATGATACAGACAATGTATAAAAGACTGGAAAGATACCAGAGGATTTCGAGAAATGCCTAATTGTCGCATTACCAAAGAAGGCAGGCACGACGAAATGTGAACACAGAACTCTTACCCTAATATCCCATGCCTCAAAAATATTGACTAATATCATTCTAAAAAGAATCGAACCAAAAGTAGAGAACATCCTTTCCGGAGACCAGTATGGCTTTAGAACAGGTTTAGGAACCAGAGAAACAATATTGTTGCTACGAATACTACTAGAAAAAATAATAAAAAGAAACCAAAACACATCGCATTCATAAACCTGGAGAAGGCTTTCGACAAAGTAGAATGGAAAAGACTCTTCGAAATTCTGAAGACAATTGACATCAAATAGAGAGATATATGAATAATCCAGGCGCTATACAAGAATGAGGCCGCTATAATTAGATGTGACAATGATACAAAAGAAGCCAGTATAAGACAAGGGGTGAGACAGGGATGTTCTCTGTCACCTGTTCTTTTTAACGCTTATATACAGAGTGCGATTGATGACTTGATAGAGAAAATGAGTCACAGAAAAGGTGTAAAGATACACGGGCAAAAGATGAATATGATAAGGTTTGCCGACGATATTGCTATGGTTGCTGAAAACGAAGAAGAACTGCAAGAGGCCTTAACAACCATGCAAAGCATTCTTCAAAACAACTACAACATGAAGATAAATAAAGACAGAACAGACAGAAAGCTGCTGACTGTAGGCCGAACGCAACATCAGATGAGAGTAGAGATGTCAGCAGTTCCACTAAAGAACACCAAGGAGTTTATCTACCTCGGGAGCAAAATACCATTGGGACGGTCGGTCTAACAGCGAGTTTGACAGCCGTATACACCAGGCTAGGCTTACATTCAATAAAAGGTCGAAAATAATAGAATCGAATAATCTAGACCTAAAACTTAGAATACTCCTCATCAAGGCCTATGTATGAAGTATCTTGATGTATGGCTGCGAAACATGGTGCCTATCCGAAAGAGATAAACGGAGACTAGAGGCTTTTGAGATGTGGTCCTATATTATTAGGAATTTCCTGGAGAGACCACATTACAAATGAGGAGGTTCTCCAAAGAATCGAAGGAGGAAGGCACCTGCTCAGGACCTTGTCCGAAAGGCGTGCAAGATGGATCGGCCATGTATTACGACAAGAAGGCCTCTTGCATGCCATAATGGAGGAAATGACCGAGGGGACAAACTCTAGGGGACGCCCACGCCGAGGAATACCTGGAGGACCTGCTGGTGGACTGCTCTGCTCATCATATGCAGACTTCAAAATAGCCGTCCAAGATAGGGAAGAATGGAAGAGAAGAATGGAGCAAATTGCTGCAAACCAATCCCAGGATTAGAACCATAGAGAGAGACACTAAAACACGATCTGTTGGCGAGGCCGCATGCCAGACATACATTTGTATTACGATAACTTTGGCGCCACATTTGAAACGCGACACATTTAGCGCCCCCCTACATTTGCGCGCAAGCACGCACACCAAGGACACGTTTATAACAGGTGCAGTTTGTGGCGAGACGTTAGCTGCGCTACAGGTATTCAAAATCCAACGCGTTCGTTTTATGTGGCGCGGTGGTTTGCAAAAATGAAAGACAACATTGAATTTTATGTGGAGTTTATTGCAGAGGTTGAAAAAAACCCTATATTATATTATAACCATTGACTCACTGATTATAGCAATAGACGGATTACCGAAATCATCTGCACCAAAAACGGCGATTTTTTTATTTTTAAATTACAATAAATTGCAGAATCTTTATTAAACGGGTGAACCCAATAGTGTCTTTTTTCGCATTACTTGCCACATCAAGAAATCCGTCAGATGATGTCGACATTTTCGAGTAGGTATAAACCATAACTGTGAGTCCGGTGTGCGTGTACGCGACATTCATACTCCAAGCAAAAATGTAGCATGCATATTGTGACGACGTAAATGTTGCGTGTATGTAACGTTGGCTCCGGTGTGTGGCCTGCCTTACTAATAACCTTTCATCCGCGGTCACACTGTAAAAATGCATTGAATATATTTTGCATCTCACAATGTTGTATTTAGTTATAATTTACTAGGAAAAAATTATTGTTGTAATTCTTCTCCGCAAGGGGCGTTATTGACGCGCCTGCGCATTTGTCCTTCCAGGTGAGAGGCTAGTTGAGGGAGACCTAATCTAGATCTCTCCAGCGGGACTCTACCGATCCCTTGCACCACAGTGGGAGGGATGGATTTATACGTCTGTCGCTCCTGGTCATACTGGCCCCCGATTTCCTACCCACCTCCCACACCTTTTTCCGGAGGCGTCTACTAATATCTACAGGAATTCCAAAAACTGAAAAAATCGAACTAATATCTATGAAATCAAAGTGTTGACGAATATCTACAGCTCAAACTGTTGATTAATATCTATGAGAACCAAAGTGTTGACCAATATCTACAGCACTGGCAGAGGTTGGATTTGCAATTATGTATAGCATATTGGAATAACGTAATATTGCGTATGCAGTTTAAAATACTTAATTTATGTAAGTATGTATGTAAAAATCCCTAATATCGGACTATTGGACACATTTAGCTGATTAGTCCAACCTACGCTCTGTAGATATTAGTTCAACCTACGCTCTGTAGATATTAGTCAACACTCTGAAGTTCGTAGATATTAGTTCAACATATGAGCTGTAGATATTCGTCCGACATACAGGCTGTAGATATTAGTATCTGGAGTCCTTTTTCCTTAATAATAATAATTATTATTGGATGATTTTCATAGTGCCGTTTTCGTGAGAAAATCACCTCAAGAGCGCTTTAGAAATCCTTCCCAGAATTCCCACTCCTTCTTTTCCCTAAAAAGACCCACGAGAGATTATTTTCCTTAGGGTCTCCTATGTGGAGCTTATGTATAAATATAATAAAAAAAATCCTTGGCCTTGGGTACTCCGTACTCTGCTGATTGGAAGACCAAACGGCTGCATGAATTCATCTGAATTTTAAGAATCAGACCATAGTTACTGATTAACGAACGATATAGAAATAGGACATTTTTAAAAGAAAAGGTTGGAGAACCTTAGAACAGTTAACTATTAAGATTGAGATATATTTCTAAATGTGCACAGAATAATAAGAATACTTGGATAATTTGTAGAGTGGCGTTTGTGTGAAAAATCACCTCAAGGGTGCTGTATAATTTATTTTGATTTCTTAGCCTCTATCTATGTTCACTTTTTACAAAAAGATACAGAAACATACTTACCTGGAAGGTCACTTTCGATAAACACACTTTAATTACAAAGTGTAGCTTGGAGAATATACGAATAAGCACGCGGAGGACATTATATTTAAAACAGTGAACATTTGATGTATTTACATTTTCTATCCCCATTACTGTTGGTATTATATTTATAAGAAGAATATTGCCGAAGTTGAGTTAAAATTTATTTTGAATAAATTACGTGTACAGGAAATCTTATGCAAATTATTTTAGTACATTATATATTTATCCCAAAGTTTTATTTTTTAAAATTATAATAATAACTCCTCCATCCACAAGCAAATGCTTTTAATGGAGGAAAAGTAACATTGTAACATGTTCCATTTTTTAAGATAAATAAAAAAAATAATAATAATAAACTGAGAAAAAAAAAATTTCAAGTTTTTTCGCTAAACCTTACATTCAAACCATTTTTCGTTCACAAAATTCGGATTTGTTATCATCACCCTAAACATATAAATGAGGAAAAAACTCAGAACCACCGGGAGTTGTTTCATCAAACTGCCTAAATCCGTAATAATAATAATTCTTTGAAACACAATCAGGTAGAAATGCTTAGAAATTTTTTCCATAGGAAAGCTAATAGCTCAGAAATGCACAAAATAATTTTCAAGGCAGATATAAACATTACACCATTAAATTTATATGACGAGAATGCCAACATTATTATAAATACTAACCAGGAATTATTAGATTCCTGGTCAAATAAAATTATTCATGCAAAACACTTCAATTACCTCAACCAAACGTATGTTGACAAACTTTCGTCAAACAAATGGTTGAGCATTGGAGAGTTGAGCGCAGAAATAGAAGGATTTATGCTTGCCATTCAAGATAGAGTCATTATTACTAAAAATTATAGGAAGCATATAATAAAAGATATAAATCAAATTGATGATTTATGTAGAAAATGTTTGGCTTTTCCGGAAACTATAGAACATATTATATCGGGATGTTCTATATTAGCGCCGTCCGAATACACATTTAGGCACAATCAGGTTTTAAAAATAATTCACCAAAGTTTGGTAATTATACATAACTTGATTGACTGCCGTAATATAGTACCATATTATGAATATGAACCGAATTCATTTTTAGAAAATGAATTTTATAAAATGTATTATGATAAAACTATACTAACAGACAGAACAATTAGTCATAATAGACCTGACATAGTTTTACATGACAAAATTAAAAAAAATAACTCATATCATTGATGTAGCTATTCCAAATTCCTGTAATATTCAAAAAACTGTTTCTGAAAAAATAAGAAAATACACAGATTTAAGAAATGAGATTAAAAGAATTTGGCATTCTCGGACTATAAAAATATTACCATTTGTTACTTCGGCCACTGGCATAATACCTAGGAATCTGATTCAAAATTTAAGCATATTAGATTTGTCAAAGAATTTGTATATAAAAATACAAAAATCATTAATTTTAAGTACATGTAAGATTACAAAAGATTTTTTATATATTTATATTGAGGGATCAGTAGGATTTATAGGTTCAATTAGAAATAACACAGAGCCGAACCCTCTGATATGAAAATATCTGGAGTCGGTGAATTATATTCCCATTTGGTCTCTAGTAGGTTGACATGTTGTTCTCGTATTGTTTTGTATTTATAATACTTATATAGTGCAATTGCATAGCGTGGGTTGACTAGATTATGATTTGGGGAAGTGTGTGAAAGGGTTTAGTTTTTCCTGTGGGGAAAATTTAACCCGGACATTTAAATCTGGTGCGTATAATAATAGAACTACGTTAACAAGGTTTAATTGCCATCATCCAAATTCAGCTATAGAACGAATTAATTTACCTAGAAATTTAGGAGGTAGAGGTGTAGTCAAAATAACATCTTTGAAACACAATCAGGTAGAAATGCTTAGAAATTTTTTCCATAGGAAAGCTAATAGCTCAGAAATGCACAAAATAATTTGCAAGGCAGATATAAACATTACACCATTAAATTTATATGACGAGAATGCCAACATTCTTATAAATACTAACCAGGAATTATTAGATTCCTGGTCAAATAAAATTATTCATGCAAAACACTTCAATTATCTCAACCAAACGTATGTTGACAAACTTTCGTCAAACAAATGGTTGAGTATTGGAGAGTTGAGCGCAGAAATAGAAGGATTTATGCTTGCCATTCAAGATAGAGTCATAATACAAAAAATTATAGGAAGCATAGGTATATAATCAAAGATATAAATCAAATTGATAATTTATGTAGAAAATGCTTGGCTTTTCCGGAAATATATCCGGTATTTGATATCAGTATATTTTCTTTTTCTGATCTCCCTATATTTAGTATCCAGCTTTTTATTTGAAATTTAAATGCTATAATGTTGAGGTTTTCGAGTGAGAGTGGTATTTTATTGTAGAGTTTAATGCCGTAATATAAGAAGCTTTTTTGCCCAAATGTTGTGTTAGTAGTTACTTGTTGGATAAGTTTTTGACCATGGGATCTAGTGTTTCTAATGTACGTATTAGTTGTTATTTCTTGGGTTTTGTACTTTACTTATGAATGTAAATGAGTATAGTTTTAGAATATAGTTGTTTAATTGACATGATGTTAAGATTGTTGAAGATTTCGTCAGTGCTAGGTCTTACAGGAACTTTCAGTATAATTTTCATTATGGCTTTTTGAGTTTTAATTAGTGGATTTAGTATGTTTTTTTTTTGCACTGCCCCATCCGATAATACCGTATTCTAACAGTGATTGGCAGAGAGCCATGTAAATCTTGATGAAGTCTTTTTTAATGAGGACATTCCTGATAGTTTTGAAAAAATAACTAAGTTTTTTAATTTTATTATTTAAATACGTAATGTGTTCGGTCCATTTTAAGTTTTGGTCAATTTTTAGACCCAGATACGTTATATGGTCAACGTTTTCTAATGAGGGACAATCACAATTCTCATTTAAGTGATGCGGGCTATGGATTGGATTTAAGTGGCGTTCAGACACGGCTATAAACCACGAGCAGATATCTGTGGAACCGCTAGCGCTTATGTTTTTTTACCGCTCACACGACGCTATCAAATATTTCTTCCTATGGGAGGAGAGGGGGTCAGATGGATTAGTGAGCGGCCACAGAATGCACTTTTTTGTACTGAATCTGTCAACTTGACATCTGTCATTCACCGGTCTTGGCAGCTCCGTAATTAAAATGACCTCCTCTCCTGTTTCTCCTGTTGACTCACAATCCGAAGGTCGCAGGTTCGAACTCGGCGTGCGCAAGTAAATTTTATTGGATTGATTACCCCTTTCACAATTAATTAATTAAAAATAATATATAGTATATTTGCGGCATGTTCCAGAGTGGAATATACTCTCAGTATCGCCCTGGTGTAAGACCACTGTTCAGAATTGAAACGTTGCTTGAAATGGCTTTAGCAGTGTTTGGTGACCAGATCTGAATAGCCAGGTACTTGCCCACATTCCTCTTCCCCATCTTCTTCCCTTCCCCGCTACCTTCAGCTTCACGACATACCCCAATTGGGGATACCATAGTCTCACTGGATCCATACGGAAGCTGTTCGGGATTCTTGTGCGGTATTCATATAAAAAAAAGACTAAAGTAATGCTCAATGCATTTCCGGGCCTTGCAATGTATATTCTGTATGTGTGGATTCTTGCGAACCGGGAACTGCATTTAATATTGGCGTTATTACGTACGGACGCAGTAGAAATGCCTTCGATGCATCCTACCACTCCTGGAAATTGAAATTTTTCGTTAAGTCTAATATAAATAACATTACGTAATATATTATACAACTAATGAGGTATATTTTATTTGTTTCAGAATCACACACACACTGTACACCATTTTTGGGATTTGCAACAAAGTATATTTTTTACTAAAACATACCCTTTGTTTAACTTTATTTCGTTGTATGTTTTTATATACTCTGTATGTACTCTGCCAATAAACTATCCAATAGGGATGCAATAAGGACACTACTGGACTAATATGACGACTAACAGCCGTTTGCAATACACAGATGTGTGTAGCATAATTACATGAATCTACAAATTATTTCAAAGATAAGCAAACACTTATATAAAATTAACTGCATTGTCAGCCACCTGCTCTCATCCAGGCGGAGGTCCTTCTCCTCTCTCTTCTCCCACCTCTTCTAGACAAAGCCACCTTTCCTCTCTTGCCTCTCCCCTCGCCTCGCTCGCCACTCTATTTTCCTCAACCAACAGGAAACACTCTTCTGCGGAGAACTTTTCTATTAGCTGAAACAAAATAATCACTAATTAATTTCTTTAACATTTGTTATTTGTCTCTAAGCATTTTTTTATATTATTTCCAAACTCTCATTACTATTTATTATTTCGGTGCTAAAGTACTTTTTTTACATTAACTCCACACAGGAGACCCCGAGGAAAATAATTTCCCTCAGGGCCTATGTCATCTTTGAAGATGCTGTGTGGAGGGTCTTATTGAGGAAAGGAAGGAGTGAACAAGGGTCTTGAAGAGACCCATGTTGTAGGAGGACGGAAACAGAGGCCGGCAAATCGTTCCACAGCCGAGCATAGAAACGACCCGTTCTCATGTGACTAATGACAACCGTGTACAAATGTTGGGCGCGTGTTTCCCAACTATGCACCGGTGCCGAGGCGATCAATGACGCTAGTTCCTCTTCCGTTGTAATACCGATAGAACAAGGACAGCTTTCCCACCTGACGCCTATGCTCTAAAGATTGCAGTCCGTCTGTTAAGATGGGAGAATCTATCAAACAGACCGCCTGTTTCTGCAAGAGTCGAGGGTTTTTTTCAGGTATTTTGGAGCTCCAGACCAAAGGTGGCTGCCAAATTCAACTGTGGGGTGCACTTGCGATTTGTGCAGGGTTAGCAGTTGTTACTATTAAAGTATCTGCGGGCCCTGTACAGTATGCCCAGTTTCTGAAAGGCCAACTTAACTATGGTTTCGATGGAGCCCCCATATTTCAAATACCCTTACGGGCATTTGAAAGAGGGACCTCCTCATCAGTGCTTGGAACATGGGACGACGTTAACTTGCTCCATTTCCAGTGATGATGATGATGGCGGAGTCCTCGATTCCAATAGGAAATGAAACTACAACAACCGTCAAAAGGAATTGGCTTTTCTCATATCATTGTAAATTTTTATTTTATTTTTTTTATATTTATCTATAATAAAATATATTTACAATGGTTTTATTTGTATGCCTGTCTCACTAGGATATACCTGTGTCGAGACAGGCGTACAGGTATATAAATGAATATAGTAGTTACAAGGATATTTCAGGTAAAATAATATTATGAATAGAATTGAAACAGAAGGGTGATTGGAAGGGTGGTAAATCTTTTAAAGAGAGTTATTTTATAAATGTTGGAGATGGAGTAATGAAATAAATTCTGCCTAATCTATTTATAGGTTAAATTTGACAGGATTCCTTTATTTTTATTTATGTGAATTTCGGAGGTGTATTGGTTGGTTGATTTAACCATAATATGGTCGATGCAGGAGGAGGAGTTTGGCGTACATCGTGTTGCTGAATTGATTGTGCTTTCCATTCCGTGGAACATCAGTGTGTTTAGATAGTCTTGGCACTGGGGATGTTCGTTGTTTTTTAAAATGTTAATGTTAAGATCCCCCATTAGAATTAAGTTCTTTATTTTGTGTAGATCCGTGAGATAGCAGTTTATGTCGCGCAAAAATGAGGTGATGTTAGGTTTAGAAGGAGAGCGGTAAAGTGCAATGATACATGTGTTGACATTGTACGTTATTTGAAGACAGTTTGAGTTAGTAATATAAATTTCTTTGACATTAAATGAGTTAAGAGTGTTGTTTAATGTATATGCTACTATGCCATCGTGGGTATAATTGGGAATGTTTTTAGGAGTATAGTAAGGTGTTAGCCAACATTCTGTCGGGATAATTATGTCATATTTGATTTTAGTAAGGTCGAGTTCGATGAGGAATTGGTCAAAGTTTTTGTTTATAGATCTAATATTTTGATGGTATATTGATAAGTTTCTTTTGTTAGATGTTGTGGTAGTATTATCCATTTTGTATGGTGTGAAGATTGTGTCGAAATATGTAAGGGTAATTACCCGATAATTTATGTATTTTTTTTTTAAATCGTCTACATGTTTAATATAAATAATTTTATCGTTCGTGATGCGCCTCATCATGATTCTCCCTTCTTTGTACCAGACATAGGCATAGTTTTTTTCTTTAGCAAATTTTTTTGTATGCCATAAAAGTTCTTTGTGATATATACACTTTTACAATGATTTTTACAATTTATTTTGCAAAGTTTAGAAGTTATTATCATCTCTTGCTGATATGAGAAAAGCTAATTCCTAAAGCTAATCATCATCTCCAGCTGCCCGCTCGTCGCACGGCTCCTACTAGACATCTGTTGAAGAAATAGGAGCTTAATACATATCTCGATGGCAAATCTACATCTGTAGAACAATTGAATATTTGGGGACGAAAAAACCGCTAACCGCCGCACTTTTAGGCAAATATTATGGAAATTACACTTCATTTCAAAAATTAGTAGAAGAAACAACTATTTACGTACAAAAAAATAGATTTTTAGGTTAATTTTGACAATCTACCTAATTCATGCGAATTTGAATTGAAACGAAATTTTGCAAACGTCAAATCCTTGGTATACAACTTTAAACATACATTAGTGGATAAATAATCATGTATTTTTACAGTATTTCGTATTTTAAACTACTTAAAACCGGTGAAGTTAGCATTGAAAAGGCAATTGACATTTTGACAACCATAGAAAATTACACAAAATTGCACAAATCTATGCACAAATCTGACAGCACATCTCGTATGAGATCGATCTCGTGTCACAATAATTATAGAATAGCTCGGCAGGTAAGTTACGCGGTTGCTCGGGATCCGGGAAGCCTGAGCCAGGTCCCTTCACGAGCTCCGGGCCCGTTGAATTATACCAGAACCCGTTTTCGCGGACTCGAACCTGTTTTAGCCTTGAACCCATTTTCGGCGGACCTTTCTGTGGGCAGGAGTTCCAAGGGACAAGGGAGTTCAAGGGACTCGTAACGCCAGGAGCCGTTAGGATAAGAGTATCGGTAAAATGGCTAGCAAATAATATTTGAAACCGTAACATGTGGCGCACTGCCCAGCGATGCACAAACTGTACCCGGCGGAAGGATGAGAAAATTATTTTTCTTACTCCTGAAACAGGGTCTTTCATTTTTGTCATATGGCAGCACTGAACACTGACCAACCCAAGTGTCACGTGTCAGTGTGTCGCTACCACGATGTGATTTAGCGATTTACAACCTTAAAATTCCTCGCTTTTTGCACGCATCTCTGGAACGTATGCATACTTTTTGTTGATAACTTTAAATTTTAGCAAAAAAAACGTAAGTGTATTTTGATTTCCACCAACATACCCCGTGATTCAGAGATAGGTTACAATTTGTCTCAAGTGCACCAAAGCAGTCTCTGTGAGTACCTACCAATTATTTATCTGTTTGGCTGTCTTTATTCTTGTAAAATTTACGACAACGAAAGGAGCGTTTACATATGCATCCAAGTTATGGTAATTAATGATCACGGAAGTTGTTCAGAAGTTCAACATGCATAAGTGCTCACAGCGACCGCTACATCCATAATTTTATTTACGGCAATCTGGCTTTTGATTTGCTGCTGTCAAATTTACGCGATTTTATCAGTAAAGACGAAAGAGCCCAAATAAATTGTTGGAATAGAAGTTGTCATATGAAAGATGTGAAATAAGCGCTTTATCCACATGTGGGATAGTCAAAATGTAACGATAAGAAAGTATGACTATAATATTGCCAAATGCAACGTTATAGGATGTGTTATGTGTACCTAATCTGTAAAATAAGACATGAATAAATATTTGCCTAAAAGAAATGAAAGATGTGGCTAGCTCAGATAAAACATATCAATTTATTTTAAAGTTACGAGGACATTATTATGTAAAGTTAGCAATTAGCAAGAGACTCTAAAATAGGTAAATTTGTTCTTAATGAATGATCTCAAGGTCGCCTAAGGCTCGAAGATAACCTTAGTTATGAGATTAATTGTTAAATGAGAATAATAATATGTTACGGTGATAAATTCTGGAAAAATCTAATCGGTATCGTAAAGTAATAAGAAAAGTGTGGACGCCATCTCATTGCAATTTAATATCCCAATGAGAAAGGATATTGAGATTAAATTTAAGAGTAAACCATGTTAAAACTAAAATGAACTAAGAGATTACATTACGTAGTTGTCGCTCGCCATCTCGCGTTGTAAGCCGTCGGCCGATGTTAGAATTCTGGATTTTTGGAAAGTCCATGTCGTAGCTCGCTCCTAGACTGACTGATTCGTAGAATTCTTCCTTCCTCTCCGCCCTGCCGGTGTCGCTGCAAGTATTTAGTGTGGCCCGCACCCATTGTATTTCCGTGGTAAAATTAAATCTTGCGATCGTAGCGGTAGGAACTGCTACAAAGTTGGATTGAGATGAACCGTGAACTTTTGTTAATTTAACGGAAGAATTGAATGGAGTTCTTTAATTTTATCCGAATAGCTAGATGACCGCAATCTACTTCTAATTCAAATGCTTCATGTTTATAAACAGAAACATTGAGATTAAAAATGATAAGACGGATAATTAAAATAATGATACTTATTTTCAGAAAGGTTGTGTACCCATGGGCTTATTTGAGTTTTATCTTGTGCAATTATTTAATGTGTTTTCGGGAGATAATAACGTTGGTTGTTAGTTATTATCCACTCAACCTAATCAGATTTAAATTTAAATAATAAAAATACTTATTTTTATGGGGAAAAATCCTACGAAACACCTGCATTTTAATTTTTTAAATCTCTAAGTAAGTAAATGTCTCAACTTTTCAAACTGATTTCATAAGCTGTGATCAAGCCGTAGGTTCACGCAGACTTGATTAGACTTGTCAAAAAACAAAAGAACGAATTCTATAACTGGCTATAAATTATGGTGAGTGTCATTTACATTGGTGATTTCGCCATAAGTCACTTAGGTAAGCGACTTATTGAACAAAAATTACGCACTACAAGGCAGACTAACAGTTTTGTTAGAAGCTCTAAGAATCGCTAACTTCCTATTTAAGGTTTTTTTGTAAGAATGATGTTTGAAAATAGAATCTTTCTAAATTTATTTTCTTCTAGCTTATTAATCAAACAGACAGTAATACATGTTTTATAACAATAATTAAATATTTCATGGATGCATGAACAAATGAAGTTTCGGCTTAAGGTTCATCATTCATGTTTAAAAAAAGCATAAATGATTAAAGAAGTATTTAAATTGGAATTGATTGATGAGAAAATCTGATAAAACACAGACTAAATGCAGAACCTATTTTATCCATCTGACGATTTAAATTAATTTATAATGGTAACTAAGTAAAAATAAAACATACTTACGTATTAAAATAATATTCAAAAATAGACAAAATAAATAAAGTAAAAAAAAACCTACTGACAGGGAAAAAAAATATCTTAAAGATTTTTTACGCAGCAAATAAAGGTAGAAGGGTTCGTATTTGATGTAATATTTTCTAATACACATTTAGTAAAATTGAGTTATGGACTAATAGAAAATATCGTTCTTAGAACAAGGCTCTAAGGCTCTAGAACGAGGCTCTAAGGACGATGGAGCATTCTATTGCAGAGGTAGTCACCATCAAGACAGAACCAGGGGCCCAAGAAGAAGACGAAGGTGGGATGTCCTATGGAGAAATAGATGTTGATGACACTGATATTAAAAAGAAATGCTTTGAGTACTCTGAAAGAGTTCACCAGACGGCGGGTAAAATCAAATTTCCTTGATGTATTTTTTATAATCACGTTTTATTTTTTGTCCCACCCTAAATCAAAACCTGGCTACGCCCATGCTATCGCCTATAATCTTGCATCCAATCCAGTCTAATCTTAAGTTAACAGGTAATTGACAATATAATATACATGTCAATGATCAGTACTTGGCTTTCACAAAATGAAGGGATGATAGTACCTAGATTTTCTAATAAACATGGACAGTGAACTTTTTAATACATTGTACCACTTATATTTAATATGCTGCCATATGATTTGAAAAAATGTTGCTCGACACCTAAATTTGCACTATTGTTTAAAACATGGCTATTGGAATCAGATTTTCTGTATTGACTGACTCCTTGTGCATTTTTATTTTTACTTTTCTTAGACGTATTATTATTTTTTAAACTTATTTATGTTTTTTTTATTATTTTATTTTATTGCTATATTTTTTTCTTCTATTGTAAGACATTTTATATTGTACAATGTTTTTATCCACACTATTTTCCTGCCGACAAGCTACACGTACTTGCAGCTTTGCAGGTATAATGTAAACAAGGAAAAAAAGCTATTTACTGCAATAAAAAAATGAACATATTGATGTTTTGTTTTTCCAGGTAGCATCAATGTGGAGACAGTTACCATCAAAGCGGAACTTGTACACCGAGAAGAAGATAAAGAGGGATTTTCTTGTATGGAAATTGACATAGACGTTCCGGATGTTAAAAAGGAATGCTTAGAACACTTTAAAAGAATTTCCCAGATAGCAGGTAATTTAAAAAAAAAATAATTCGCTTTTGCTACTAGCGCAGGTAATACGTATTATTTAGTCGACCTGAAGCATCAGCCAAACGCTAAGATAAAAGCGCGAGTAGAATAGCGAGCGCTTATGTGTTGTACTGTCACACGACGCTACCAAATATTTCTTCTTATGGTAGGAGTGGGGGTCAGATGAATTAGAGAGCTGCCACGAAATGCCATGTCTTTGTACCGTATCTGTCTACTCGACATCTGTCATCCGTCCGTTTAGGCAGCTCCGTAATTAAAATGACAGCATAACTATCGTGTATCGCCTCGGGAACGGTCACGACGTACCTAAGGTCTGTATTGTCTATGGTTGGTGTTCGCGCATATTATTATATGGGATTGGTTGGGTATTGCATTCGCAGACTTGGTGGGTAGCATATATATCAAATCCTGAAATTTTCCCACCTACCTAATATGCCCATCCTAAATGTCACCATGAAAAAAGGCAATTGTTGCAAGAAGAAGTACCCAAATTTGGAGAGGTGATAGTGTGCTTTGCAGCTCAATGTAAATTAACATCTCAGATCGGGCGCTTGTATCATAACATCTTGCTATAAGAATGTTACGATTTTGAAATTTAAATATAACATTGTGAAGTATACACCACAACCTGGAGATCAGTGAGGCCCCATCTGCAACGGTGAGTCCTTCCTATTTTCCTTTTTCTAATCTTGGCTTATCTTAGTTTCCAAAAGCCCAAATCTGAACCATCGACTGACTATCTATCAGGTTTTGCGAGTGTTTGCTATTTAATCGTCCATGTAACTTAGCGATCAAGTAGTTTCGGGACTGGTCCTTCTGGGTTGCATAGGGCTTTGCTCTGCAGCACTTAACCGCCAACTTACAGTGGAGCCGCAGTTTCGCGACACCAGTTGGTATGCGAATAAACTGTTTAGGTGTGACAGCTCTGTATGGGATTGTATGGAGAGCGTTTTTGTGCGTGCGATGATCTTTTAATAACAGTTTCCATTAATAACATGGCATATAGTAATTGAGTCACAATTATGAAATCATTTACAGCCTATTTACAGGTTTCCACCTGGGTATTGGGTATTGTATACAAGTGTAGTGATTCCAGAGGTATTTAATAATGAAAAATTACATTTCAAGAGACGAGTTATTAAGGTGGGAATAGGGAGGGGGGATGGAGGGGGATCGGTTAAGTTGAGGTAAAGTAATAAAAATATGCGTGACAAAAAATGAAAAGAGATAAAAAAGGAAGTTCATGGAGTGGTGGTTGTATAAGAGGGTATCTATAGTTATTGTAGAGTATCGAACGAGCGTCTGGGTGATTTTAAGGAGTGTGGTGCAGAGTTAAAAATGTCAAAATGTGTATAATGTGTGTTGAAAGTGTTGGATGCACGATAGATGTAAGAGTTTTGCTTAGAATTAGTGTTGCACCGAGGGAGACTAAGAATCATGTCTGATCTGGTTCGTCTGTTAGGAATTCTAAGAGTTTTGGGCAATCTACGACGGATTTGGCTATTTTTTTAAGAAAGTGTACATCGGCCGATCTTCTTCGAACTTCGAATGATAGTATATTGAAGTACGCGGCTAAATCTTGGTGACTTAGGTGTGGGCGGTAGCTGCGGAAATCTAAGTATCGTAGAAAACGATTTTGAACACGTTCTAGATTTTCCACATATGATTTGTATTGCGGGTTCCAAACTTGTGACGCGTATTCTAGTAACTAAGCAAAATATAGGATTTTCAATGTTCTAAAGTTATTGAATTTTTTACATTGAAAATAAGAATAAATAAAGTCCTAAGAATTAATCCTAACATTTCGATGCTTTCGATGTGAGTGAGTATATATGAATATAAAAATAAGCTTAGATTCCAATATCACTCCTCAATCTTTGACTTATGTTTTGCTGATTAATATTGAGCCGTTCAGAGTTCAGATTATATTCATTGGTGATGATATTTTTATTTGTGTGAAGTTCACGACGAAACACTTCTTAACATTAATTTTAAGGATTTGCTGTGTACAGTAAACATTAAGACGGTTTAGGTCCTCCTGCATGTTTTGACAGTCAGCAGTACATCTTTGATATCATCTGCGTAAAGTAATGTTTTGGAGTATTTGAAGCATTGATCTATATCATTAAGGCGAATATTAAAAAGTAACGGTCCTCTTTATATATACCTTTTATCTTCGCATGTGGCACCCATCTTATCCGTATTATTTTTCAAATTTGTCCACAGATCTGAAGTCGCATCCTGTTGAAAAACGATTCTCTTGTCCCACTTGTAACTACTCCGGCTCTCAAAAGCCGTCTTTAGAAAGTCACCTTTGCACACATACTGGAAAAAAACCTTTTTCTTGTTCCAACTGCAACTCTTCATGTTCTCTCAAGGGAAGTTTAACGATGCACAAGAAGACCTACAGTGGAGAAAAACCTTTTTCATGTTCCAAGTGCAACTATTCATGTTCTCAAAAGCATATTTTGAAGAGGCATATGCTGACTCATAGTGGAGAAAAACCTTTTTCCTGTTCCGAGTGCAACTATTCATTTTCTCGAAAGAGCAGTCTGACGAGCCACACGCTGACTCACAGTGGAGAAAAACCTTTTTCATGTTTTGAGTGCGACTATTCATGTTTTAGAAAGAGCAATCTGACGAGCCACATGCGGACTCACAGCGGAGAAAAACCTTTTTCATGTTCCAAGTGCGACTATACATGTACTCTAAAAAGCAGTTTGACGTGCCACATGGTGACTCACAGTGGTAAAAAACCTTTTTCATGTTCCGAGTGCCATTATTCAGGTTCTTTAAAGAGCCATCTGACAAGTCACATGCTGATTCATTGTGGAGAAAAACCTTTTTTATGCTCCGAGTGCGACTATTCTTGCTATCGAAAGAGCAGTCTGACAAGCCACCTTTTTACTCATGGTGGAGAAAAACCTTTTTCTTGTTCAAACTGCAACTATTCATGTTCTCGTAAGGGAAATTTGACGATTCATATGAGGACTCACAGAGGAGAAAAACCGTTTTCATGTTCTGAGTGCAACTATTCTTGTTTTCGAAAGCACCATCTAATGAGCCACATGGTTACTCATAGTGGAGAAAAACCCTTTTCATGTCCTGATTGCAATTATTCAGGTTCTTTAAAGAGCCATCTGAAGAGACACATGCTGACTCACAGTGGAGAAAAACTTTTTTCATGTTCCGAGTGTAACTATTCATGTATTCGGAAGCACCAACTGACGAGCCACAAGTTTAATCATAGTGGAGAAAAACCTTTTTCGTGTTCTGAGTGCGACTATTTATGTTCTTTAAAGAACAATCTGACGAGACACATGCTGACTCACAGTGGAGAAAAACCTTTTTCTTGTTCTAAGTGCGACTATTCATGTTCTTTAAAGAGGAATCTGACGAGACACATGCTAACTCACAGTGAAGAAAAACCTTTTCCATGTTCTGAGTGTGACTTTTCAGGTTCTGTAATGAGCCATCTGAAGAGACACATGCTGAATCACAGTGGAAAAAAACTTTTTTCATGTTCCGAGTGCAACTATTCATGTATTCGGAAGCACCAACTGACGAGCCACAAACTTACTCATAGTGGAGAAAAACCATTTACGTGTTCTGAGTGCGACTATTTATGTTCTTTAAAGAACAATCTGACGAGACACATGCTGACTCACAGTGGAGAAAAACCTTTTTCTTGTTCTAAGTGCGACTATTCATGTTTTGTTAAGAGGAATCTGACGAGACACGTGCTAACTCACAGTGGAGAAAAATCCTTTTCACGTTCTGTTATGAAAATAATTTAATAATGAAATTAATGTTCTAAATTACCCCAGGGTTATTAATGTTTGTTTATATTAATAACTCCAATTATTTAACTGGCCACTAATAGTTTCACTTTTTCTACGATTAGTTAAACTTTCGAACGATAGGGGGATCATGATCGATTTCCTGCACTTCTTGGATTCGTATCTTGAGGGCAGGATGTGAATCCGACTGTCAATAAGTGGATTTCAAATTATAATGAAAATTATTTAATCGGCGGGTTTTTTTTCGAGTTAATTTAATATGTGAACGATAGTTTCCTTTAAATCTCAGCCGGTACAAGGTTATCGCGACTGGAGAATCTTTATTTTACGGGTATTCAAGTGTAGAATCCCGATGTGTTAATCGACAAGTTTAATCATAATCTTCGATTTTATACACCATCCGTCATCGACGAGATTCATCGCCAATAATATAACGGCACACAACCCGTCCGCCTTTTCCACGCCATTTTCTACAACCTGATGGGAACTGAACCATATAATGGAGGACACCAAGGGCATGGCGTTCTCATACTCCACAACTACCTTAGATGGATGGAGAATGATGCAAATGTGAGGGAGAAATGGTCCCCTCGCTATGCATCTGGATTCGTCGCAGCAATGTTATAGGTTTTTAGCTAGTAGCTCGTTTAAATAGATACGGTCCACAAGTATGCTTAATCTTTTAATATATAAATCTTGTTATACATCCACTCTTTTATTTTATATTTCCAAGCTTCACAACATTGAATAAAATAACAGTGCCCACGCTCTGATGGGAGTATTTCATGCCTACCGACACAGTCCAGCATATCTCGTACCAACGAGATTTAGCGTCCAAGATCCCACGGGATTAAAGCTGATAACTGTGTACCTTTATGTATAACCCTGTAACTATAGCATTTAAAACACCCACTCAATAAGAGGTGTAAATGTCATGATAACATGACCACAAAGTAGGTACAAATCACAACACAACACTTCCAGCGTCATTACCCTGATATATTAAATACCCTGATATTTAGATAATCCTATCAACTTGTTTAATACCCTATGTCATAATAATAAAATATAAAATAATAATAACATTTATTCTATAACAGTTCTTTTGCATCTTAATTGACTGTTGCGGAACAATTTGTCTTTGATATAAAACAATTCGCTAATTGATCAGCGGGACTAAATATTTACGGAATATATTTATTATCAAAAGATCTGAACAATACCTACCCCACCACTACTAAATTCTTCAAATTATTTACGAGATACATGATAATGGCACACATATAAAAAGTTACAATAATAAGTAATACAAGCTTAAAAAACGTTTTATTATTAAATATTACCGAAAGCAGCTTTGACTGTTAAACAACTCGTAAATCAGAGAACGTTAACCACTGGGGCAGTTATGGTCGAAAAATGGACCATTTTTTTCCTGCGATTGACAGCGGTCCAATATAGGACCACATTTTCCTTCCACTTGTAAAACATTTTTTATAATTATCTAAAATTTACTTTAACCCATTCATGACGAAGGTGCCATATGGACCTCGAAAAAGTGTTGGACCTCAATTAGTCACATCATGCCGATATATTAAAATGGCGATGCGAAATTCAGTTTTATGTAGTCTACAAGCATGTACGAACACGTTTGTCTTAGAGGCGCTCAGTTCGTTTGCATGTGCCGGCGTGGACAGACGTGTATAAACGGAGTTTGAAAAAAAGTGCAAATTTTTCAAAATGTCAAAACGAGTGAAGTAAGTAATCCATTAAACTTATGTGTAGATTTGATTTTTTTTTCCAAAACCGTTTATGATCCGTAAAGAATGAAATTTACTAACTATTTATAGACATATTGTTACAAAAATAATCCTTATTGTATCAAAGAGAGTACTTTGAATTGAAAGTTTTGATTTTTGGCTCCATATGGACCTTTCGGCAGATCTCACTATACATAAATTGTAATTTTTCGCAGATTTCATTGTTTTTTCGTGTTTTTTAGGGGTCTGACTGTTGAAGAAGTGATGTTACTGCTTGAAGAACAATCGGATACGAATTTGGAGGATGATGAGGTAGTTGATGTGTATGTGGAGCCGCCAAATGAGAGTGATTTGTCCGGAGCAGATTCAGCTGATGAAGATGACGGTGGAATAATTGCCAATATTTCTCGAGCGCAATTGTTTTCTAATTGCCAAATCGTAAATCGCCGTCGACACAAAAAGGGACAAGATACGCCCGATTATGATTCAGATCAAGAGAACCCTAATCTAGAGCATTTCGGAGACGAGCGTTTGGATTCAACTTTCAGTGACTTCGACATAAATTTATTCGACGCTTCAGCATCACACGGTCAAGCGTCTGCAAGCACTTCTTTCGAGCCTCCTTTGAAACGATGCCGTGTTAGTACTGGAGACGGAGTGAATGATCCCGCTGAACCACCTTATCGCATTCCAAAACGTATGCCTGGTCCGAAAACTATGTTTCAATGGAAGTCTAACGATGTGACGCCAATTGTTTCTAGCATATTTCCCGAAGGAAATTATACCGACGTAGCTGCTTTATCACCGGTGGAATTATTTGAACTAAATTTTGACAACGAAATGTACGAATTCATCGTTACAGAATCCAACAAATATCAGACCAAGCAAGACCCTGAAAATAGTCATAAAGTATCACCTTTAACTGTCGGGGATATCAAAGCGTACATGGGTATACTTATAACATCGGGATTATGCCCGATTCCATCAACTCGATTGTACTGGAGCAGCTCTCGCCCTTTCTACAATAAGCAGATTGCGTCCACCATGTCTCGTGATAGATTTGAACAGATACACAAAATGATACACTTTGCTTCACCAAATCAGTTCAATAGTGCAGACCGGATGTGGAAGTTACGTCCATTTACAGATAGGCTTATTGAACGGTTTATGCGAAACTTCCACCCAGAAGAAAATTTAAGTTATGATGAATCGATGATACCATACTATGGCCGCCATGGATGTAAGCAATACATAAAAGGCAAACCCATTCGATTCGGAAATAAAGTGTGGAGCCTAAATACAACCTCCGGTTACTTGATCAATTTTGAGATCTACCAAGGCAGCAATCCCCGGATTCCAAAGGAGTATGGTGTTGTAGGCTTGAATGCTTCACCACTACTTATGTTGGTCGATCAATTGCCAGTGGAAAAGCGCGAATTGCCATATCACTTCTACTTTGATAATCTTTTTACGGGTATGCCATTGCTGTACTATTTGCATTTTTATGGATACAATGGCACAGGTACAATTCGAGACAATCGGATTCCCAGTTCATCTCCTATCCCCAAGAAGAAGGCAACAATGTCAAAATACAACAAAGGTGTGCTTTCTCGAGGACATACTGAAAGTGCGCAGACATCATTTGGCAAGACCCCCATCTACGTTACTCAATGGGTTGATAACGCTGTTTGTTCTGTAGCTTCAACAAAATACGGAAAGAATCCATTGGATCTAGCAAGCCGTTACTCACGGAAGGAGCAAAAAAAGATCAGTATACAGAGGCCATATGCAATTCATCAATATAACACGAATATGGGTGGAACTGACAGAATGGACCAAAACGTTGCATGTTATCGCATTACTGTTCGCCAACAGAAATGGTGGTGGTCCATTTTTACCTGGGCCATTGATGTAACCATTCAGAATTGCTGGCTTCTGAAGCGCAAAGCCACGGGCAATTTTAAATTGGGGCAGTTAGAATTCCGTGAAGAAATATCAAAGCATTACTGTGAGAAGTATTCTATCAAGAAATACTTCAAGGCACCCGACAAACTCACCAAAATAGGTCAAACGGCAATGCAGTATGATACCTCCGTCCCCCATTATCCTGGGCCAATACCGATAACTGAGACTAATAAGGGAGGAAAACTGTCTTGCGCATCTTGTAAAAGCAAGCAGCGCATCCGTTGCATCACATGTAAGGTCGGACTATGCGTGAAATGCTTCGAGGGCTATCACACTAAATAATGTTGTTGAAAATTACACTTTTGGAACAATAAAGATGAAAAAATGAAATTTCTGACTAGTTATTTGCCGAAAGATCCATATGGACCTCATCCTTCTCGAGGCTCCTGGGGGATGAGGAGACGATTTTTTCAAATTCCGAAAAAAACGTTCTTATTCTACTTTCAAAACCAACCACTCTGTGAATTTTCTGCGCGAAATTCGAAAAAAAAATAGTTCGTCATGAATGGGTTAAAAACGAAGCTCTTGAAATGATTTATTTACTCTGACCATAAATATCGCAAATTCGAACTTCGTAGACTATTTTAGAACAATGTTAAAAATATATTTTTTAAATATTTTTTTCACGTTGAATTTTCGATCAGCTGTTTACATAGATAATGTACCATTCATTATCAAGTTACTGCAGATATCGAAAATATTCTATTTTGACTCAAATAAGTACCCCTCACTTCAATTTCAAAGTACAGTTTGGCAATTAAGTGTAGAAAATAAATGATGGCGCTGCGATCGTTTTCTACTTTTAAATGGCAACACCAAGATGGCTCATAAAACAATGAATGTATGTTATAAAAAACACTTCTGCCAAAATGCATATTTCATAGCGTAATTTTATTTTCAAAAATTTTGCACAAAAAAAACTGTAATTTAATAGAAGTAAAATAAAACAAAACAAGTTTTAAGTGGGCGTTTATTTCGATATAAAAGCGTAGGTACTTAAAAATTTAAGTCTATTATTCAACACCCGACATGTAATTATTGTCTTCGTCCTCGTGTGATTCTTCTTCTTCCGTATCTTTATCTTCATCTAAACGCAGTTCATCGATATCATATATAGTAATGCCTTGTGCATAATATTTTGCCTCAATTTTCATCACGTGTTTGCAAAAATTTTTCCAATCACCAGCACTTATGCTATTACATATTTTATTATTATTATGCCCATTTTCCGTTTTCCCGGTGTTTCAAATTTTCCATCTACCTTTTCCCCTTCCTTGACGATTCGTCTTACCTTTGATTCAGATTTACCTGTGTGTGAAAAATATCATTAAAATTATTATAATAGAAGGTAGTTTTAAAAACACACACTTAGAAAGAAAGAAAGGGAAAACGAGAAAAAGGTAACTTTTCTAAGAAGTTTAAAGAAGTTACATATTATTTTTTTTTTATTGAGTTATTTCCTTTTTCCTGTGGCCGCATATTAACTGTCAAATCGAAGTGTCAAATAATTTTTTTTTAACATAACCTCAAATCAGATTTAAATGGTTATTATCGCTCGAAAATTGGCATAAATCTTGTAATACTAATGAAATTTATTAAACAAACTATACTACGTACCAGTCATTTCTGCAGTTCGTTTGTAAACATCTTCTAAATCAGACAGAATCTTCTTCGCATGATACTCGGCTAGGCAGCGTTGAAAAACGCAGAATATAACCCCTCTTGCATCACTATGTAATGGTTTATTCATTTTAATTAAATTCAGGCAAACAATGAATAAAAATATTATCAAATAAGCGATCTTCTACTCAGATTTAAGACAATAAATCAACCGTAACATGCGATAACATGACAGCCATAGGAAACGTCATATAATTCGGTGCTGCCATAGTAATGAACACGTTTAGTTCCAATTGATTTAATTTCTACACTTAATTGCCAAACTATACCAACACGCAGATTTCGCGCCGTTATAAACTTTACGATTTTTTTTTAAAGATCCTACAAATATGAGATAAACGGTAAAATACAGGTTAATTAATTGGCTATATAGCACTAAACTAAGTTTTTATGTTTCCTTCTAAAAATTCGAAGTCATGGTTTTTCAAATTTTGACCAAAAAAATTAAATATCAATATCACATGTGTATGAGATTTTAACTAATTTCTGATGTTCCAATATATTTTTTTGCTGTTAAAATGCTTAGATCAATTAGCATTAGTGGTAGCCAGAAACGATTAAGGTTTACTATTGAGTATAGAGGAAGCAATTGACTGACTCACAGAGTGAGAAGAGAATATTGAACGATCAAACTCACCTCACAATCAAACATGTTTATTCACAAACGTCTCACGTAACGACAGCGGAGGCACTTTAACCGATGGCAGCAGCAATTGAAACCTTGCTATATTTCTATTAAAGTATTGTTTTTTTTATTTGCATAATACCTCACAGGAGTTCTAACTCCTCCCGTCTGGAGCCAGTGAGACTGTGAAATACGCAATTGGGGTATGTTATGAGGCTTAGTTGTGAGTAAACTTAACATAGTGGTGAGTCGAAAGAAGATAGGGTAGAGGAAGTTTGGGAAATATCTGGCTATTTAGATATAGTTATGCCATAGGTTCACTACATTTGGTGACTTAGCAGGGGTGCCCGGTTGCATGGGGTGAGGTTTGTGAGGGTCTTGGCGGCCGATGTGTTTGTCCACCTGCTGCGTAGCGGTCAGGATCAAGAGAGACTGGTTGAGGAGGTCTTTTCTCTCCAGCATCCCTCTACCCGTCGCGCATCGCCTCGGACAGCAGTTGCAGCGATGTATTCATACATCCGTCACTCCTGGACACACTGACCCCCAGATTCCAATCCTTATTTTCTTCCCAGAACTTCCTCTTTTTCATTTTCTTAAAAAAACCTCCACACAGCATCCCCTTAGTGACATAAATCCTGAAGGAAATTATTTTCGTCAAGGCCTACTGCGTGAGAGTTGGAGATACTTTCGGATATGTTAAATAATATAACATTTTTGATTTTCGCCTTTCTTTTGATGTAACTTTCTTTCATTAATTAAATTAATAATGGCAAGAACTGGGATAGGTACATGGGCGAAATGAGGACAGTACTCATCCATTAGCCATTATATAATAAAAAGTAGAGGATTATTGATGCAAACATCAAGATACTAAATATAAATATTGGCTGTATCTAGGGTTATTAATTTTCCTGCCAAAATTCCTTACTTTGTGTGATATATGCAATTATATCTATGTAGTAATTCGGAAAAGTTCGGGTCCGCCGAACGTTGCCGAAAGGGCTTACGAGCCGGGACAGCGCTCTAGCGGCAGCTGCCAGACCCATTCTAACTTCCGTTATAATCAGTCGCTACCGAGACAAATAATATACTACTCATTGAATCTATTGTACATTGGAATAAAGACGAAGAACTTACGTTTATCTCTTGATTATTATTGTGTGGGCTAGTAAGGCCACAATAAAAGTACATTACAATTGGCGCAGCCGTATTAAAGTACAATATTGGATTACCAAATTGGATCACAAAAAAAAAAATTACCAAAGCCGGGAGAGCTAAGTCACCCCGAAAAATTTTTCAAGGCTACCTACAGCCGAGGCGGAACATTGGAGTATTTTTTGGGTTTGTCTGACCAAGAGAAAGGACCGGCAGAACAAACCGAGGATATCTCTGGCTATTCCTGGAGCCACAGTCAGAGTTCTGGAGTACCATCCAAGGGTACTCAGAAGCAAGAGGCAGTGGTCGTTTTTGGGGCTCAACAGAGCCTTTCCACGAAGGTGAAGTTCCGAGGGAGTGCCGAGGGAAGGCATTCATACAAGGCAAACAGTGCTAGTGTCGAGGAAAGGTCACTCACTCATCAAGAGGAAACAACCTGGAGACGTTGCAACCGCAACTTCTAAGTTAGGTTTTTCATTTCTTACTTGTGGAGGATTTGTCTGGGTTTTTTGTAATTTTTTCCGGGGTAGTATTGTTGTCGTAGCTTCGCGTGATTATTTTTTTCCTTTTGTGAAGATGGAATCGGCGAGAATTCCACCGTTCTCTCACATAAACGGAGATTGGGATGTGTTTCAACTCAGATTAGAGCAGTTTCTCGTGTTACATGATGACATTACCGAGATTAAGAAAAAGGCTTATCTGATAAACTCGCTTGAAACGGAGATCTCGACTCTTCTGTCCAACTTATGTTTCCCGATTAAAATCACAGATGTTACGTTTGAGGAATTAATTGAGTTGCTAAAAAAACATTGTGGTAAATGTAGATCTCTTTTTCAAGAGCGGGAATCATTTTTCCAAGCTAAACAGAATCATAACGAATCGATAAGGGATTTCGCCGCCAGAATCCGAGGGCTCAGCTCATTCTGTCAGTTCGGAAACAGGCTGGAGGATAATCTTGTAGACGTGTTTGCAATCGGTCTACTTCCGGGTCCAGTACGGGTAAAATTGTTTGTTGAAGGGCCTAAACAAAACTTTAATCAACTAGTTGAACTTGCAGTGACCGCGAAAGGTCCTGAGGTCGATTCAATCAAGATGAAGATGGAAGTAAATTCGGTAAAGGAATTTGGAAGATCGGCTTCTCCGGCGCGAGAAATAAATTCGGTAAAGAGATTTGGAGGATCGGCTTCTCCGGCGCGAAAACTTTATTATCGGTCGAATAGTTCCGATTTATGTAGGTCGGATAAACAAGTTAAAACCGGTGCATCTCTAAAAAAGTGTAAGATTTGTAGGAAATCAAATCATGACACTCATAACTGTAAGTTTAAGCAAGCTAAATGTTATTCTTGCGGTAAATTGGGTCATTTACAGAGATTTTGTAAAAACGGGTCAGTAAAATCAGTTATGAATTGTAATAATGAAAATATTGAAAATATAGCTTTTTTTAAGGCAATCAAGGTACAATTGAAATTAAATGGGAAATCCTTCGAAGCGATGATTGATTCAGGTTCATCAGTTTGTGTTATTCCGGAGACATTGTTTTGTAAACATTTCAGTAATATAGAGTTGTCACCCGAAACACGAAAAATTTCAGGTTACGACGGGAATATGTTGACTGTTGTGGGTAATGTAAATTTCAAGGTCGAATACAATAATCTAGTTAGGTTAATAACCTTTATCGTTGTGACAAACGGATCGGTTCTGGTTGTAGGAAGAGATTTCATGGAAATCTTTAACCTCAACATTAGTTCAAAACAAAGTGCTATCAATTCAGTTTCGTCAGAAGTTTTTGAGAGAAAACTAGGGCGATTTAATAAATTCAAAGTGAATTTTAAAGTGAAGAAAGAAGACTACGGGTCTGATTTCGTAAGTTTTGTTAGCAATAGTGAACATCTTGACGTTAATTCGATTAGGGAAGCCACTAAAGTAGATACGGTCATTCAAGGCGTAATGGCGTGTTTAAAGCAAGGGTGGCCCAAACGGGTTAAACGCGAGGAGGAATTATGGAAATTCTGGATAAAAATGAACGAACTTTCGATTGTTAAGGATTGTTTATTTTGGCAACATAGAATTATTGTTCCAAGTTCGTTGCATAAAAAAGTGTTAGAGCTCGTGCACCGTTCACACTTAGGTATTGTAAAGATGAAAGGGTTAGCAAAAGGTTATTTTTGGTGGTCATCGCTGAGCAAAGATTTAGAGAAAATTGTTCAGGAATGTCCAGAATGCGCGTCGACGAAACAATCTCCGCCAAAGAGTCAATTATCGGTATGGCCTAATTCTGGGAAGGTCTGGAGTAGGTTACACCTGGATTATAGTGGACCGCTGGCAGGGAAAATGTTTCTGGTCGTCTGCGACTCATTCACTAAATGGGTTGACTGTATTGAAGTTCAAAGGGCAGATTCAGCTAATACTATATTTGAATTGAGGAAATTATTTTCAAATTTTGGCTACCCTGAACTCATAGTGTCAGATAACGGAACTTGTTTCACGAGTGAAATTTTCCAACAGTTTCTTCGGGAAAACAATATTAAATTCATGTCATCTCCAGTTATGCACCCAAAAAGTAATGGTATCGCTGAAAATTCAGTGAAAACTACTAAGAGTTTTCTTAAAAAACTTATGGTGGGAAATAAATTTCAGGTTGATTACAAGGATAAATTGTTACATTTTTTGTCCGATTATAGAAATACTCCACATTGTACGACGGGAGTCGAGCCAGCAGTTTTATTGTTTGGTAGGAAACTTAGATCTACTTTTGACAGTCTCATTCCGAAAGAGAATGAACGGGTTGTGTCAAAACAACATGATTTGGCGAATAAAAATATTGAGGCAAATCAACGTAAACAAACTAAGTAGGTATTATGGTGGTGTAAAAACAAGAAATTTTATTGTGGGACAAAAATGTGTAGTTAAAGATTTCAGAAAAAATAATAAATTTACATGGGTAAAGGGAATTGTTACAGATAAAATTGGAAAAAAATTATATTTGGTAAAAACTTGTAATTCTCAATTGATTTGGAAACGTCATGTGGATCAGATGAGGAACTTGTCAGTGTCTTGGAGTGATGTTGAGTCAGATTTGCCAGATTCCGCGTCTCATGACATGAGGACTGAGCACTCTGAGAAAGAGTTGTCCAATCTGTGGAGTGAGTTGACGGTGTTTTCTCCTGATTTCAGATTTGCGGAGGGGGGAGAGAGGTCACCGGAGGTCACAGACACGGCAATCGCTGGTCCAAGTAAAAGTTCAAATCCCTGGTTGGGGAGACTCCGCCCAAGATAGTCCACAAGGAAGGAACGGAAAGCCTTCTAACTTAATATAATTTTGTGTGAAATAATAATGATGTGTTTATGAAAAAAACATTATAAGAACTTGAGTGAAATATCAGTATAATATTTACAGTGTTTGAATTATATAGAATCATGAAATACTTGAAATACTTAAATATGTAGTGACTGATTTACAGGGGGAAGGGTGTGATATATGCAATTATATCTATGTAGTAATTCGGAAATGTTCGGGTCCGCCGAACGTTGCCGAAAGGGCTTACGAGCCGGGACAGCGCTCTAGCGGCAGCTGCCAGACCCATTCTAACTTCCGTTATAATCAGTCGCTACCGAGACAAATAATATGCTACTCATTGAATCTATTGTACATTGGAATAAAGACGAAGAACTTACGTTTATCTCTTGATTATTATTGTGTGGGCTAGTAAGGCCACAATAAAAGTACATTACACTTTGCAATAAATTTCCTGACATTTTGTATCAGTGTTAGCAGTGGCGTAGATAGCATGAGTGGCGCCCGGTGCTTATAACGTGGTGTTACCCCAAGAATAAAAACTTGTAAAATTAATAAAAATCCAACTGTATGGAATGTGTCAAAGAAATGGGTATGTAACGAATGATTGCACACAAGCTAATGAGACAACTAAAAAAGTCGACATTGGAATTTACGTCCCCACTCGATCAACCAACGCACATGATCACGCAGTACCATGCCGCCAGCGCCTCCACTAAAGAATAGGAGAGCTGCTATTGGTTAACGAACCGATGTGCGTTCGTCGTCTATCTTCCAAACCATGTTTACAACGCTATTACGTTCTTCAATTAACTTATCAATTGAAAACATAGACGAAATTGGTAATGAATACGTGCGGCATCAAAATTGGACTCCAAAAACACTCACACATCTAAATAACCACGTAACTCTTCTGCCAGAGACTACGAAAAGCAATAAACACAACTAAGGAAATGTTCCGCTATTTACATGTCCCCCACCACGCAAGGGCGGATCCAGCTTTGGCGCCAGGGGGGGGTCACATAGTCGTGGTCAAGTCACAAGAAGTTATAATTTAATTTTGATAATAATAGATACAAGTAAAAAGTAGGTCCACCTAGGTCCTGGACCCAGCCCAGGGGGGGGGTCATGACCCCCATGACCCCCCCCCTGGATCCGCCCTTGCCACAACGCGACTTGCCGAGCTCTAATTGGTCAACGCTGAATAAAGGGAATCTCACATTTGAAATTGGTCACATTTACGACCAATACATAAATATCAGCGCCAAAAAATAAGAATGTGTAAAATAATAACCTGAAAACTGAAACCCATCTGTGTTTTCCGCTCTTCGAAAAAATGTTATTCCAAAATATTGTGATTTTGTTCTAATATGTAAACATTGTACATTTTCTTATAAATATAATAAAAATAATGGGAGACGATGGTTTGGAAGAGCTAATCTGACTTGGTAAGAAATATTGCAAATAATTGAGCAACATCTGATCGCCGAACATAGCGACCAGGAAAACTGCCTAACTTACACACCCTGCAAAAAACAGGGAGTTTTCTTACAACAAATGTTCAACCCGGGTAGGTCCTATAAATAGGCTCCTCTCCCCCGCCACAGTTCAGTTAAAAACTACCACCAACGAAGTAACAGTCTCCTACAACCAAAGTCTATCAATTCAAACCTATTTTCAAGTGTTTTAATTCAGTATACTAAATTCATATTCTTTCTCATATTTGGGAGATGAAAAGGAAATGTTTTCCGTCGAACATGGGAAGCACAACTAAACTCGAAACACAACAAAAGTTGACAATAATTATTGACAAACTGATGACAATCATTGACTTGTTATGGGACTGTCAAGGCAAATGACGCGCAATGGACCCGGCTTTATGGATACATACGTTGATAACACAGTGTTAAGCGCCCTCCTCACCATCCAACATGTAGTCACTAAATGTTGGAATGGCTGCATATTGGATGGTGAGGAGGCCCAACCGCCTGCGAATTGGAACAAATCACCAGCCGTATTATTATTTTCCTTCTGCCGGGACCCCCCACTCCTTAAAATTGGGCCGAAAGGCCAGCCGTATTATTATTTATCGCCTGCGAATTCTTGTTGGGGCCAGCCGCTGAAGGAACGCCCCCGAATGGACATGTTACGACACGTGATATTGGTTTATTTATGCGTGATATATTCATTTCTCATCGGAGAGCATTCCGAGCGGTCGTCGACAGCGACTTTTACCAGTTCAGCGATTACGATATAAACATTATAACGTTACTCTTTCATCATGCTTAAGAAGGAAAAAGAAGTTTGGGTGGAGATTTTTGATTTATACAAGGACTTATGATGCTTGTGGGATATTTAAATGGTTCTAAAATCTTGCGAAAATAATCTTTTCAATGTGTGAATTAGAAATGAATAATTTTATTTCTAAATGTTTTAATTTTGATATTATTCCCATGTAAAGTAAATACACCTCTAAATTGGTTATTTTTATCACTTTGCAAAAACAAAATTTGTTCTAAAATAAAGATAAAATAATCTTTCCAATGTGTATTATAGAAATAAATAATTTTATTTCTAAGTAGGTATTTACATTTTGGTATTGAAAATGTAAATTGTCACTCCCGCGTCTGAACCGGGGTATGTTTTGGAAATATAATATATATATTTTTTTTTTACAGTGAATACCGCACAAGAATCTCAACTGCTCCCGTCTGGAGCCAGTGAGACTATGGCATCCCCAAATGGGGTATGTTGTGAGGCTGAAGGTAGCGGGGAGGGGAAAGAGGTGGGGAAGAGGAAGGTTGGGAAGTACCTGGCTATTCAGATCTGGTCACTAAACACGGCTAAAGCCATTTTCAAGCAACGTTTCAATTCTGAATGGTGGTCTTACACCAGGGCGATACTGATAGTATCTTCCACTCTGGAACACGCCGCAAATATACTATATATTATTTTAAATGAATTAATTGTGAAATAACACAAATTAATCAAATAAAATTTATTTGCGCATGCCGGGTTCGAACCCGCGATCTCCGGAATGTGAGTCAAGAGTCTTAGCCACTGGACTACGGAGGTCGTCTATACTACCATGCTACCAGTACAGCAATTGCGATATAAATATTATTATTTTACTCATCATGGTTGTTATTATTTTTGTCTGTAATTCTCAGAAAAAAGAATAATCATTTTTTAACATTGTTGTTCTAATTTTTACCTGTAATCTCAGAATAAGGAAGAATATTTTTTTACATCATCTTTTTATTATCAACTAGCTGACCCGACGAACTTCGTACCGCCTCAGAATCAATAACTGTTGAATTAAATAAAGTTTTTTTATTAAGTTAAAAATTACACAATTAAGCAATTATTATCGCTGCCCAACTGTCCGTTTTTTGTTTTTGTCAGTATCAGAGATGGCGTTGTGTACGGATTTATATTTTTTGTGATTTTCTTACTTTTCTACTTACTTACGGGAATTTTTGAAAGGAAGCGGGTACGGGTGCCGCCGCCCCGGGAACAATTTATTGGTTAACCAACACCTCTACCGTAGGTCACCCCAAGTGGTTCGCTACGTTTGGTGATTTAGCAGGGATGCCCGGGTTCATGGGGTGACTGGTCTTGACGGCGGATGCGTCTGCCCATCTGCTGCGTGGCGGGCAGGATCGAGAGACTGGTTGAGGGAGGCCTTTTGACCTTTCCAGCCGGATTCTCTCGACCAATGGGTTGAAAGAGTCAAGGTAAAAGGTTAATTTTTAGTTAATTTCTTTCAAGAGTCCGGAAAGGTTAAGGTAAAAGGTTAATTCCGGTAAAGGCAACGGCCTTGCACCGCAGTTGGAGGGATGGATTCACTCCCGGATATACTAACCTCCAGATTCCTACCCACCCCTCATGCCTTTTTCCTTCCCAGAACTTCCTATCCTACCCTTCCTTAAAAAGATCCTCCACACAACATCCCCTAAGATGACATTGGTCCTGAGTGGAGCTTATGTAAAAAAAATGCGTTTCATTTCAGAGATTTATTATTATGTAGGTATTTTCCTTTGGAGGGGTGCAGAGACATACGTTCACCGTTTGTCTCATTTTCGACTATTGACATTTAGTGTGTAAGAAAGACGGGCAGCTTTATATGATTAAGAACAAAAGCGAAACAATCAGCGCATTGACATTTGACGTTTTTGAATTTTTGAAATTCACGAACAGTTAAATATTATACCTATCACAATATTGCTGCAGTTCTTTCAAAATATGAGAATTCGTTCTATGCAAAATGTATGAAAAAATTAATTTTCTTCATAACCTTCTTTTTCGTGAATTTTTGCGATGTTTTATTAGTTATTATGTTATCCGGGGCGAAGACAAATCCAACAAATCAAAGATCATCAAAATCGGTCCAGCCGATCTCGAGTTATAAATAGTGTAACTAACCCGACTTTGTTTTATATATTAAGATAGAACAGCGCATGAGACGATGTATGAATGTGAACGAGGCAAGGAGTGTGTGCCGAGACCGAGTTGTTTTGCGGTCCGTCCTCTCTGCCTACCCCTGCGGGGAAACGGCGTGATGGTTGGTGTGATGTAGAGTAATTAAGTATTTCATATGGAAAGAATACGATAGATGGCGGTAAGCATGTAGCTTGCACCATAGCTCGCCAGATGGCATTGGCGTACAAGAAGCAGTCTCAGAGATATACTTTGCGAGCTCCCGTGGCAAGGCTCCAGAGATTTACCTACCCCCGAATAGTAAACAGTCGTAGCTTTCCAGCTAGGTTATTCCAGTAAATAAACACTTTTATATTCAAAGAACCGTATTTAATAATAACTATCTGCCGAGGAAAGGGCAGACATAACAATTGGCGCCGCCGTATAAGTATAATTGTGTGAAAGTTACGTGGGCGAATAATAATTGGTGCTGGACACGGAGGACTAAGTCACTGCTGGAGTGACTTGCAGTTTTGGCAAGGAATCGGAAGAGATTCTGCTCGAGATTAAGGAGCATTTGGTTCCGTGGCTACGGGCTGTATAAGAAGATTTTTGGTTTTAGGAACAGAAGTGAAATACCGCAAGGAGGCGATCTGGTTGTGGATCATTGGATTAATCAGAAGTTTCAAGGTCAAAACGGATCATTGGGTTAATAGTTTCAAGGACGAATCTGTGGATCATTGGATTAATCAGAAGACAAGGATAAAACCCAGAGGGAGACCAGAAGAGTTCCTGAGATAAGTATTTTTGATTCTTTGAGAGGGATTTTTTGTTATTGTTTTCTTGTTGATTGTTTTTGCCGATTTATTTGTTGGGAGTTATGGAATCGGGTAGAATACCACCGTTTTGCCATCTCTCCGGAGACTGGGGGTTGTTTCGACTTCGGATAGAGCAATTTTTCGTGATCCATGATGACAAAGCGTCTGTGGAGAAAAAACGGGCTTTTTTATTGAATCTCCTAGAATCAGAAACGTTGACCTTACTAATTAATCTGTGTTTTCCAAGTAAAGTAACGGACTTATCTTTTGATAAACTTTTAGCGCTTCTCGACAAACATTGTAACAAAAATCGTTCAGTTTTTAAAGAACGGGAGAATTTTTTTTTAGCGAGGCAACAACAAGGCGAGACGATAAGAGATTTCGCGGTTAGACTTCGTTCTTTAGCAACGTATTGTCAATTCGAAACGAGGCTTGAAAAAAACCTCATAGACATGTTTGCAATCGGGTTGTTACCGGGACGCGCGAAGGAGAAAATTTTCGTAGAAGGGCAAACGTTGTCGTTTAATGAAATAGAAGGACTTGCAGTTAGTATGTCAACTTTGGATAGTGCTAATACAGTAAAATCAGAAGTAAACCTAGTAAAAAAACGAGTTACTAGCGATGGGTTCAAGCGAGATCAGCGTAGGGAACGATCGACGAGCCCCAAGGGTAGTTTTAACACGAAACCAGCTTATAGGTTAGGATCAAATTCAGGTACGAATTTTAGATCACCCGTGGGTAGTGTTAAAAAACAGTGTTTTATTTGCAAAAGGAATGATCATCTATCGTTTGATTGTAAATTTCGTAATGCGAAATGTTTTAAATGTAAGGGCGTTGGGCATTTACAGAAATTCTGCAAGAATAATCCTATAAATCCCATTTTTGAAAATCACAGGGATAGTAAAGTTTTAGTTGCGTCAATTAGTCCGATTACTGCTGAAATTGAAATTAATAACAAGAAGTTTACGGCAATGATTGATTCCGGTTCATCTTTATGTGTGATGCCGGAGGGTATTTTTAAACGACATTTTAGTTCAATCATTTTGTCACAAGACAAGCGGATTATTTCAGGTTATGGAAATAATCGTTTAAAAGTCGTAGGAAAGGCGATTTTTGATGTGAAATTTAAGGGTAGGAACAAAAATATTAATTTTATTGTAGTAATAAAAGGAACAGAATTAATTGTGGGAAGAGATTTTATGGAATGTTTCGATCTTGGGATAAATTCTCAAGAAGAACTTGAAGATGATTATGGATCAGATTTTGTGTGTTATGTAGATAAATGCGAGCACATAGATATCAAGCTCATTTCCACAGCTATAGAGACAGACACGGTTATTCAGGAAGTTTTAACGTGTTTGCGTAAGGGCTGGCCAAAACGAGTTGGTCGAGATGATGTACTGTGGAGATTCTGGGTTAAGAGAAACGAAATGTCCATAGTCAAGGATTGCCTTTTCTGGCAACATAGAATTGTCATTCCGAGTTCCTTACAAGAACATGTGCTAGAGTTATTACACAGATCTCATTTAGGAATAGTTAAAATGAAGGGCCTAGCAAAAGCTTATTTTTGGTGGCCATCACTGAACAATGACATTGAAAAAATGGATCTAAAATGTGATGATTGCGCGGCTATGAGGCCGGCACCTTCTAAGAGTCATTTGTCAGTGTGGCCGAACCCTGGGGCAACTTGGAGTAGGGTGCATGTAGACTACTGCGGACCGGTAGCAGGAAAAATGTTTCTTGTAATTTGTGACGCTTTTTCCAAGTGGATCGATTGCTTAGAGGTTCCAAGGGCGGATTCGTTTAACACGATTAAGGAATTGAGAAGAATTTTCTCTAATTTTGGTAACCCTGATTGCATAGTTTCGGATAATGGAACAGCATTTTCTAGTGTAGAGTTTAAAGAATTTCTTAAAGAGAATAACATAGAATTTTTAAATTCACCGGTAAAATTCCCTCAGTGTAATGGACAAGCTGAAAATTCAGTTAGAACGGTAAAAATTTTTTTTAAAAAAATTATGGTTAGGAATAATTTTCCAGTAAATTATGAAAGTAGATTATGTGATTTTCTATCGGATTATCGAAATTCGCCACATTGCACAACGGGATTAGAACCGGCAGTCTTGATGTTTGGTAGGAGACTGAAATCAACTTTCAGTAGTTTAATTCCTAAAACCACTCAGGAAGATGTGTCAGAACAAAGAAAAATAGCTAACGATAATATAAAAAGGAGTCAAGATAATCAAATAAGGAATTATGGGGGCGTAAAAATTAGGAATTTACATGTTGGACAGAAGTGTCTGGTCAAGGACTTCCGTCAGGTGAATAAAGTTGGTTGGGTTAGAGGTATTGTAGAAAGGAAAGTGGGTAAAAAAGTTTATATCGTTAGGATCTGTGGTACTCCGTTGACTTGGAAGAGGCATATTGATCAGTTAAAGAGTTTATCTGTGAAATAGGAAGAGGAGAGTGAAGATAATAACCCACCCACCGCGTCTGAGGTCACGAAATGCGCTTCAGACGAGTTGGGGACCTCAGCTTTGTTGAAGGGGCTAACGTGGAGTTCTCTTGATTTCAGATTACCAGCGGATGATCAAGGGCAAACTACTCAACTAAGACCTTGGGAAGGAAGGCTCCGTTCAAGGCATTCATAAAGGTCCCTCCCAGAGAAACAGAAATATTTAAGTTGAAATATTTAAAATCATGACTATGTTTGGTTGAATTTAGTGTATAAAATCATGTATAAATGAAATATTTAAAATCCTATTTTTTTTGTCAAATTGTATAACTTCTTTGAAAGAACATGTCTTGTATTTATTGTAGCCAGGGCTTGAGGTTAGGTGGGGGAGGGTGTGATGTAGAGTAATTAAGTATTTCATATGGAAAGAATACGATAAATGGCGGTAAGCATGTAGCTTGCACCATAGCTCGCCAGATGGCATTGGCGTACAAGAAGCAGTCTCAGAGATATACTTTGCGAGCTCCCGTGGCAAGGCTCCAGAGATTTACCTACCCCCGAATAGTAAACAGTCGTAGCTTTCCAGCTAGGTTATTCCAGTAAATAAACACTTTTATATTCAAAGAACCGTATTTAATAATAACTATCTGCCGAGGAAAGGGCAGACATAACAGTTAGTTAGTTAGAGTGGAAGATACTCTCAGTATCGCCCTGGTGTAAGACCACCATTCAGAATTGAAACGTTGCTTGAAATGACTTCTGCCGTGTTTGGTGACTAGATCTGAATAGCCAGGTACTTCCCCACCTTCCTCTTCCATATCTCCTTCCCATCCACACTGCCTTCAACCTCACAACATACCCCAATTGGGGATGCCATAGTCCCGCCGGTTCCAGACGGGAGCAGTTGGGACTCTTGTGCGGTATTCATGTAAAAAAAGATAAGTTTTATTATTTTTGCCAGTAATTCTCAGAAGGAATTTTTTTTTTCATCACTGTTATTATTTTTGTCTGTAATACCCAACAGAAGGATTAATATTTTCTTAACTGAGGGAATTTTTTAATTAATTGTTTTTACATGAAACGACAAAAACGAGTAATGTTCATAATAAATTTGCCTAATAAAATATATTATGTGGGTGTTTTTATTTTTTTAGTTGTATGTAATTTTAGTTAGAAAAATACATAAGGTGGGATATTTTTAAACTTTTTATGTTTGCCTGCAAAAAAGTTATGTTTCAAAAATTATGCAGGGTGGAACAGTACGCACCCGAGAGATTTTAACCAGCGATTCCCGAGGTTAGAGTAAAAAATATTTAAGTCATTTCTCTGTCCGATGACACTTTTTATCTATTAAAACATTTAAAATATTATTCCATCACACGCCGCAACTGAGTACTCAGGAGTATAACTTGTTTACAGTGTAGCAGTCATTTGAAAAGCGTTGCGTCTCGTTCTAACGGCATATCGTTCAAACGAGACAGCGCTAGTTCGCTTAAACCCATCCCGTCGTGATGGGATCAGTAGCGACATGTGATCGAAAACCTTTTTTTTGTTGTTTATTAATAGAAAAAATATATCATCGGACAACAAAATGACATCTACATTTTTTATTGATAATTGTCTGTTGTCAATAAAGCCAACGCTAATCCAATACGTTGAAATTTCGAAAGTGACGGAGCCATGACACGTTTGCGCACAGCGCGAGCGCTCCGAACACGTGCGCACAGCGCAAAAGCTAAGACCTTTCTGCAAATTGGATGGTGTGGTGGAAACCGCCAATCCATAAATATACAAACCACCCACGAGATTGATAACTTCAGGCTTTTGTTCGAGAAAAATTTGGTCACTATTTCACCATCAAAATGCAATAATTTTTCGAACGATGATGATGATGACGGGGATTTGTGACGTCATACACCATAGACGAAGATAGAGTAAGCAACAACAAAAAAGGCGCGACCATAGACAATATTATTTTCTTTCGGGGCCTACCCAGTACCGCCCAAATTATTAGCCTTAAATATTATTTTAAAAATAAAACTCGTAAGTACATGATAAGAATTTTATTAAAAACATGAAATACCAACAGGAAATACATATTATAATTAAAATATGATTGTGCGTTCCTACAAAACTACTGAATTTAAAAAAAAATCATTTTATAACAGAAAAATGAAAAACTCAGAATTACATGTACCTACATATTTTAAACAAGAATACAATGTAAGCAGGTTACATTTCTGTAGCAAATTGCCACATGAAGACATTGTTTTAAAGATAAATTACTTAACGTACCTATTATATCTTTTGTCAGGTCTAAAATAAATTTGCCATATTGCCAAAATATAACCAACGTCCATGGAGACGTTAGTTTACATAAGATGTTTGATGTTTTATTCGGCGCTCAAATATGTATAATATTTATTAATTTGGAGTTTAGTTCAGTTCATCATATTTTTCCTGAAATCATTAAAAAATCATTAAAATTAATGTAACAAATGTACATTGAAAATTAAAACTCTTCAAAACAAAAACAAAAAATATTACTAAAGAAGTTATATTTTATAAAAAACTATATTGGTTCACTTATGGAAATTAGTTAAAAAATGGAATTTTTATTTTATTTGTGTACCTACATGTATATGGTACATGTATGGTATGTTACATGTACACGGTATGGTACATGTACATGTATTGTGTATATGGAAATTAGTTAAAAAATGGAATTTTTATTTTATTTGTGTACATGTACATATCTATGTATGTATGTAGTTACGTTTCCTCCCATGTCATTTAATTTATGATTACTCTCAAACTAAACCAAGTTCTAGGATACCTACTTACTTATATAAAGAAACCTACTCAAATGCATTAAATTTGTCTGACGTTATTAAATTTTTGTAAAATGAAAGTAAGTAATAAAAATAATAATTACCTCTGCATCATTCTCAATGACCAATGACTGATAGTATTTCCCTTAACCTCATCTAACCATCTCCAGAAGCAGAAGCGAATGTATTGGGGTAAAAATAGGAATACATTTATTAATACTGATAAAAATATAAAAAAAATGTTAAAAATAAGAACAGAAAGTGGAAGCGTAGTGATAAATGTGTTGTTCCTATCATCAGGGTTGATGTGTAAAACGGCACAATACCCACAAAAAAATCTCTTTAATACTTTTTGTCGTGAAAATCTAAAATCATACTTGAATAATAGGTATTTTAGCAAACCTAACTCCTATAAGTAACTTGTGAAAAAAGCAAATGAAATGCTAATTGTTAAAATCTATTTTATATAATAAAAAAAACATAAGCACTATTGTCAAAATCCTGATAGGAAATTGGGGAAGATTAAATTAATGAGATAGGTCGATGCAATATAGAAAACATGTATACCTTTTTAAGATGTAATCGTGATGTTCGACTGCGTCAATTACTTATTAGATTCCGGGTGGTTAAATATGTTCTGAAAACGGAAACATGTACAACACCGATTAAAATACAACTTAAATAACATACCTACTTTAGGAACACTGAAATATCAACCAAAGGAAGTTTCCCACCTGTAATTTTGTTCCAATTACGGGTCCTGTTCTTCCATTTTTCATTCGATCGCGAATTCCCAAAATCCATATTCACACTTATTGCCATCTTATTGCGTCTGAAATGTGAAAATGCATTGTAAGGCTGGTCGCACAAGCACGTTTTCCTGATTCGATTTCCGAATTCGTTTTCCGTATTCGGAGATCTGAATGCATGGAATCAGTAGAAAATACATTAACTGACGCACACGTTCGCTTTTTTTCCGAACGGAAAAAATTCCGTATGTACGTTCCGAATGCAAGCCGGCGCGTTCGGAGAAACCGAACGGAAAAAACCTAATGACGTCATGCGGAACGCAGCGCTTGCATACATTTTGTTTGTGCCGGCGCACACGTACGGAAATTTCTATTCAGTATCGCATCGGCACCGCGTGCATCGGACGTATTCTTTGTATTTGTTATGCATAGAATCGCAACACGATAATGTGTGAGGCAGAAACTTTCATTATTAATTCATTATTTTTCATCATTCCATTATTTTTTTCTTCTTCATTAATAACAGAAATGCAATTGCTAATAAATCGTCGTCCTCCATCGTCGTGCATTCACTACGCTATCACTATCTGTACTGACGTGTATAAATTCCGAATGAAGAAAAACGAACGTTTG
Organism: Limnephilus marmoratus; assembly: GCA_917880885.1. NCBI lineage: Eukaryota > Metazoa > Arthropoda > Insecta > Trichoptera > Limnephilidae > Limnephilus > Limnephilus marmoratus. The sequence goes on along the minus strand of OU862907.1, from coordinate 41,961,904 downwards.
CGCTAGTCTCACGGAATTCCGAATCGGAATTCCGCGTCAGGAAATCGAATCAGGAAAACGTGCTTGTGCGACCAGCCTAAATGTCAAACGAAAATAAAACAGAAAAATGCAACAAAAATCCAAGATTCCTATTGGTGGAGGTAGTAGCTGGGGACCATAACCAAATCGAAGGGGACTTATGATATCACGAAAGATTCGGTTCACTTTTTGGATCGGAGTTATACCCGCCTGCGCCAATCTGGCTGGCCAGCAAGAAGTGACTAGAAATTGGATGGTGAGTAGGCCACTTTAGTATAGAGAAGGCTCTAAGGTGTTAATCTATGGATTAGTATATTTATGGTAGTTCGCTACTGAGCGAGTGGACAATTTTGTGTGTCATCATGACAATCTCACTACCGATTCACTCGCTTTTAAACTTAGTAGATGGTTGCTTGTAAACTCGCTCAATGTAATTGAGGCTTTAAACCGCTTAGGCTGAATTTAGTCTCACGCTCACCATAACGAACATAACGACCAAAACCATTTAGGTAAAATGTTATTTTAACATTAATCCGATGTGTTTATCATAACAAAATATAGGTTAAAATGTAGATGTAAAAGATTTCTACAAAAAAGCAAAACAAAGACTTTGTTATTATATTTACCTACATATGTATTATTAATGCATTCGTCTATAGTAAATCTACAATAAATCGTAAAATGGCGACCACACGTCATCTAGTACTATACGAAACTATAAGAACTTAAGCTGTGGATACTGTAGTGCAGATATACAGATTTTTTTTACATTAGCTCCACACATGAGGCCCTGAGGAAAATAATTCGCTATAGGGCCTATGACATCTTTGGGGAAAGGTCTTCCTGCTGGAGAGGTCAAAAGGTCTCCCTCAACCAGTCTCTCCCGACCCGGCCAGTCACGCAGAGCCAGTTGGTAGGCAGACGTACCCGCCGCCAAGATCCGGAACCAAACCTACCCCATGAACCTGGGCACCCCTCCTTAGTCACCAAACGTAACAAATTACTTGAGGTTACTTATGGCAGAAGTGTTGGTTGTCCAATAAATGGTTTTAGAGGTGGCGACATGCCGTTATTATGAAAAATATGCATTTTAGAAGATGATCGAAATAGCAAGTTAAACAAAGACAGTGAGCGTTCTAAAATAGTAAAAATAATAAATAATTCCAAAAAAAATATATTCTAAAAATCCTAACATTCATTGCAAATTGTACCTTCAATTCATTGAAACCTAACCATTTATATTATTGCTACTTCCTTCCATGTAATAATCATTTGTAAAGACGTCACTTTGCTACTGTTTCAATAGAAAGAAAGTCCCTTTTTAAAATAATTATTTTATAGGGGTAGTTTTGGTAATAAAATAGATAGGTAAGATTCTAAATATTGCACCCGACCGTCACAAAAGAGTTTTATGGTGGTGCAGTAATGTTTAAAATCGTATTTTGGATGAAGTATTGTCTTCAATACCGAAACTACCTTCTGCAGCAGAGAGGTTATACCACCAAAACCATTAAAAATGATTTATCTGTAAATTTATATTATTCTGTCTCTTGGCATGGTCCGACCGAAAGTATTTGATTCACTTGACCATGCCATGACTTCCTTGGCTATTTACTTCGCGTCATATCTTCCTTTTTGAATGCCATAACTAAATAAGCGTACATTTTAATCCCATCCGGTGACGGTGCTATAAAAAGATGGAAATTATTATAATTTTTATCGGCCTTGTATCTCTTCCAGATCTCCACAAATTAACATGGCTCTACCTTTAATGTAACTATATGGTTTTACAACACACATATATATCAGGAATCTCATTTATACAGCATGTCAACAATTATCCTTCCTTTGCCAGTTCAATGCCTTGCTTTTCAATTTGGGAGGCGGGTATGGGTGCCGCTGCCCCGGGAACCATTTTTTTGGATAACCGGCACCTCTGCCAAAGGTCACCCCAAGTAGTAAGCTACGTTTCATGACTAAGTAGGGGTGCCCGGGTTCGTAGGTAGAGATTTGTCCTGGTTTTGGCGGCGGATGCTTCTCCCTACCTACTGCATGGCAGGCCGGATCAGGAGAGAATGGTTGAGGGAGTCTCTTTGACTTCTCCAGCTGTACTCTCTCGGAACATCGCCTTATACCGCAGTGGAAGAGATGGGTTCATACGTCCTCCTGGACACAATGACACCCAGATTCCTACCCACCCCTTATATCCTTTTCCTTCTCAGAACTTCCTAACCTTCCTTTCCTAAAAAGACCCTCCACAGATCATCCCCAAGGATGACATAGGCCATGAGGGGAATTATTTTCCTCAGGGCCTCCTGTGTGGAGCTATTGTAAAAAAAGTACTGCATTGTCATTGTCTTAATCAAGTCTTCCGCGAAGAGATTATTTGATAAAAATAAAATGAAATTAAACAAACATTTATTACTTCTTAACTAAATGTGCAATGAACCTGCAAATAACCCAAAACCCATAAAACTAAACAAAAAACATCCCCCGTCATCTGATTTTCTACAATCGTAACATTTTGTCGTTAATTTTAAGGAAATACGCAGAAAGGGATTAAAAAATGACTCTGGTTTGAGGATCAGGTGGTCGGTCGGCCGAACCTTCCGATGTGGTTCCTTATTTTTTTTGTGGCTCTTTTTTTATGAAAACGGAATGTCAAGCAACCCAAATTTTTTTGCAGCAAGATATTTAATATTGTCATCTCTGTTTCCAGACATTTCAAATAAATGCACTAGAAAGCGACGATAAACGTATTATGATGTCAACTTTGAGAAGTAAAATAGTCTCTACAGATAGGCAAAAGGTTTTAACGTTTTATTGTACATCTCTTTTTGTCATACATCACTAAAAGGAGATCGTAATATTGGACGTAGGTTAATGAGGTTGGAATGAATTAATGTTTTGTCTTCTCTGTTATTCCCGTAGAAATTTAAAATTTGTTGTCTCATCTGACATAGAAATGTGTCGACTTTTAGGAAAACATTTTTTTATTATTTTATACAGAATCGTCACAATTTTTTAAATATTTTTTACGGATGCAAAAATATATTTTTTAGGAATACCTAAAATTTTGATTTAATGATTGAAGCATTTGAGGAGTTATTGATGTTTTTTTTTTTTTTTTTTTTTTTTTTTTTATTTCATATATTTTTTATTAGTAACAGATATTTGGTTTTTTTTTGGCTACCACACTAGGCTAAGCCCGTGTTGTGGTAGTCGTACATTTAATATTTTAACATTTCAAAAAATATTAAGAAATACTTAAAACTAAAGAGAAAAAAAAAATACCATATTTTAAAGAAAAGTAAAAATGAAAATTCAAATTCAAATTTTGAAATACAAAAATTAATAATAAAAATTAAATGTTAAGAACTCAAGTGTTCTGTATAAATTAAAACATATAATTATATAAATCAAAATTAAAAACATATATAAATTTAGTGAAAAACTAAGAGAAAAAAATAACAACATTTTAAAGTAAAATAGAAATACAAATGGAAATTAAAATTTTGAAATGCAAAAATTAATAATTAAAATGTAGTGTTAGAACTCATGAATTCTTTAAAGTGCGTTCGTCCCCTTTCAAAAATCCAATGTTGTACACGTGTTATAAAAAGAGAATTAGAATTACTTGACTTTATGTCAGTATTCAGAGCATTATATATTTTAGGAGCGATGAACCAGAATTGTCGTTGAGCGAATGAGGTGTTAGTTTTTGGGACCACGCAACCCAGGTTTGATGAAAAGCGGGTGTGTGCTTGATGTTGTGGAGCAATTAGTAGATTATTTTTTCGTATATAACAAATGCTTGTTTTAGTAAATAGCTGTCGAATATCTAAGACCCTGATTTTTGCAAAGAGTTCATTTGACGGATGGGTAGTTTGTTTATGTTTGAAAGAGCGTTGTAAATTAAAATCGCATCGTGGATCTGGGCGGGTTAATAGAGCAATGAAGATTTTAGGCTTTATTATTAGAATAACCAAACAATTTTGTAACATTGATACTATTCGCATTTTATACATAACGCTAGTGAGAAGCATTTTAGAATATAACTCTACGATTTGGGCTCCACATTACAATATCCATATTCAAGCGATTGAACAAGTCCAGCATAGATTCCTTAGGTATATTAATTTTAAATTAGGTATTCCAAGAGAATCCGTGGACTATAATTTGTTATTAAACTGGACTAATCTCGTAAATTTATCAGATCGCAGAAAAATCTGTGATTTATTAATATTATATAAAATAATTCACTCGGTCTTGGATACCACAGATTTAATAGAACTACCTAATACGATTTCATTGCCCTGGTCGCGCTAACAATAGACTGACTCTACCGTTCTACTATAATAACACACATACATTATCACATTATTACTCACCAATCAGTCGATTACACATTTTGGGAAATGAATATGCTAACATCGGCGACATTTATTTCTTAAAATTAGCGCAACATAAACATGCACTCAAAAATTATTTTTCCATAATGTAACTTTATATACGCAATATGGACATGTTGAAATGAAATGATGATATTTCTCATTGTTCTTTTTTGTTATTTATTGTTGTGATACATAAAATAATTGTATGTTATTTTTAAGTTTAAACTACTATTATGTAATGATATTATTTTTCTTACTTTTTTATATGTTTATATGTTTATTTATAAAAGGATATAAATCAATTATTAATATAAATTATTAGGATATAAATTCAGTGGCGTAGCGTGGGGGGGGCGGGGGGGCGGCCCGCCCCAGGCGGCACTTTTAAGGGGGGCGGCAAATTTTCACAATAAATAATAACATTATCTTGGAAAAATTTAAACCATTTCAAATCATTATTTGAACATGTTCTACGATCCTTTCGTTTACGAATCCGACTCTTTTGTTAATTCATCAAAAATATCAATAACTGTATTTTTTTTAAACTGCGAATTTCGAAATTCGTAGGAAAACCGTACACATATTATGAGAGTAATACTAATTAAAGCTGATAACTCGCAAACAGATTCACTCTTAATTAAGTCAGAATTGTGAACAGAATGTAGATATTAACGACTGAATTTCAGTAGTGTATAAATCTGCTGACACATTTCGAAAGAGACCATTATTTTATTCGAAGTGCAGTTATAAAATTCTAGTTATAGATTATGTACATATGTGCTGCCAGAATCAAAGAGAAACCATTTTTATTTTCTAGGTGTAGTTTTAATTCGGCAAATACAGATTTAATTTGACCCGTCTAATCACAGGAGACGCAAATTATCCCACACATTTAATTTTAAAATAAAATTGTGAAATTATGTCCCACATATTTAATTTTAAATAAATATGTGATTGCAATAAAAAGTTAGATACAGTTTTATAACATTTTTTAAGAAAAGGAATCTGTATTTAAAATTTTAAGTTTATTCTATTTAACGTATTTTAATTCGAATATTCGCAGGCGTGTATTTTTGAGCCAATTCACATTTCCAATATGAAAATTTTAATGTTTAGAAACAATAATGTTCTAATAAGCACGTCGAAAAAAATTACTTTATCTAGATTTTAGAACAGTTTTGTTTAAATAAAAATGAACATTGCATGGGAAGAACCGGAAATTTTGTACGCAAACATTGACAGGCAAAAGTTTATAGATATTTTTTTCTTATTATTCGAAGGGTTAAACCAGTTTTCAGGATGTAAAATTCCAATTGAGAATTCATCTGCTGACACAATTCAAAGGAAAACATTATTTTATTCGAAGTTCAGTTATTAAATTCTATTTGCAGACTATGTATGTGCTGCCAGAATCAAAGAAAAACGATTTTCATGCTCTGAGTGTTGTTTTAATTCACCGCATACAAACTGGTTTTGTGTTGAGAATACAACGATAAATTAAATAACGAGTTGCAGATTCATTCTGCATCGAGTGAAGCTTTACATTTGAGTTACATAATGCTGTAAAATTCTGAGAAATTGATTGTTGCGTGTGAAACTATTGTTTGGGGACTCTAACGCAGTATCAATCAATCAACTTTGGAGTAGAATTTATATACATGATTTTCGTTGAAAGAATACTCGTCAAATGTGATTATTAAAAAAATCCGGCTCGTTTATAAATAGGTCGTAATAAAAAAATTGGATTTCCATATCCAACCCCCCCCCCCCCCCCCCCCCACCGCTTGAAGTCCCAAATAAGGGGGCGGCGAAATTTTCCTCCGCCCCGATGTTCTGAGTGTAGGTTTAATTCACCACAAACAGATTTAATTAAAACCAGTTTTGTGTTCAGAATGTAAATACCGGCAGAATCAAAGAAAAACCCTTTTCATGTTTTGAGTGTAGTTTTAATTCACCGCGTATAGATTTAATTAAAACCAGTTTTATATTTAGAATGTAATTGCCGGCAGAATTAAAGAAAAACCATTTTCATGTTCTGAGTGTAGCTTTAATTCACCACATACAGATGTAATTAAAACCAGTTTTGTGTTCAGAATAAATGTGCCGCTAGAATCAGAGAAAAACCATTTTTATGTTTTGAGTGTAGTTTTGATAAAACGCATATTTTTTTTATTATAAACCAGTTTTGTGTTATTTGTGTTATCAATATATCAATAAGTTGCCGATTCATCGTGTACCGAGTGAAGTTTTGCATTTGAGTTGCATTCCATACGTATGCGTGATAAAGAAGCAAAATTCTATTACAAGCATGCAATTCTTGATTTCTGAGAGCAGTTATATATAAATTTGTAGTAGAATTTATAAGCATGATTTTATTGAAAGAGTACTAAGTAGTAAAATTTTCCTCCGCCCCGGGCGGCCGAAACCCACGCTACGCCACTGTATAAATTTATTATCGGATGTTTTGAAAATGTTTTGTCACAGTACCCGACTTTAAACAAGCACATAGAAAAAACAGATTTTATTAGGTACTAAGTGCCTTACGGAATAAAGAATTTCAATGATGTCAAAAAGCTTATTAAGATTTAAAAAAATAATAATAATTAATATTTCAAAAATTACGATTTCGCAACGTTAAAAGTAAGAAAAAATATATTTATATAATTTGTTTATTTATATTTTATATGTTTATTTATAAAAGGCAGTATAGCCGTTTATGTATTTAAAATAAAAAAATAAATAATAAAAAAATTAAACATTGAGGCAAGCTCACAATGTTTTGGTTTTCCCTGGTCGATGCAAAAAAACATTGTGGTCCCGACTCAATGTTTTTGTTTTTGTCGGATGTTTTGAAAATGTTTTGTCACAGTACCTGACTTTAAACAAGCACATAGAAAAAAAACAGATTTTATTAGGTACTAAGTGCCTTACGGAATAAAGAATTTCAATGATGTCAAAAAGCTTATTAAGATTTAAAAAAATAATAATAATTAATATTTCAAAAATTACGATTTCGCAAAGTTAAAAATACGGTTGGGGTAAATTTAATAGTGGGGTGACGTTTGATCATGGTTTCGAAGTCTCCGAACGCCGCCGCCGATACAGCATACAGCGCTGTCACGGTAATATCATTTAAATACCTACAATACTTGCAGAACTTAAATATTAAATTCTAACTTAAGGGTTGCTAACTCGCGGGTTAATTCTCGAAATTGCGGGGATTTTTTAAGATTTGTCAAGAATTGGGTCTTTTGCGGAGAGAACTTTTTTGCGAGGCATTTCTTGATTATCCAACCATATTGATAAATATGAACACTAGGTGGAAGATTTCAGAGTTTATTTTATGGCAGCACTATACCATTGACGGTACTGTATCATTGACGGCCGGCGTGATCTAGCGGTAAATAAATTTTATTTGATTAATTTGTGTTATTTCACAATTAATTCATTAAAAATAATATATTGTGTATTTGCGGCACGTTCTTAAATGGAAGATACTTTTAGTAACGCCCTGGTGTAAGACCACCATTCAGAATTGAAACGTTACTTGAAATTACTTTTAGCCGTCTTTGGTGACCAGATCCGAATAGCCAGGTACTTCCCCACCTTCCTCTTCTTCTTCCCATCTCCTTCCCCTCCCCACTATCTTCACAACATACCCTGATCGGGGATGCCATAGTCTCAACTGGCTCCAGACAGGGACATGTGAGGTATTCAGTATTCATATAGAAAAAAAAAAAATTCTAAACAATAAGAGTGGGAAGATTCCTGAAAAGCGTGACCCGAACTCCAAAAGTGTCTTATTGGAATCCGCAACTTCCCGTCCCTGTCATTACTGCTCATGTTACTATTTTCCAACGCTTCCGTTGAGAGATAATTTAGTGTGCTGATAAATTGGAAAATAGAAATCGCCTTCACACAGATACTGTTGTAGCGTTGAAGTTTGAAGTTTAATCCTTTCATCAAAATGTTAACCAAAAATGTGACGTGTTTTAGTAATAAGTGATTAAAAGTAGGAAAATTATTTATATAACCTGTATGTACTATTATCTCTTTAATAATCGTTATTCTAATTTGTTGTACACTTTAGGATCCTTTAATGTTAAAAAAGTCTTATATGTATGGTGTAAATTGCTTACTAATGTAGTGTTTATGAAAGACACGTAGTTTCAATTGATATAGTGTTGCCGTTGGGTTTAGAGCCCCAGTCAAGGAGTCAAGTTCTGACAGATGTCCATAGACAGATGTGTCAGTAAGAGCAGTACATCCCAGCACTGTACGTGTCGAATTGCCAACAACACGAATGCTGCCGAGGTTTACCGAACGGCCACTGCTTGTAGTAACGGTCAACGGTCACCAACCAGCTTAGATTCAATTCTAATTGAATATTTTCATGCATTTCATTATTTTTGCATCTTGCTAACATGGCTTATTTGGTTGAAAACAATTTTTTTTTATGTTTGTAAGAACATGTTTTAATATTGTTAATGTTCTTAATAAACTTAAATAAAAAATAAATTAATTAAAAATGTGATTTCATTTGAATTTTGGTCTACTTTGAAAGCAAAATAATTACAAAATAAATTTGTGGGGAAATCTGATCCCCAAAAATATTTGGGATTTTGAACATTAATTGCGGGTATTTTAGAACATAAGCACTGGCAACCCTGCTGAACAATGAACGTCAAGGTGACAGGTGACATTTCTCCTCGTCGTTCCGTTCTTTTACCATAAATTTGTTTATTATGGACAATTTACACGCAAAAGAAGTGTTTTATAGATAATTATTGAATTATATCGTTAACGTATACATTAAGAGGTGTTCAGACATCTAATATAAAATATAACCGCTAGAAGGTATCTGTTGAACCGCGAGCGCTTATGTTTCGTGGCGTTCACACGGCGCAGATAAAATATTTCTTCCTATGGTAGGAGAGGGGGTCAGTTGAATTAGCGAGCGGCCACGGCCACGGAGCGCGCATTTTTTGTACTGAATCTATAGAGTTGACATCTGGGCTAAAGTTCGGTTTATGGGGGAAATTCCTAAAACATAAAACTAGTTATTTTTATACTAATTTTGGGTCGGGGAATCCGAATCTGAAAGAATTAGGCGGCGGCAAGCAATATTAACTGAGTTACACGACTTTAAAAAATTTTATACACACACAGGAAAATAGTCATTTTGGAAGCATTCTGATTCCTAGAAACTAAAACTGCCGTTAAACTACTTGAAAACAGGGATGTTTTTTTGCCGTGACGCGAGCAGGCGGTATAAAGGGGCACAAACCATGTTACACAAACCTAGCGTTAGGTTAGGTTAGGTTACGCATTTTTAAGACTACGAATTTTCATACTTTTGGTTTAAGAATACGGCCGTTGAGATAGTCGTAATTCATAATATAGGGATAAATATTTTTTTTGAGAGCTGGTAACACTGCCGGCACATGTTTTTGTACATTTCTTGTTTTCTATGATTTTCATACTTCGCGTGTCAAAATGCTACCGAGATGTCTATTTTCATGTGTGTGTATAGAAAATTTTAAAGTCGTGTAATTCAGTTAATATTGCTTGCCTAATTCTTTCAGATTTGGATTTCCCGGCCCATAGTTAGTATAAAAATAACTAGTTTGATTTTCTAGGAATCAAAATGATTCCAAAATGACTATTTTCCTGTGTGTATAAAAAATTTTAAAGTCGTGTAACTCAGTTAATATTGCTTGCCGCCGCCTAATTCTTTCAGATTCGGATTTTCCGGCCCATAATTAGTATAAAAAAAAAAAATTTTTTTTTTGGACCATCCCCCATAAACCGAATTTTTTCCGACATCTGTCACCCACCGTTCTTGGCAGCTCCGTAATTAAAATGACCCCCTCTCCTGTTTTCGTCGGAGTGGGGGGCGCTTAACCACTGGAGCGATCACGCGAAATAAATAAATTTGCTTCGATTGCTTTAGATTTCCCAAATGGTCATTTTTTTTAAATTTTCGGCAACATTAAAAAAATCATACCTCGGAATTTTGACATAAAGACATACAAACTTATTATAGTGCTATATAGCCAATGAAATAACCTGTATTTTAACGCTTATTTCATATTTGTAGGGTTTATGAAAAAAATCGTAAAGTTTATAATTGCGCGAATCCTGGGTGTTTTTTACTTGAAACTGACGTGAGGGATACTTATTCGGGTCAACATGGAATATTTTCGGTTTCTGTATGTTGTCTGTGGTATACTTGATAATTAAAGGTGCATATCTATGGAAAAAATACTTAATTTCATCTGTAAATAGCTGTTCCAAAATTCGGCGGGAAAAATTTAAAAAAAAAATTTATTTTTAACATTGCTCTAAAATAGTCTACGAAGTTCATATTTGCAACATGTATGGTCATAATAGATAAAGCATTTCAATAGCTTCGTATTAAAATAAACGGCTGGCCCAGGAAATGTTTTAAATAATTACAATAAATGTTTTACGAATGGTAGGAAAATGTGGTCCATTTTTGGACCGAAATCAATCGCAGAAAAATAAAAGTGGTCCGTTTTTCGACCGAAATGTGGTTAACTGTTGGCATATCGCCTCAGGAGCGGTTACGGCGTAAGATGTGCATTGTCTATGGTTGATGTGCGCATAAAGCGCTCAGGTGTGAACGGTCTGAAGGGATTGTATGGAGAGCAATATGTGGCGTGCTATGATCTTTTATATTTATATGCTCAATGTGAACGAGCTCTTACGAAGTAGAAAAACCTCAGCAACTCTGTGTGATAATTTAGTGATATTTAAAAATCTGTTGGGATTTTCAATAGAACATCTTGTGCGTCACATCCGAGGGAACTATTTACTCAATTTTCAACGGAAAATACTATAGAAGGTTTGACTCTTTCTGTTATAATGTTTAACGTTGTTTATTTATGTATTTACCTACGATACATACTTAACTAACTAACCAAACTGCACATCACGCCGTTTCCCCGCAAATTTAGGCAGAGAGGATGGCTCGCCACACCTTTCTATCTTGGCAAACACTCCTTGCTTTATGCACAATCGAAATGATAATCTTAGTCTCCATTAACGGAAGCAATCTTCCCAACATGCCTTCCATTGATGTGCTTCGTGTAACTCTAACACCCGTATTCAGAGTCGATCCTTAAAATTATCTTAAGGAAGCAAGCTTCCTTACTTTAGTAAAGGAAAGAACCGTCCTTACCTTTAACGCTTCTTTGCAGAGTCCACAGACTCCACACTGAGGAACTTCCTTTACTATTTACTAACCCCTCCGAATTTTCGAGAATATTCGCTTTTGGTATCTCTAACAAAATGACATTTTACAAAAACTTTTTGTTATTACCGCTTCACAATTAAAGCTCTATAAATGAAACATTTCTGAACGTAGTCGAATATTAAAAACTGTTTTAGAAAGGTTACAAAATAGGCTTTTAAATTATTATATTATAAATAAATATTAGCATTTGTAAATATTAAAATTTAGACCGCAAAAATTAATAATACGTAAAAATGACTCACGTGATGTTTTTATGTGAAAACGGTACTAAAATCACAGAAATCACAGATTATGTAAACAACAATACTTATTCTATTGTATATATGTGTAATAAACACTTTTGTCACCTCACTTTTTTATCATTTCATATAAAAATATTTAATAAAAATTTAAAATGTGGAGTGCGATGGAGCAAATTTGCGCGGGTAAATATTTTTATCAACTACACGACTGACAGCTGGTTCCTGTTATGTATTTCCATAGACAGCTTGATAGGGATATGCAGCTTGATCTACTATCGACCTTTTACTTTTTGTTTTAGGGATGTAACTAAAACAATAACGGAGTTAGAACGATTTCTATGGAAACACACGCGCTGACGTATTAACACGCTTATTGTACTTGACTGCTGTCCTATTTTTAACAGTGATATATCTACTTACGTTGCGGAGGGGCTAAGTACGTTCCTTATCTACGTACCTTGTCTACGCCGAAATAAAGGTACGACGTCACACGAAACTTGTCTATGCCCCCCTTCTATTGGAACAACATGCCCCGATTTTTGAGTTTGTGACAAGTTTTGCTTATCTATTGTGTTCTCCATGGAATTACATAACCTCAAACGTCAAACAGTGATCACTGCCCGTGTCGATTGTCGTATTCCTCTAAAATATTTGTAACCGCGGATAAGATTTAAGTGTAGCGGAGCATTTAGCTCAAATATTCAGGATGTTTTATTTTTCACAAAATAAATTATTGAATAAATGAATTATTTTCTCTCTAGGTGAAGCCCTGCAGAAGCATCCGGGTATTAATTCCCAGTCAGCTGTAAAGATAACTAAATTAATTTACTTCTTCAAATACAGCAAATTTATTTTGTGGCACCATTTTAATTCAAAATTAAAAGATTTCCTTGTTTCGACCACTTATGATTACTTTGATTATTTAATATTTATCAAAAAATATTTTTAATAACCCACTTTTGAACCTGTTCCCTTTGTACATTGTGCCTTCCATTACCCCCCTCCCCCTTCCCACTCCTACCTGTCCATTGACACCATTAAGTTTATTTATTAGTTTTTAGTAAACCCTGAGGAAGAGAGCATCGCTCTCGAAACATGTCGGTTTTAAAGACATTGAAAGCTGTCAAAACAAAGATATCTTTTAATTTTTCATTTAATTTAATTTATTATTTATTGCCATCCTTTTAGACTTTCACAAATTTATATATATGGATCACAAATACAATATTGGTTTGTCAATACACGTTTCTTTGACGGTTAATTGCGTTAAATAAAAGAATAATAAATCTGTCTGATGATAATAATAATAATAATCTGAGCAAAGTTCTGTTCCTTTCACAGTACTAATGGCAGAGAGGGATAGGGAGATGACTCCTTTACATCAGTGGCGGCGTAAGGGGGGGGCGGAGGGGGCGGTCCGCCCCGGGTGCCAAGCCCCGAGGGGTGACAACGACAACCCACTCGTACAGACAAAGAATGCGCACAAAATCTTCCGCTGTAAAGACATTTCAATAAATAACTACGTACTCTTGTATCTAGCTACTTACATTATCACATTTTGAAATGCGTCGCAACTATATATATATATATTTTTTTTTTTTTCGAATATAATTTCTAATTTCCTTTCTAAAACTGAAGAATCATTTTGAGAAGCTTGTTAATACAAGCTTCTCAAAATTATTCTACCACACAACTATAATCACACAACTCTTCGAGTGTTAATACACTCGAAGAGTTGTGTGATCCCAGCACCGGCAAAGCAGACGTTGAAAGAAGAAATTCAATCGAAAATCTGGAGACAGAAAAATCAGAAAAAGTTATCGGTACCTCTGGGACTTGAACCCAGGACCTTCTGCTTACATGGCAACAGCTCTACTAACTGAGCTAATTAATAATTTATCCAGACACTATCTAGATAGCCAAGGGCGGATTTAGGGGAGGGGGGGGGGGGGGGGGGGGCACGGGGGCACGTGCCCCCCCCAGACGGTATTTTTGTGTACTGTGGAGATTCCACCACAGTACATACTTAGAAGCTAGAACTGTCTTTTTAAACATTTAATTTTTCGATTGTTTTGACACTTTCTTAAACCTTCCTATACATACTTGTACTTGTAGAAATAAACTTGAAATATGATACTTAAGTTTATTTCTAACAGTAATCGTTGATTTTTTTGACTTTCCGCCCCTTGTGCCCCCCCAGAAAAAAATCCTAACAGAAATTGTTGATTTTTTTGCGCGTCCACCCCTTGTGCCTCCCCCCCAGAAAAAAATCCTAACAGTAATTGTTAATTTTTTTGCCAGTCCGCCCCGAAGATAAAGTTGGCAGTTCTTAGTCGAAGAATGATACAGTTAAATGTGATCGAATTGGATATAGACACCTTAGCTCAGTTGGTAGAGCTGTTTCCATGTAAACGGAAGGTCCTGCGTTCGAGTCCCAGAGGTGCCAATATCTTTTTCTGTCTCCTTAATAAAATCTTATTAAGGTCCACAATGAGCCAAGCGCGAATAATCAATTTTTCTATGTTATCAATTGAAAGAGACAGAGAAAACAATCTTGATATTGTGATCGAATATTTTAGTAAAATGAAATCTCATAAGCATGTTTAGTATTTGGTGTTTTATTTTATGTAGGGTGTTCAATACAAAACCGCCCCGGGTGCCAATCTACCCTACGCCGCCACTGCTTTACATACAGCTGCTGGGCGGGATGGACTGGATATGGTCAAGTACTTGGTGGAGGAACGCAGTGCTGACATTAATACACTCCGTGAGAGAGGCATGTCTCTTCTGTTGTGTGCGGCCCAGGGTGGAGAGTTACTAACTGTAAAGTATCTTGTTGAAAGAGGTGCTGATATCCACGCTACAGATGTGTTAGGCCAGACTGTGCTACATTACGCGGCACTAGAGGGACATCTCCCGCTAGTAGAATACTTCCTGCAGCAGGGAGTGGACCCTGACAGGGTAGACAGGAGGGGAGAGACCGCACTAACTGTGGCATCATGGTTTGAGAGGTGGGATGTGGTGCGGCTGCTGCTGGAGAGGGGAGTGGATGTTAATGCGGATAGAGGTGCAGCTCTTAGTCATGCTATATCGGGCGGTGAATGGTCTATAGTGGAGGCTTTAGTAAATAAAGGAGTAGTCATTGAAGAAAGTCGACCATACGATAGATTATCCGAATTTAAAGAAAAATATCCCAATTATGAATTTGAAGAATAATCAGTTTAACCCCTCAAGTCTAGACACTATAATATCATGTTAGTTACAAAATCATTTTATAATAATCCTTACAGCACAAGAGTCCCAACTGCTCCCTTTTGGAGCAAGGACGACCATAAAATTCCTTACTGGGGTATGTTGTGAAGCTGAAGGTAGTGGGGATGGGAAGGGATAGGGAAGAGAAAACACATTAGAGCTGTTAACCTAAACTAAGAACATTTCTCTTTTTACACATTGCCTTCAGAATTATATTGAATAATTTTTAAAAACTTTAAAACGAAAGTCAAACATTCCTGGGTGACGAATAATCTGACAATATTTGACAATCTCCTACTACCATCACAGTAAGCGGATAATGTTGCTTGTACGCGTTGAAGGACTTAGCCAGTCGAAGGATTGAACTCGCGACGTCCGAGCGGCAACCAGACAAGATGCCAACTCAGCCACTAACCGGTCTATCAACATTATTTCGTGTTTTAGAGAATTTGTGTTATTTTAACTAGCGCAGTCCGGTATTAGTCACGGAATATTATAATTCTAAGTTTGAAAAACACAAATAAAAATAATTTTATATTTAAATATAATTTTATGGTTAAAAACCTACCTACTTATGTCTGAATTCCTCACATAATGAGCTGTTTTTAATGAGTATGTTTGATGATATAAGTTTAACTAACATAGTGCCCAATTACCATACAGAATTTTGAATTAATTCATTCACTTCATCAAGTAAAGTATTATCTGGCACAGTATTATCTATTACAGTGATTCCCACACTCTTTTGGCCCACGGACCCCTTTCATTTCATCATTTTTTTTCCTAATTGTAGTGATAGCAGTTTAATAACAATAAATTGTTTTAGAGTAGTGTCGCGAATGTTAAAATATACTCTGTCTCAGAAGGACGGAAAATGAAGTTTGTTCCCGACCTCTTCAAGTTAAAAAGTAGATATTTGTAAGATTGCATTCAGTGTTAATAAGCAAATCCCTGTTTAAAACAATAAAGCTGGTTATATGGACGCATAGATCAAACAATCGAATACAGAATTGAAGCACAAACAGAAGTAAGAACCCCCCGGTACTCGGCCCTTGCTAATATTCAGTTACGTTTGATCTGCTCGGTAATATCCGTTTTGATTATAAGAATATTGTCCCAAAATAATTATTTAGAGTTATTTATGAATACTTAAGATATGGTCATACCCTCCATTATGGCATGCAACAGGCCTTCTTGTCGTATTACATGGCCGATCCATCTTGCACGCCTTTCAGACAAGGTCCTGAGCAGGTGCCTTCCTCTTTCGATTCTTTGGAGAACCTCCTCATTTGTAATGTGGTCTCTCCAGGAAATTCCTAATAGTCTTCTATAGGACCACATCTCAAAGCCTCTAGTCTCCGTTTATCTCTTTCGGATAGGCACCATGTTTCGCAGCCGTACATCAAGATACTCCATACATAGGTCTTGAGGAGGAGTATTCTCAGTTTTAGGTCTATATTATTCGATTAATTTATTTTCGACCTTTTATTGAATGCAAGTCTAGCCTGGTGTATACGGCTGTCGACCTCGCTCTTAGACCGACCGTCTCATGTTATTTTGCTCCCGAGATAGACAAACTCCTTCAGTGGAGTTCTTCAGTGGAACTCCTGACATCTCTACTCCCATCTGATGTTGCGTTCGGCCTACAGTCAGCAGCTCTGTTTTGTCTTTATTTATCTTCATGTTGTAATTGTTTTGAAGAATGCTTTGCATGGTTGTTAAGGCCTCTTGCTGTTCTTCTTTGCTTTTAGCAACCATAGCAATATCGTCAGCAAACCTTATCATATCCACCTTTGGCCGTATATCTTTATACATTTTTTTTTACTCATTCTCTCTCTCAAGTCATCAATCGTACTCTGTATATAAACGTTAAAAAGAACAGGTGACAGAGAGCATCCCTGTCTCACCCCTTGTCTTGGCTTCTTTTGTATCATTGTCACATCTAATTATAGGGGTCTCATTCTTGTATAGCGCCTGGATTATTCGTCTACCTCTATATTTGATGTCAATTCTCTTCAGAATCTCGAAGAGTCTTTTCCATTCTACTTTGTCGAAAGCCTTCTCCAGGTCTATGAATGCGATGAATATGTTTTGGTTTATTTTTTGGTGTGTATTATAGTGACAATAATACAAGCTTTTGTCTTGTGAGATACAATTCTGCTATAAATAGATGACACTGTTGGTGCAGCATATGCTAATATAGTCAATATGCCCTTGTTCGGGGCTGTGTTGAAATAACATAAGGTTGTACTCCTGAAGCACAACAACAGTTTTGCAGACCTAACTTTAGCATTACTTCTGTTCTGTTACTCTTCCTGTTTGTTGTTCTAATTTGTTATTAATAACATTAGAAATATATTTTTCTTTCAACCACATCATAATTTGTTAACTGCCATTATGTTTTATATTATAAAAAAGCTTTATGTAAAATTTAAACGTCTTACAAATAGATGGAAAGTGTCAGTGTTTCCATTGCAGACTGTTTTGAGTCTTAATTTATTTAACGATTGCCGTTTACTTTCGAGACTTTGATAACAACAGTAGAAGCTAAGTTAATCCTGTGGATATTGGTTTAACAATGTGGCCACGCTAGGGGACTGATAAGAAAATGAATGATTTAAGAAGTTAGCTACCTCTCATGAGTAGCAAAAGTGACCAGTTTTGTGAGTCACCGGATATAATTATTTACTAGTTGAAAGAGAGAAAGAATTAAATTGTAAATTATTATTTTCTCATTTGTAAACATGTATTGTACACTGTAAAACAGTAAAAATGGTCTTGAAATATCTTGTTTTTTATTATATTTATGTATTTGATGCAAGTTGTGTCTTTGTTATTCCTATTGTTTCAAAGTGTTCCAACAAAACTATCTGTCGTATAACTTACTATGGGCTCCATCGAAGCCAGAGCTAAGTTAGTATCTCAAAAGCTGTGTGTACAGAACCTAATACTACAGTACACAACTGTGAACCCTGTACAGATTGCAAGTGCAACCCCGCTGTGGAATTTGGCAGCCTTCTCTGGTCTGCAACTTCAAAATACCTGAAAAACCCAGAAACGTGCGGTCTGTTTGATAAGATGTATCTTACCAAACGGATTGCAATCTTTAGAGCACATGCTTCAGGTGACAAACCTTGGCCTTGGCTCCACACAGCATCCCCAAAGGCGATATAAGTATTTTATGGAGTTAAGTAGTTTCGAACACTTGGTAAGTATACGAGTACAAATTTTCAGACTTAAAAAAATAGGACATGAAAATGTAGCTTGTGCAATGATGGAGGACTGAAGCTAAAATAGAGGATTGAACCACAGTTTTGGACAACTTGGCTACTAACAAAATAAAACCCAAGTTTAAATGCACTTTGTTTAATAATAATAGTATAACATAGGGACATATTCATAGTTCTAATATTTCATATACATACATAAAGTAATAATAGTTTACAAAAACTAGAGATATATAGTTTTATAGTACATACCGTTTTTGTTTTGTGTAAATGGAAACTATAATGTAAACTAAAATAAAGTTTTTGTTATATAGAAACCTACTTTATACATTTATAAAAAACTGTAGATAAAATTGCGAGAAACAATTTGCAAAAAATTCTGCTTCACAATTGCCTCGCAATTCAAAAAGTTCACCTAGTGAGGCAGGCTATGCACAACTAAAAATATTATATAAATATGCTACTTCTGTGTAACCGTTCTTACATTACCTTCTATTTGTTATTTTTTTTGTACTGATGTAATCTATTTGTAAACTACATTGAACATGTACATTTTAGTTATAATGTTGCCAATTTCATTGAATAAAGATATTATTATTATACATTGCAGTAATATTGACATATTTCTCAATTGCGCCTCTGAAGGTAACTAAAGATGTATTTTAATATAATTTAATTCACAAGTAGAAGAGATCAGAAAGTGGATCTAATTAAAAGAATGAATTAAACATTGAAGCAATACTGATTATCCAGTCATACACATTATGCAGTAAACAGATATTGTCAGGAATTAGTACCTTGCACAGTGGAACATACTTACTCTCAGTATCGCCATGCTGAGAGATCACCAATAACAGGCGAAACATTGCTTGAAATGG
This sequence comes from Limnephilus marmoratus, assembly GCA_917880885.1. Taxonomy (NCBI): domain Eukaryota; kingdom Metazoa; phylum Arthropoda; class Insecta; order Trichoptera; family Limnephilidae; genus Limnephilus; species Limnephilus marmoratus. The sequence continues at coordinate 41,942,614 of OU862907.1, read as the reverse complement.
CTTGAGCAACTGTGGAAAGGGCATACATGTGTTCACGCCGAGGTTTGAACTCAAGACCTCTGGGTCGAAGTCAAAGACTTACAAAGGTCTAAATATTAATTCATATGAATTGATAATGAATGCACTTCCCGTATAATAACACATATTTCGTTGAGAAAACATTTTATTATTTTATTGAATAAGAAGATAACACTAATAATCAAAATGAACTCATCAAAGAGAACAAGACACAGAAAAATGAAAAAGATAATGGTCGCAACTGGGACTCGAACCTAGAACCTCTCGTCTAACCGGGACGGGTGCTTCTACCGATTCGGCCATTGCCACCTTCCATCAAATCGTCATATTTGGCAATCTCATATTTCAAATCTTAGAATTGCATAACAGTATTATCTTCAACTAATTTTTCCATATTTTATCGATCCATAATCGGTAGAACAGCGTAAGCGCCAAACAGTAAATTGTTGAGAAGAAGGTTTTTTTTAATTAACTTTCTTCAAAGTTAATTAAAAAGGGATTTTCGTTAGTTGGGATTATTAATCTTTGGTTACTGCCTACATAAAGCTGACAATACAATTATCTGAATGCCTTCGGCTTCAGTTGTTGAGATAGTAGCTGTAACGCTGTTTTACCTATGACCCTGGCAGATTTTTGCCCTGGGAAATGTCGCATACGCTATTTATAGTACATAATTATTTTTGAAATATTTATCACGCGATCTTGAAAGGTGAACTAAACTAAATAAAATAGTTCCATGACAGTTGATCCAAAAGTTGTACGGCCGTATAACCAAAGTCGATATACTTGTATCTGCAGGCATCTTGATTGAAAATCCGTTGAAATAATATTTTTACAAACAATAATTTCGACTCTCCGAAGGAGCATGCGATAATAACAAAATACGACATACTTATACGTGCAGTCGGCTTAGCAAAAAACCGCTGTATTACATTTTTTATTTGAATACAACACCAGAGGCCCACCTTCACCAACCGTCTGGAGCCAGTGAGACAATGGCCTTCCCAATTTTGGCATGTTATGAGGCTGAAGATAGTGGGGAGGGGAAGGAGATGTGGAAATATACCTGGCTATTCAGATCTAGTTACCAAACACCGCTAAAGCAATTTCAAGTAATAAGTCCAATACCTACACACTACACACCAGCGCATAAATACAAAAAAATATGTTGTGAGGTTGAAAGTAGTGGGGAGGGGAAGGAGATGTGGAAAATGTAACTGGATATTCAGATCTCTACACCAAATACGGTCAAAGCCATTTCAAATAATAAGTCATAAATACTTCTATACACTACACACCAGCGTAAAAATACAAAAAATATCATTTGATGTATCTTTTTTTATCCATTTACAACTCAAGAGTCCCAACCGTCTGTAGCCAGTGAGATTATGGCATCCCCAATTTTAGTAAGTTATAAGGCTGAAGGTAGTGGAGAGGGGAAGGAGATATGGAAAATGTAAATGGCTATTCAGATCTAGTCACTAAATAGGCTAAATACGGTGACTAGATCTAAATATACATGTACATTTTCCACATCTTATTCCCCTCCTCACGACCTTGAACCTTACAACATACTAAAATTGGGGATGCCATAGTCTCACTGGCTCCAGACGGTTGGGTGAAGTTGGGCCTATGGGGCTGTATTCGGATAAAAAGTGACATCATATATTTTTCTTTGCGTTTTGCGTTGGTGTATAATTACACTTATTACTTGAAATGGCTTTAGTCGTTATTGGTGACTAGATCTGAACGGCCAGTTACATTTTCCACATCCCCTTCCCCTCCCCACTACCTTTAGCTTCACATCATACCAAAATTCGGAACGCCATAGTCTCACTGGCGCCAGGCGGTTGGGAAAAATAATATAATTTGCATTAATACTTTTTTTACTAATATTCAAATACAAAACAATAAAATAAAAACACTTGAGAATTTCCGTTTAGTTTCCGATGCTACTAGCCGCTGACACTTCTGCACTAGTCACCAGATGGACGCTAACCGATTAAACTGAAACATTCTTGACGTACAGCATGACTACAAGCGTAAACAGCGTAACCGACCACAGTCGCTACAGCAACAGCTACTAAAAAGTGTCAGGCATGTAAGATAGAGCTGCAGTATTTTTTCACTGATGCATTATTCAACATTGATCAGTTTTCGTTAAAAATCATAATTTGATAAAAATGTCATTTACGCTGTTCTGCCGATTATGGGTTTCCGCCTTCAACATCCTTGTCTCGAGTTCACTCCTTGAATCTGCCAATTACTTGCGCTGCGGTAAATTTTAATGGTATCTAGGTTTTATACCACAGGATGCCTAGAAAGATTATCCAGAAACCAGGAGGTCGCGGGTTCGAACCCGGCATGCGCAAATAAATTTTATTTGATTAATTTGTGTTTTCACAATTAATTCATTTAAAATAATATATAGTATATTTGCGGCATGTTCCAGAGTGGAAGATACTATCAGTATCGCCCTGGTGTAAGACCACCATTCAGAATTGAAACGTTGCTTGAAAATGGCTTTAGCCGTGTTTAGTGACCAGATCTGAATAGCCAGGTACTTCCCAACCTTCCTCTTCCCCACCTCCTTCCCCTCCCCACTACCTTCAGCCCCACAACATACCCCAATTGGGGATGCCATAGTCTTACTGGCTCCAGACGGGAGCAGTTGAGATTATTGTGCGGTATTCGCTGTAAAAAAAAAAAAAAAACGACATATCGGTCATTGTGTTCAAGTTTAATCGGCCGGCACTATCTTGATAATTTGATGATTGTAGTGGTGGTGGTGTGTTGTTAAGATATTTTGATATTAAATGTATTCCAGAAGCATTTAGTACCGCCGAACTATAAGTAATTTGGTTACGTTTTAAGATTTTCATGCCAAAAGTATTATCGTTATTGTCTTATCGGTGTCTATCTACCACATCACATCTACCGGATCTGCCCTGTTAATGGACACTGCAACGATATCCGAAACGTTGGCTATAGAAGGAGGTAGCGCAACAAGGCGTAACACCCCAAATACAAATAAATATTAGTAATTTGTTTTATCACAAAAACAAATTGCAGTTCAACAATCAATTGAGAAGCGAAAGGAACGTTAAAAACGTTTCCATCCACTGTCAGTAAGCACGTGGGTAGTCAGTCCGCTCTTTTAAGAACATGAATACTGACACTCGGATCATGTGATCAAAATTTTCTTAACTGTGAGTCAGTATGTGGCTCGTCGGAATGCTTTTTCGAGCACATGAATAGTTGCACTTGAAACATGGAAAAGGTTTTTCTCCAATGTGAGTCAGCATGCAGGTCGTCAGATTGCCTTTTCGAGAACTTGAATAGTTGCACTCGGAACACAGAAAAGGTTTATCCCCACTGTCACAAGTCAGCGTGTGAATCATCAGATCGCCCTTTCGAGAACAAGAATATTTTCACTTCAAACATGAAAAGGTTTTCCTCCACTGTGAGTTAGCATATGGCTTCAGATGGTGTTTTCGTAAAAATGAAGAGTTGCAATCGGAACATGAAAAAGGTTATCTTCCACTGTGAGTCAGAATGTGTCTCGTCAGACTGCTCTTGTAAGAACAAGAATAGTTGCACTCGGAACATGAAAAACGTTTTTCTCTACTGTGAGTCAGCATATGTCTAGTCAGACTGTACTTTTGAGAACATGAATAGTTACACTCGGAACATGAAAAAGGTTTTTCGTCTTTGTGAGCTATCATGTGTCTCGTCAGACTGCCTTTGTTAGAACATGAATAGTTGCACTCGGAACATGAAAAAGGTTTTTCTCCAGTGTGAGTCAGCATATGGCTGGTCAGTCTGCTTTTTCCAAAACATGAATAGTTACACTCGGAACATGAAAAAGGTTTTTCGCCCCTATGAGCCAGGACGTGTCTCGTCAGACTGCTCTTGTGAGAACAAGAATAGTTGCACTCGGAACATGAAAAAGGTTTTTCTCCACTGTGAGTCAGCATGTGGATAGTCAGATTGCACTTTTGAGAACATGAAAAGTTACACTCGGAACATGAAAAAGGTTTTTCTCCACTGTGAGTCCGCTTGTGGTTCGTCAGACGGCTCTTTTGAGAACATGAATAATTACACTCTGAACATGAAAAAGGTTTTTCTCCACTGTGAATCATCAAGTGTCTCTTCAAATCTTCCTTTCGAGAAAAAGAATAGTTGCATTCGGAACAAGAAAAGGGTTTTACTCCAGTATGGGTGCGAAAGTGACTTTTCAAATCAGTTTTATGAGAGCAGGAGTAGTTACAATGAGGACAGGAAAATCGTTTTTTCACAGGATGCATCTTCAGATCTACGGACAAATTTGAAAAAGAAGACGGATAAAAAAGACTCAGTAAGACTTTTTTGCCTAGACAAGGTAAAAATAAACACAGTAAATGCACAAAAACGATACAAAATGGATATCGCTAAATGTTGAATAATAGAGAGAACAGTTTTACCTGCTGTCTGGTTCTTTCTTACAACGTGTATTAAGCATTCCTTTTTAACATCGGAGAGGTCTATGTCAATATCCATATAAGGAAAACGCTCTTTGTCTTCTCCTCGGGGTTCAAGATTCAAGAATTCAACTGTCTTCACATTAGTACTGCCTGCGAAAACAAAACGACAACACTGATCACTGATGTACAATATAAAATAAAACTATAAATTTGAAAGATTAAAAACACCGCCTGGATTTACTACGCATAAGCGGGAATTTGAATTATAAACTTTAATATTAATGTAAGATAAAAAAATGATCCCGGATGTTCGCTTCAGAGAACGATGCTTCAAGAAGGATCCTGCTCCTAAAGAAATCCATGGAATGGTGTTCACTGCCATCAACATTTACGCATTTTTAGTATATAAACAATAGTATATGTAATAAGTATTAACTGAGATAGTGTCCCAAATAAACAGAGGTAAAAACTTGAGGAACAGGGAACTTATTTTTAATACATCAATTCAACTAACTGGTTGTCTGAGTAATCAGCGCATTATGTAAACATTCCTTCTTTACATCTTGGAGGTGGAAATCTATATCCGTATACAGCATTACACCTCCGCCTTCTTCCTGGGGCCCTGGTTCCGTCTTGATGGAAACAGTCTCAGGATTTGGTAGTTCCATGGCCCTGCTATGGTGGCGTTTGGAAATTAGTTCAAGCCAAAACAAAAATTCCTGAAACATAACATAACGGAAATTTAATTCGCATGAGCCTTAAATATTTGGTTTTGCTTGAATATTTGGCCAAAGCATTGAAGCCAAAGTATAGATAACTCTTATTTTGAAACAAGGATATAATAACTATTGTGACTGTATTTTAAGCTCGAGTTTGACATTTGAAAATGGTTGAAAATCGTCATCAATATCGGCAATACTCAAAATAATGTATACAATGTCTATTTCAAAAGATAAACCGGTATTACATTAATATTTCTATTTTTGAAACTGACAATGTGATAATCCATGGTGGAATTCCATTTTAATATATTATAATAAAACAATTAAAAAACTTTCTTCCTCTTTAATTTTATTGACCGTAACCGGTTTCAGCTTTTTAAAGCCATCTTCAGACTGGTACAAATAATTCTTAGTCTACAAATAGTTCTTAGGGGGGGAGGGGTAGTCTACAAGGATTTTAATCAATTATATTAATTACTAAATATTTTTGTAATTCCAGTAGACCAATTACCTCGGGTTTGTAGCTCACTTCAATATTTTTTAGGCAAAAACCTTACAAGTACTTATTATGAATTTATTAATGACCTAAATTTATTATCAAGTCGTTATTATGTTTATGATGTATGGAATTTTTTTTATTACTTTTTGAAGGGATACATGTTTACATTGGAGTAGGAATAGTCTAAACTAAATACATATTTTAATTTTGAAATAATTATGAAATTTACACTGCATACAAAAGCGGAGTTTTAATTTCAAAAATTATTTCGAAAATTATGAAACGAAAGCGGTGACGTGTCAATGATTATAATTGCTTATTCATCACAAAAAGAGGGTCTATTTTTTGATTAAGCGGGTAATTTCTAATGATTCTAGTCCATCTAGTTTACAGGTTTGCCAGGTCTTTTCCAAATAAATACCGAATAGTGAGCAAAAAAAATATTTCCCCAGATTTTGGGGGTGCCTTGAAAAATCAAAACCCGCGTCAGGGGGGGGGGGGGTTGTAAGTAGTCAAATTATTCGAATAATCACATTTACGCAAGTACATAGTAGTCACCTGATGTGTGACACTAATCCGCGAAATGTGCAGCGGTTTGGGCCAGTACTTGCTTAATTTAAACGGAGTTTTACAGCCACGCGTGTGCCTAAGAGAATCTAAAGCCGTCTGTTAAAAGTACAGGCGCCGGTAGGAGGGGAGTTGCTAGAAATTTCGTTGGCGCTTGTCAGTTGGTTTCTGGTGGGACTTCGTGCAACAGCTGTAGATCAAGCCGTCAAAGGTCATGGCCCCAATACGCGTGAGCGAACTTAATTTAATAAATCAACACGAGATAGTTTAACCATTAGCTTAACAATCATAAGAGTTTGATTACGATCCCTTATAAATATGTATTGATTATCTTTACAGGCGCCCTTTCAGGATTTCCTAATAATGCAACCATTTTGTTTGATAACCACATATTTCCGAGATAACTAGCTTAACATTAATTGATAACCTGATGTAATCAACCACCCCTGTAGATTTTATAATATAATTATCGTGCTTTACCTATTAATGATGATGAGTCTTTGAGAATAAATCTGCATTCTTGTTACTGTACATTCCCGACTTTCTTTTATGATCTACCCACTTGCCCATTACTTGTAATACGGGTATGGATTAGTGTTTTATTATAATATGAGTAGTAGTGGCTCCCAACAACAAGAAAAATTATACACAACCACAAGATCCAAAAACAAAATGAATACACTACCTGAAGACATTAGCACAGAAGAAGATGGCTTTTCAAAATTTGCGTCTTACATAGATGTAAAATTAGAGAAAATAAAAACCCAAATTCTCGAAAACATTGACAAAAAATTGTTAGAATTTCAAAAAACAACCGAATTTATTTGCCAAAAATATGACGACATCATTACCCGCTTAGACTCCATGAATGAGGTTAAAGGAGAAGTTGAACGTTGAAATGATTTGGCAATTAAAAGTAAAAATATTAAACATCTGGAAACCAGAGTGGCTTGCTTGGAACAGTCGAACCTTGATGACTGTATTGAAATTACAGGCATTGAGGAAAAGACTGAAGAACATCCCAAAATAACCGCTATAAAACTGATAGAAAGTGCTAATAAATTCAGAGGATATTGCCTCGGCAATAAGAGAATATGACAGAAGACCAGGACATCAAAAAAAAATTATCCTAAAAATGAAAAACCCAGAAACCAGATTAAAATTATTAGCAATAAGAAGATAATTTCCAATCGTGAAAACATGATATTCCTAGGAGAGTCATTATCTCCTTACTACAAGGAACTACTTTGGAAAGCCAAAACAAAGGGAAAAGAATTAAAATATAAATATATTTGGTACAAAAATGGAGCAATTCTAATGAAAGAAGACGAACGCAAAAAAATCAGGGAAATCAAACACGAAGATGACCTCAATAGGTTATAATAGAAGTTTAATAGTGAAAGGCACCGAAAAATATTTTTATCATTAAAATGGATATCGATTTTGGAAAATACATTGACTTGATTGATAGTACAGAATCTAATTTAACCATTAAAGATTCAGTAACTTGCAAAAACTTTTTAAAACATTCCAAATTTTCATTACTTTGTTAAAACGTTAGAAGTTTAAACAAAAACTTTGATGAAACCATAACCATGCTGGATAGTATTGAGCATCGTCCTGAGGTACTTGTTTTTACAGAAGCTTGGCTGAAAAATTTTACCAATATACCTAACATCCCCGGATACGCAGTTTACAACACAAATAATAACTATTTGCAAAATGATGGAGTAGTTGCCTATGTAAAACAAAATATTCACGTGACTGTTGAGGAAGTTGTTTTCCCTTGAGCAAACTGCTTAAAAATGCAGATATCGAGTACCTTGTGTGTAATAGCTGTTTATAGATCTCCATCCCTGGCTCATATAGATAATTTCCTTGAATCACTGAGTGCACTGCTTGACTCTACATCTATACAAAATAAGGAGATCATTTTATGTGGCGACATAAATATTAATACTTTGGATTTGAGCAATATGAAAACTCAAAAATACCTCTCTCTTTTGGCTTTTCATGGCTTGAAGCCAATCATAATTTCACCTACCAGAGTTTCTTCTACCATTTCAAGCTGCATCGATCACATTATGGTAAAGTCTAAATTTGAACCAGAGGGAGCTGTCTTCACTACTGACATAACAGATCATGATGTGATATTGCTGAGATTTATGAGCTTTACACTAAATAAAATAGCAAAAGATAATGAAAACTTGAAAACCGTCATCGATAACAATCTTTTGAAAGTCAAATTAAAGAAAGAATCATGGCAGTCAGTACTGTCATCGCAAGATGTTAATTTAGCTACTGAAAATTTCATAAAATGTTTAAAAATGCATGTGGAAAGTTGTTCGTCTGTACGAAGTGTAAAGCATAACATGAAATATTTAAAACCTTGGATAAATAATGGAATTATTAAATGTCTCAGAACCCGAGACAAATTACACAACAAATGTCGAGCAGATTCAAATAATATTCAACTGCTGGATTATTACAAAAGATATAGAAACTGGTGTACAAAAATTATAAATTATACAAAGCAAGCATATTACAAAAGGAAACTGGATAACGTCAATGGAAATACCAAGCAACAGTGGAAGATTATAAAGGAGGCTGTAAATATACAAAAGGAACAAGTGTCTATAAAAAAATTAAAAATCAATAACAATATCATCTCAATGGAAGAGAATCCAAATATAATCACTAATCACTTAAATAGCTTCTTCAGTGATATTGGTCCTAGATTCGCAAAACAATTGTGCAGTGCAAATAAAACTACCGAAATGTGTCTTGTTAACAATTTTATACCTTGTACTCAATTTTCAGGAGAGAGCTTTGAATTTAAAACTACTAGCATTAATGAAGTTTCAAAAGTGATAAATGAATTAAAAATGTCTTTTTCCTGTGGTATTGATGGCTTAAGTATCATGGTATACAAACAGCATGTTTCTGTATTGGCTGGTCCTATATCTCACATTGTTAACCTTAGTTTTAAGAGTGGCATATTTCCTACTCATTGTAAGAATGCTAAGGTTGTACCTCTTTTTAAAGGTGGGGATCACCTAGAGGTTAACAATTACAGACCCATATCTTTACTCAATACTCTCTCAAAATTGATAGAAAGATTGGCCCAGTCAAGATTAGTTTCATTCTTAGAAAAATACAAATTACTCTCTGACAATCAATTCGGTTTCAGAGCAAATAAAGGTACGAGTGATGCTGTTTTAAAGGTATTGACCAAAGTTACAAGAGCGCTGGACTATGGCTACAAAGCCATAGCGGTGTTCTTGGATTTATCAAAAGCATTTGACACTGTTTCCCACGAATTGCTACTTTAAAAATTATCATCTTTAGGCATTAATAATACAGCAATGGGCTGGTTCAGATCTTATCTTAGTGACAGAACACAACAAGTGGAAATAAATAAGATGTTAAGCGAGGGTAAATCTATCTCCTTTGGAGTCCCGCAAGGTAGTGTGCTTGGGCCAATATTATTTCTTATTTATATAAATGATTTATGTAGTCTGAATATTCCTGGTAACATTGTTAGTTTTGCAGATGACACTGCCTTAATATTTGAGGGTAAAACTTGGAATGAAACTTTCAACAAAAGTAATATAGGTTTAAAAATGGTAAATAGTTGGTTAAACAATAATATATTAACTTTGAATGCACAAAAAACCAAATTTATCACTTTTAGCATTTCAAGTAAAAGTCAGCCTTCTGAAACTCACAACTTAATTATTCACAATTGTTTTCAAACATGTAACTGCAATCCTTTAGAAAATGTAGTCAGCATCAAATACCTTTGTGTAAAAATAGATAAATTTTTGAGATGGAATGATCATATTAATATGTTAGTAAATAATACTAGGAGACTTACCTATATCTTTAAAGAACTGAGACATATACTAGACAAAGAAAATTTAAAAACTGTTTATTTTGCAATAATCCAGTCTATGCTTTCTTATAATATAGTGTGCTGGGGATCCTGCGCAAAGACTTATATAGAACCACTTAATATTGCCCAAAAAATGATTCTTAAAGTTATGTTCAAGAAAAAAATTAAATATCCAACTCATTTACTTTTTAAGGAATGTAATGTAATGAACGTAAAACAGTTATATATTACACAAACGCTTTGTAGATTTTTTAATAATATTAATTTTGCAGAAAGAACACAGCAAATTCGTACTACGAGAATTGGCTCTGGTCTGAACTTTATGGCAATTCAAACTAAATCTTCTTTTGGTCAAAGAAATTATTTTTATCAAGCTCCACTCATATTTAATAGCCTTCCAGAACATATAAAGTCATCTAATTCCTTGTACACTTTTAAAAAGAATCTTAAATTATTTGTGTTAGTCGAGGATTGCCAATTGATTTTATCTACTTTGTCCTTTCTAAATTATTAGTTAAATGAGTATATTTTTAATAATAAGCTAAAAAAATATTATTTTTGTTTGAACCGTTTTTGTTCATCTTCCTCTTGCCAAATCTATAGCATGTTAAATTATATACATTATATTTATTATTTACAACTTAATCCTTAAAAACAAAACAAAAAAAACTTTATTTTATTTTATTTTAAATCAGATCTCAAAACTATGGTCACCCTAAAAGTCTACATTAATGTACTACCTAGCGCCATCAGTTTAGTAGGTACCAGTAGGTACCCATAATCTCAATCTGTAAGAAATACAACAATATTGTTCTTTCAAAAACTGTATAATTTTGTGTTATTTTGTTACTTGTATAATTATTGTTAACCTCGACACAGGCTTGTCCTAGTGAGGTAACAAATTGTATTGTAAATATTTTTACCTGCAGTGTAAAGAAACAATAAATAAATAAATAAAATAATTATATAGAAGGGATGGCGGTGATGCGGAGATAGCAAATAGGTAAGTTTCACCGTTACAAATGGCTCGAAAACAGTGAACGCGTGGACGAAGCTGTAATATCGCAAAAACTAAGTAGGGATGCTACGCAACATTGATTGCCGATTGCGTCAAATCTGACAGTTGAATAGTTTATTAAGGAGAAAAATTAATCAGAAAAAAATACCTAACAATACACGGTGCTAAAATACCGAATCGTTCTGTAGAATACCGAACACTTGGCAACACTGCTAGTTTATGACCTACATTGCAAATATGGATTTTTATCAAACGAGTGTTTATTTTCTAATAAGTGTGATACTACATTCAACAATTAGCCTTTGTCATTCATTCGGTATTAAGTATCTTATTTTGGATCCGCCATATCGAAATTTCATGTAAACATAATGTGAGTTTTTAAATCAATGCAATTTTAAAAACTGTATGCTACCAAAATGATTTAGTGAAGTGTTTACAACGAACGGCTCCGTCAATTTTGTTGGTGTTATTGAATGTAGGGCTTAAGAAGTGCACAAATGATTTACTCAAAAAGCGAGACAAGCAACAACAGGTTTAACTATGACTGACGTCTGTTGTCAAATATTCTGGAATTAGAAGAAGAAATTGCGAGAAGATGCCATCGTATATTAACCATAGATTGGTTACGTTTTTAGATTTTCACGGCCAAAAGTTTTTTCATTGTTTGTTTTTGGGTTGTTATGTCGTGTTGCGCTACCTCCTTCTTCAGCCAAAATTTCGGACAGCGTTGCAGTGCCCATCATCATGGCAGATCCACATCTGCCATGATGATGGGCACTGCAACGCTGTCCCAAACGTTGGCTTAAGAAGGAGGTAGCGCAACACGGCGTAACACCCCAAAAACAAATAACGGAAATAACCATAGATTGTTGTTTCTCACTCTAACTAATCAAGTCAAAGTAGCAATTTAATTTTTCCATAGAAAATCCAAAATTATGGCGCGTTCAGACGTTTCAATTTTTGTTGATCCACTTTTATTTAACGTAAAAAGTTGAACGAGATTATGTTCACACGTTTCAATTTAAGTAGAACCGAATTTGACATTCAAGATGGCGTCAACTGAAATTGTCAGTGCGTGCGTCTCTCTAACTTCTGATGTTTTGCGAGATGAGCTCGAGATTATGAAAAAGCATAAAAAACGTCGTATTTGGGCGAGAAAATGGATCATGAATTAGGCGCATCCAACACAATTTTGAAAGAGATGGAACTAGAAGACTCCGAAGGATATGGATGACAGAAAAACAATTTGATGAGCTGCTTTCCAAAATTGGCGATAAAATTTTTCAGAGACGTTTAAATTAATAATAATTACTACTAACTACAATAACCGGAGAAGCAAGGAAATAATCCATATTTCGTTAAAATTAGCTTTACCATAACCTAAAACAACAACGCCAAACGTCATACTTTGACATAGGTAGTTATTGTTATTAGATTGGTACAAAGTTTTTTTTCTTTTAATTTATGCGTATTAATGGTGACGCATGCTCTGAATATTTACCGTTATTTTTTGTCATTATCATAATATATTGGGTAGGTAGTGTAAATGAAACACATATTATTTATTGCAGTATCACGGGCATTTCTATTTGTGTACACTTCTTGCTTTTGATCCCAAAGACAGGGATGCATAAATCTGAACATCAAATCATCCGACCATTTCAAATATTTTTTCGTTGAAACGGATTCCATGACGGTAGAACTAGGAATGTCTAACGAATATGGACATAAATGTTTGACGTCTAGTTGTGCACGCGAGTAACTATGGTAACCAAGATGGCGCGACATACTTGAACGTCAAAAGTAGACGGGCTGTCAACTTTAGCTAGTCAACAAAAAACTTGTTCAACTTTGTTGAAAGAAGGTTCACACCTGTCAATATGCTTTCAAGTGTCGAGTTGATCAACTAAAGTTGAACCGTGTGAACCGGCTATTAGGTAGACTTCTAATTGACGGCTTAAATGTTCCTACTAATCAAGTCAAAGTAGCAATTTAATTTTTCCATAGAAAATCCAAAATTAGGTAGACTTCTAATTGACGGCTTAAATGTTCCTCGAATAAAACGTAGAATGAATTCCATAAAACATGTAGGCGTACAGATTGGCGTTGGTAGGGTTATCTAGGTCGCGTTAGATACAGCGCAGTTGTGCATGTGAGCCTGCCTTAGATCAAATGAAAGAACGGATGTCGATCAGTTTGGCTGTCAGCCGCTATCAAATGAATAGCGTGATTAATATCTATCACTATCACAAGTGTGGGATGATAAATTTAACTGCGTGGGTTAAACAGAGGAAGGGATATCATGGAGAATTGAGATTGGAAACAGGACGAAACGACTGACAGGGAAGAAAGCACGTGTCAACTAAATATTTAGGTTTTACATAAACACGTAAATAAACCAATCCCTATAGACAGTAATGAAGTCATAGAAAATTATTAAAATATCCTTGCATGGTCTTTTAGGTTTAGGTTAATTTATGTTTGTGTTAATTTATGTTGATGGTGTTCGAAAGAGAGAGTACGAAAACAGCGTGCAATACAGTTGTGAACGGTGAATACTTGGAGCAGGTGGATAAGTTTGTCTATCTGGGTAGTATGTTAAGGCTATAGCGATATTAACAGAAGGGTAAATGCAGGTTACGCCATTAATTGAAACTGAATGCCGTTGGCGCTAAAAAAAAACTGTCAAAAGAAGCTAACCTACCCTGACTGGAGAAGAAGTCGGGGACACCCGAGGAAGACGTGGCACGATCAAGCGAATCAAATACTTGAGTCGGGCCATGTCAAAAGTCAGAATAATATAAGAGGATGTATGAATTTGAGCGAGGCAAAGAGTGTGTTCCAAGACCAAGTTGTTTGGCGGTCCGTGCTCTCTGCCCACCCCTGCGGAGGAACGGCGTTATGGTTGATTAAAATTATGTTTCCAAGACTATTGTATTTAAATTACGTCGAGACGTAATATTTAACAAGTACCCATATCTTAGGCGCAAACTACACGAGCGGTTCTCCCGCTGCGGGAAACCGCAGCAGACACAATTTACTATGAGCGTTGTATGGCGCAAACTACACGAGCGGTTCTCACGGGAGAAATTCGCCCGCCACATGCAGCGGTTCTCCCGCCGCGGGTAACCGCCACTTCAAACTACACGGGCGGTTTCCCGCGATTGTATAAGGATCGGGCGGTTTCCCGCGGCGGTAGAATCGCTCGATAGCATGGCGGGAAACCGCCACCCGTGTAGTTTGATATGAGCCGCCAGCTTTCTCGAGCGGTTTCCCGCGGCGGGAGAACCGCTCGTGTAGTTTAGGTCTTACTAATATTATAAACGCGAAAGTTTGTATGGATGTATGTGTGTTTGTTACTCTTTCACGCAAAAAATTACGAAATGAATTTTAATGAAACTTTACAACAATATAGCTTATACATCAGAATACTATATAGGTTATAATTTATAAAGCTAGGTAGAAAGGGGACGCAGAAGGGAACGGGGACGCACAGGAAAGGTGATTCATGGAGAAATAATGTATTTTATTGAATATGGCATTGCAACGCGTGCCGGGAACCAGCTAGTATCAAATATAATAGGGATAGTAATTTCTTCAGCCTGTTGAATGTGGAACTTGGCGACCTTGTGAAAAAATGACATGCAGAAAAATCATAGATAATCATTTCCAAGTCGTCAGAGAAGCCACATACAATAAATATCATTCCTACAGTCTCGATGACGTTGAGTGAGTTTACAAGCTACTAGCTGGTGAATTCACAATCTGCTAGTAAACTCGCTCAGTGTAATCGTATTACTAGCTAACTAGCAGTTTGTGAACAATCTACGAAAAAAGTTGAAAGGGGGTCAACTCGCTAGCGTGTGCCACAAGATGGCGGCCCGCCAATAGCTGATTTCATAACTGTCAAACAGCTGACACAATAAGCTCGCGCGGCGGTCAGTATTCTCCCCACTAGCTAGCGGTGGCGCTAGCTGCGAGTCCAGCTTTCTACAAAATGTCGATAGAATTAGTTCGCGCGGGAGTCGTTATTTTAGCTCATGTTATCAAAAAGGAGTTAAAAAGGAAACCAAAACGTATATGATTTATGTAACACTTTATTTTTAACGCTAAAACACCCAGAAAATAAAGCAACACGTGGTTTCAACTCGCTAGCTAGTTCGCTACTGAGTGCTTCTGAGCGAGTAGACAGTTTTGTGTGTCATCATGACAATCTCACTTGCCGATTGATCCGCTTTTAAACTTGCCGGAGAGTAACTTGTAAACTCGCTCAATGTAATCGAAAGAACTGATATTTAGTGCAACCGATTCTTACCTTGTTCTTTATACAATTCTTGGAATTCTTAACGGTTAAAATTGCTTAAGAGAATCCAAGATTTTTTGTTAGACATCGGTTCCGCAAAAACACTTGAAGGTCGATCGTGAAAAGCTGGTCAATATGAACAATTATTATGCAGGTTCAACAATTTTATTTAGAAGCCACTTCTGGATCGAATCCCCAATTTACATTAAAAACCAACTTTATTCTGTGCAAGTTTAGGCGAGCCGTCCTTTTGACAATCAACTATATACAGTCCTATTGCTATATCTAATGCAAGGATCCAATGTGGACATGCTGAGTTGCTTCTACAGGAATTTCCTACCTGCTCTACAGAGCTAGTAGCACTGATTCCCCGTGCCACGTTACATGTACGCAAAACTTTACAGACACCCATTCACAGTTGAAGTTGGCGCCAAGAGAACTTATCGTTTCTTCAACTCGTGTTGATATAAGTCGGCTCGCGTGGAGAAGAAACTACCGACGTTTTTTTACCCCTTGATAAATTTAATTATTTCCTACAGCCCCTACCTTCCGCCTCACAACGCCACACAATTACAAGTAAAGTGGCGATATAGCACCCTGTCTTTACACCGTACAGACATGGGCGATTTTCTGGTTCACTATGTTAAAAAATATAATTTCTCTTTACTCTTTTCCCACCATTTATATTTGCATGAATGCTTCAACATCGAGTGGCATTATAACCACCTCCAAGGCTACTACAACTAACAACACTAATAATAATGATATATTTAAATAAAAACGTAAAACTCCAATAGATATAGCAGCACACAGCCGTAATATACATTTGCTATTGATAAAAACATAACTATACAGATTATTCAAATATTTTGTCATCAAATCCAAATTTTGCATGAAAAATGCCACGCAGCCGTTCTTCTTAACACATTATACTTGGTTGACTTGAGCGTGAGTTGCATTTGAGCAAAATAACGGTAGTTCCTCACGCACAGATCAGTCAGATATGATGGTGACAGTCTGTTTAGTATATATCTGTCTGTTTAGTATCAGATACCTTTTACCACCAAAAATCAAACATGAAAAAGTAAAAAAAATAAAAGGAATATCGGTCCTAGGTATATTTAAGTGGTTCATCCATACAATTTCTTTGGATAACTATCTTTTTTATCTTACATGAGTTTCTTACCTGCACATTCTATCTTAAATTTGTGGGACAATAGCGAGTCCATATATTACATATGACGTCATTGATAAATGTATATAAAATAAAAATAAAAGTGAAAAAAGTGCTTTGAACTATTTGGAAGAACTAATTGCACTTAAAATAATTTATCTACGGTTACGTTTTTCGATTATTTCTAGAGAATTTAACTGTTAACACAGAAGCTTTGAACTGCATTTGCCAAAAATCGATAATTTTGACATTTACCCTTTTAGCATTAAGCCATAAATGTCGCGAATGTAAAAATAATCAATTAAGCGCCAAGCGAAATATTCTCACAACAAACAAGCACCAATTAAGGAACTTAAGTTTTACATAGTCAATATAGGAAGAACTTACATACAAGAAGCGCGGCTATCAATTCCAAAGCGTTGAACAAACGTCACTAGAAAAGAAGTGCTTGAATTTAAAGAGCATTGTGTTAAAATGTTTATGGTAATTGAAATAATCTCAAAAAATACATTTAACGCAATAATTATTGTGTAGTTTACACACAATATTACTTCGAACGGCGGAACATCGATTAATGCGTGTGAAGGTTTCAAGGTTAGGAAGTAAAATGGAATGGACCCCGCAAATTGGCATTTGACTTAACCATAGAAAATGCAAGATTAAACAAAATAACCTCAAAAGTAAGCACCGACATTTCCAGCGGGAATATCGCAGCTCTAATCAGAATAAGCTTCAATACTGTTTTCAATACGTTTTCTTGTGGTCTTCATTTCATGAATATGGGTAAGATGTCTATTGCAATCTATTGCATACGGACTGTTATTTCAATTCGTTGGAAAACCGCCTGGACGCACTTTTTTTTGAATGATTGTTATTTTCTGTTTAAAAGTAAAATAAATTAGAATAAAAATAATTCAGAACTATCTGAAATAATTATTTCCGACAAAAATATTTTTTAGGGCGAGAAAATTTTGACGGTTTTATGGTGCGCTCTGCAAACGATGTTTATTTATAAATAATATTCTGTACTTATGTAGTATAATGTAGGTGCCACGCAAAAATAAAAGCGCGAACAGATATCTGTTAAACCGCGAGGGCTTATGTATTGTACCGTCACATGAAACTATCAAATATTTCTTCCTATGGTAGGCGAGGGGGTCAGCAGATGAATCAGAGAGCCGTCACAAAATGCCATTTCTTTGTACTGAATCTGTCAACTTGATAGCAAACTATCATCCGCCAGTTTTAGAAGCTCCGTAATTAAAACACTCACCAACCTATCACAATTCAGTTCTCTTATATGAATATGTATTTGTATATGTGATCATGAATTAGACCATTTAAAAGAAACTTCATAGAAAATATTGGTAAATATTTCCCTATCGAGTCCATGTTCATCACTTTTAAGAAATAAAACAAATTGTACTAGGTAGATTCCAATTAGTAATAAGTAATTCAGTAACCGGAATTGAAAAATATTGCTTTTTAATGTTCTTTTTTTTTATTAAAAAAATGCGTAATGTCAGTTTTCAAGGACCGCCATGTTAATTACGATGATGAAATACGCATTTTTAAAAGAATAAAATCATCTTTCTGTCAGTTAGCAGTGGCGTAGCTAGCATGGGTGGCACCCGGGGCGGAAAACGCGGTGTCACCCCCCCCCCCATTATTTTTTTTTGAGAAATTCAAAACACAAATTTTGACTTCCTAAAATATAAAAAACATTTCCAGCTAGTCAAACATGTAAAAAAAATTGTTATCCTCAAAATTAAAAACAGTAACAGAATAACAGCTTTTTCAACAATCGAAAGGTGATAAATTCCTTCGCGAGTTCCCGTCAATCACAATGTACGAAAGAAATGAGGATGACACAAGGGAAAAGCGAGGAATATATATTTAACGGGAATCCCCAATAAATCAATAATATGAGCTAGGAACGAAAATAAAATAACAGAATTTTTGGGGAATGCTGACCGACCGAGCCATATAGCTACAAATAACAGAGTTCCTTGTGGAGTCTTCAATTCTTATATGCTGCAAAAATCTGAAAAAATCATTTGCTGTCATGAAAACACAATAACCAATACTTAGGTTAAAACCAGTTTTGTGTTCAGAGAGTAACGATAAAATTTCAATCGTGAAATAGTAAAGGGGGCGTTCAAGTATAACGTAACGCAATTTTTGAAAATTTTTGAACCTCTCTTCCCCCATGCAACGCGCCGTAAGATTTACCTGCACCTCTATCCCCCTAAACGTTACGTAACACCCAAGTGACTATTTTTACATAAAAGTTTCAATTAAATTCCGCAAAGTACTGGAAAGTCGCTTAAATACCCTTTTCTTGTTTTAATCGCGTTTGCGGTAAAAATAAAACAAGAGATTTCAAACTCGCATTATGTCCATGCGTATATTGTTTATTTTATTGTTTTAAATTGTAATTCGTAAACAAATTGGGAAAATATTATTATTTTTATCGACCTTTCATTCCTTCCGGATCTTCACAATTTAATACTGTCTTACTTCTAATACACCTATATGGTTTTACAATACATATATCGTTTTACATTAGCAACACTGAGGAGGCCATGAAGAAAGTAATTTTATAAAGGTTTCCATATGGAGCAACACTTCACTCCACTATGATTCATAAGCTTACTCAGAGTGGAGTAAAACCTTTTTCATGATCTGAATGCAGTTATACAAGTCCTCAAAACGAAGATTTAAAAGTCCACACTATGATTCACAGAAGAGAAAAACCTTTTTCATGTCCTGATTGTAACTATTCGTGTTCTCAAAAGGGATACATAAGAAGTCAGTTGCTGACTCAGTGCGCAGAAAAACCTTTTTCATGTTCCAACTGCAACTATTTATGTACTATAAAGAGAAATCTACAAATCACACGTTAACCGACAGAGGAAAAAAACTATTTCTTGTCCTGACTGCAATTATTCTTATTCTCGAAAAAAATAACTAAAACGGCACAAAAACCTTTTTCTTGTCCCGACTGTAACTATTCATGTGCTACAAAACGGTATCTAAAAAATCACACCTACCTGCCTTGTTTTTCAAACTGGTCTTTCAGCACTATTAAACACGCTAACACAATAATAACTTCTTCACTAATTAACGTCAGTCCATAAATAACAATTCACTTCACGAGTCTACGTTAATCACAATATACAACCGAAATCAGAATGACACAAAGAATATTGAGCTAGGAAAGAAAAAAAACATTTTTCGGGAATCCCCGACCAACCAAGCCATAGAGCAAAATAACAGTCAGTGTTAACGTGTAAAATATTTTTTACGGCAATTTTGCACTTTCATAAGTTTTTTCTCCACGTTCGAGTGTCACCCCCTCCTCGGGTGGCACCCGGGGCGGTCCGCCCCCCCCCCGCCCCCCCCTCGCTACGCTACTGCAGTTAGACAATAATAAGTACGAATTGCAAACTTCGGAAATGATAAATAATGCGTAATAATCATTATTTTGTTCTGTTTCATAAACACGAAAAATCACGCGAGACGTTTGCCTTCGTAATTAACAACATGGCGTTCCTTGAGAAATGACAATTTTTAAAGATAACAAAATAAACATTAAAAAGCAATATTTTTCAATTCCGGTTACTTATTACTAACTGTAATCTACCTAGTATAATTTGTTTTAATTTTTTAAAGTGTGTTTTGAACGTGGACTGGTTAGGGAAATATTTACCAAAATATTTAGTGTGGACGCAAAATTCAACTTTCTACGCGAGTTTATAGCTAAAAAAAACCCAGAGAATATTTCCGTTTATAATGTTTATGATTTTTAATATTTTTTATGTATCCCAAAAATATGTGATGATTATATTTAAATAAAAGTGAATTCATTGGCTATATAGCATTTTATTCGGTTTATGTGTTTCCGTATAATTTTATTAATGTGGGCGGAACATTTTCAAAATGATCCCCTTAAAATCTTGAGCAGTCCAAGATAAAAGTTTTAAATTGGTTTGTCGCTCCGGTCGCTACACGTATAGAATTTATACAAAAATCATTTGTAGATATTTCTAAGCTATTAAAACCCAAAGATATTACGGGCTCTCTTTTGGTGCTGAACCTTAAGTGGATTTGCTGTCTGAAGAAGCTAATGGTGAGCGTAATTATTCCGTCACATCACGTTGATGATTTATACGGATAAAGAAATACTCGTAAGTCATTACTTATCGGTACATAGATTTCTATTCAAAAACAAATAAAAAAAAACACATTAACATATTTATAAATACACATTCGAGATGATTGAATATTCAAACTGTTTTGAAAGGATCATTATTAGACATCGTTAACCGAAATAATATTTCCTGTTTTAAGTAGATATCCAAGGAAACCATTTTAAAATAGAGTTGGGGTCAAAGCAAAGATAATCAAATTATTTTACACACTTTTTAATTTTTTTTCATTTTTTCTCAACACAGGATAAAATTATCTCATGTCATCTCTGGGGATGCTTTTCAGGGAAAGGAAGGAGAAGAAGTTCTGGGAATTAAAATAAGTGAGGGTGGGTAGGAATCTGAGGGTCAGTGTGTCCAGGACCTCCCTCAACCAGTCTTTCCCAATCCGGCCCCCCATGCAATCGGTGAGCAAACGCACTCGCCACCTAGAAGTCGATTTGCTAAGGCCGGTTACAGTTCTCGACCGACGGTCGGTGCGTACGTCGGTTGCGCGTGTCATTTATATGAAAATTCATAAATCGTTCAGTACAGGACCGACCGTACGCATGCGTATATCCCTGCGCAGTGCGTACGAGAATCGTCGGTCGAGCGCGTGCGCATGCGGACCGTCGGTCGACCGACGAGTGAATTCCCCTTAAAATGTTCTTTGGGCGACGATCGGATGTACGTAATATCTACATCTTCTGTTCCTAATTCGTCTACGAAGATAATAAGCCGCAATTAAACTATTGGTAAACGCGTCGATTTCGCGCACGACGTCCGGTCAGCTTGTTGGTCAAGCGTGAACTGACGGTACGCACCGACGGTCGGTCGGTGGTATGCGATCGCCAGGACCGACCGTACGCATACGTATCGTCAGGACCGACCGTACGCACCGACCGTCGGTCGTGCACTGTAACCGGCTTAAGGAGCCAAGGAGTCAAGGCGCTAATAATACCGTACACAACGCCCTTGAGGTTTTCATTAGTGCCAGGAGCCGTTTGGCTATACCTGCACTCAATACAATATCTAATTCAATGTCGTTAGTATTCAAAGAAATATTTCGATAGGTAACCAAACGTTTCAATTATGCCCATCACTAGTCTAAAGCCTCATAATAATAATGATAAAATAATTGGATGACTTCTATATCGCCATTTTCGTGAGAAAATCACCTCAAGGGTGCTTTATAAATTCATTTATACAACTAATCTATTCACCGGAAACACTTTTTGCTTACGGAAGGAAGTGATTTTAAAACGTGATAAAGAAAAAATACACATGTCATCTATTCCGAATATGATATTAACCTATTTTCAATTCGCCCATTCAATTTTTGATACTGTCATTACGTTTCCACCAATTTAACTTAGGTAGGTACCTCTTTCTTTCAACACTCAAATATCTTTTTAAGTGGGTAGGTATGGGTACCTATACAAAAATGTCCGAAGTTATGAAAATAATATTTAACATGTACGGCTGGTCCTCCATACTTACCTACCCAACCACAAGCCTAATGGTATTGGAACTGACGGAACATTTAATTGTATAAGATTGATGTCAGTGATTAAAATGAAATAATTTTGAGCAGTGGCGTAGCTAGCATGGGTGGCACCCGGGGCGAAAAACTTGGTGTCACCCCCCCCCCCCATAATTTTTTTTTTGAGAAATTCAAAACACAAATTTTGACTTCTTAAAATATAAAAAACATTCCTAGCTAGTTAAATATGTAAAAAAAATTATTATAACACTAACAGAATAACAGCTTTTTCAACAATCGATGGGTGATAATTTCCTTCGCGAGTTCCCGTTAATCACAATGTACGAAAGAAATTAGAATGACATAGGGGAAAAGCGAGGAATATTTCACGGGAATCCCCAATAAATCAATAGTAAGAGCTAGGAACGAAAATAAAATAACAGAATTTTTGGGGAATGCTGACCGACCGAGCCATATAGCTACAAATAACAGAGTTCCGTGTGGAGTCTTCAATTCTAATATGCTGCAAAAATCTGAAGAAAATCATTTGCTGTCATGAAAACATAATAACCAATACTTAGGTTAAAACCAGTTTTGTGTTCAGAGTGTAACGATAAAATTTCAATCGTGAAATAGTAAAAGGGGCGTTCAAGAATATTTGAACATTTTTGACCCTCTCTCCCCGCATGCAACGCGCCGTAACATTTTTCTGCACCTCTCTCCCCCTAAACGTTACGTAATACCCAAGTGACTATTTTTACCTAAAAGTCTCAATTAAATTGCGCAGAGTACTGGAAAGTCGCTTAAATACCTTTTTCTTGTTTTAATCACGTTTGCGGTAAAAATAAAACAAGAGATTTCAAACTGGCAATAGGTCCATGCGTATATTGTTTATTTTATTGTTTTAAATTGTAATTCATAAACAAATTGGGAAAATATTATTATTTTTATCGGCCTTTCATTCCTTCCGGATCTCCACAATTTAATACTGTCTTACCCTTAATACACCTACATGGTTTTACAACACATATTTCGTTTTACATTAGCTACACTGAGGAGGCCCTAAAGAAGGTAATTTTACAAAGGTTTCCATATGGAGCAACACTTTACTCCACTATGATTCATAAGCTTACTCAGAGTGGAGTAAAACCTTTTTCATGATCTGAATGCATTTATACAAGTCCTCAAAACGAAGATTTAAAAGTCCACCAAAAAACCTATTTCATGTCCTGACTGCAACTATTCTTATTCTCGAAAAAATAACTAAAACGGCACTTGCTAACTCACAGTGATGAAAAATCTTCTTCTTGTCCCGACTGTAACTATTCATGCATTACAAAACGGTATCTAAAAATTCACATACTTACCCATACTGGACATAAACCTTTTTCATGTCCCGCTGCAGTAATACAAGTTTTCAAAGGAAAGATTTAAAAATCCGCAGTACGTTTCACAGAAGAGAAAAACCTTTTACATGTCCTTATTGTAACTATTCGTGTTCTCAAAAGGGATACATAAGAAGTCAGTTGCTGAGTCAGTGCGGAGAAAACCTTTTTCATGTTCCAACTGCAACTATTCACGTACTATGAATAGAAATCTAAAAATCACATGTTTACCGACAGGGGAAAAAAACCTATTTCTTGTTCTGACTGCAACTAATCTTATTCTCGAAAAAAATATCTAAAACGGCACTTGCTAACTCACAGTGAAAAACCTTTTTCTTGTCCCGACTGTTTTCATGCGCTACAAAATGCGCATCAAATTCATGCGCTACAAAACGGTAACTAAAAATTCACACCTACCTACCTTGTTTTTCAAACTGGTCTTTCAGCACTAATAAACACGCTAACACAATAATATCTTCTTCACTAATTCACGTCAGTTCATAGATAACAATTCACTGCACGAGTCTACGTTAATCACAATATAGGATCGAAATTAGAATGACACAATGAATATTTCAGGGAAATCCCCGACTGAGCTAGGAACAAAAAAAGAACATTTTTCGGGAATCCCTGACCAACCAAGCCATAGAGCAAAATAACAGTCATTGTTAACGTGTAAAATATTTTTTACGGCAATTTTACACTTTCGTAAGTTTTTTCTCCACGTTCGAGTGTCACCCCCTCCTCGGGTGGCACCCGGGGCGGTCCGCCCCCCCCGCCCCCCCCTCGCTACGCTACTGATTTTGAGGCACCATGCTGAAAGGCCGGTAAACAAATCATTTGTTCAGTTGATAATGATTGTGCCCTCACAATCATTATCAACTCATCATAAAGAGCTCCTTGGAATATAATCTATTTTTGATTATCCCAATAAGTAATACAATGCAAGTTTAATAAAAAAGCATTCAGTGTGATCTGCATTTTTGTAGTGACTAATTCTTAAGTATAATGAGATTCATTAAAAATGGCATTCACCTGAATAGACAAAATGTACACAACATTATACTCATTGCACTAAGGAACATATACTATCTAAATGTGAAAACAAAGAACAAACTCCAATCTGCAACAACTGCTGTGTCCAAAACAAAAGGTTTGATATGAACTATTCCACCGATCATAGAGTCGATAGCATAAAATGCCTTTACCGGCAAAAAATGATTCGAATTGCTAAAGAACGCATTGACTACGAATAAATATTGTAAATTTTCATTTCCTCAAACTCTTATCTATAAATTAACAATGAATGATTTTTTATGTAACGCATTAGGTAAAAAAATATGTATTGAAGAAAACTTACATCACTCTATAAGAGATTTCTATTTTATATGCACTGAAAAAGGATTTACTTAATTTCATAAAAATATTAAAAGTGTAAAAAAATTTTTTGAAAAATTAATAATATCTTTAAAAGAAATAATTTTTTCCCGGGCTTGATTGGGTTTACAAAGACCTACTCTACTGGCGAAACTAATTACTCCATACCAGGGTACCAGGTAACAATAATAAGTATAAACAAAAACTCTGATATTGGAATATCTATTTCCAACCAGTATAATGTTCTCAATATTAATGAAGTATTTAATGATTACGATGTTAATATTTTAAATATAAAATTTAAAGACGTTAATAAATTATCGCATTATATTGCTATTTATCCTACACATAAGTCTACAGTACAACAATTTATAGTAGAATCAAAAAACATTTTATTGAATTTTAGAAATATAAATAATATTATTATACGAGATATGCATTTAAATATTGTAAATGACTATGCTAGTAATGATAAAGATGTGATCAATCAATATAATATGATCAATAAAAACCGGAATATTCTTCAACAATCTACACATTATAAAATCCGTATTTGTATTACTAACTCTATGTCACACTCTACTTTGAAAATACTCTATACAATATTTAAAAGAAATCAATATCACATTAATATTTTTACTAAATGGATGACTTCATAGCTAATGAATTAGAAAATAATTTTAAAATACAAGAATATGAGTGTGTATACACCGATTCATGTAATGACATAATCTCAAAGAATCTCAACAATATTTTCATTTTTCATATTAACATACGAAGTATGGAACGAAATTGGGATGAATTAATTCTAAAATTAAACAATCTAAATAAAAAACCTGACATCCTAATATTATCAGAAACTTTTACTAATGACGAATCACCCACCTATCATTTACCAGAATATAATTATGTTACAACCAAAATAAACATCAATAAAAATAGTGGTCTCGTCATATTCATTCACGATAAATTTAGTATTGTCAAACTAACTGAACATCCTATACATCTAGTAAACTGTATTGAAATACAATTAAAACTCGACAAAACAAACTACCACATAATAGCTGTTTACAGAACACACGGTTCGAATATCTCGTCATTTATAAATGAATTTAAACACATACTGTTAAAATTTAGAAATAAACTTTGCTTTGTTGCAGGAGATTTTAATATAAACATTAATGAAAACGTAGATAATAATTTCAAAATTGAATATATTAATTGTATGACTGAAATTAACTTCATATCGTGCATTAACAAAAATACGAGAGAGATAAAAAATCACACTCCATCTTGTTTAGACCATATATGGACTAACATAAATATTAAAGATATCGAGAAAATGAAATCAATTGTTTGGAAAACGAATATAACTGACCACCATGCATGCATTCTTTTCTATGATAACAAAATTAAACATAAAAAATTTAATCTAACAAAGACAAAATCCTACACAAATATGACTATTTTATCCAAAAAACTAAGAAATGAACAATGGAACAACGTGTTAAATAGTTATGATACCGAGACTTGCTCAAAAAACTTTGAAAATATATTGTCTCAACACATAAAAAATTCAACTACTGAAACTACAGTCCGCATTAAATCTAAACTAAGAATTTTAAAGCCTTGGATAACACAAGGACTTATAATATCAATTAGAAACAAAGAAAAACTTTACAAAACAACATTGAAAAATCCTGTAAATGAAAAAGCATACACTTTTTACAAAAAATTTGAAAATAAATTAACAAACTGTATCAAACAAAATAAAGAAGACTATTTCAAAAATAAAATACTTTCTACAGACAATAACAATAAACAAATATGGAAAACAGTCAACTTAGCCATGGATAACACTAAAAAAACACAAAAAATAAAATACATTGAACATGAAAATAAAATAATAGATGCTAATATTCAACCTAAACAATGCGCAAACATCTTTAATTCTTTTTTTGCTAATGTAGGAAAAAATCTTGCGAAAAATATCAATAAATCTTTTAACCCGAAAAAACAAACGATTGAAAATGTACAAAATCAAAATAATTTATCAAAATTTGAAACAACCTCAGAAAGTGAAGTTTTAAAAATAATAGAAGGCATGAAAGGAGGTTCGTCTCCCGGATTTGACCTTATTACAGTACATTTTCTAAAATCCATGAAAATTCATTTGGTAAAACCAATTACTCATTTGATAAACTTAAGTTTAACAGAGGGAATATTTCCGACAAACTATAAAAATACAATTATTTCACCTATTTATAAATCTGGAGATCCTCAACAAGTAACTAACTATCGCCCAATTTGTCTAATCTCAAACATTGGAAAGATTTTTGAAAAAATTGTGAATAACCAATTGGTCGGTTTCCTAGAAAGTAATAAAATTCTTCAAAAAAACCAATTTGGTTTTATAAAGTCACTCAGCACACAAGATGCTATTGCTAATGTAACCTCATACATCAATGAATCATTGGATAAAGGTGAAAAATGTGCCGGTATATTTATTGATCTCAGAAAAGCTTTTGATAGTATATCCCATGAGATTCTACTAAAAAAACTAAACTATATAGTTATAAAAGACAATGCAATTAAATGGATTTCGAACTACCTAAAAAATCGACCGCAAGTCGTAAAAATAAATCAGATTAATAGCGATAAAGAAATATCAGACTTTGGAATCCCTCAAGGTACAGTAATCGGACCAATCCTTTTCACCATATATGTTAATGACATTTTTTTTCAACCACTACATGGCCAAATTACTTCATACGCCGATGATACGGTACTAATAATTAGCGATAAAACTTGGGAAAAAGTAACATTTAAAGCCACCGAAGACATAAATATTTTAAAGAATTTCTTCGACGTAAATTTACTATCACTAAATGGTGATAAAACATTTGTAATTCCATTTGCAATACACAAAAATGATACCCCTAAAAACATTGATATCATCATCCATGATAATTCCAAAACACATAGTAAAAATTATTGTATCCAAAACTGCACAATATTAAAAACAACAAACACAATCAAATATTTAGGAGTCATTATCGATAAAAATTTGAAATGGAAGGAACAAATTTGTCAAGTTGTAAAAAAAATTAGAAAATTGATTTATATATTTTTAAGAATCAGAAATTTTTTATCTGTAAAAAACTTATATCTAATATATTACGCTTTGGTTCAATCAACTTTACAATATGCTATCATTAGCTGGGGATCCGCATACAAAACTAATCTTTCCCCAATTGAAGTTGTGCAGAGGCTAATAATTAAAATCATATTAAAAAAACCTTCTGACTACCCAACAGATCAATTATTTAACCCATTGGCCACAGAATTAATAAGCAAAAAAATTGGCCTTCACCACTGAATTAATTTTGTACCAAAAATTGAAAACCTGCATTGGTGTACTAAATCTATTGTAACTTTTAAACCATATATTCGAATAAATTAATTTCTTTAAATTTATTTACATATTCGATTAAGGTAAAGAAAAACATTAAAATAAAATTAAAAAAATATATTAAAATGTGTGTAAATAAGGATACAAATATAACCTTCTCTTTTTTCGTAAGTTTTTTTTCACATTTTTATTCAAAAAGTTACAAAAAAACATATTATTCATAAATCAAACAATAATGATTGTTGTTTTTTACATGCATATATTACTAATGACTAATAAAATAATGGTATGATAGTCCTCAAAGCAATCAGGGACGTTCAGGGTCACTACCAAAAGCCTAGAACCACTCGCAATTTTGAAGAAATTAAATGGCGGCTGGCAGCATACAAAACTTGGAACACAAATATCAGTGAAAAAACATAAGAAACATTTTATTGCCAATTCTTCGAAATGAATGATTAATTATCTACAGAATGTTCGGCATTTAAAATTTTATTAAAAAATGTCATTGTTGAGCTCGTATTCCGTTTTTTGGCGGACCTACTCTAGCCCGTCAGCGTGCCGGGGTTTGTGGTTAAGTACCTGAGTTGCACACCCGGCAGGCTGTCGGGGTTTGTGGCCAATGGGTTAAGGAATTCCAAGTACCATCTTTCAAAGATCTATACAATAGAAATGCATTGATTCAAATTATAAAAGAAAAAGAAAAATATCAATTTATAACTGAAAACCGTACTAGACATAAATATATTTTTTCATGCCCAAAATTAAACACTTCCTTTGCACAAAATTATTATACTTATCAAGGAAGACTTATTTTCAACCGATTACCGGATGAAATTAGAAAAATAAATGATAAAATCCAATTAATAAACACTGTAAAAAAATATTTTAAAGATAATCTCAAAAAAAAAAAAAAAAACAGTTTCCTACTAATCTAATCTACTTATAACTCAGTTTCCAAGTGATACTCCATTCTTCAAATAAGTTAAATTTTGTATTATTTTTAGCAACTAATTACAATAATTCTGGACACATTATCCAAACAGTAAAATTGTTTTGATAGTAGATAAATACTTATAATCACATATCACCGAACTTACAACTTATTGTTTTTTACATTCACATTGTAATTTAAGAACTTAAATATAGCATTAAAAAATGTACACTACTCTTCCAGACACAAGCTAACGCTTCCATGGAAGAGTGGTATTAACATATTTGAATATGAACATGTAAGCAAATTAATACATCATCTATGTACATTATATTTTATATGCTAAAATATAATAAATAAAAAATAAAAAAAAAAAAAAAAAAAGAATGAAACTTGGAGTCTAGTAGAAAAACCTGATGATAAGAAAGCTATTGATGTTAAATGGATCTTTAAAAAGAAGTCTGATGATTTGTTTAAAGCTAGATTGGTTATAAGGGGATATCAACAAAATGAGCAAGTTGAAAACACTTATTCACCAGTTGCAAAAATGGAAACTCTTAAGATTTTATTATCGTATAGTTGTCAAAACAAATTGCATGTTGAACAAATGGATGTGGAAACAGCCTTTTTATATGGAAAAATAATGTCTGAAGTATACATCAAACAACCTCCTGGGGTCCTAGCATGGTCGATCGATATAACCCTATATCAATACGATATCGGTAAAATCCGTCATTTATGGTCAGTTATCAATATGTGCTAGCACGCTCAACAATTGATAAGGGATATTCCGACCGACGATTGACAAAAGCCCGTCAAATCGTATGCATTCTTGGTTGATAAAACCCCAATATTTATACGAAATGTAATAAATCCGTCATCTATGGTCAGTTAGCGATATTTGCGAGCACAGTGAACATACAATTCCGATAGTCGGTTGACAAAAGACGCCGTTTTTACCGTGGCTTCCGGAGTGACAGATAAGCTGTCAATGTACAGATTTTTTAAAATAATGTCGTTTGTTACGCAAAATAACTGGCTAATTAATGAGTAGATGTGAACTAAAAAAACTCTCAGAATTTAAAGAAATCGTATACGAGACAGACTCAGTTAATTCATTTAAGAGGCGATCAATTAATTGCTTTCAAATTCGAGAAACGAAATTTGTTAAAATGTCGTTTAGTCTCAAAAACGATCTACATGCGAAACGCCAATATTTATTTGAGTTCGAATTTCAATTCGAAATTGTCAATTTATTGGTATTTTTCGTTTTTACGCAGCACATTTCAAATTAAGAAACGAAAATTCATTAAAAGATCCCCAGTGTTGCCATCGTGTGAGATCGTATGTCGATTCCTTATTTATTTCCCTTCGACGTCGGTGTGCCTATCGATTGTGCAAGCGTGCTAGGGCAATCGGTTCGTTATCGACACGAGATTGTAAATCACCCTGTCCTTTGTTTGACTGGCGATATACCTACGCAACTTTATTAATAATGACATTCTTTCTGCATAATTACTGGTTTATTAATGAACGGAGGCAGATTATCGAAGATTGCAGGACTGAATTAAATCGGAATTCAGATGTTTACGTTTGACATTTTCGTACTTACGAATATATCTCGTATTATGGCTAATGATCTCATTGTCCAATTAAAGTGTGTATATTTAATATTATTATGATAT
Organism: Limnephilus marmoratus; assembly: GCA_917880885.1. NCBI lineage: Eukaryota > Metazoa > Arthropoda > Insecta > Trichoptera > Limnephilidae > Limnephilus > Limnephilus marmoratus. Next base: position 41,911,489 of record OU862907.1, on the reverse strand, counting down.
CTCAACCAAAATCTCGATGTAAATGGATCTTTAAATGTTCAAAAGAAAAGATTATTAGTTATTTGTCATATTATTACATTAATGGATTACGATGTTTTTGACAGGTATTATAGACCGGGAGCCTGGCAACACAAACCACGTCATCGAGTACACGAATGAAACCAACGAATAACTGTAGTCTAGATTCTAAACCATCCCATTGAAGAATTTCACTAGTTCCATGACTGCGCGGAATCTGCCAAGAGGCGCGACACACCAGCTTTTTTAAGGCTTACTAAATGTCCATCATCACTACAAAGTAGTTTCATCCGTGCACTCGTAAGGTTTGTGTACCGGCTCCCGGTCTAAAACTCCGATTCCATAGACATTGTGACAGCTACATAAAAAGTACCTCAAGTGTTGCCAGCGTATAACAATTTCTTTTTGATTACCTTACATTGCTTATCAATATCGGTTCGGTACAAAATCCTCGGTTGTTATGCCATGTCGATTCGATATTGTAAAGATAACGATTTCAGTGTGCTAGGACCCCTGGTTATGATGATGGATCCGGTAAAGTTTATAAATTACGAAAATCACTTTATGGGTTGAGAGAGAGTCCGAGGTCATGGTACGAATGTTTTCACAGTTTCATGGTTGAATCAAAGTTTAGTAGAAGCACTCATGATTATTGTTTGTACGTGAGAAACGAGGGAAATGATCCGATTTATATTTTGATATTTGTTGATGATTTGTTGGTATGTGGAAAAGACTTGAAGAGAGTGCAAAGAGTGAAAGATGAATTATCTAAACGATTCAGAATGAAGGACATGGGTCCAGTGAGTAATTATATCGGAATTGACATTAAGCATGATCTCGAATCAAATGTTATGAGTCTAAAAAGTCAAGAAACGTATATTAATTCTTTAGCCAAAAAGTATAACTTAGAAAATGCTAAACTGTACAATACACCAATGGAAACAAACTTGAGACTAGAGCCAGCTGACGAATTAAATGAACAAGTCAAGTAGGTATCGCAATTTGATTGGAGAACTGTTATACATAAGTACTGGAACGAGACCAGATATCGCCTTCAGCGTAAATTATTTAAGTAGGTTTCAGAGTAGTTACAATGAGACTCATTTCCAGTACGCGATGAGAATTCTAAAATATATATACTCAACAAGAAATTTGGAATTGCTGTACTCAAGCTCAAGTAAAAATGATGAACTGGATTGTTTAGTAGACTCAGACTGGGCAGGTGATAATGATAGAAAGTCTACATCGGGGTATTTAATAAGATTGTTTGGCAATACTGTTTATTGGAAGTCTCGTAAACAAAAATCTGTAACTAAGTCGTCTACTGAAGCAGAGTACGTAGCATTGTCTGACGCTTTGACTGAATTGAAGTTTGTAAAGGGTTTAGTAAGTGAGGTGTTCAACATTAAATTGAATGATCCAGTCAAAATGTATGAGGATAATTCTGGAGCGGTATCAGTTGCTAAAAGCGGAAATTTTTCTAAAAAATCTAAATATATAGAGGTTCAGTATCACTACGTACATGAGAGTTATGAGAATGAAAATATTGATATTGTAAAGATCGATACTGATGAAAATATTGCTAATATATTAACCAAATCCTTGAGCAAGCCAAAGTTTGTTAAGTTAAGAAAACTGTTGAAATTAGAAGAATAACAAAAAATGTTTATGACTATAACAAGTACAAATGTAAAGGGGCGTGTTGAAAGTTGTGTTCTAATTACATTTGTACTGTATGGTGCTGCCGCCAGTATGTAGTTTGAGGAGTTAGATTCCTAGCAACCGTTGTTTGTTTGTGTTACTAGTCAACAGAATCCCATTGGATAAACATTGTATTGTAGTTGAATAAATATATTACTGATTAAATATGTTACACGTGTTTTCCTTCAAATCCAACCTGGAGATTCCAACTAGTGATGGGAAATATCGATCAAATATCGATATTGTATCGATCTTTTTTACCATCGATACATTTCGATACATTGTCATAGATAAATCGATTCTTGAACAATCGATTCTTGCATCGATGTCAAAGAAGCCCTGTGATTGGAATATTAATAATAATGCCCTTTACTTCAGTTTGACGTTCACGGCAGTGTAGTTGCGTTATAAAAATAACATTTTTTTTTCAGAATATCTCACAACCATTAGAATCATACAGCAGTTTACCTGAAATGGATCTTATCACCTCAGATATCGGTTTCATAAAGTCCGAACTGGAGACAAGCCCCGAAGAAGAGCGACCAACATCCCGTGGTGATGCAGTATTGCAGTACGGGATTGTCAAACAGGAGACACAAGATTCTTCTGCCATCAAGTGTGAACCGGGGACTCTAGTGGCAGAGGAACATGCGCAAGATTGTGGGGTGTACTCTGAAATTGAAATTGACTATCCTGATATTAAAAAGGAATGTTCCGTTCATCTGGAAATGATTGACCAAAACCAAGGTAAGCTATTAACTTATTCTTACGGTGCCTTCTCCCATCAGAGATTTGTTTAGACTTCAGCTCGGAGCAGCTCAGCGGAACTGCACTTATTCCAGTATGGTGTCTTCGATGCAATGGGTGTATGGTGTCTTCTTTTACCATATCTTCCATCAATCTCCCTTAAGAAAGTGAATTTAACTATCTTTCAACTGACACACCCCCTTTGATCGACATAAACTAAGTTTTTTTGGTAGCTTGTTCCATACTTGGCCATTCGGTGGAGAAACTCCACCACCTCGCCCATCTTTCTGTACTGGAAGTTTTAGGTATGTGTGTGCCGATACGATTATTAAAGCATCAATTTTAAGTCTTCCCTGTCAATGCTTGCCAAAGTTTTCTGATTTTTATGCCGTATAGAAGATTTCTACACAATTTATTCCTTATTTTAATAACATGTTTCAGAAGTAAAATGAATGACCAAATTACAGGAATGAAGCGAACTCGGAATTGGTATTATTTTGTAAGCATACTTCATGTTCCCTTATTCTACCTTTCTAATTCTACTTACGTATAGCTATTCTAACTTTCTACTTTTTCATCAAGTCTCTGTGTAAAAACTGATAATGTTTCCACCCTTCACAGAAAATTCAATACCTTTGGTGTGTTGCTTATCTGTCAAGTACCCTCAATACCATTAATAATTTTAAATTTGTTTTTCAGAATTCGGTTCGTCCAAACCATCTACTATTGGCACTAGAGACCTAGAAGCAACACAATCAGTCACAGGAAATAAACCGTTTTCCTGTCCTACTTGTACCTACAGGTGTAGGAGAAAAAGAGATATGGTTGATCATATTAGAACCCACACCGGAGAGAAACCATTGTCGTGCTCTATGTGCACTTATAGGTGCGTTCGTAGTTGTCAATTGGTTGTTCATACTAGAACCCATACTGGGGAGAAACCATTTTCGTGCTCGAAATGTGCATACAGGTGCATACTGAAAAATGATTTAGTTAATCATATAAAAACCCTCATTGGAGAGAAACCATTATCTTGCTCGAAATGCACTTTCAGGACCAATTATAAACATAATTTAGCTAATCATATTAAAACCCATACTGGAGATAAACCATTATCGTGCTTGGAATGTACGTTCAGGTGCATACAGAAAAAAGATTTAGTGAATCATATGAAAACCCACACTGGAGAGAAACCATTCTCGTGCTTAGAATGTACATTCAGGTGCATACGGAAAAATGGTTTAGTTAATCATATTAAAACCCACACTGGAGAGAAACCATTCTCATGCACGAAATGCACTTACAGGTGCATACTAAAAAATGATTTAGTTAAACATGCTTTTACCCACACTGGAGAAAAGCCATTTTCGTGCTCGGAATGCACTTACAGGTGTATCTCTTCCAGATCTCCACAAAATTAACATGGCTCTACCTTTAATGTAACTATATTGTTTTTCAACACATATATATCAGGAATCTCATTTATACAGCATGTCAATAATTATCCTTCCTTTGCCAGTTCAATGCCTTGCTTTTCAATTTTGGAGGCGGGTATGGGTGCCGCCGCCCCGGGAACCATTTTTTGGATAACCAACACCTCTGCCAAAGGTCACCCTAAGTAGTAAGCTACGTTTCGTGACTTAGTAGGGGTGCCCGGGTTCGTAGGTAGAGATTTGTCCTGGTTTTGGCGGCGGATGCATCTCCCTACCTACTGCATGGCAGGCCGGATCAGGAGAAAATGGTTGAGGGAGTCTCTTTGACTTCTCCAGCTGTACTCTCGGAACATCGCCTTATACCGCAGTGGAAGAGATGGATTCATACGTCCTCCTGGACACGATGACACCCAGATTCCTACCCACCCCTTATATCCTTTTCCTTCTCAGAACTTCCTAACCTTCCTTTCCTAAAAAGACCCTCCACAGATCATCCCCAAGGATGACATAGGCCATGAGGGGAATTATTTTCCTCAGGGCCTCCTGTGTGGAGCTATTGTAAAAAAAGTACTGCATTGTCATTGTCTTCATCAAGTCTTCCACGAAGAGATTATTTGATAGAAATAAAATGAAATTAAACAAACATTTATTACTTCTTAACTAATGTGGCATGACCCTGCAAATAACCCAAAACCCATAAAACTAGACAAAAAATATCCCCCGTCATCTGATTGTCTACAATCGTAACATTTTGTCGTTAATTTTAAGGAAATATGCAGAAAGGGATTAAAAAATGACTCTGGTTTGAGGATCAGGTGGTCGGTCGGCCGAACCTTCCGATGTGGTTCCTTATTTTTTTTGTGGCTCTTTTTTTAATGAAAAAGGAATGTCAAGCAACCCAAATTTTTTTGCAGCAAGATATTTTATTGTCATCTCTGTTTCCAGACATTTCAAATAAATGCACTAGAAAGCGACGACAAACGTATTATGATGTCAACTTTGAGAAGTAAAATAGTCTCTACAGATAGGCAAAAGGTTTTAACGTTTTATTTAACATCTCTTTTTGTCATACATCACTAAAAGGAGATCGTAATATTGGACGTAGGTTAATGAGGTTGGAATGAATTAATGTTTTGTCTTCTCTGTTATTCCCGTAGAAATGTAAAATTTGTTGTCTCATCTGACGTAGAAATGTGTCGACTTTTAGGAAAACATTTTTTATTATTTTATACAGAATCGTCACAATTTTTTACATATTTTTTACGGATGCAAAAATATATTTTTTAGGAATACCTAAAATGTTGATTTAATTATTGAAGCATTTGAGGAATTTTTGATGTTTGAAAGAGCGTTGTAAACTAAAATCGCATCGTGGATCTGGGCGGGTTAAAGCAGTGAGTTGGGTTATATCAAATAAAGAAGATCGAATAACTGGATTATCGCCGTATCGATTACAAGAACAAGATCATTCAGTTCACATTTATCGGCGCTACTATGAGAGTGTTGGCCACTTCCAAACAACTTGTCTCCTACTGTCTCCTTCCAGTTCCTCAAGCACAAGACTGCTGTTTTGGCCCTCACGCCATCCACCATTGACCATCCACCATTGGCCATTCACCAACACTCCGCTTAGTGCTCCATCCATGAACATTGGATACCTATACATATAGTTAAATAGCATTATAAATACAATAAGTATCTTAAACAATTTAGCTACCTAAAATGACATTAACAATTAATTAACAATGCCTAATCGACCATTTTATTACTTTATTTTTATTTCCATTTCCATTTTAATTTTTTTAATGTATTTGATTTATATAGGTATGTATATATGTATGTGTTATATTTTTTAATCTAATTTTTTTTAAATTTTAAGTTTTTTTCCATTTATATTCGAGTAATTACACTCTCGTAAAGGTTATATATCGTCGCATTAATTCGTAGACTGCGTAACTCCAAATTTTTCGAAAATACGTTTTTAATGAAATGGTCTTGAAATGGTCTCATGACGCAGGTCTCATAATAAATGCCAAAAAAACTAAAATAATGTACATAAGATCTTCACATGCCAGATATAGTGTAATTCCTTCGTTATACACACATTCATTTGACTGCTTACATAAAAAATGTTGCACAGCCCTGTTCATGTGAAACCATTGATTATGTCAAAAATTATGTATATTTGGGTGTTACTATTGACTGCTACATGAAATGGGACGTACACATTACTAATGTTTGTAAACGTCTGCGATCTATTGTGGGTAGGATTTAAAAAATAAAATATTTTGTGCCTTTAAGTACTTTAAAATTAATATACCTACGTATCTCTGGCTGAATCAACTATCCGTTATGGACTTACTTCTTGGGGACATTCTTGTAAAACTAATATATATATATATATTTTTTTTTTATTTGTAATAGAAGGTACATAAATTACAAATAAATTTTATACAGTAATTAATTACATAGTAGAATATTTGATGTACCCCCATAATTAAGCAAGGCTTGTGTGTATGGGGGGGTGTTATTGTATTGCTTTTTTTATATCATTCAGTTTAAGTTTTCAGTATAATTTTTAAGGTGAGTTTTAAAATTTTTTATATTGGTATTCATGTTTCTAATTTTTTCTGGTAATGAATTAAAAAATTTTGCTCCGAGATATTTATGACTCAATTGTCCAATTTTTTTTTACATTTTGGAGTGGGAAGTATTGATGTTTGTCTAAGACTTCTGTTATTTTTAAAGGGTGCAACTTGATTTTTAATATTATCTTTATAAATTTGTAATGTTGCATGATAAAAGTATAATGCACTTAATTTTCTGACCTTAAATTGTTTGAATAAAAGTTCTGACGAATATGAGTAGGGTTTTTTTTAAATTGTTTTTATTATTAGTTTTTGTGATATGTAAATTGTTTGTGTTTGATTTTTATATGTACCGCCCCATCCTATAATGCCGTATTGTATAATTGATTGACAGAAAGCGAAGTATGTGGTTCTAAGTAATTTTTCGTTTAAAATATCTCTTAAACATCTAAATATATATGTTAGTTTCCTTATTCTGTTGTTCAGAATATTTATGTGTGGAGACCATTTTAAACGCTGGTCTATTGTTATGCCCAGGTACTTAATATCAGTTTTGCTTTCTATTTTTGAACATGATATATTACATTTGTGGTTTTCTGTATTTGTCACAGAGTGGATTATTAAGTTTATTTCTTTAGGTGTTTCTTGTTTTTTAATGAAAAATGGTAAATAATAGGTTTTTTTAGAATTTAAAGTCAACAGGTTTTTATCAAACTATAATTTTAGTGCATTGATATCTGCATTTGCCATTTTGTTTAATTAAGACCAGGTGTTTGCTTTTAGTAGTAGGACTGTGTCGTCAGCGTAGGAGACAATGTCTCCATATTTAGAAATATTGAATATATCATTGACATATATAATAAATAACAATGGTCCCAAAACTATATAAATTATATCCAAACATTGCAAAACTCCCTGACAAAATTATTAATCCCTAAGTTCACTAATGAACACAGAAGTGACACTAAATTAATATACAAGTCTCTAAATGTTTTACCTGTCAGAGGATTATTGTTTTGTAATATTATAAGTCAACATGTTATATTGTCCGATTCCTTGTACAGGGAAAGAGTTTACCATAAACATAATACAAGATTCACTTAAAATGAAGGATTGGTGGTTCCGAAATGTACCAATAAATACGGTGAAAGGACCCTAAACTATATTGTACCCAAAATATTCAATAAACTACCAATGACAATCAAAAATAATAACGTTTTTAATGGTAAAGTCAAATATAAACTAAGGAAATGGCTATTAGATAGGGATGATTTATATTGAAGCCCTACCGAAGTCCTTGTATTCTTTATTGAAACTCACATTGAAGGAATTGGTAATTTCATTACAATTTTTGTAATACCTACTGTAGGTATATGAAACATTTAATTTACTTGTGATTATATTTCATTTGTTCATACTAAATCTATTTGTACTTTTTATTATATCATAACATACTAATTTTTTTATTATATCATATCATACTAAATCCATTTGTACTTTTTAAGGCGTCTAGTGCTACTTAGGTACATGTATATACTATTTCTGTAATTTAAATAATCTATTTAATTGATATTTAGCATCAAAATTATAAAATTATATGTAAACAATGTTTGAAAATGTACCAATGTTGTCATTGTGTACCTGCTGACAAACTACATAAGTAGTAAATTAGCGGTTAAATTAAATTAGTAGTAGTTTAGCGGGTTTAAATGTAAAAAAAATAAATAATAATAAAAAAAATAATGCCATCTTGTGTTAAAATTAGTCCCGCATCGACTAGTAAAACTCGTAAATTAAAAAAAAAAACTTTTTAGATGAACACAAATTAGGAAACTGCGTAACACAATGCTGCCATTTTTACTAGCGAATACTTCGAAACTCCTTAACTCCTCATACTTTATTTTATTTACCATTTCAGGTCTTATTATTTAACTACAAAATTATTTGTAGTATTAGTATTGTGCTGTTTTGCTTTGTGTACTAAATACTATTATATTTATCCTTTTGTTCTTACATAAATATAAAAGTCAATTGGGATGTTTCTGAGTAATTCATAAAATTAATATAGCAGTTCTGTATTGTTGTGTTTTAATTTATGAATTTAAAATTCGTATCTCCCAAGTCTTCAGCTAGTTGTTCATAAAACTGTTCGCAGAAAAGTACGTAGGTATCTTTGTAAAATACGTATCTCCATTCTTGGTTTTTATGTAAACTTCCTAACTCCGATTTGAAATAGAAAGCCTTAACTTACAAAAGTTAAATGATTGAAAATAAATTTCGAAATATATTATATGTTCGGAACATAAATAAAAAGAATGACCCGTCTTTCATTTTTCTTCACTACGAGGTTTTTGTACCTCCTGTAAAATTTGACATTTGGTGGTTACGCATTCTACGAATTAATGCGACGATATTATATATGTTTAGGTACACAGTTTTTGATCAATGTTGGATGTAAGTATTAAATGGGTTGGGTTTAATCCGATTGCAATCTGTAAATGTAATTATTCGTATATATATTACATGTATATGTACATAAATTAATTAAAATAAAAAATCTTTTTAGCATTAATTTTGAAAATGTGAAGTTTGCGGAGAGTCATTACAGCAGCCGTGCTTCTTTTTTACATAAGCTCCACATAGGAGACCCCGAAGTAAAATCATTTCCCTACCCGTAAAACGTAAAGCAGCTATTTCGCCCGCCGAAATCCCAGCGATTGATTCGATTCGTCTGGTGTTTCGATTAAAATATTTCGATTATTGAAATGTTTCGAATGTGCCCATCACTAGCGCCCAGACAAGTTTCTCAGACTTCTATGGTAATAAATGTCAAACCTTATAAATACCGTCAACTCATTCAATCTGTCTTCTTCTCCAAAAGTTAGTAGTGACGTAACGAGACGTCAATAATATGAAGTGTTAACAATCTATTATTTTATCTAACGACTTCGCAATTCCGACTGCTGTAACCCAATATTCTTGATTCAAATGATCCGTCATCAAATATAAAACGCGAACCTTGGCAAATAAATATTATTTTGTGTATTTGAACTTTGTAACTACTAGTCAGCCATTGAACGCAGACAAATAGACAACCGTAATATAGATTGCATTGGACTTATTGCTTTCAAATTGCGATAGGTATACTTATTTATAATTATATCTTTTTCTTCAGTTTGATTTGACGGCAGTGTAGTTGCGTTATAATATAAGTGCTTATAAAAATAACTTTCTTTTCAGAATATCTCACAACCATTAGAATCATACAGCAGTTTACCTGAAATGGATCTTACCACCTCTGATATCGGTTTCATAAAGTCCGAACTGGAGACAAGCCCCGAAGAAGAGCGACCAACATCCCGTGGTGATGCAGTATTGCAGTATGAGATTGTCAATCAGGGGACACAAGATGCTTCTTTCATCAAGTGTGAACCGGGGACTCCAGCGGCAGAGGAACATGCGCAAGAATATGGCGCTTACTCAGAAATTGATATTGACTATCCTGATATTAAAAAGGAATGTTCAGTGCATCTGGAAAGGATCGACCAAAGCCGAAGTAAGCAATTAACTTATTCTTCCGGTGCTCTCTCCCGTCTGAGGTTGGTTTACCCTGCAGACTGCAGCTCGTAGCAGCTTAGCGGAACTGCACTTTTACCAGGCACAGTGATTTCAATGCAACGGGGTACGGTGTCATCATTTACCAAGTCTTCCTCCATCAATCTATCTTCAGAAAGTAAATTTGACTGAATTGAAATTATTTTTTTTTTTTTTTGTTAGCTTGTTCAATATTTGGCCATACGACAAAGAAACTCTTCGGTCCTCGCTCATCTGTCCAAGAAGTTTTAATTGTGTGTGTTCCGATACAATTTTTGAAGCATTAATTTTAAATTTTCACTGTCAATGCTTTGCTAGAGTTTCATGCGTACAGAAGACAAGGAAATACGTATAACGATCGAACCGTCCTGATTACTACATATTTTAGTTAGAGATTTCAGAAGTAATATTTATAGACAAATTACAGGAAATAGACTATCTACATGTACTCAAATTAGATTGTTTTTATTTTTTATTTGGCAATGTTGTCAGGTTGAATTCACAGGTTAAAATATTGGTTTCTCAATCTGGACACCATATTTGATTATACCAGAAAAATTAGGTGAAGTCTATATATTATCTCTCTCCGATGGTGCTACAGCCCATATCCAGCCTTGACTTCCCGCAACATTCGCCACCAACTCCGTCTGTCCTCAGCGCCTGACTTTTAGTTTGTTACACGGAGAAGCTGTGCTCCCTCCTCTCTTTACTTGTTGTGGATAGACAGATGGCGGTGACATCAGCTATCGGTATAATCTGCTAGATGGCAGGCAGCGTAATGCGTAAGTTCTCCGGCAGGGGATCGGGGAATCTGAGAGGGTGTGTTTGAATTATCACTCGCCAGAACCATTTTAGCTAGCTCCGAGTTAGGTTGACGAAGTATAAATAAACGCAGATAACGAACCAGATTCTATTTATTCCAAGAAGTGATCTCCATCCAAGTGTGTTGGAGAATCTGCTAGTGTGTCTCAAATAACAGAACACCACACTTGTCCTCCCACCTCAAGCTGGGTCTTTCCACTTTTCTATTCGTAGGTAAAGTCCATCTGGTATCGACATTTTTATGTTTTTGCAATTGCACCTACTGCCAGCTTCCGGTTTTTTATTATTTTAAAATATAGCAAATCAATGATTCTACAATAGGAACTAACTACTAAATTATATCTGCTGTAGGTATGGTATCCGCGAAGTTCTCCTTCAGCGTTGTCCATACCCATAACCAAATTATAAAAAAATAATTCTAATTTAATTGGTATTTAAATAAATGAAACAATATATCATTGTTAGAACCACATATATATTTTATTAACGCCGACTGGTTTCGGAACGACCGATGTTTGCCCTGAGGAAGGAACGGTCGTTCCGAAATCGGTCGGCGTTAATGAAATATATAAGTGGTTCTAACAAAGATATATTGTTTCATTTATTTGTAATTCAAAAGTGTAATTGGTATTTCTTTATATTTTGGAGCTAAATGGGAAATTTGAACATCTGTTGTGAGTGTTTTAAAACATATGTATTGCCAACCCTGCCATGCATCCTTGTTGAAATAGTCGCCATTCTGTCGCGCTTATAGGCTAAACCTAGCCTCAATATAAACCAGCACGGATTCATTAGTGGTAAATCAACAAGCACAAATCTTTTAACTTTCACAGAGTACCTCCAGGATAATTTGGATAACCGAATACAAGTGGACACTATCTATACCGACTTTAGTAAGGCGTTTGACAGGGTCGATCACTCAATCTTGTTAAACAAGCTCTTAGAGATTGGTATTCATGGCAATCTTTATCGTTGGCTCTCTTCGTATATCTCCAACCGTAGCCAAATAGTAGTGGTTGCTGGATTTAAATCAAATTCTGTTGCTGTTACATCAGGAGTTCCTCAAGGCAGTCTGTTAGGACCATTATTATTTAACATATATATCAATGATGTTGGTAACTGTTTTCTAAACTCCCAAACTATCCTGTATGCAGATGACATGAAAATATTTTCACCTATAAATTCAATCGAGGACTGTCAGAAGCTGCAAGATGATTTGCTACGTTTGAGCACGTATTGTAATGCCCATTGTCTAGAAATAAATATTTCAAAATGCTTCATCGTGCGCTTTACTAGAAATAAAAACGTATTAATCCATGAATACTCAATTAATCATGTACCGTTGTCTATCAAATTCGAAAGTAAGGACCTTGGGGTTATACTTGATAGTAAACTGAATTTCAATAAACATATCGACCATATAGTCACTAACGCATCTTCTATGCTTGGTTTCATAATCCGCTCCTGTAAACAATTTAAAGACCTTACTACTTTCAAAACACTGTATTTCTCATATGTTCGTAGTATCCTTGAATACGCATCTCAGGTATGGAACCCAGGCTATGCAGTGCACAAAAATAGAATTGAAAGCGTTCAAAACAGATTTTTAAGGTACCTCAATTTCCGCTCTTTTCGATCTCGTGTTAGTAATGAAGACTCTGCAAAGTTCTTCAAAATGCAAACGTTAACTTGTCGAAGAAATGTAGCAGATTCGGTAATGTTATTTAAAATTACACATAACTTAATCGATTGTCCTGATCTTCTTCAACGCCTATCCTTCCATGTTCCAAATCGCAACAGTAGACAGTCGCTTACCTTTAATCTCCCTCTTTGCAAGACCAACTCTAAACAGAACTCATTTATCTACAGATCCACACACTCATTTAACTTAAATTATTACCACATTGACATTTTTAACTCAACTTTACGTGACATAAAACGAAAACTCACCAAGCAACATGACTCAAACTAGAAAGTTCAATCCCTATATATTCCCGTCATTTACCACTTAATCCTATCCCTATGTTCCTCCTCCCCCCCCCCCCTTTTTTATATTTTGTAACTAAACAATAAAACTAAGAAAATACCCTTACACTGTCACATTTTATTATTAATTATTATCAGTGGAAAGTTCATAATTGGCATAATTATCATATTATTATTGTATTATTTTGTAATCTCTGATTTGCTGTCAACTTTCCCTAAAATAAATAAAATAAAAAAATAAAAAATAAAATAGAATACACACCGTCCGCCTGAACAATGCACTAGGCACTTGTAAAGTCTCTCGGTAATCCTTTACTCACTTTACAGACTTAGAGTATTTATTATAAATACTGGCCAGAATCTCAGTACTATTCTGTTCTGATTAAACGACTTATAGTTCTTTTAGATCACAGTGACTGTTTAATGCTATTTCGGTAATACAAACATATGGTTTAAGAGACCACACTTCGTTCTTACTCGGTAGCTAGTTTTTGTCTGAAGAGCTCTCGCAAAATAATGACTTTTCTATCAGCTTTCTTCGACAAACATTGTAACCGATACCATGTGACCCAAATATAGTATAGACAACGGGAAACAATGTTAGATGATATTATGATCCCCATCTGGGGATGCGCTAGACCTCGTCACGACGGCACGGTACCCTCTGAAACCGTTTGCGTCACCCGCAGCAACATGTGCAGGCTTGAGGTTTGGTCGGATGACTTCGGCTCTTCGTCCCGCCTCCGGCAAATCGCTGCTGAATTCCTTAGGGCCGTCGGGCATTTCCCCCCAATCTCCTATTTACTTATTTATTGTTATCAAGATTAATTTGTAGAACTCCATTTTAATTTTATTTTTTTTATTATATTTACGCACCAGATTTAAATGTCCGGGTTAAATTTTCCCTACAGGAAAAACTAAACCCTTTCACACCTTTCACACAAATGATCATCTAGTCAACTCACGCTATGCAATTGCATTATATAAGTATTATAAATACAAAACAATTCAAGAACAACATGTCAACCTACTAGAGACCAAATGGGAATATAATTCACCGACTCCAGATATTTTCATATCAGAGGGTTCGGCTCTGTGGCATTTCTAATTGAACCTATAAATCCTACTGATCCCTCAATATAAATATTTAAAAAATCATAAATCCTACTGATCCCTCAATATAAATATTTAAAACCTCTAATAATATTATTATTAAATTAATTAAAAAAATAAGTTTATTTTTAAACAAGTTCTGCTGTGTTATTATTAGGGCCCGAATTAATATGTAAATACATATTTTTAATTTTCACCGTTTTCGGTCTCATATGTATTCTCTACCTAGATTATCATATACAGATTGTGAAAAACTAATTTTTATTTTCCATATTTTTCCATATTTCATGGTTAAGTCCATATTTTACAAAAATATCACAATCATCCATATTTTCGTTTTTTATATCATAATACATGAGTTAGTTCACAAAAATTGATATAATTTTACGTGTTTGCATTCTCGCCACCACACGGCCGCGCGTTTCATTTCTCTCGCGTATTATTCGTCGTAATTTGATTTTTCCTCTCCGCGCGGCGGCGATCACCAACGACGAGCGACGTTCCTGCTGTGTTGCTTGCGCGTCTTTTTATTTTTACGTACTCAAGTCACCTACTACTACTGTCTAGGTACCTATCAATTTAATTTCAAAATGCCCAAGGATAAACAAATTTTGCGTTTCAAATTGGAAAAATATATCGAATATTTCCCAAACCAAAAAAGTATATTTTAGACAAAAATAAAGGATTTGATACCCTAAAAACAATTAATAAAGTTCTGAGCGGAAGCTTTGAGGGTACTACAGACGTGCCTTACACAATTTCGGAACTGGGCATCTTTAAGTACGCTCCTATTACATCATGTGACGTGGAAAGATCTTCATCTTTCATATAAGGCTATATTTAGACCAAATCGACAAAGTTTTAATTTCGATAATTTCAAAAAGCATGTGATTGTGTACTGCAATCAATTTAATAAGACAGATTTAGAGGAAGATGAATAAAACTCCATTTTTTTATTTGAACTACCTGAACATTTCGCTATCTTTTTATAATTGTTTTAATGTAACTGTTACTGCATAGTAATTTTTCACAATAAACAATGTTTAATATGAAATTTATTCTTATTTTATACTCCATATTTTTTCCATATTTTACATTTTTTAGTCTATATTATATGTACATATTTTGAAATTTTTAATACATATTTATCCGAGCCCTAGTTATTATTATTACGCGTGACAGCTGTTTCGCCTTCTGAAGGCATTATCAAACTGTAATATCAAACTCCTATTTACTTTTCTTCGAGGCACCACCGAAGTACCGGCTAAGAGGCGCGGAAGCTGAGTCTGGTTTACCGCTAGACCAAACGCCATGCACATTCTTGTGGGACTGCCAATCGATTGGAGAGGAATCCCACCCATTTTCTAGCGTCATACCCTTATCATTTATGTCGAAATAAATTTATGTACTGTGTTTTCCTTCAATACAGATGCTTGCACGATACGCTGAATGCGTATTGCTATCTCGAGAATACCCAGCGTTTGCTATCTCGTGGACTCCCCCCAACCTGTCCCATTGTCTTGTCTATACTTTGTCATACTAACACTTATTGTATCTTGTATTTCCCGCTAAGCACTTGCATACTGCTTACTAACAACGTATGCAAGAACACTGGAGGTCCAGATTCGTTCTAAACTAAATATAGCTACGTTCTTTCGAAACAATTAGAGTCCTTGCAAGAGCCTTGAAGGAGTACCATTTGTTACTTATACCAGGGCGGGTAAGTGGTGGATAACCTCCAATGATCTTATGATATATTACAGTACTGAAGTTCTTGTTCCGCACGCATTTGTTTTGATATGTGCAAGAGACTAGCCTTTGAGTAGGTAAATATGTATATTCACTTCTTTGTTTTTGTACTCAACATAAATAAACAAATCCTTGTTATCCACAAATTTATTTAATCTATAAATGGAATACTTAAAAATGTATATCTTCTCCTTTGTGATGCCATTACATTAGACTTCTGTCACACTTAGCTATAAAAGATCATTTGGCTTGGCCTATGTCACTCGCTATATAGTCCCATTGGGAATGTACGGCTGGCGTTATGCCGAAATATGCTAAGCCAAATGATCTTTTATCTTTGCGTGTGACAACCGTCTTGTGTTCATAATTATAACAATATAATGTTCGGTCAGTGGCCGAGTGGGCACCGCGTTCTGGTCCATCAGGAAAAAAGTAATATGTGCCGTGGAGGAGATATTAAACTATCGTCAGGTTATTCATGACCCGGGAACGTTTGTTATTTTTTTAAAAATAAATATTATAATTAAAATTAAAAAAAGGTTTAAATTTAATTTCTTTAAAAAATGAATATTTTCAAACTTAACTCGAGGGTAACGAAATCACCCCACACATGGGGTGAAGTCGATAACACTCTAAAATTCGATATTTTGGTGATAACAATACAAAATTTGTTCATCACGTCTGTGTATTAAAACTTTAAAAATTTCTAACCTTCACTGGAAATTCAACGCTTTTGATGTATTGCTTATCTGTCAAGTATCTTCAATGCCATTAGTAATTTAGTTTTTTTTTCAGAATTCGGTTCGTCGAAATCATCTACTATTGGCACTAGAGGCCTAGAAGCAAAACAGTCAGTCACAGGAAATAAATTATTTTCCTGCCCCACTTGTACCCACAGGTGTGGGGGAAAAAGTGATATGCTTTGTCATATTATAACCCACGCTGGAGAGAAATCGTTCTCATGCTCAGAATGCATGTATAAGTGCATAAACAAAAAGAATTTAGTTAATCATATTAGAATTCACACTGGAGAAAAACCATTCTCGTGCGTGAAATGCCCTTACAGGTGCATACTAAAAAAGGATTTAGTTAAACATACTAGAACCCATACTGGAGAAAAACCATTCTCGTGCTCTAAATGTACTTACAGGTGCATAGAAAAAAAGAATTTAGTAAATCATACTAGAACCCACACTGGAGAGAAACCGTTCTCGTGCTCGAAATGCACTTACAAGTCCATTCAAAAAAGGGATTTAGATAACCATACTAGAATTCACACTGGAGAAAAACCATTCTCGTGCCCGGAGTGCACCTACAGGTGCACATCAAAAAATAGTTTGGTTAGTCATATTAGAACCCACACTGGAGTTAAACCGTTTTCATGCTCGGAATGCACTTTCAAGTGCAAACAAAAAAGCGATTTAGTTAGTCATACTAGAATCCATACTGGAGAAAAACCATTCTCGTGTTCGAAATGCACTTACAGGTGCATTTTAGAAAAGGATTTAGTTAAACATACTAGAACCCACACTGGAGAGAAACCATTCTCGTGCTCGGAATGTACTTACAGGTGCATAGTTAAAACGTCTTTAGTTAATCATACTAGAACCCACACTGGTGAGAAACCGTTTTCATGCTCGGAATGTACTTACAAGTGCATACAAAAAAGGGATTTAGTTAATCATAGTAGAATCCATACTGGAGAGAATTCATTCTCGTGCCCGGAATGCACTTTCAAGTGCATACAAAAAAGGGTTTTGGTTAGCCACTCTAGAACCCACACTGTAGAGAAACCGTTCTCATGCTCGCAATGCACTTACAGGTGCATATCAAAAAGTGGTTTAGTTAGTCATACTAAAATCCACACTGGAGAAAAACCATTCTCGTGCTCGAAATGCACTTACAGGTGCATACTAAAAAAAGATTTAGTTAAACATACTAGAACCCACACTGGAGAGAAACCATTCTCGTGTTCGGAATGTACCTACAGGTGCATTGAAAAAAAGTCTTTAGTTAATCATACTAGAATCCACACTGGAGAGAAACCATTCTCATGCTTGGAATGCACTTAC
Source organism: Limnephilus marmoratus (assembly GCA_917880885.1). Lineage (NCBI taxonomy): Eukaryota > Metazoa > Arthropoda > Insecta > Trichoptera > Limnephilidae > Limnephilus > Limnephilus marmoratus. The sequence goes on along the minus strand of OU862907.1, from coordinate 41,893,666 downwards.
AAGTGCATACAAAAGAGGGATTTAGTTAATCATACTATAATCCACACTGGAGAAAAACCATTCTCGTGCTCAAAATGCACTTACAGGTGCATACTAAAAAAGGATTTAGTTAAACATACTAGAACCCACACTGGAAAGAAACCATTCTCGTGCTCGGAATGTACTTACAGGTGCGTAGAAAAAAAGACTTTAGTTGAACATACTAGAACCCACACTAGAGAGAAACCGTTTTCATGCTCAGAATGTGTTTATAAGTGCTTACAAAAAAGGGATTTAGTTAATCATACTAGAATCCACACTGGAGAAAAATCCATTCTCGTGCTCAAAATGCATTTACGGGTGCGTACTAAAAAATGATATTTGATAAACATACTAGAAGCCACTCTGGAAAGAAACCATAGCAGCAATAATTGACGTAATAAAATGATTTGTTCACAATATCCGAGTGGGTACTCTGTATACGTATTAATGATAAGTAATAACTTTCAATATCGTAATGTGAATAAAGCATAGACATTTAAAGTAAATGAAAATGTAAAACATATAAACAAGTAAAACTGGATAAAATGTCAGGTTCATTTAAGGAAAGAGATTTTATGAAATTTTGGCAAAAAACCAAAAACGTCTTAAAATATAAAACATGTTTATCGACCCATATTGAAGGAGAACCGGACGCAGAAAAGATCACTAATGTTTTCATAACCTACTTTTCGAAAACACCGGAAAGAAAAGAACCCATCTTAAAACATAATCGTTACGGACGATACGGTTAAAACAGCTGTCAGACGAATGAAAGCTGGAAAATCTCCCGGATATGATACAGTACAGTACAACATATATATCGAATGGTACACCGGTGATATACCGGTTATGTACAACATATATATCGAATGCTTTATGGGTTGTCCTGGTAATGCAGTGCCACCGAGATGTTTGAAGAATGGCGCGTTCCCGGATTCCGAGCATTAATCCAAAAATGGATCACCAACTACAGAACGCGCCTAGCCTTGAGCGAAAACACTCTTGTGATGGCAGCATTCCAATTCTGGCAGGGTCCCATTTACAAGAGATGGAGCCAATTCCCAATGACATAGATTAAAAAAAAGTTTAACTTTTTTTAATTTTCTTCTTTTGTTAGTGTATCATCATTATTATTATTATTTTTTCTTTTACCCTTGTTGATGTTATTATCTTGCCAAATTTGTATTTTTAATTCGATATAGTATATATATAATATTCTTATTCTTTAGGTATATAAACTAAATTTCATAAAACAAAAAAAAAATCAAAATAACCTAACAAATAATACTTCCTCCCGTACACACAAGCATTTGCTTATTATGGGAGAAAATTTAAAAAAAATATGTTTATTTGTATTTAATAATTGTATTAAGTTTTTTTATATACTTTCATTATATTTATGTAACTATTGTTTGCGCATTTTTATATGGGATTGATTGGGTATTGCATTCGCAGACTTGGTGGGTAGATATGTCAAAATCCTGAATTTATCCCACCTACCTAATCTTTCCTTCCTAAATGTCACCATAAAAATTGTTGCAAGAAATACTCAACTTTGGAGAGGTGACAGTGTGATTTGCTGCTCAGAACAAAATAACGTCTCAGACAGGGCGCATGTATCGTAACCTCTTACTGTAAGAATATTGCGATTTTTAAAATTAAACAGTGAAAAGTGTACACCAAAACTGGAGAACAGCGAGGCCCCATCTGCAACGGTGAGTCCTATTTTCCTTATTCCAGTCTGGGCTTATCTAATTTTCCAAAAGCCCAGATCTGAACTATCGACTGACTATCCATCAGGTTTTGCGAGTGTATGCTATCTAATCGTCCCGTATAACTTTGCGATTTCACGTAGTTTCGGGACTGGTCCTTCGAGGGCTGCATAGACTTTGCTTTGCAGCATTTACCGCCAATTATCAGTGGAGTCGCAGTTTCGCGACACCAACTATTGTATGTATTGTACCAAAAAAAATGTTTTTTCTAATTAAAAAAAATAATATGGAACCGTTGAGACTGCACCACTCTCATTTAAAATTTATTAAAATTGTAATGAAAAAATATTTCCTGTCCAAGTAGGTACCCAGCGATTTTGGCAAAACAAATACCGCCATCCTTGTGTTTTTTTTTTAAATTTTATAGGTTTTTAAAGAAGTTCCTACATAAGTAAGTAGCTACCTAGTCAAGTAAATAATGTATTTTCAGTAAATAATGTATTTTACTCCCGCGAATTATGTGTTCCTAAAGAATTCTCAATTTGGTACGGCGCCCTCGATGTCGTTTTTCACAAAAACGGAGCTATTAAAATGTTTTTTTAATGAAAAACATATTTCTTATATAACTTTATTTCATTAAAAAAATTACAAAATTGTGTCTTCGAAATAAAGAATGTTGAAATGTTCTTGAAGTCTCTATTCCAAGTTTCATTCCTGAATGCGACATTACCGATTGCAAATAATTAGTCAAGAAAACCAATTAGTCGTTAGATTATTATTCCCTTAATTTATTGTTTTTTAAATATGATTAAGAACTAAATATTATTTTCCCATGGTTTTCATAAATAAAATGCGAACCACGAGATTAAATATTATGTCTTATGGCCTGATATTTTATATACACATTCTCTTTGCGAATTTGAAACCACATTTTTATTATTTTTAAAGTGTTTTGTTTTTAAAGTGTTTTATTTTTAAAGTGTTTTATTTTTAAAGTGTTTTATTTTTAAAGTGTTATTACCCCGAAGCCCTTGATAATTGGGCATTTCAAATAGCACCGACAAAGGATCCTCTTAATATTAATGGCAGCACCCAGCGAGAAGTTTTCACTGTCGGCATTTACGATCCTTTCGGAGCTTCTCTTATACATTTGCAAAATGTGTTTGTGTCATGTCCCTTAATTTTAAGATGCACTTTTATTGAAGTGGCCATTTCTGCCGACTTTCAAGGTGATTTTATTATTTTATGTTGTTAAAATCCAAGTTGTGCGACCTTCTTCAAATTTCTGTTACCGCCGACTTTCCATGTTGTTACCGTTTTACTATTATTTGTATGTTTTTATATTAAATATATCCACGTTGATTAATTTGAGATAGTTATGTTATTGTGCTGGAGCTGGGAGGTACATGTGTACATACAGTTGAGTGTTGTAAAAACTGACGGTAGGAAGATTTTAATTTTTTTATATTTATTAACATTTAATTTTTTTTCCCTATTCTATGTTCTTGATTTTTTACTTAAAATCTGTTGTGTAAAAAATATATGTTTAAATATAAGGGACGGGTGGGAATGCACAAACCTCCCCACATCCTGGAATAAAACATAATTATTATTTCAAATATATCTAAATAAATTACAAGATTGGTAAAAATATAACAAACTTTATCTAAATATGAGTGTCTGAAATTTGAAACTTAAACTTAGCTAGGACTCACACCTCTCCAGATAATATATAAAATAATTAGGTGAGAACTCATATAACTAGTTGGATAAATTATCCACAGATGTTGGAAGATGCAAATTTCCCTCCAAGCCAAGGAGTTATGTTATAAATAGCTCGTTTTTACGTTGTTATCTCTCTTCTCCTCTCTTCACTTCTCTAAGCCACACTTCTTATCAAGTAACTCCTTGGTCTGTCTCGGGTAGTTTGCGATCTTCTGGTTATTCACGATGTAATTGGGAATAAAAGCAATAAATTCACGAGTCCTTTAAAAGTTTCCTGAAGATGCGTCTTTCATTTACAAGTTTCTTCCTACAAAACTTTACAATGAGTAAATATCAACTTTCTGACTATCGTGGTACTAGAACACCAAGATGGAAGGCAGGAAAACACACTTTCTTCTTCTTGAACACAATATATTTTAATGCAATAAAATATATTGTGTTATTTGGGTATATTTGGGTGTTCTCCGCGATCACACCAGACTGACAAAGAATTAGGGTCAAGGCGTTACTCTTAAGTACACGGCCACGAATTTGTATGGATGATTAGAAATATTTATTACTTGTTAATCAGCTCTTTACACATTCTCATTTTAATAATTTATCCTCTATCCCCAATTCGCAAAGTACACTGTGGCGTAGCGTGGGTGTCGGCCGCCTGGGGCGGAGAAAATTTTGCCGCCCCCTTGTTTGGGCACATCAAGCACTGGCGGGGGGGGAGGGTATTTTGTATTTCGACCTATTTATAAACGAGCCGATTTTTTATAAATTTACTAGTATAACTGCTCGAAAAGGTATCCATAAGAAATCGAGAATGGTATCCATGTAAAAGGATTTCGCATCTCGAATTTTTACACCGTGTTTAGAAAGCAAGGCAGGCTTTAGCTTACGATTGATTCTGCGTTCCCAAATAATAGTTATACAATATAGTTTCTCAGAATTGTGCAGCATTTGGTATGCAACAAGATGAATTTATTTATTAATTTATCAACTCGTTATTTAATTTATCGTCATATTCTGAACACAAAACCAGTTTGTATGCGGTGAATTAAAACTACACTCAGAACATGAAAATGTTTTTTTTCTTTTAGTCTGGCATTAAATAAACAGTCTGCAACTAGAATTTTATAACTGCACATCGAATAAGAGAAGTTTTCCTTCGAAATGAGTCTGCAGATGAATCCAACTGGAATTTTACATTCTGAACACAAAGCTGGTTTTAATTAAATCTGTACCTGGTGAATTAAATTACACTCAGAACATGAACATGTTTTTTTTTTATTCTGGTGGCACATACATAGTCTGTAACTAGAATATTATAACTGCACTTCAAATAAGATAATGTTTTCCTACAAATTGTATCAGCAGATGAATCCATAACTGGAAATTTACATTTTCAATACAAAATTGGATTACATTAAGTCTGTACGCGGCGAATTAAAAGTACACTCAGAACATGAAAAGGTTTTTGATTCTGGCAGCAGGCACAGAGTCTGCAACTACAATTAGATAATTTTTTCCTTTGAATTGTGTCAGTACGTCGCCCGAGTTCTTAATTGTCCAAACTACCATTTGCGTATTTTACAGGAGGAGGTTTTCTTTGATTATTTCAATAAAACATTATGATAGGTGTGTAAGACGAAGCTATTTACGTAAAGGTAAAGGTCTCATAAGTTCAAATAATTCTTAATAGGATGACTTATTATAGTTTTTGATACTTTATTTTTAATTTTAAAATGGAGATTGAGCAAGAATGCAAAATCAAAATTATTCTTATGGAGATTGACCACACTCAAATGGAGATAGAGCAAATTCTACATAAATATTTTCCGTGCTTAATTGTGCAAACGACCATGTCAAGTTATATACAGGATGAGTTTATTTTCAATATATCTATTTTTGATATCGACAATTCGTGGTGGGATATATATATAAAACTTATTAATTAACTAACTTGTCTGTCCCTCATTATTTTCTATTCCATTTAACCGATTGTGATGAAACTTTGGGTAGTTATTGTGCGCTTGCACGCTAAAACTTCTATGTGTAATGGTGAGCTCTGACTTTATGAAATTTGCACACATATTCCCTTATTATTTTCTGTACCATTCATCCGATTCCGATGATACTTTCATGAGATGTTTTACACATGCCCGCGAAGGTTTCAATATATAATGGTGAGTTCTGGTGTTATCAAATTTGCAATTAAGTGAGTTCTGATGTTATTAAATTTTCTTTCATTATTTCCTAAACTATTCATCCGATTGCGATGAAACTTTGGTGGGGTATTGTGCGCACGCCTGCAAAAATTTCTAAATATAATGATGAGCTCTGGCGTTATGTAATTTTCATAAAAATTACCTTATTATTTTCTGCGCTTCCGGTGAAACTTTGGTGCGTTTTTGTACGAACGGCAGCGAAGGTCTCTATATGTAATGGTCAGATCTGGGGTTATGAAATTTGCTTAAAATTCCATTATTATTTCATGTACTATTGAACCGATTGTAATGAAACTTTGGTAAGTCGTTGTGCGCATGCACATGAAGGTTTCTACATATTAAAGTGAGCTTGGGCTTTATGCAATTTGCACTTAAATTCCCTTTTTATTTTCTATTCCATTCTTCAGATTCCGATGAAACTTTCGTGAGTTGTTTTACGCACGCCCGCTAAGGTTTCTACGAGTATATATATATAATGGTGAGTTCTGGCGTTGTAAAATCAATGCATCCCGCATTATTACCATTCATCAGATTGCGATGAAACTTTGGTGAGATATTGTGCGCACGCCTGCGAAAGTTTCTATATATAATGGTGAGCTCTGGCGTTTTGTAATTTGCAAAAAAGTTACCTTATTATTCTCTACGTAAGTTGTTGTACGCACGGCAGCGAAGGTCTCCATACGTAATGTTGAGTTCTGGCTTTATGAAATTAGCATTAATTATCTTATTATTTCCTACACAATTTAACCGATTGTGGTGAAACTTTGGTCAGCTGAAACCGCGAAGGTTTCTATGTATAATGGTGAGCTCTGACATAATGATATTAATAAAAAAAAATACATTAGGTGGCTCGCGAGTAGATTGAAAAATGTGTGTATTTTACAAAGTTAAGCGGTAGGGGGGAAGAGGGGGGGGGGGGTGGGGAATCCGGGAGGGTGGAAGGAAGGAATGAAGTGGGGGGAGTCGCGGGAGTGAAACAAGGGAGGGGCGATGGGGAAAGTGGAAGAGGAAGGGGTTGGAAGGTGTAAGGGGAACGCTGAAGGGACCGTGGAAGGGGAACGGGGCGGGAATGGGAACGCATGGGAATGGACGTGCAGCGATAATTATTAAAAAAAATACCAAAGCTATAATTGAAACACATTAAAATTTGTTAAAAATTTATTGAAATGCTTTTTCGTGAAAAAATACAAACAATCTGAGAATAAGGCAGAGGGAACGCCTGAGGGGAACAGGGCGGGAACGGGAACGCTTTGAAAAGGTCATGCAAAGATAATTAAAAAAATAATAATAATAAAACTATAATGAAACACATTATAAATTTATTGATTTTTTTGTGAGAAAAATAAAAATAAATTAATTAATTAATTTCTGTATTTCACAATTTATTCATTTAAAATAATTTATAGTATATTGCGGCACGTTCCAGAGTGGAAGATACTCTCAGTATCGCCCTGGTGTAAGACCACCATTCAGAATTGAAACGTTGCTAGAAATGGCTTCTGCCGTGTTTGGTGACCAGATCTGAATAGCCAGGTACTTCCCCACCTTCCTCTTCCCTATCTCCTTCCCCTCCCCACTACCTTCAGCCTCACAACATGCACTGGCTCTAGACGGGAGCAGTTGGGACTCTTGTGCGGTATTCATGTAAAAAAAAGCGGCGTGATTCAAAAATAATAAATAATAAGTTTTTGAGTTATAATAAAAATCCTGGAAAAACTCTTCTTTTTTCATATTCTTTAGCTAAAACTCAAATCCCAACCATATTTTTGTTGACGAAACTCGGATTCGTAATCAGCACCCCACAACACATAAACGAGGAAAAAATCAGAACTGCACCAGAATTTATATCAACAAACTGCCTAATGACTGGACTAATTCTTAAATGACAAACAAAGGCTTCATACAAATACGGATAAACTGACAATTTCGAATCGAACTTGTAACTTTAAAATAAAATGACAGTCAACAAAACTGATTTCGACAATAAAAACTCTCGGAAAGGAGAATCTGAGTTAAAACCGAAAAATGAACACGCTGTATTACAAAATTCCTTGCCATTTATAAAACAAAACTGAAACGTCATTGATAAAGATACTTAAAACTAATACTAACCGCTCTATTTCAGCACTGCTGCGTATGTATGATCTTTTGTCAATAGTTTTTAGACATTTTGTTGTAATTTCGTTATTCAAAAACTCACTTGTAATACAATTAAATGCCTTTTGCTTCCGCGTAACACACCACAATAACAAAAACAATGTGCAGTAAACAAACAACATGGCGGCGCGGTATCGTAGATAGGCGTGCTGTGATTGGTCGATTGGTGGAGTTTGACTAATCTAGCCCGCAAATTTTATTTCGCGGCGAATGAGATTGAACTAAGAAGGAGTTTAACTAATTAAGAACTCACTTTTAGAATATTGGTGTGGACATTGACATTTTAAAAAGCTTGTAATTAATTGTATATGGCTCGTAAAACAATTTTTTATTTATCTAACGACGCGAAATTTTATCCTTAACATTGTTGCATTTAAAACTCATTTTCGATAAAATGGTAGTTTGCACAATTAAGAACTCGGGCGACGAGTAGATGAATCTACAATTGGAATTTTACATTTTGAAAACTGGTTTAACCCTTCGAATAATAAGAAAAAAATGTCTTTAAACTTTTGCCTGTCAAGGCTTGCGCACAAAATTCCCGGTTCTTCCCATGCATTTTTAACGTTACTTTTTATTGGTTAAAAACTACAACTATTCATGTTTTCGAAAGGAACATTTAAAAGTATCACAGTGGAGAAAAACCTTTTTTATGCTCCGACTGCAATTATTCGTGTTTTCAAAAGTGACAATTTAAAATACACATGCAGACTCACTGTGGAGAAAAACCTTTTTTGTATTCCGACTGCAACTATTCACTTTTATTTATTTATTGAAGAAACAAACAGTACATTATTTACAGTGGTGAAATTTTTTTACAGTTATTAAAAATGACATGATGCTCTTTTTAAATTTGGGAAGTGAATCGAAGAAAATGCCGATGTTAGAATTTAGACAAACATTATTGAACATATGAAGAGCACGGTTAATTGGCGAATTAGTTGCTGCATTTGTTTTATAATTATACACGTGGAATAATCCTGTATGACGTGTACGTCTTAAGGATATGTTAAAATTAATTAGGGAAAAAAGTTCGGTACAGTCAATGTTATTATTTAAAATTCTATGTATAAATGTTAAATCAGCTATTGCTCGTCTTTGTTGCAAAGTTTGAATAGAGTGTTCAAAGTTATTGTTGAATTTAAGTAAGATATTTTATGAATTTATGTTGAATGTTTTCAATGTTATCAATATACAGTTTGTATATTGAAATGTTCAAATATTGAAATATATATGTCATGTTCTCAAAAGGAACATTTAAAAGTCCACAAGCTATTTCACAGTGGAGAAAAATCTTTTTCATGCTCCGACTGCAACTATTCGTGTTCTCGAAAGTGACAATTTAAAATCCACAAGCTGACTCACTGTGGAGAAAAACCTCTTTTATGTTCCGAAATTTTACAAATTGTAATGAAAAAAATTACAAATAATGTCTGAAAAAATTTGGAAAAATGTATGATCACATCATCACATGCGACACTAATGTGCTAGCGAACGAGTGCTAACCAGAGACTGATGAACTGGCGCGGAAGTCTCGGCTCACAGGTGAGTGACGTGAAGAAGGGACTTCTCCTTGCGTTATGCGAAATGTCGCTAGTTATGCGAAAAGTCGTTCGTTAAAGAAACTGTTTTACAACTGCTTTGCTCGTTATGCGAGGTGCTCATCATGAGAGGTTCCACGTATTTTTTTAACAATTATTTTGTATGTTCGATTTTTTTTACGTAATTTTGATTTTTGAGCAGATTCTTGGGCGGCCCGGTACCATGTGATCAACGGATCGGTACCGGTCCGCTGGACCAGGGGTTGGGAACTGCTATATACATACGAATCTGGAGGTCGTGAGTTAGAATCGTGAGTTGAATGGAGTGTGCAATAATAAGTTCACAGAAAATATGTATGATATTTTAAATCAAATTAATTTAATATGTTTTTTTATTTATTTATTCCATTTTTACAATTTTACAAAGTTAGGTATAAGTACAATTATTTTTTTAATTATGTACATGTAATGCAAATATTTTTTAATGGTGGTAATAATACCTCTCTAATTGAGAATTTCTCGTATTTTGGGAGGGAGTACTAACACAATTGATATTTTGATATATGTTTAATTGATGCTACCATGAGCGTATTTATGAAAAAATAAAATAAAAACAACATGTACATATGTAAAATTATATACCTGAGCACTATTTTAGGAAGAAAGTTTTTTATTAGTAAGTATATAATATACTTGAGGTACAGTATACTAGCATATACTACCACTAGTGTGGTGACTCTCAGTATCGCCCTAATGAATTAGCACAATCCGGATTCCTTCAATTCATTACACAATTTAATAAACACAACTAACCGTGAGCAATTATGGTTAAATTGTCTTCAACCGTTTTCAAAAATTATTTAAATATCTCGATTACGCCCATCACTACCTTTCTAATGCTAAAACGATGGGCGCAATTGAGACAGTTATATAATCAAAATGTTTTAATCATCAAAATAATCAACGATTAATCGAATTAATTACTCAGAATTTAACAGCAGTAATAGCGTCGGTCAGAAGCAGCAATTTATGTAGAATCAATGAGAGGGGCTTTGTGGCATATCGATAAAATAGGCTACATCGGTATGGCAACCTTTCGTTAAGTAGGTACTGCAACAAATTAAGAATGCTCGACAAAAATAGAAATATTAAAGATTTAATATTTTTCATTACTGGCAATGATTTCCTTTCTATGCAAAACTAATGTCTTGTAAGTATTTCGTTTTGACGTCTACAGCAGTGTGATTGCTGAGTTATTTATTAAAAATTATTAAATTGGTTTCCAGAATATCTTACAAACACCAGAATCATAAAGCAGTTTACCTGAAATGGATCTTATCACCTCAGATATCAGTTTCATAAAGTCCGAACCGGAAACAAGCCCCGAAGAAGTGAATCCAACATCATTTTGTGAAGCAATATTGCCGAACGGGATTGTCAAACAGGAGAGAGAAGTCGCTTCTGTGATAAAGTGTGAACCGGGGATTGTATCGGCAGAGGGACCTGCGCAAGAATGTGGCGCGTACCCTGAAATATATTTTACTGACTCTGCTGACATTAAAAGGGAATGTTTCATTAATCTGGAAACGATCGACCAAAGCCGAGGTAAGCTATTAACTTATTCTTCCTTCTATACTGCCCTCTCCCGTCCATAGTTAATTTACCCTGCAGACTGTAGCTCGGAACAGCTCAGCGGAACTATACACGATCAGTCACGATGGTTTTGATGTCACGGTTTATTTACCACATCTTTCATCAATCTACCTTCAGAAAATGAATCGGATTATCCTGCAACTGACATCCGCCATAACTCGATTAAGAAATTCCTTTTTTGTAGCTATTATTTGATCATTTGGAGATTGGCAAAGTTTCCTGATTTCGATACCGTACAGAAGAAAAGGGAAAACATTACAACGAACCTTCCTGATTACTAAACATAGTTTTAGGTAAATGATGTTGAATTTTGTACGTTATGGTAAACTAATTATTGGGTTACTTCATCAGAAACCAAAAAATAGTAAGAATATACACAAAAATACAAAAAAACAACTACTCTTATGAAGGATACGTAATTATTTTTAAATCCCTGCTATAATGTCCTAAAACGGGAATCATCCTAGTTGGGCAGTCAAAAAATTTCATAAATTATGTATTTAAATTTATAATCTTGTACTAAATAAATAAATGATAAATATTCTAATACCTTACGAGTAAATTATTTTCTTATTTATTCTGTTATATTGGTTTCTTACGCACATAATTAATATTATAAGCTTATACCCACGCACCTGCTTTTCTAGGTTATACTTTTTTTTACTTACTATTTTGGGTTTATATTATTATTTATTTGATTTTAATCGTTGTATTTGAATTTAACAAAATTTTTTTGTACCTATATATTTGTTTTTAATACTACAACTATATTTATCATCTTATTCAAATACTGAAATCAGTTGGTTGTTTTCACGCTAGGTGCCACATTCGAAAATATGACCTTAGAACCTTGTGGAGTTTTCTAGATATCTTGAGACAATCTAAAGTTTTTAAAATAATATCATTATAATGCATCAACTTTTTGTGGTACAAAGTGCAATAGTATGGGTGGAAATTTGTTACAAAAGATACACTTTTGAAGGAGAATTAAAGGATCAATTCCGTCAAACGTTGTGTGCAATATGAAACCACCTTATGTGAATTATTGTAACCACTCTTTGTAGACTAAAAGTCTAACTGTAGGCATTGTAGGAACACAATAATTTAATATAATATCTTCTTAATCTTCTCATAAGTAATTAAATCCCCAATATAAAGAATATACGTTAAATACAAAAATGGAAAGAAACACGTTTGAATGCACAATAAAATTATCATTGAAAATGGACATTGTTATCGTATATTTCAATAACATTAGAAATATACCGCAATTTACCTAAAATGGATTTTATTACCTCAGATATCGGTTTCATAAAGTCCAAACTGGAAACAAGTCCCGAAGAAAAGCGACCAACATCTCGTGGTGATGCAGTATTGCAGTATGAGACTGTCAAACAGGAGACACAAGATGCTTCTGCCATCAAGTGTGTACCGGGGACTCTAGTGGCAGAGGAACATGCGCAAGATTGTGGGGCGTACTCTGAAATAGATATTGACTATCCTGACATTAAAAAGGAATGTTACATTCATCCTGAAAGGATCGACCAAAGCCGAGGTAAGTTATTAACTTATTCTTCTGGTGTCCTCTCCCGTCTGAGGTTGGTTTATCTTGCAGACTGCAGCTCGAAGCAGCTCAGCGGAACTGCACTTATTCCAGTCACGTTGTTTTCGATGCCATGGGTATATGGTGTCTTCTTTTACCACATCTTCCATCAATATTTCTTCATGAAGTGAATTTGGCTGTCTCGCACTCCCCATAATTCGACTACAGCTAAGTTTTTTTTTAATAAGCTTGTACAATATTTGGACATTCGGTGAAGAAACTTTTCGCTCATCTGTCTAGGAAGTTTTAAGTGTGTTTCCACCGATACATTTTTTAAAGCATTAATTTTAAATCTTCCCTTTGGCGAAGCTTTCATAAAAAAGAGAAAACGTAATAAAGAACCGTCGTGATTATTACATGTTAATTATATTATTTTAGATAGGTTTCAGAAGTTAAATAAATGAACAAATAACCGGAAACAAGTGGTTAAGATTATTACATGTTCATTATATTATTTTAGATAGGTTTCAGAAGTTAAATGAATGGACAAATAACCGGAAACAAGTGGTTAAGATTATTACATGTTCATTATGTTATTTTAGATAGGTTTCAGAAGTTAAATGAATGGACAAATAACCGGAAACAAGTGGTTAAAATTATTACATGTTCATTATATTATTTTAGATAGGTTTCAGAAGTTAAATGAATGAACAAATAACAGGAAACAAGTGGTTAAGATTATCTATATAAACCTAAAATTCGTGGATTTTTTAATTGATTGTAATTTCTTTCCTGGAAAAACAATTCTTGTCTTAATTATCAAAATTATGGGTTAATTTCACAACACGGTGGATTCGGCCTTCGTTGTCAGATTAAATTCGCAGGTTTAACGGTGGAACCCAATTATTGGCTTCCCATTTTGGAAACTACGAATATTTTACTTAATACCGGGAAAATTTGTGAAATAGATGTGTTGTCGATTTTTTATGTTTTCGCAATTGCAACCACTACTGCCAACTTGCTTACTGCCAAATTGAGTTTACTATAGTAACCTTAAAATACTAAATTATATCTGCTGTATGGTATCCACGAAGTTCTGCATCAGCGTTGTCAAAACGTGGGTAATTCCCCAAATTGCAGGAAATTTCTAAGAATTTAAACCGATTGTGGGGAGAACCTTAAATTAGGAAAATGCAGGGATTTTACAATAAATATATATATGAGAACTGAGGTATGGCAACCAATACTGATTAAAACAGCATTTCCCGATTATCCATATTATCCAACCAAATTGAAAAATAATATTTACAATGAGAATTTAATGTAATTTCGTTTTCTTGTGCCGTAAACTTTCAAACATATTTCTATTTTTGAACGTGAAAAAGAGATTCTGAAAATAACAACAAAATACGAAAATAAATTTATTTTGGAAGTAGAGGAGCGCATGAACATCTATTCATCGTAATTTGAACATCTATTGTGAGTATTTTTAAAAAGGTCTGCATTGTCAACCCTGCTATGCATCCTTGTTGAAACGGTCGCCATTCTATCGTGTTTGTGGAACACACACCGCCACACTGAACATATTGTATTACACATGTAACAGTATCTAGACATTTTGTTTTAAAGAGTTAACTTTCCTAGTAAATTTGTTACTCAAATTTTTATTTTTCTCTTACAGGTTTCGACACATCCGCAGGGCCGTAGCTAGGGGGGGGGGGCATTAGGGGGCAATGCCCTACCTTAAAATACCTGTGCCCTACCTTAAGAAATACCATCGACTATGATACTATACTAGAAAATAGTTTGTTCATTGTTTGACATGATTGAAAAAAAAATACTTCCTATTAGGGTAGCGTAGCGACATCTAACTAAACAGCTTCGAATTAACCAAAGAATCATATTATATCAATTCTTTATTCTGCCCATAGATGGAATTGAAGTAAGTGGTGAGAGGCTGTGCGCGTATGGCAATCACTGCTTAAGGGGAAATCCCAAACAGTTTGGGGATGTTATTCAACGGTTGAGTCATAAATAAACCAATCCCTAGATCGATATCTTCGGGCCTTCTCCATACTAAACGGTTTGTCATTAGATCAAGCACTTGCATATTGCTCGCTAACAACGTATGCAGGGACAATAGGGGTCTAGTTTTAGTTAATTATAATTGGAGGGTCGTTCTATAAAAAAATAAGAGTCCTTGTTAAATAGTAACCTTCTCTTAATTACACCGGGCGGGTATGTGGTGGATAACCTCCAATTCACTTTGAATAAGAGAACGTTTTCCTTCAAAATATGTCAGCAGATGAATCCAAAACTGGAAATTTACATTCTGATCACAAAACTGGTTTTAAATTAAGGGTGAATCTGCTTGCGTGTCTACAGATTTAATTAGTAATACTCTCATATAATGCGTAGTATGGTTTTCCTACGAATTACGAATTTTGTGAAATGGTTTGAAATAAAATTTTTAACTCCACTCCAAATATTAGAACGGTTTTCTTCGAAATGTGTCAGCAGATTAATCCGCTACGGGAATTTTGACAGATCATTCGGATCATGAAACTGGTTTTAACACAGGATTTAATCTGCTACACCCAGAACAAGAAAATGGTTTTCCTCTTACTTTTGTACTTGGAACACATGGATGGTTTGATGATCCATTGGATTTGACGATCCATGAAACTTTCTTAGAATTGTCGCGCATCGCCCACGGACCTCTCTCAATCATTCTCACCGAATATTAGACATAAATCCAAGCGCAAAACAAAATTTGACCCGGACGGTGTTGTCAGTCGCTGCAGTTATCAAGGTGACATTATTATACATTCATTTGAAGAAAGGGGTTTCCCCAGGTTTGTCACAGAATAAGTAATAAAAAATTCCGTGCCCATTTCAATCGGTCTGATGAATCATATATGCAACAAAAATATGAAAGAAATGATTAAAATTTTAACAAGATATTATTATTATTTATTGTGAAATTTTGCCGCCCCTTAAAAGTGCCGCCCGGAGCGCACCCCCCCCCCCCCTCCCCCGACCGACTAAGATCAGATCATTTTACTTGCGCCCTACCTGTAATTACCGCTGCCCTATCTTAAATTCAACTCTAGCTACGGCCCTGCACATCCGTGTCATTAACTAGCAAACTAAAAACTAACCTATTATTTATACAAGTGCAGATGTGATTAGATTTTATAAGAAGGGGGTAGTGGGAGGGGTAAATTTGCGGGAGGATTAAATATAAAATGGAAACGTTGTCAATAAGGGTGATTTACACTGTGATTTTATTTTGTTAACTAAATTAATTTTTTACGTAATATTTTCTAAGGCGCGCTACTATAAATGTGTGTTTATATTTGAATGTTATTATTATTAAACTACGAATTATTTCGTAAACAGAATTGTGACATGTTCCCTTATTTTAGTTTCTTAAACTTTTTATCAATTCTCTGAATTAAAACTAATAAAGATTCACAGGAAATACAATACTTTTTATGTGTTGCTTATCTGTGAAGTACCTTCAATACCATTAATAATTTTAATTTTGTTTTCAGAATTCGGTTTATCGAAATCATCTACTATTGGCACTAGAGACCTAGAAGTAAAACAATTAGTCGCAGGAAATAAATTGTTTTCCTGTCCTGCTTGTACCTACATGTGTAGGGGGAAAAGTGATATGGTTCGTCATAATAGAACCCACACCAGAGAGAAACCATTCTTGTGCTCTATGTGCACTTATAGGTGCGTTCGTAGTAGTCAATTAGTTGTTCATACTAGAACCCATACTGGAGAGAAACC
This sequence comes from Limnephilus marmoratus, assembly GCA_917880885.1. Classification (NCBI taxonomy): domain Eukaryota; kingdom Metazoa; phylum Arthropoda; class Insecta; order Trichoptera; family Limnephilidae; genus Limnephilus; species Limnephilus marmoratus. The sequence goes on along the minus strand of OU862907.1, from coordinate 41,877,297 downwards.
ATTTTCGTGCTCGAAATGTACATACAGGTGCATAAAGAAAAATGATTTAGTTAATCATATGAGAACCCACACTGGAGAGAAACCATTCTCGTGCTTAGAATGTACATTCAGGTGCACACGGAAATATGGTTTAGTTAATCATATTAAAACCCACACTGGAGAGAAACCATTCTCATGCACGAAATGCACTTACAGATGCATACTAAAAACGGATTTAGTTAAACATGCTTTTACCCACACTGGAGAAAAGCCATTTTCGTGCTCGGAATGCACTTACAGGTGCATTCAAAAAAGTAAATTAGTCGATCATATTAAAACCCACACTGGAGAGAAACCATTCTCATGCTCTACATGTACTTACAAGTGCATACAAAAAAAGGATTTAGTTAATCATATTAGAATCCACACTGGAGAGAAACCATTCTCATGCTCGAAATGCACTTACAGGTGCACACAAAAAGGTAATTTAGTTAAACATACTAGAATCCATACTGGAGAAAAACCATTATCATGCTCAAAATGCACTTACAGGTGCACACAAAAAAGTAATTTAGTTAAACATACTAGAACCCACGCTGTGGAGAAACCTTTCTCGTGCTCGTAATGCACATTAAAGTGCATACAAATAAATAATTTTGGTAAAGATACTGGAAACCACACTGGAGAGCAACCGTTATCATGGTCGGAATCCACTTAAAGGTGCATATTAAGAAAGGATTCATACCAGAACCCAGATTGAAGAGAAGCTATTCTCCTGCTCAGAATTCACTTACAGTTGCATAGTCAAATATTAACTACGACATTATTTTCGACACATCGTACTATAACTCTAACCGTTTGGACGAAGAAAGAATAAGTTTAGAAATATGCAATTTTTATATGCAAACCGTAATGCGTCTTAAATATTTCCCAAAGTCTCCCAAAGAAATTTACATTATTTTGTAAAATACGACACAGTTGAACTAGAATGTTGAGTTTAAATTATTTGTTTTAAAAGGGCATTACCAGAGAAAACCAGAAATATGTCACTTTCAAATCAGATTTTAGACGTATTGACTCTTTTCCACAAAAAACTATAAATGGATTTCGAAAGATTGTTTTTTGATCTAGCATTCGTATGTAATAAATTTTGAGAATTTTTTTCAATTTTTAGTATAATAAGGTTATTCCATAGGTCGTTGGCAGATTTGTTAAATTTTCAAAAAAGTTTTTGTATTATACCACACCCATTTCAAATAATATAATCATGCAGTAAAATAAATCAATACATTATCTAGCAAACGTATGTTTTAGAATTTTAATTTTAGTTTCAATAAAATCATTAAAAAATATGTACGTACATGTGTTTCTTGACGAAAATTGGTCCATTTGTGTATTTATTTGCGCACTTACAAACTAATGTATTTCAGATTTTTTTAACATTCTTTAAATTTAGACATTATTGAAAAATGATAAATACTTTTAATCAAAAAATAACTACAAAAAGTACACTATTTTAATAGTGTTATCATCACGCCTTTCAGCATTTTTGGATGAAGGTATAAATTAAAGCTAATTTGGATTGAAATAAATTAAGTTATAATATTGATATTGAGTTATAATTTAAAAAAGCTGGTACGGAGAATAATGAATCTTTCTCATTGTAACCGCCCTGCACGATCGTAAGAACAACTTTCGACGAAATGTGGATTTTCGTCCGCTGGCTGGTTAGACGCTCTTAATACTAGACCATAATGGTTTTTACAAATATAATTTTACTTTTTTATTAACGACCTATCCGGAGCTTCTACATAAAAAAATATATTGTGTGTTTTGTATATTTAGATGTTTAAGTGATCAAGTTTTTATTTAGTTTATATAAATTATATAATACTTTTCATTATTAGTTTTTGGGGTGTTACGCCATGTTACGCTACCTCCTTCTTCTAGAAGAACCTCAAAAACTTATAATGAAAATGCTTTTGGCCGTGAAAATCTTGAAACCTATATATATTTAATACTGATTATAATTACAGAGTGTTTATTGCACATAAATGAACTGCTTTCATAACAACATTTTGTATTTGTTTAGTCCACTGGATTTCTGTAATTATTTCCATTTATTAGTATTCTGGGTAAAGAGGAATACATATAGTAGTTAATTCCAGAATTTATGCACTGAAATAAACCCGACTTTAAGAATCCGAAGAATCAAGTCTGGACTATCAACCACATCAGAGGGCGTTCAAGTATTACGTAATGCAATTTTCGAAGATTTTGACCCCCCCCCTCCCCCATGTAACGCGCCGTAACGTTTTTCTCTGTGACCCCCCCACCCCCCCTAAATGTTACGTAACACCCAAGTGACAATTTTTACCTGAAAGTCACAATTAAGTAACGCAACGTACTGAATTGTCGCTAAAATACCTTTTCCTTGATTTAATCACGTTTGCGGTAATATATGAAACAAGAGATTTCTAACTCGCAATACATACCTATTGTTAAATTTATTTATTGATATTGATATTTATTAAAAAAAATTGAAAATTATATTATTTTTATCGGCCTTGTTTTCCTTCCGGATCTCCACAATTTAACACTGTCTTATCTATAACATACCTACATGGTTTTACAATACATACTTTTTTCATTAGCTCCACTGAGGAGGCCCTGAGGAAAGTAATTTTCCTAAGGTTTCCCTGTGGAACAACACTTTGCTCCACTATGATTCACAAGCTGACTCATAGTGGAGTAAAACTTTTTTCATGTTCCGAATGCAGGTGTACAAGTTCTCAAAGGGAAGATTTAAAAATCCACAGTGTGATTCACGGAAGAGAAAAACCTTTTTCATGTCTTGATTGCAACTATTTTAGTCGTCCTCACAAGGGCTAAGAAGTCACTTGCTGACTCATAATGGAAAAAACCTTTTTTATCTTCCGACCGCAACTATTCATGTACTACGAAGAGAAATCTAAAAATCACATGTTTACCTACAGTGGAGAAAAACGCATTTCAAGTCCTGACTGAAATTATTCTTCTTTTTCTTGTCCCGACTGCTACTATTCAGGCGCTTTAAAATGGTATCGAAAAATTCACATGCTTACCCACACTGGACATAAACCTTTTTCATGTCCCGATTGCAATTATTCATGTATTACAAAGGAACTTCTTAGAAATCATTTGCTGGCTCACAGTGATATAAAACCTCTTACATGTTTCTACTGCAACTATTCATGTTCTACAAAGAGCCACCAAAAATCACGTGTTTACCCACAGAAGGCAAAACTATTTTCTTGTCCCGAATGCAGTTATTCAAGTTCTCGAAAGGGTAGTTTAAAAATCCACAGCGCGATTCAAAGTGGAGAAAAACCTTTTTCATGTTCTGAAACTATACGTATACTACGAAAATTATCTTTATATATTTTTATTATATTTTAGAAGTAAACTTACCTGTTTGTAATATCTAAAAAGCGTTGTTCTAACAAAAAAAATTCGTTTAACATTCATATATTATACTCCATAAATTTTGCATTATTTTTAATATTTTCTATTGCTGTTTTCCAAATTACGTTGGCATTTTTTGGTTGCGCTTCGCTGGAAAGTCAGTCAGGCCAGTACCAACTTATGATGTAAATCTCCCCTTTTGAGGATATTATAGTACAAACTCACTTTAACAACACTGACTACAGCAATTTGTGTTTATGCATGTATTTCATGTTTAAAACACTAACGAATACTGAAAACGAAAATAAAATAAAAATGATGCACAATACAGTCGAGAAATTCCGCTTAAAACATAAAAGAAAAGGGTTGCCAACTTGGAAGATTTTAATTCCGTAGTTTTTTTTATTTAAAAAAAATAAAAACATGTTACGTAACGCGTTGTTCGACCCCCACCCCTAGTAACGCACCTTAACGTTTCACAAGACCCCGCCTCCCCCCCCAAGTGCGTTACGTAATACTTGAACGGCCCCTCACTTATTTTTTTTATATAGAAATACCAAGTCAGTGAAAATCCTTCTTTTAATTTAAGCTTACAAAACTTAAACATATCATTTTCAGATTCAAATATTCAGATAAATTTAAATATAAATTTTGGATTCTTAAAGTCGGGTTTATTTTAGTGCGTAAATTCTGGGCTTAAAGCTTAATCATCTTAAATGAAAAAAATGTTTTAAAGCTTAAAACCCGGCTAGCCATAAGACCTGGGTTCGAGTCCCAGATGTGACCGTATCTTTTTCTGTTTCAGATTTTTGATTGAGTTTCGCTAATATTATCACATTAATTCAATATTTCAATTTGAGGTTTAACTCGTTATGTTAAAAATAAAAATAAAATATCGTTTTCGATTCAACATTGCCAGTATAATATTCTTACATATATTTTTTTTCGTTTGACATTTTGTTAAGTCAATTCATAAAAAATAGCATCAGTGCTGCCAGCGTATACCGATTTTTAATTTTTAATTTTTTTATTTATTTATCTATAATAAAATATATTTACAATGGTTTTATTTGTATGCCTGTCTCACTAGGGTATACCTGTGTCGAGACAGGCGTACAGGACAGGTATTTAAATGGATATAGTAGTTACAAGGATATTTCAGGTAAAATACATATTATGAATAGAATTAAAACAGAAGGGTGATTGGAAGGGTGGTAAATCTTTTAAAGAGAGTTATTTTATAAATGTTGGAGATGGAGTAATGAAATAAATTCTGCCTAATCTATTTATAGGTTAAATTTGACAGGATTCCATTATTTTCATTTATTTTATATGGGTTAGGTTGTATGTGAATAGTTATTTCTGTCTATGTGTGATTTATTGTACAGATATTTGTGATAGTGTGGCGTCCAATACTTATAATCCATTTTTTAATATCTTGTTTGAATTTTGTAAAGGAGTCACTTTGTCTGATCGTAGTTGGTAGTGTATTGTATAGTTTGCAAGCTATGTATTTAGAGTGTCTTTGCCCGAAGGTGGTTTTGAAAAAAGGAGTTTGGAGAAGTTCGTTGTTTATGGCTCGGGTATTGTGTATTGTTTGTGTAGCTTTGTATGGTGTTTTGTTGTTTTTGTGTAAATTAAGTAATATGGATCTTGAGTAGAGCTGTTTTATGTCCATAACGTTGAAGGAATTGAAGATAGTATCAGTGCTGGTAGTAAGCGGCTAAGAATTATTTTTATGATTAGTTTTTGTGCTTTCATGATGGGATCAAGGGCATTGGAATATGCATTACCCCAGGCTAGAATTCCGTATTCGATGTGAGATTGGCACAATGAGTAATATACTGTTTTTAAAAGTTTTAGGTTAAGGAAATTGCGTGTTTGTTTGAAAAAGTATATAGATTTTCGGATTTTGTTTGTAGTATTATGTATTTGTTGCTTCCAATTCAGGTGTGTATCGAAGGTTACTCCTAAATATTTGATAATGTTTACTTGCTCTAGGCATGGGCAGTCACAGTTCCGGTTTAGAGATGAATTTTTACATTTGTGTATTTTTAATAGCGGGGCTAGGTTTGACTTTGGGATATTGGTGAGACTAGACAGTAAGTATTTGGTTTTCTGTACATTTAGAGTTAATATGTTCGAGTCAAGCCAATATTTTACCTGTTGAATTCCTTCCTCCGCCTTGGAATATGCGGTAAGCCAATCTTTTGCTTGGAAGAGTAGGACAGTGTCATCGGCGAAACTGACAATAGTGGCATCGATATCTAGGTTGCATAATTCGTTAATATATATTAGGAAGAGCGTTGGACCTATAACACTGCCTTGAGGGACCCCGTAACTAATGGGCAAATTCTGGCTCTTTGTGGTACTGAGTTTAACGCATTGGGATCTGTCAGATAAGAAGCTGGAGAGGAGGCCTAATTCTTTGTTCCTAATACCTATATTAAACATTTTGCGTTTTAATTTGCTGTGTGAGATTGTATCAAATGCTTTACATAGGTCGAGGAATACCGATAGACATTTCAAGCCCTTATCCAGGTGGCCAGAAATATGGTCAGTGACCGTGGCTATAGCATCATTGGTGCCTTTATGTTTTCTGAATCCAAATTGCCGCGGCGATATTAAGTTATTGGTTTCCAGATATTCCATGAGACTATTATTGACGATCTTTTCGAATACTTTTGAGAGGGAATTTAGCAACGTAATAGGACGATAATTACTAATATCAAGTTTGGAGCCAGTTTTAAAAATAGGGATAATGAGACCTTGATTTAGAATGATGGGAAATAGCCCTTGGCGGATGCTAATATTAAGTAGATGCGTTAATGGTTGAAGTATACCAGGGGCAATTTTTTTAAGAACATTGTTAGATATTAAAATTAATAAATAAATTAAAATCTATAGGAATTAATGGGAAAGTCTTAGCATGGATAGCTAGTTATTTACATGAAAGACCACAACAAGTAAAATTACTAAATAAAGTCAGCGATTCAAAATATAGCGATTTTTCAATACCCCAAGGTACAGTTTTGGGACCATTGTTATTTATTATATATGTCAATGATATATTCAATATTTCTAAATATGGAGACATTGTCTCCTACGCTGACGACACAGTCCTACTACTAAAAGCAAACACCTGGTCTGAATTAAACAAAATGGCAAATACAGATATCAATGCACTAAAATTATGGTTTGATAAAAACCTGTTGACTTTAAATTCTAAAAAAACCTATTATTTGCCATTTTTCATTAAAAAACAAGAAACACCTAAAGAAATAAACTTAATAATCCACTCTGTGACAAATACAGAAAACCACAAATGTAATATATCATGTTCAAAAATAGAAAGCAAAACTGATATTAAGTACCTGGGCATAACAATAGACCAGCGTTTAAAATGGTCTCCACACATTAATATTCTGAACAACAGAATAAGGAAACTAACATATATATTTAGATGTTTAAGAGATATTTTAAACGAAAAATTACTTAGAACCACGTACTTCGCTTTCTGTCAATCAATTATACAATACGGCATTATAGGATGGGGCGGCACATATAAAAATCAAACACAAACAATTTACATATCACAAAAACTAATAATAAAAACAATTTTAAAAAAACCCTACTCATATTCGTCAGAACTTTTATTCAAACAATTTAAGGTCAGAAAATTAAGTGCATTATACTTTTATCATGCAACATTACAAATTTATAAAGATAATATTAAAAATCAAGTTGCACCATTTAAAAATAACAGAAGTCTTAGACAAACATCAATACTTCCCACTCCAAAATGTAAAAAAAAAATTGGACAATTGAGTCATAAATATCTCGGAGCAAAATTTTTTAATTCATTACCAGAAAAAATTAGAAACATGAATACCAATATAAAAAATTTTAAAACTCACCTTACAAATTATACTGAAAACTTAAACTGAATGATATAAAAAGCAATACAATAACACCCCCCCCATACACACAAGCCTTGCTTAATTATGGGGGTACATCAAATATATCTACTATGTAATTAATTACTGTATAAAATTTATTTGTAATTTATGTACCTACCTTCTATTACTAATAAAAAAAAATAAAAAAAATAAAATATTTCATCAATGCCGGTTGATGAAGAGTTTTTGAGCGAGTTTATTACTTTGGAAACTTCTTTCTCTGTAATCGTTTTAAGAACAAAGCGGGTTGGGAAATCATCATTGGTCGCGTGGTCACTTGGATCAAGCGTATCGTTATTTATTTGTATTTTTTTACTAGTTCCGGACCTATGTTTGTAAAGTACTGGTTTATGTAATTGACAATTGTGTTGGGGTTCGATGTAAAGTCTACAGTGATATCTTTGATATTGAGAGAGTTTAAGGTGTCGGTGGCTTTATTTGAATTGGTAGCTTCCTTGAGAACTTTCCATATTTTTTTAGGGTCATTGTTGCATTCGGAAATTTTTTTTGTTGTACTATAGATTTTTGGCTTTCCTAATGACTTGTGTGCAGATATTACGGTATCTTCTGTAGAAATTATGGAGTGTGATATCATATGGGTTTGTGGCACATTTTTTGTGTATGGAATTGCGTTTCCGAATGCAGTTGATTATAGTATGGTTTATCCAAGGTTTGAGAGGTTTGATCGCTTTAGGAATGGTGTTTGTGGTGATTTTGGTGTTTTGGACAAGGATGTCTTGTAGGTAGGTAGAGAAGTAGTTCCAGGCCTCCTCTATGTTAGTTTTGTTATAGAGTGTGTCCCACGATTTGGAGTTAATCGTTTTGTTAAGATTTTCATACTTAATTGTTTTCTTCGTTATTTTAGTTGAAGGTTTGCTTTGTACGTTGTGTTTGGAACTCATTGTGAAAGAGGTGGTGTAGTGATCTGTAACTGATGACATGTGGATTTCGGAGGTGTGTTGTTTGGTTGACTTAACCATAATATGATCGATGCAGGAGGAGGAGTTTGGCGTACATCGTGTTGCTGAATTGATTGTGCTTTCCATTCCGTGGAACATCAGTGTGTTTAGATAGTCTTGGCACTGGGGATGTTCGTTGTTTTTTAAAATGTTAATGTTAAGATCCCCCATTAGAATTAAGTTCTTTGTTTTGTGTAGATCCGTGAGATAGCAGTTTATGTCGCGCAAAAATGAGGAGATGTTAGGTTTAGAAGGAGAGCGGTAAAGTGCGATGATACATGTGTAGACATTGTACGTTATTTGAAGACAGTTTGAGTTAGTAATAACAAAAGTAAGTAAGTAAAAGTGTAAGTTCTTTGACATTTTTTTTTTTTTTTTTTTTACTTTATTTTTTCCATTTCTTTGTAAATAGATATAATGTATAATAGCAAATAGTATAAAATAACATAAAATATATTAACAAATATTACGAATAAGAAATGAAAACCCACTAAGGCACTGCCTGAGTGTGGGTAATATTAAAACAAAATACTATATTTCTAAGTACCAAAGTATAAAAAAGATTTAAAAAACATATAAAATATAAAGTTAGTATAAAAAGTTAGTATTACATAGGTAGAATAAATGAAAAAGGTTTTGTTTCAGCTATTATAAAAATAAAATAAAAATATGGAGAAAAACATACTAATTTCAATATTTTTTTTAAAGTTATTATAAAAAAAATAAACAGAAAACATATTGTACTACAGTTTAGAATGTTACAGAAAGTGAGTTGTAGAAGGATGGATAAATTTATAGAAAAATCGTTTCGATATCTACATTATTCAACCATAATTTTACCTCTTTTACATATTTTATCATTTTATTTAACATTTGAGTTTGTAGTGGTAGAAGGTTAAATGTTCGAGGACCAATGAAACTGCTATGTGTCTGCAATAATTTGGTATTGGTTTGTGGAGTGTAAAATATATTATTTGTTCTTTTGCTCATTCTGTTTTCATTTATTTCGAAATTATTTTTGTTTTTAAATACATATTTCAAAGTTTGTAATATAAATAATTTACGTATATTAAATATTTTAGTTTCTTTGTATAATAAGTTGGTCGAGAATGTTTTATTTTTGTTATATATGACTTGAATTATGTGTTTTTGAATTATTTGTAGAGGCTTAATAAATGTTTCAAGTGCACCACCCCATCCTATAATGCCATAAATGATTGAAGATTGCACCAGGGAAAAGTAGATCATTTTCAATTTTTCAATGTTTAGTACTTCCTTAAGTCTATAAAATATGTAGATCAGATATCTTAATTTAGAAGTGATTTGATTAATATGTGATTTTCAATTAAGATTTATATCTATTGATACTCCTAAATATTTTATATTTTCGACATTTGTAAGTTCGTTGCACATGAAGCACATTTCTTGATTGCAACTAGTATTATGGATTCTAATTTTAAGGTTGTCTTTAGGTTTATTTTTAATGGTTTTATAAAACGATAAATAAAATGTTTTGCTATAGTTTAAAACGAGTTTGTTGTGTTTTAGCCATGTTGAAACCAGTGAAATACAATCAGTTGCTTTCGAAAAAGTTTCTTTCCAATGATTACCATCCACTATTATTGCCGTGTCGTCTGCGTAAGAAACAATTTTACCAGGGATTACAAAGTTACATAATTCATTAATATAAATTAAGAATAAAATCGGGCCAAGCAAAGTTCCCTGTGGAACTCCATTTTTTATCTTTGACTCTGAACTATAATTATTCCCAATTTTTGTTTTTTGTGTTCTGTCTTTAAGATAGTTAGAGAGTAGTTTTAGTGTGTCTTTTTTGAAGCCTAGTTGACTTATTTTTGTAATGAGTAAGTTATGATTTACGGTGTCGAAAGCTTTTCTTAAATCTAGGAATATGGCAAGACATTTCTTTTTTTTTTCGATAGATGAGTAATGAGTATGTCTTTTTTTCAATTCATATATCGCATCCTCGGTGCTTAGGTCTTTACGAAAGCCGTATTGGTTTTTCGATAGAATTTTATATTTTTCTAAGTGTTCTATGACTCTAAACTTGATGCATTTTTCGAATATTTTCGAGAGGTTTGAAACAAGAGATATTGGTCTATAATTGTCTAATTTATTCGTATCTCCAGATTTATGAATAGGTATTATAGTGGAGATTTTAAATTGCTCTGGAAAATGACAATTTTTGAGGCATAAATTAAAAATATGTTGCAATGGAGTTAGGACATGTTGTTTTATTTTTTTTAACGTGTCACAAGATAATCCATCATTTCCCTTAGAGTTGGATGGTTTTAGGTAATCAATATATTTTTCAATTTCATTAAATGTAACAGGAGAAAAATATTCTACAGAGTTAATTGAATCGTTATTTGAATCTAATTGAGGAGATGTCTCCATATACGCATCATTAACATTAATGCCGGATGATTCAAGTACTACGTCTACTACATTTGTAAAATAGTTATTAAAGCTTTCTGCAATGGTCGATTTGTTAGTTATTATTTCATTATTTATTATAACCTCATTTACAATATTTGAAGACATACTTTTCTTGTTGGCAATTTCATTTATATTAATATTCCAAGTTTTTTTAGTATTATTTTTAGCATTTTCAATTTGTATACTATAGTATTTCTTTTTGCAGTTTCGTATCAGCCTATTGAGTAAGTTACGATACATTAGATATTTTGTTTTCAGATAAGGCATTGTTCTGAGATTATTCTTTTGGCAATCTACTTGATATTTAAACATTTCTCTATATATTTTATCTCTTTGTTTAATTGATATAATTAATCCAACTGTTATCCAAGGCTTAATTTTTTTATATTTATTGTTAGTGACAACTATTTTACTTTCACTTTTTAGAGTATGATCTCTCAGAGTTTTATAGAAATTCTCTAGTGCGAGATGTGGATTTTCTATTGAAATCACATTTTCCCAGTTTTCTGACCGAAGTAAAGAGTTTAGAGTTTCATAATCAATGTCTACTTTTTCTAGATTTTCAGAATTTCGGTTTAGAGGAGTATTTTTGAAATGATGTCCATAAAAGGTCGGGTAATGATCTGTGATATTTGTTTCAAGAATTGAAGAAATGATATTAACCGCCTTGTGCGACTTGACAAATGTGTGGTCTAAACATGCCGAGTGACTTAAGGTTACTCTTGTAGGTGAGTTAATATATGACATGTGTCCAGAGCTAGATAAACAATCAAGATACTCATTTTGACAATTCACATTTGTATTATTATCATTAATATTTACATTAAATGAGTTAAGAGTGTTGTTTAATGTATATGCTACTATGCCATCGTTTTGTCTGTAGTGATTTGAGGTTTGATGGTGGGTATAATTGGGGATGTTTTTAGGAGTATAGTAAGGTGCTAGCCAACATTCTGTCAGGATAATTATGTCATATTTGATTTTAGTAAGGTCGAGTTCGATGAGGAATTGGTCAAAGTTTTTGTTTATAGATCTAATATTTTGATGGTATATTGATAAGTTTGTTTTGTTGAATGTAGTGGTAGTATTATCCATTTTGTATGATGTGTAGATTGTGTAGAAATATGTAAGGGTAATTACCCGATATTTTATGTAATTTTTTTTAAACCATCTACATGTTTAATATAAATAATTTTATCGTTCGTGATGCGCCTCATCATTTACTTCCTGTAAACGTCGGTTATGTTTTGTGTGGGACATTAAGAAAAAAATATCTTTCGATCCGATAAATTGATTACATAAAAAGGAGGGAACGAATTAATGGAGCTACTGGTGTTACGAGTTACACATTTATTCTATCAATACAAAAGGATAGGTGTTAATTGTAAGCCTAACGCACCAGATTTAAATGTCCGGGTTAAATTTCCCCCACAGAAAAACTAAACCCTTTCACACACTTCCAATGTCAACAACAACAATATGTCAACCTACCAGAGACCAAATGGGAAAATAATTCACCGACTCCAGATATTTTCATATCAGAGGGTTCGGCTCTGTGAAACTCCTAATTGAACCTATAAATCCTACTGATCCCTCAATATAAATATTTAAAAAAAAATTGTAGTGTAATGTAATGTATTTAAAATGACTGATTTTTGCATTTTTATACATAAATTCTTTGACAAATCTAATATGCAGACCTCTGCGAAGCCGGACAAAAGACAATAAAACCTTATTTTATCCCACAGTACGGTTCGATGGGAGTGTCATGGCTGTGGATAGGTATAATGCAGTTAGAATAAAGACTTTTCAGTACTTAATATAATTATTATAATAAATCTATATACAGAGGCGGATTAAACGTCGAGAGCGCCCTAGGCAGGCACATAATCGGCGCCCCTATATAGCGACTTTTTTTTTTACATACTAAGTTTCATCACAATCGGTAAAGTATTTTTTTGTATAAAGAAGTAACATATACGTGTACACATACATACACACACATACACCCTTTCGCAGCAATAGTATTACTAGGGATAATTAATAAAACAATTTACAACCTAATATTTGAAACATAAAAAAATAAATTTATCAATTATTTATTTCAAAATTGGTATCTACAAATCAAATTCAAGGACAATTATTTAAAGAAATTAAAAATTTCTGCGTCTGTATTTTGGTTTCGCGAAGTTGTCAATAACGTCGTCGTAGTTTAAAGTCAGCAAAAAGTTTGATTCAATGTTTTGTATTGTTAACGAATTTAATCTCTTATGTTTCATGGAAAAGCGAAGATAATTTTACTCTCCCCTTAGACAGGAAAAAAACTCCGCTCACCACTGCAATTGCTAACTGCCGACGATACGCACATTCTGAAGGCTATGTCAATGTTTGTGTAAATTGTTTCGAGTTTCTTTTATTTCTTAGAACCTATAAAATCGCTTTGGTTGTTCGGGACAGTTCTCCATCTTGAGCCATCATTGTTTATAAGAACGCAGATGGATACATTTATCAACAAAGCAGTTCTCCAAATCACCAGAATAAAACGTTACTAATATACAAACTAGCACTATTTTGAACTTCTTCAGGGTTCAAATTGACCAAATTCCTTAAAAACGTAAATGTACTTTAAAAATTTACTGACAAATTTTTTTCTCCACTGTAGGTAATTATTTGACTTTTTAGATATCCCTTAGTAGCACATGAATAGTTGCAATCAGCGAGTGCGTTCTTAGACGTCACCTTTGAGAACATGAATAGTTGCAGTCGGGACACGAAAAAGGTTTTTGTCCACTGTGGGTTAACACGTAATTTTTTAGATGTCCCTTGCGGTACCTAACATGAATAGTAGCAATCGGGACATGAAAAAGATTTTTCTCCTCTGTGGATAAATATGTGACATTTTAGTTGTTATTTTGTAGAACATAAATAGTTGCAGTCGGGACACGAAAGAGGTTTTAATCGACTATGGGAAAACGTTTGATTTTTTTAGATGTCTCTTCTTAGTACTTACGTTTATTTATTTTTTTAATTATTTTTTTTTTGATATCATAAATGTACGTATGTTTGTTATTATTATAAAAAAGAAATAAATAAATAAAAGGTACACAGTAATTGCATTGTTGTTACATGCAGAAACAGTCAGCACATTGAAAAACTACAGGAAGACATAAAAACAAAGTTCTGCGAAAAATATACAACGAAGATCCCGGAAAAAAGATTCCCATCAATAAAAGTCGTTGGAATAACACACAAAATGGATGAAAGAGAAATTGTTCAGAACATAAAAATTCAGAACGAGTTTCCAGAAGAACCACAAAAAATGAAAGTATCCGCAATAAAAAACAAAAAATCAAAAACAGGAGAAGAATACATAATTTATTTGGAAGTAGATTCACAAACACATGGAACAATGTTACAATTGCAAAAAATAAATATTGGATGGGAAAGGGTCCGAGTATTTGATGCATTTGATATTAAACGGTGTTACAAATGCTACGGGTTCAACCATAAAGGAAGTGAATGCAAAAAAGACTCGTTTGTATGCCCTAAATGCACAGGAGGTCACAGAAGTGAAGCATGTACTTCTATTAGAGGAACGGAAAGGTGTATAAATTGTATCAATACCAAAAACAAATTGAAGATAAACCTAGAGTCAAATCATCCGGCGTGGAGCTTTGAATGTCCGGTATATAAGAGAAAATTAGAATTAGAGAAGAAAAAGGTCAATTTTTTATAAAAAGCAACCAGCTGCAAGGAATTCTATGTTTAAATATTCAAAGTTTGATATCGAATAGTGAGGAGGTCCAGATGCTGATCGAACGAAATAATCCCACAATGGTAATGTTAAGCGAGACTCACGTAACATGCGACATTGAAGACAGTGAAATAACTTTTCAGGGATATTCTACAGTACGTTGTGATTCCTATAGTAGACATACAGGGGGAGCAGTGATAATTATTAGAAAAGACATAATATATGAAGTAATTTCCAACACACAGTACGAAAAGAATTGCTGGATACTAGCAATAAGGATAATTTCGGGATATAAGAAAGGTGTTTATGGAGTAATTTACCATTCTCCAAATGCAAGTACCAAAGACTTTCTATCATTTATAGAGAACTGGTGCAACCTAAATCTCCAAGAAGAAGAAGATAATATCTTAACTGGTGATTTCAATATAAATTTCAAAAACTTTAAGGATACATATACTAAAAGACTAAAACAAATTATTCAAACTTTGGGAATGAAACAACTTGTTAAAAGTGAGACACGAATAACAGATAAATCCAGTACGTTAATTGACCTTATCATATCAAATAGATTGGATTTGAACGTAAAAGTTCTTGATGAACCAAAAATAACCGATCATAACCTTATCCACATTACAGATAACATAAAAAGAAATAAGACGAAAACCAGCAAAATAATAAAATACAGAAACTATAAAAAATATAGCAGCGAAAGATTAATTGAACTTCTGGGTGATATGGATGAACTTCATCAAATGGAATACAATGAAAAGTCTAAATCATTAATAAATAATCTACAAGAAGTAATTGATAAGTTAACACCAATCAAAACTACTAAAATAAAAGGAACAAATAAATGGTATAATATAGAACTACAAACAATACAAAATGAAAGAGATAGATTGTACAAAATTGCGAAAATCTCAAGAAACTCTCAAGACTGGAAAGCATTAAAAAATATGAGAAATAAATACACAAAACAATTGAAAACTTGTAAGAACGATTACTTCAAAAACAAAATTATCTCTGAAAAAGGAGACACTAAAAAAATGTGGAAAACTATAAAAGGATTACTACAAACCGAAGATAAAGATATGAAATACGACATTGAATTCCCACATCAGATACAGGGTACCATACAGAACTGCTTCAACAAATATTTCGTAAACAGCATAATAGAATTGCATCAGAGTATACCAATACTGAAGAAAGATATCTACGCGAGAAATGATCGGCTAAACCGAGAAAAACTTGTGTTTAAAGAGATTGATGAAACATATCTTTTACAGATTCTTAACAGCACCAAATCAAAAGCGAGTCCAGATGGAATAAGTTTTACAGTTTTGAAAGATGCAATGCCAGTGATAGGACCTCATCTACTGGATATAATAAATGAATCATTAAGAAGTGGAAAATTTCCAAACACATGGAGAACATCTACTGTGATCCCGATTCCGAAAGTTGTTAATACCAGAAAATGTGAAGAATTTAGACCAATAAATATGTTACCAAAATACGAACAGGTACTAGAAATTGTAATAAAAAAACAACTCGTTGAGTATTTGGAAAAACATAACATATTATGTGAGGAGCAATCAGGATTCCGGAACAACAACTCTTGCGAAGCGGCGATAAACATAGTGATTGATACATGGAAGAAAGAAACAGACAAAAAAAAATAACCATTGCAGTATTCTTAGATTTCAAAAGAGCATTTGAAACGATAGAAAGGAAAATACTATTGGAAAAACTAGAAGACATAGGTCTTTCTGACGTAGCTCTGAATCTATTCAAAGAATATCTCCAGGAAAGAAAACAGGTAACGAAAGTTGAAAGCTCAGAATCAGAACCGATAGAAAACAACCTTGGTGTTCCGCAAGGGTCGGTATTAGGTCCAATTCTATTTATAATTTACATAAATGATATTATCAAAACTATTAAACATTGCAAAATTAGACTATTTGCAGACGATACCTTAATCTATATTTCATGTGAAGATTACAGAGAAGCAATTAACAAAATAAACGAAGACCTACAAAATAAAGCAAAATGGCTGAAATTAAACAAGTTGAAACTGAACGTAAACAAAACAAAATATATGGAAATAGGCAATAAAACATGTAACACAGGGTTAAATTTGACAATCAATGGTGAAAAAATTGGAAAAGTAAATGAAATCAAATACCTGGGTGTAATACTCGACTCAAAACTGACTTTCACAGCAAACTTTGAATATGTGCTAAAAAAGGTATCAAAAAAGGTAAATTTTCTTAGAAGACTAAGACGTAAATTAAATAGAAACACTACGGAGCTCATTTATAAAACTATCGTTGCTCCACATTTGGACTACTGCTCTACAATGTTATATTTGGCCAATGAAGGAAGTTTGAACAAACTAGAAGTTATACAAAACAAAGCTATGAGATGTATACTGGGAAAAGGCAAATACGCAAGGATTGATCAAATGAGAGAGGAGCTAAATTGGATTCCAATAAAAAAGAGACTACTATTTAACGTGTTAATTTTTGTGCATAAAATTATGAAAAACCAAATGCCAAAATATTTTAAGGATCAAATTGTTTTTAATAGAGACATTCATAATTACGAAACAAGAAATGTAAACAGAGTTCGATTGCCACAAATGAAGAAATCAAAATCACAGAACAGCCTAATGTACAGAGGACTAAAGATGTATGATGAAATGCCTGAAAGTATGAAGAATGAAGAAAGAATGAACGTATTTAAAAAGAAATGTTATGCTTACTGTAAAAATATTTAAATTTATCAAATGAAATGTTACATTGTGCTTATTAGTTTATATGCATGTAGTATAAACTAACTCAATAATTAATAAAAAAATAAAAAAATATATATATAAATAAGTAAGTAGGTACAATGAATGTAGTTATCATGAATGTAGTTACAGAGCAGTGAGTATTAAGTTTGTTACTGTTAACTATGTGATACATTTAAGGATTTTTACGTTAGTTTGTTATTATCAGGAAAAAATAAAATAAAAGGTTCACAGTAATTACATATATGTATAAAGAAGTAAGTAGGTACAATGAAAGTAGTTACAGAGCAATGGGTATTAAATTAATACTGTTAACAATCTGTATCATTTAAGGATTTTTGCATCAGCATACATATACGCTTTTTGAAGGAAGCGATGTTTTTTAAAAAAAATATATCGACAGAGCACGTTTCATTCCCCACCCGATGCAATCTCTGAAGATAATTAAGATAATAAGAGTTAAACATAAAATTAGTGCGAGAAGCAACTACGTTAAATGGAGCATGGAGTCTGGTATTGTAATTGTTATGTACTTGATAATTTATCATGTTCACAAGTTCAGGGCTATCCAAATATCCGTTGATAATTTTAAATAACCATAAAACATCACAGATTTTTCTTCGCTGTGACAATTCGGGTAATTTAAGCAATTACATTATATAATTATAATTTAAATTTTGTATTGGAATTTTTAATTTGTAATTTATATGCCTTAAAAATTTATGTTGTACTCTTTCAATTTTGTGTGAATGTACATTGTATATTGGCGACCAGAGAGAGGAATTATACTCAAAAATGCTTCTGACTAGTGTTATGTATAGAGTTTTGAGTGTATTAGTATGCATTAGATCTTTGGACGATCTTAACACAAAACCGAGACATTTGAGTGCTTTATTCGTGATTGCATCAATGTGGGGGACGAATGTCATCTTGTTATCAAAAACGACACCCAGATCCTTTATTAATGTTACTGTAGAAAGATTCACATTGTTAATGTGATATTGAAAGAGTATTGGATTTTTATTTCGAGAAAAACTTATAGATTGACATTTGTTAATGTTTAAAAATAAATCATTTATGTTACACCAATTATATAATCGATCCAAGTTGTTTTGCAATACAAGACAGTCCATTAAATTTCTTATAATAGTGTATATTTTCAAGTCATCAGCAAACAATAGGAAATGGATACCTTCAAATATTGAAACAACGTCATTGATAAATAGCAAAAAAAGAATAGGACCTAGATGAGAACCTTGGGGCACCCCACTTGAAGCTTCAATTTCATTTGACATATGGTTAGATAGTTTAACGTATAGTTTTCTAGATGTTAAATAGGTCTCAAACCATTTTAGTAGATTTCCTTTTATCCCATATACTTTTAGTTTGTTTAATAAGATTTTTTGGGAAACTTTGTCGAATGCTTTGCTGAAATCTGTGTAAACTGCATCCGTTTGCAATTTTGAGTTTAGATTGTCGGAAATATATTTTTCGTATATAATTAAATTTGTAAGTGTAGATCTTCCGGATATAAATCCATGTTGGTAGGGGGAAATGATTTTACGAGCCTGTAACATAAATTTTGATAGAACTACGGATTCAAACAATTTAGGTATCGCTGATTGTATGCAAATAGGTCTGTAGTTAGAAGCATCCGTTTTATCACATTCAATTAAATGTTTCGAATGTGCCCGTCACTACGCCAGACATGTTTCTCAGTCTTCTATGGTAATAAATGTCAAACCATACCGTCAACTCATTCGATCTGTCTTCTCCAAAAGTTACTAGTAGTAACGTAACGAGACGTCAATAATGTGAAGTGTTAACATTCTATTGTTTTATCTAACGAGTTCGCAATTCCGACTGCTGTAACCTAATTTTCTTGATTCAAATAATCCGTCATCACAATATAAAACACGAACTTTGGCAAATAAATATTATTTTGTGTAAGTATTTGAACTTTGTAACTACTAAAAAGTCAGTGAATGAGGGAAATAGACAACCTTAATATAGATTACATTACACTTAATGCTTTCAAATTGCGATAGGTATATTAATAATAATGCCCATTACTTCAGTTTGACGTTCACGGTAGTGTAGTTGCGTTATAATATAAGTGCGTTATAAAATAACTTTTTTTTCAGAATATCTCACAACCATTAGAATCATACAGCAAATTACCTGAAATGGATCTTATCACCTCAGATATCGGTTTCATAAAGTCCGAACTGGAGACAAGCCCCGAAGAAGAGCGACCAACATCCCGTGGTGATGCAGTATTGCAGTACGGGATTGTCAAACAGGAGACACAAGATGCTTCTGCCATCAAGTGTGAACCGGGGACTCTAGTGGCAGAGGAACATGCGCAAGATTGTGGGGTGTACTCTGAAATTGACTATCCTGATATTAAAAAGGAATGTTCCGTTCATCTGGAAATGATTGACCAAAACCAAGGTATAAAGCTATTAACTTATTCTTACGGTGCCTTCTCCCATCAGCGATTTGTTTAGACTTCAGCTCGGAGCAGCTCAGCGGAACTGCACTTATTCCAGTATGGTGTCTTCGATGTCATGGGTGTATGGTGTCTTCTTTTACCACATCCTCCGTCGATCTACCGTAAGAAAGTGAATTTGACTATCTTGCAATTGACACTCCCCTTTTGTTAGACAAAAATTAAATTTTTTTGATAGCTTGTTCCATACTTGGCCATTCGGTGGAGAAACTCCACCTCCTCGCCCATCTTTCTGTACTGGAAGTTTTCGGTATGTGTGTGCCGATACAATTATTAAAGCATCAATTTTAAGTCTTCCCTGTCAATGCTTGTCAAAGTTTTCTGACTTTTATGCCGTATAGAAGATTTATACACATTTAATTCCCTATTTTAATAACATGTTTCAGAAGTAAAATGAATGAACAAATTACAGGAATGAAGCGAACTCGGAAAAGGTATTATTTTGTAAGCAGACTTCATGTTCCCTTATTCTACCTTTCTAATTCTAACTATGTATAGCTATTCTAACTTTCTACTTTTTCATCAAGTCTCTGTGTAAAAACTGATAATGTTTCCACCCTTCACAGAAAATTCAATGCCTTTGGTGTGTTGCTTATCTGTCAAGTACCATCAATACCATTAATAATTTTAAATTTGTTTTTCAGAATTCGGTTCGTCCAAATCATCTAGTATTGGCACTAGAGACCTAGAAGCAACACAATCAGTCACAGGAAATAAACCGTTTTCCTGTCCTACTTGTACCTACAGGTGTAGAAAAAAAATAGATATGGTTCACCATATTAGAACCCACACCGGAGAGAAACCATTCTCGTGCTCTATGTGCACTTATAGGTGCGTTCGTAGTTCTCAATTAGTTGTTCATACTAGAACCCACACTGGAGAGAAACCATTTTCATGCTCGGAATGTACGTACAGGTGCATACAGAAAAATGATTTAGTTAATCATATGAGAACCCACACTGGAGAGAAACCGTTATCATGCTCCGTATGCACTTACAAGTGCATTCAAAAAATCAGTTTAGTTAATCATATTAAAACCCACACTGGAGAGAAACCATTATCTTGCACGAAATGCACTTTCAGGTCCAATTATAAACATAATTTAGCTAATCATATTAAAACCCATACTGGAGATAAACCATTCTCGTGCATGGAATGTACGTTCAGGTGCATACAGAAAAAAGATTTAGTGAATCATATGAAAACCCACACCGGAGAGAAACCATTTTCGTGCTCGGAATGCACTTACAGGTGCATTCAAAAATATAATTTAGTTAATCATATTAAAACCCATACTGGAGAAAAACCATTCTCGTGCTCGGAATGCACTTACAGGTGCATTCAAAAATATAATTTAGCTAATCATATTAAAACCCATACCGGAGAAAAACCATTCTCGTGCTTGGAATGTACGTTCAGGTGCATACAGAAGAGAGATTTACTGAATCATATGAAAACCCACACTGGAGAGAAACCATTCTCATGCTCGAAATGAACTTACAGATGCATAGAAAAAAATAATTTTATTATTAACCAGAAAGAGAATGAAATAATGCTTCTTATTGTCTTTGAAATATGAAAACTATCTTGGATAGATATTTTACAATCTTGATCCAAAGTGACAGTTTCTGATTTTTCGGGCGGAACTGAGGCTTCCGGATTGTGAGGTGCGAATATATTGAACCAATAAATATTATACCATAATAATTATAATTGTAATTGTAATTATAATAATTATATAATAATTGAAATAAAATAATTAATTAATAATTGAAATAAAACAATAACTTTGTTTGTAACCATGAATTATTATAATTTTTTTAATACCGACCGATTTCACTTAACACAAGCATCTTCAGGGTATACAATTAAACTGTTATTTTTATCTCTAAGTATGTGTAATTTAAATCTCCATATTGAATTTTTGACTCGTACACCATACTCAAAAGCTTCATTAGAGAAGAAATACTGAAAAATATGTTTACTTCTATTCCCTCCTACGCCATTTCATTATGTATAATTATAATTTAAATTAAATTAAAAAGAAAACTTTAAAAAGACGCCATGTAGATTTCAAGAGTATGTAATTTAAATCTCCATATTGAATTTTCGACTCGTACACCATACTCAAATGCTTCATTAGAGAAGAAATACTGAAAAATATGTTTTCTTCTATTCCCTCCTACGCCATTTCATTATGTATAATTATAATTATAAATTAAATTAAATTAAAAAGAAAACTTTAAAAAGACGCCATGTAGATTTCAAGTGTATGTAATTTAAATCTCCATATTGAATTTTTGACTCGTACACCATACTCAAAAGCTTCATTAGCGAAGAAATATTGAAAAATATGTTTTTTACTATTCCCTCCTACGCCATTGCATTATGTATAATCTTAATATATAAAACAAAGTCGGGTTAGTTACACTATTTATAACTCGAGATCGGCTCGACCGATTTTGATGATCTTTGTTTTGTTGGATTTTTCTCCGCCCCGGAAAACAGAATAACTATTAAAACATCGCAAAAATTCACGAAAAAGAAAGTTATGAAGAAAAATAGTTTTTTCGTACATTTTGTATGGAACGAATTTTCATATTTTGAAAGAACTGCAGCAATATTGCAATAGGTATAATATTTAACTGTGCGTGAATTCCAAAAATTCGAAAACGTCAAATGTCAATGCGCTAATTGTTTTGCTTTTGTTCTTAATCATATAACGCTGCCCTCTCTTTCTTACACACTAAATGTCAATAGTGGAAAACGAGACAAACGGTGAACGTATGTCTCTGCACCCCTCCAAAGGAAAAATACAATAATAAATCTCTGAAATGAAACGCATTTTTTTACGTAAGCTCCACTCAGGACCTATGTCATCTTAGGAGATGCTGTGATCCGGAAGTGAATCCATCCCTCCAACTGCGGTGCAAGGCCATTGATTTGACCGGAATTAACCTTTTACCTTGACCTTTCCAGCCAGACTCTTTCGACCCATTGGTCGAGAGAATCCGACTGGAAAGGTCAAAAGGCCTCCCTCAACCAATCTCGATCCGGCCCGCCACGCAAGACAAGACCCGCACAAAAGTCACCCCATGAATCCGAGCACCCCTGCTAAATCACCAAACGTAGCGAACCACTTTGGGTGACCTATGGCAAAGGTGTTGGTTATCCAATAAATGGTTCCCGGGGCGGCGGCACCCGTACCCGCTTCCTTTCAAAAATTCCCGTAAGTAAGTGGAAATAGTAAGAAAATCACAAAAAAATATAAATCCGTTCACAACGCCATCTCTGATACCGACAAAAACCAAAAACGGACAGTTCAAACGGCATCGATAATTGCTTCATTGTGTAATTTTTTACTTAATAAAAAAAAACTTAATTTCATTCAACAATTATTGATTCTGAGGCGGTGCGAAGTTTGTCGGGTCAGCTAGTTATAATTTAAATTAAATTAAAAAGAAAACTTAAAAAAACGCCACGTTGGTTTCATTTTTTTTCATAAAATAGAAAAATTGGTAAGTATTGAAAATTTTCCTTCTTCTTTAACCATTCGGCGTTCTTCTTTGGATTGACGGTCGGCGTCACGGACATAGGAATATATGGACCTGCCCTAAGTGATAAAAGCGTATTGTTTCCCCCTCCCCATAACGGTTCCATGGAACCGCCTGGGCTTACGAGAGCCGCCTCCTTTGAATCTAAAAACGTGACGTCATCATTCTTGTTCTGACCAGCGCCGAAGTCACATAGTACATTTTACGAAATAACAAGGCAAAAACGGTAGCTTGTGCTATGAAAACGAGTAAAAATAGAAGTGAAAAGGAGAATAAACCAAATTGTCGTATTACATTCCATAGGTAAGCATTATTTTACTTTATTTTAAGCTTATTCGAATTATATTACAATATTATCAGTTTTGTAACATATACTATCATGAACGTGTTTACACACAGCCGTAATATGCGTGGGATGGCGTATTTCAGCATATCGCTCGCCATATATTCCGATTGGGAATGTACGGCGAGCGATATGCCGAAATACGCCATCCCACGCATATTACAGTTGTGTGTGTGAACACGTGTTAACGCTCAGAGGGCGTGTTCACACACAGCTATAATATGAATGGCGACGTAAAACACACAGCCGTTTGCAAAAGAATCAGGGATGTGCCTTCGCCTTTTGCGCTTTGCTAATATTTATTTTTGCGCTTTCCTAATCGTATCATTTGGAACGTCTATCTTTTCATGTGCTATTTCTTGCTGGAAATCCGTCGTATTAATAAAGGATAATAAACCAATCATTTTTAAATTTATCACACTTTAAGGGCCTTATTACTAAACGAGTTTTGAATTTTACGCAACTCATAAACAACCGTTAATATAAGATAAATAGTTGGTTATTCAGTTGTATAAAATTTAAAACACGTTATTAGTAAGGGGTTAAAAGTGGAATAAAGTATGGTTTTATTTATTAGGCGTTATTGTATATTTTGCTTTCTTAATTATGTACTCCTTCGTGGTATGTTTAGAAGTAAAATGTAGATACAGTGAGCATGTTTGGAATGAAAAATGTATGTGTCATTTTGCTGTCCGATGATATTTTTTATCAATCAAAATTTAAAATAAAATATTTTTCTATCGCACGTCGCCACCGATTATATTATCTTTGGATCACACTGTCACGTCTCAGCGGACCACGTGTTAGGTAAGCGCGTTGTTTCGTATGTACGGTACTGCTGGAACGAGAACGAGTGTATATCGCGTAATGCTCTAGGTTATTCCGAGTATGTATATGTATGGAAAACACGTTTTTTGTTTTTAATTGAAAAAGTGTCATCGGACGACAAAATTACATCTAAATTTTGACTCCAAATACTCTTAGGAATCGCTGGTAAAAGCTGTGTGTATAAAATTTAATTTGTTTTTGAGTTGTTTTTCTTTTCTATTATCATCTGAAAAGTGAAATGTTATGTATTTTCTTAAAGATTTCCCAAAAAAGAAGACTTGAAGACAATGTGGCGACTTTCATCCGGTAAAAGTGAGCAGACAAGTGTTCGTAACCTTCGTATCTGCTCAGAACATTTCAAAGAGACAGATTTTATAATAAACAAACAGGGCACACGTGTGCTACGTGTAGGTGCGATTCCATCGGTCTCTTTGTCACCTGTTACAGAAAGAATTATCATTAGTATATAAATTCTTTAATGACTAATAATTCTTTTTTGTAGTTATTCATTACATGTAATTATTTTAATTTTATTA
Source organism: Limnephilus marmoratus (assembly GCA_917880885.1). Lineage (NCBI taxonomy): Eukaryota > Metazoa > Arthropoda > Insecta > Trichoptera > Limnephilidae > Limnephilus > Limnephilus marmoratus. Next base: position 41,852,181 of record OU862907.1, on the reverse strand, counting down.
TCTATCCATTTCAGAAATTAAGCGACAACTTCTCTGAGAAATCATATGTACCTATGTCTTTCTCTAGCTGATGAAAAGATCAATAATACTTATGGATGGATGAACCCTCAAGAGGATTCTGATTTTTCTCTCGTTTCTTGCGCACCTGCTCTACACAGCACACACACACACGTCGTGAGTTCATTCTTATATTTAATTATCCTTTAAATTAATATTTTATTGATAGTGCATGTCACAAATTTGTAATAAATATGTAAATTATCGAATTGCAATAATGATTATATACCTAATATTGTCAACTTTGTCTCGTTTCGAAAAGGAATGCGAACCAGAACCTATGACTATGTGCTTGACGGAGATCGAGGCCGTAGCTGCAGCTGCTCAGTCATGTGTGCTCGTCAGTTGTATGGTACCCACTACTATTCCAGAAAGCTTTGTGAGTACCAATTGATTATTGACCTTTGATGACTTCAAAAACACATTGTACTATTATGTAGTGTGCGGACCACTCTAGTAACTGACTAAATGTTTTTATATTGAGGATTTTAGTTCCAAGAATTGTCGCTTATTTCTTAGCTCCCTATTCATAAAAATAATAACATTGAAAAAGTGGGCAAATTAAAACGAATTCGTTGCTGAGGTGCAGTATTTTTCTCGGACTATCGCCCGGTGTGTTTGTCTTCCCGGTATTCTACCGGGAAATGCTCAAATAGTGAATTTACTAAAAAAATTGACACTTAGTGAAGCTAGGATATTTTTTCCCTAGTAAAGTTTTGACAATTCATAATAAAAGTGTTTAACTAACTGAAATTTCTGTGTACCTTTATAAAACTCGGTGTAGGATTTATCCTTATGTGTCTGTTTTACTGAAACTCAAACGGAAAATGTTTAAAAAAGGATTTAAAAGTGATCTCAAAGTTATATGTCTTCACTTTGGATGCCAGTTCAAGTGAATAATAACAATAAACAAAATATACACCAATTGAAACAACTAGCATTAAGTGAATTGCAAACGACTTTAAGTGCTAATTAAACATAATCAGTGTTTTTGAGTTGTGAAATAAAAACAGTTAAAATACATTCCATTGACAATTTTCGATATTGACATCTTAATATAGGTCATAAATCTCGATTGCAACTACCTGTGAACTGGCGTAGTTGGTAGAGTGGTGTCAAACGGCCGTTTTAGTCATTTACTGAGGAGAACGGTTCGATCCCCAGACAAACAATATTATATTATTTTTTTTTTTCTTTTTTTTTAATGTTTTTTAATTAAAAAGATATTTTTTGTCGCAGTAATTTTTAATTATATTTAAATTAATCATCGCATTTTAAAATAATAATTGGAAAAAAGTGTATGTGTTTAAAAAAAAAAAAAATTCGTACGTAATGCATCGCCAGAAAAAACGCCCGCTGGACATAACGATGTCTCCTAATATGGAAGATGGAGGAAGGTGCGTTCTTGTTGAGGACTTAGAAGAGGATGACCACGATACGTCTTCTCATTGCTCGGACAGCAAAGAAACAAAATTTCCAAGCGTTTCTGGAGTTGACGTGCTTAATGAAGCGCAAGCTCATCTGACAGCCCTTCAAGAAGTCTTGGCCGAGAAACAATCGAAGGTCTCCAAGGATCAGCAACTGAAGATATCCAGAAATGTCTCTGAAGTTTTCAGAGCCGTTTCTCAATTGTTGTTGGAGCGCGAGACGATGCGTGCTGATTTGGCGTCAGTAACTGCTCAATTAAAAATGGCGGAAATCAAAATACGCCATGAAAAAGAGGACAAAATGCACCTGGAGCAAAAAATCATCCAGCTAGAGTCTGACCTAGGACCCGTGATGAGAAGAGTAGCCGTGGCAACGGAGGCTAGCTTGTCATTTGCGGATATTGTGCGAAAACAAAATGTGTCAAATGTCGATCACCAACCCCCACCGATTACCCAATCTGGACATCGCGTCGGAGCGCCAAGGCCAGCCATCTGCATCTTCCCAATAGATACAGATGCCACCAAGGACAGCGATGGAACAAAAAAAATGATTCAAGATGTGATTCGGCCATCCGAGCTAGGCGTTCGGATAACCGGGATTCGCAAAATTAGGAACAAAGGTGTCCTCTTAAACACGGCAACCACAGGTGAGCAAGAAAAGTTATTAAAGGCACCATGCTTTGCACTAAACTCAAGCACTTTTAAGGCTCGACTTCCTACAAAGAGACTCCCAAGGTTAATATTTTTTAACGTACCGCGGGACCTTAACGACGCTGAATTCTTGAGGATCGCCCTCACGAGCGTTCCCAATATACAGGACATCGAGGGAGCAATAACAACCTGTAAGCTGAGTCACCTGGCCGGCGCTCGAAACGGAACCACCTGTCATCGCGTATATGAGATGCCCGCTACATTACGTAAACTGCTGGTGGAACAGGAGAAGGTATTCGTCAACTGGACCGTGTGCCGTGTCAGAGACTTCACTGGACTCACCGTATGTACTAAGTGCCAAATGATTGGACACTCTTACAAATACTGCAGAGACACTCTTAGATGTGGACACTGTGCTGAAGAGAACCATGCTACCGAATCCTGTCCTAATACTGCGGCCAAACCAGTCTGCGCTACGTGCACTAGATTTGGAAAGCCCGCTGCGCATTCGACTGGAGACAGGGACAACTGCCCTGCCTACAAAACTGCACTAAAAAAGGACCTAGCTACAATAGACTATGGAGTGTAATAGACACGAACGCAAGTGCTTAACTATCGATGAGTATACTCCTGTGAATAGCTGTCTTCGAATAATGTACATGAACGCGAGAAGCATCCTGAACAAACTTGATGAAATTGAAGAAAAACTCAGAGGATTACGCGATATTGTACATGTCCTTGTCATCACTGAAACATGGCTTGATGTTGGAGAAGAAAAGTTTTTTGGATTAAAAGGCTACAATTGTGCGTTTGCCTCTCGCCCCAAGGAGGCAGGAGGTGGTGTAGCCATATATGTACATTGATCTCCATCATTGATAAATTTTCCAACGAAAATTCATTTTTAGGTATAAGTGTATGTAGCAAGGATAGGAAACCGGTTAACATTTATGCCATCTATCGGAAACCCAACCCTAATATACACGATTTCCTGACACATTTGGAAAAAATACTAGACAAAAGCAGACAAGATACATTAATACTCGGAGACTTAAAATTGACACTACCATAAACACATCCTCTTCTTTAAATTACCTCAACACCTTAGAAACATACAATTTCTCAATACAAAACAAATCATTTCCCACTAGAGTCACTAACACAAGCAGCACCCTCATAGATCACATCATATCAAATAGACTAAACATTCCAATTACCATATCGAACATAGATGACTCACTTAGTGACCATAACATTCTTATTATTGATTTCAAGAATAACCTAAAAAAATGGTCTAATAATAGGAACAAGCCACGCCTTACAAAACCTATCATCAACAATATGGCAGTAAAATCTTATCTTGCAGCTAACAAATTTACCATCAACTCAAACAAACAAGAAGACAGTTATAAAGATTTTAACGATTATGTCAAAAATGCAATAGAAGCAGGTAAAACGACACCTAAAGTGAAAATAGCTAATCGACAACATTTAAATACACCGTGGTTCGATTCTAAACTGAATTCGCTGATCAAAGAAAGAAACCAGCTTCACAAGCAGTGGAAACAAGACCCAGGAAATATGTCTCTTGTAGTCCATAAAAATAAACTGAGAAACTTAATAACTAATTATAGGAGAAGTTTGAAAAACAAATATTATGCCAATAGCCTTCAACAAAACCTGAATAACCCTAGTAAAACTTGGAAAACCATTAACTCAATTTTATCTAACCGTGCACATAAACCCTCCAACACCATTGAATCTCTCATCGTAAATAATTGTGAGCTTAGGGGACCCAGTGAAATAGCTTCAGCATTTAATGAATTTTTCTTATCAGTTGGAGAAAAGTTGGCAGCTGCCATTCTATCATTCCCGGATGACTGTAATACTATATATGTAGAACCAAAGGCAAATCAATCCTTATATATGGCTAGGACAAATAAGGCTGAGGTATTAAGGATCATCTCGAAACTTAGGTCGAATGCAGCGGCAGGTATCGATGGAGTAACCCCGTACATCCTGAAAACCTGTAAAGAAGAACTAGCTGAGCACCTAGCGCAACTTATCAATTCCTCTATAGGCTCGGGAGTATTCCCAAACCAATTAAAGCTAGCAAAAATTATACCAATTTATAAAGAAGGCTGCAAAAAATGTATTTCTAACTATCGCCCAATATCGGTTTTATCAGTATTTTCAAAGGTGTTCGAGACTATTATCAAGGATAGACTTCTAAAATACATCTCTAACAACAATATCCTAACACCACAGCAATATGGCTTTCGAAAAAACTCCAGTACCCAATGTGCGACCAGGGCGAATATGTAGCAGCTATTTTTATAGATCTAAAAAAAGCCTTTGATACAGTAGATCATGAAATACTCCTACAAAAAATGGAACATTTGGGTATAGTCGGAAAATCTTTAAAGCTCCTCCGAAGCTACCTATCTGATAGATATTGCCTTGTCGACATCGAAGGGAACCTAAGCGGCTTTGGAAAAATCACATGTGGAGTGCCACAGGGCTCGATTCTAGGACCCCTACTTTTCTTACTACACATCAATGATATAACTAAATGCGGCATCTTGGGAAAACTTCAACTTTACGCTGATGATACTGTGATCTATTATCGTTGTAATGAATAAAGATCTCGTAAAGTTAGCTAAATGGTTGCGGATAAATAAATTAAGCCTCAATGTCAAAAAAACTCACTACCTCACTTTCGGGAAAAAAGATTACATTACAATGAATATTACTCTTGGAAATGAAAAGCTCCAAAATGTACAAGTAACGAAATATTTAGGGTTATTTATAGATTCTAACCTTTCGTGGAACTCCCATGTTGAATATGTTAAATCCAAAATTTCCCCGATAACTGGTGTACTCTATCGACTTCAAGATGTGCTCCCCACAGCTTTACTGCGTGCCACATATTATGCTCTGATCCACTCTCACCTAAGTTATCTGGTTAGTATCTGGGGCACCATTACTAAGAAACAAATATCTGAAATACAAGTAATCCAAAATAGAGCCATAAGAAATATATACCATCTTCCATGGGATACGCATGTCAAAGACATATACTCACTGACACAAATTCTTCCCTTTACCATTCTGCCAAAATATAGCATCACCACTGCCATCCTACAAATAATTCAACACTCGTCACACACCAATACTAAACCAGCCTTTAATTCCGATATACACCAGCACAAAACACGATCACAAAATCAAATACACCTATCGTCATCTACACACACAACTAAATTTGCAATTAACTCCTTACAATACATCGCACATACGCAATACAACGCATTACCTAATGTCCTAAAACTACCAGAATCAAACAAAAAAATATTGGCAAAGGCTCTAAAAGGATATTTTCTCAGCAACTTTATTAACCAGTGACGAAGTTATCTGTCTTCCTTTGTAACTCTTATATATTCTTCAATTACCTGTATCAAGTGTGTCTAGTCCATTTAAAAATCTATGTATTGTTCATTGATTTCCGTGTTCTTATGTAAAAATAATTTTCCTTTAGATGTATAATATTGTCCTTCCCGAAATGAGTTTTATTAAACTCATTGGGAGTAATGTATTATAAATTTTATGTAATAATTTTGTAATATATTATCTCTAATAAATAAAAAAATACCTAAAAATATAATATTATGTCTCTGTTCCCCAGATTCAGGAACCCCAACCCGTCTTTATGGAAGAACCACTTATTATATCAAAAACCACTCAAAAAAATAAACCAATTGAAGTCAATTACAAAAAAATGGAAAACTTATTATTAGAAAGTAAGTTACTAATTAGAAAATTTAAAAAAATTAACGTTGTTTATAAACGTAAAATATTTCTTTAGAAAATATTTTTTATTTGATATACACAGCTTCTCTGACGGTGTTGGAATAAATTATCTTTTTTAATCTTCTTTTTTTATAAATGAAACCGTACAAGAGTCCCAACTGCCCTCAACTATCTGAAGCAAATGAGACTATGGCATCCCCAATTGGGGTATGTTGTGAGGTTGAAGGTAGTGGGGAGTGGTAGGAGATTGTGAAGAGGACGGTGGGGAATCTGGCTAATCAGATCTGATCAATGATAGTATTTTCCACTCTAGGACGTGCGGCAAACATTTAAAAATTATTTTTAATTAGTAAATTGTGATATAATTCAAATTTTTAATTTGCGCGTTGGGTTTCGAACCCGTGACCTTCCGTTTGCTAGTTGAGAGCGTTACCCCTCGACTACGGAAACCTTCGTATCTATGATTTTTCGGCGTGTAATTTTTTCTCAAGGTCACGGCCGTCATCACAGTCAAGAGATTAATACCTTCTTACTATGTTGGCTCATCTTTTTAATATATTTTTATTCAGCTGTTATTATTGTACCGTTTTTAGCATCGATAATATAACTCCTGTACCTACATGTTATGTTGTTTTCTCTTAAGCTGTGCTGTTATTTTTGTACGTTATTTAAACCTCTGTAAGTTGTTTATTGAATGCTGTTCTCACAAATATAATGTTATCCTTAACCTTTTTTTTCTTTTTCTTTTCACTTCTTCCATTGTCCATAGACAATGTAAGAAATAATTTAATGGAAGTTATATATATTATAAAAATTATATTTCTTTAAACAATATTATGCATAGTCTGAGAATACTGTTACTGTGTCGGTGTAGGTATATAATACTGTTTTACTAAGTTTCTGCTGATATATGCTTAAATGTACCTAAACAAAAAATATTATCCCCAAAAAATAAATAAAAAGCACCTTCGTCGTCAAAATATTCCAATTAATACCCCACTCCTGGCTACGCACGATCCGATTTGCAGAACCCAGATAAGTTGGGAGGTTTAGGGGGGAGGGGGGAAGTTGTTGCTTATACACAATGCGTCGATGTGGTGGTGAAAAGTACCTATCTATGTAAATCTGATCACTAAATACGCTTAAAGCCATTTCAATCAGTTGGGGCGATACTAAGAGTATCTACAAAAAGGAGCAAATAATAATGTAACTGCTACGTGCTACGTATTATTGTAATTAAATAACGTGTGAAATAATTCAAGTAAAATAATTTATTTAAAAGAGATAATTACATTATTTTTATAAACTAGCAGACCCGGCCACACGTTGCTGTGGCTAACGAAACACAACGCCATTACCCAACCTTTATAAAATCCTCACCACCCGCTTGCCTGCTGCCCGCTGCCTGAATTGAATATTTGAATTTCTCGGCTTTTCTCTACTATAATAAGCATGTAATATACATATAAACCTTTCTCTTGAATCATTCTATCTACTGGTGAAAACCGCATGAAAATCCGTTGCGTATTTTAAAAGATCAATGCGCACATACATTTTGAGTGCCTTCATTTTATACTATGTAATTATACCAACAGAGCGGTTGTGATAACCCTAAAATAAGTCGATCATCACGAATGTGGGCGGTTCTCGAATGTGCTCGTCGCTGGTTACAGGGGTAAGTAAATTATGAAACATTTGTAAAAGTGTCTTAATTAAATATGGCAACAAAATAGTTGTCTGTGAAAAGATGCGAACTTTACTTTGCCTATTCAGACTTCGCAAATATGTTAATAACGTAGCGAGCAATTCGCGCTCCCACGTAAAAAGGTCTATTCATTAAAAAGCAGATGTTATTTTTTAAGAACTAAATGGTGATATTATAATGCGAGATGCCTATATACTGTCAGATTAATTTTTCAACCAATCACAGTCATCTTCCCCTCTTCGTACCGCCATAGTTGATTTTTCCCCTCACCTGTTATTTCTGGTCTATTGAATTTGGATGTCTATGGTCGGCGTAGTCCAGTTGTAAGGCTCTTGACTCGCACTACGAAGGTCGCGGGATCGAATCCCGGCGTGGAAAATAAATTTTATTTGATTAATTTGTGTTATTTCACAATTTGTTCGTTTAAAATAATATAAACCTAGTATATTTACGGCACGTTCCAGAGTGGAAGATACTCTCAGTATCGCCCTGGTGTAAGACCACCATTCAGAATTGAAACGTTGCTTGAAATGGCTTCTGCCGTGTTTGGTGACCAGATCTGAATAACCAGGTCCTTCCCCACCTTCCTCTTCCCTATCTCCTTCCCCTTCCCACCATATTCAACCTCACAACATACCCCAATTGGGGATACCATGGTCCCACTGGCAGCTGGAGTAGTTGGAACTGTTGTGCGGTATTCATGTAAATATAAGGGATTTCATCTTGTACCTCAGGTGTAGTCGATTCCCGACAACACTCCTCTCACCTACCCGAACCTTGCTACTATTTCCAGGTTATCAGCCTCTCTTATATGTGGAAGATACTCGTACTTTCCTAAAGTGATTTTACTTTTTAATACAATGTGATTCTTTGCATATTGGTTAATTTTTTCTTTTACTTTTTTATAATTTTCTCAATTTGTTCTGTATTGCAATGTGCTGCCCCTTCTCACTTTCCGAAACAAAGCTTGCTTTATTATCCTATACATAGGTATATAGAATTAAACTACATAATTATCCTCCTTTTTCAGTTCGACGGTTCTCTCACAGTTGAGGCATTAAAAAAATCCCCTGATCCAGTACTTCGAGAGATGTCCATACGAACACACAGAAACCTCAGCATTTGCAAAGTTCTTCAAAAAGCCCTTTACACCAACTTGGTCCTGATTGAAGAACAAATCCTCGTACAGAACGCAGTAAATAAGGAATGTCCTGATATCATATCTAATGAAGATCTCACTAAGATACGCGTAACAAATTATTTAAACTTCCCATCTGCTCACGCCTGGCCATTTAGTAAAAATACACCATACATTGGCGTTATTAATTACTATATATCACTATTCTACCAAAATGGATTACATGCAAAATGGAGTGAATCTTTGTACGCTTGTTCAGGCAAGAACAATATAGATTTCGATAAGGGTATTGTTAAATCAGATTCATCTCAAAATCCAATAAAGCTTTATGGACCATTACTAATGTGGGCATTCGGAATTTTCATTTCAATTATCTGTTTCTTAAGCGAAATTTGCTATTCGTTGTGTATGACTTCGAAAAGAAATGTTAGTTTTAGACGTTTACTGTATAAATAATAAGTTTCGTATATTGTTATGAAATAATCTTGTGTATAATCTGAAAATATTTGTGACGCACTTTTTGAAATTGTATCTACATGTTTATTGAAGCTAAGTGATGAGTCAAATATCACGCCTAAGTCTTTAATTGAAGTTATGTTTAATAAAGCGACATTGTTAATGTGATATGTGTTTGAAAATTTATTTCTGTTCTTTGTGAAGGAAATTACAGCACATTTGTTTTTATTAAAATACAAATCATTTAGTGTGCACCATTCGTGTAGTGATGATAGGTCTTTTTGCAAATCGATGCAATCTTCCAATGATGTGATTTTTTTGTACAGCTTAAGGTCGTCGGCAAATAGGAGATATTTCGAAAATTTTATTCTTAATACTATGTCGTTGATAAAAATTAAAATTAGCAGGGGTCCAAGATGAGAGCCCTGCGGAATTCCCGATGTTACAATAAAAATATCCGCAGAGTATCCTCCTATAACTACTTGTAGTTTTCTTTCAGTAATGTAACTCTCAAACCATTTCAGAGTATTTCCACTAATGCCAAACTTTTCAAGCTTCTTAATAAGTAGTGACTGATTTAACTGGTCAAATGCTTTGCAAAAATCCGTGTAGATAGCATCTACTTGTAAATGCTTTTCGATGCTGTCGCGGATGAATTGGGAGTATACAAGAAGGTTTGTGGTTGTAGAACGCCGGGGAAAGAATCCGTGTTGCTCAATGATAATGTATTTACTTATGTGAGCCAGTAGACAGTCATATATTATTGACTCAAATAACTTTCCTATGCAGTCAAGTTTAGAGATGGGTCTATAATTTTTTTATATCGCTCTTACAACCTTTCTTAAAGATGGGAGTTAAAAAAGCCGTTTTCCATTTGACTGGAAAAATACCATCGTGTAGTGACTTGTTGAAAAGCAGGCTGAGTGGTCTGGCGAGGAAATCTCTGCATGTTTTGATAAAAATGGGAGGAATACCATCAGGACCTGATCCCTTATTGGTTTTTAAATTCTTACATTTAATTAAGACCGTTGTAGGTGAAATATTGATCGTACCGAGGCTTTCATTACAAAAGTTTTCAGGGAATTGTGGAAAGTAGTCTGCATTAGGTGGTTTGTAAACCGATTGGAAATGCCTAGAAAAGAGCTCACAGATATCTTGACCTTGGGTAGTCTTTTCGTCATTTAAGTGCATCTCTTTTGGTATATCGGTTGTGTTTTTATACTTACTTTTTGCGAATTTCCAGAAATCTTTTGGGTTAGCTTTTAAGTTTTGTTTGATCAAGTCTAAGTGCTTATGGTAACAAACTTTAATTAGAATTTTAGTTCTGGTTCTAATTAATTTGTATGATAAATGATCTAGTTCGTTGCCGTATTTTTTATATTTTTTATGAAATTTGTTTTTTCTTTTATCAAACGAATGAGATCTTGTGAATACCACGTAGGGAAGTGTTTTTTATTCGTTCTAATGGGAACATGCGAAGAGATAATCTGGTAGAGTATACTATAAAACTGATCGACAGATTGATCTATTTTGCCCTGATTGATGAATTCCCAATCAATCTCACAAAGCAAGGCATTGATTGAATCATAGTCGGCTTTATAAAAGTTTGGTCTTGAGATGTTGCAGGTTTCTAGATTTGGTAGGAAATTGAAAAGAAAATTTATTTCTAGAGCAGGGTGATACGGATCTTCTTTACTTAGTGGAAATGAAGAGTGAGTTACTGATATGTCTTGTTTGTCCGACAAAATGAGGTCCAATATTTTGGATTGGTGATTAGCTACTCGGTTAAATTGTTTAAGATTACAGAATGACAGTGTATCGATGATGTCAGTGGTGATTGTGTTTGTGTTTGTGGTGAAAGGTAATAGATTATTTATTTCATCAGGAATCCAATGAATATTAGACTTATTAAAATCGCCAAATATTAAAATGTGTTGGTTTGGTGTTGTTAGGTAAACATTCCGAAGATTGCTTAAAAATGAGCTTACAATGGATTCTTCTTCAGATGGTGGTAGATATACTGTGCAAATATTTAGCTTGACACTCCTATTCTTAAGATTTATATTGAGTTGGATCCATAAGTCCTCTGCTTGACATTCCCAGTGCGCCATCCTCTTCGCCTCTAGTTTTTTTGATACAGCAACCATGACTCCTCCTCCGTCTTTTTTTGTCTTGTGTATTCTATCCCTCCGAAATACTTCGTAACGGCTATCCACTAATTCCTGGTCATAGATAGATTCCTTCAGCCATGTCTCCGTTAGACTTACTAAATCGTAGTCGTTGGTAAGGATGTTTTCGTATATTTCATCAATTTTTGTCCTCATTCCTCTAATATTCATATAAAGGCATTTAATCATTATGGATTGTTCTTAAACATATAATGTTACCCCTCTTCTTACATACTAAATGTCAACAATCGAAAATGGGACAAACGGTGAACGTTTCCAAAGGAAAAATACAATAATTATAATAAATCTCCCTCACACGTAGTAAGAAAAGGAAACACAATTCCCGTAAGTAAGTAAAAAAGTAAGAAAATCACAAAAATTATATTATAAATCCATACACAACGCCATCTCAGATACTGACAAAAACAAAACACGGACCGTTGCGCATCGGTAATTGCTTCATTGTGTAATTTAACATAATACAAAAACTGAATTTATTTCAGCTAATAAGTTATCTTAACAGTTATTGATTCTGAGACGGTAGGAAGTTCGCTGGGTCAGCTAGTAACAATTTTAAAAAAAGTATATGGTTTGGGCGCGTATAGCGAATTTACGAATAAAAGAGTGTAATAGGATTCTAGAAGAAGTCGAGGACGCCCGAGAAAGTCATGGCACGATCTATCAATTAAGCCAGATACTCGTACATCAGGGGTGGGGAACCTTTTTAGCGTCGCGGGCCATTTAGATGTTCATACTTAAACCCGCGGGCCGCACTCTGATTTCCGGGGAGGGGGAGGGGGGGGTAGCCACATTCGAATTTACTAAAAGTGATGAAAAAATGCTCACACTCTGTAATTATAGCTACACTCAGAACATGCAAATGGTTTTCCTAAAATTCTGGCTGCAACCGGTGTTTGAACCGATGTGAACACGAGAAAGGTTTCCATCAAAATTCATCAGCAGATGAAACCACAACTGAAATTTTTCGTTGCATTCTGAACACGGAGCTAGTTTCAATTTAGATTAAATTTGCTTGCGGGGAATTAAAACTACACTCAGAACATGAAAATGGCTTTCCTCTAATTCTGGAAGCATAATCTACGAAACTAGAATTTTATAAATGCACTTCCAACATAAGAAATGCGTCAGCAAATGAAATCACACCTGATGCGCTTTCGTTGCATTCTTAATTATTAGAACTGGTTTTAAGTTTAGGTTGAAGCTGTACGCGGGGAATTAAAACTATACTCAGACGCGAAATTGCTTTCCTCCAATACTGGCGCACATATGCAACTACAAATTTATAACTGCACTTCACAAACGAGAATGGTTTCTTACGAAACGCGTTCCCCACCGAAATCCCCACCTGGAATTTTTTCGTTGCATTCTTAACACAGAACTGGTTTTAATTATAATATGAGTTTGAACGCGGGGAATTACTCCACTCAGAACATGAAAAAGGCTTTCCTCCAATTCTGGCAGCCCAAAGTACGCAACTAGAATTTTATTTTAACTTCTAAAACGAGGAATGCGTCAAAAAATGAAAATGAACCTGGATTTTTTTCATTGCATTCTAAACACAGAACTGGTTTCAGTTATAGGGTGAATCTGTACGCGGAGACTTAAAACTAATTTACTGAGTAGATGAAAATGGCTTTTTTCTAATACCGGCAGCACAAAAGCAACTAGAATTTGTTAAATGCACTTCAAAAACGTGGAAAACGGGTTTCTACGAAAAGCGCAAGCAACTTCAATTTTTTCATTGCATTTTGAACACAAAACTGGTTTTTCCGTCAGAGCGAATTGGATTGTGAGTCCCCAACTGCACCTAGAACATCAAAATGGTTTTACTTTCGAAATATGTTAGGATTAGCAGATGAATCCGCAACAGGAATTTGCATTGCAACACAAGATCGGTTTCACCTTAAGAATGAATCTGCATAATAGGAGTCCACTAGTAAACCAGCTTAAATAAAATTGTACTCTGATTATATGAATGGTTTTCTACATTTTGTAGCATACTTGTTGTCCGCAATATAATTTTATATTTATTTAACTAATTTCAATAACCCTTTAACCGCTAAAAAAATATTCCTAAGCAGTCGCCCCCACGCGGCATATATTGTTTCTAATATTATTTTCATGACTAAAGTCAGCCGCCGCGCGGTGTGAGCCACTTGATTAATGTGTTTTTTTTTTTATGCCAGAAGTGTGGCAATTATTATGGCATTAACGATTGTATTATATACAAAATGTTAAGGGACGTGCTTGACTTAATATAACCGGTGATTCTTGACTTTATTTGGGGAGATTGTTATATCTAGCTTTGTAATTGAATAATTTCGTGCTGCAGATTATCAGACACATTCGATGGTTCGACGTTGAACGGAGTGGCAAATATATTCAAATCCGTTTGCTCTCTTTTCGCGTCCTTAAATCGTTCATTAAATGCCTCACTTAATTTCGCGCACTCACCAGCGTGTTCAAACGATGTAGAAGGCTTTTGTCCTTGCGGTGTTGTAAAATGCGTCGTGTTATTCATTTTGAGTTACTTTCCACAGCCTTAATTTAGTTTCAAATGATTTCACGTTTTACTCAGCTTCAACTTTTCTTTTCTTCGTAGTTAATGACAATAGGATTTTATTGATTTACAATCCACTTTACTTCCGTTACGATGACTAGAAAGTAAAGTTTATGACAGACTGCCTAAGATTCGCCTTCCGAATAGAGTTGCCATCAATCCAGAAATATCGGTACTGTCCTATACAAGAAAATTAAAAGTTCCGATGGAATTTCACTATCGTTTCATAATAACAAATTAAAATAAAAGTAAAGTGGGAGGTTTTATCACGTTTTTATTTATATCTAAACTACTTGCTAGTAACGATTTTGTAATAAGGTTTAAAAATGCATCTGAAACACCGTGAAAAAACCATGCCGTTCTGTGTAATTTTTTGTGGTTCTTTTAGCAGGCTGCACAAAAAGTGCCCGCGGCAATGACGTTATATAAAATAAATAGACTCGTTATAGTCTCACATACTCACAATATAATGTGGAAAGTAAGGAACACTCTTTTGTTTTCAGCGATTTTCAATAATTTCTCAATTCAAAAGTTTATTCCTGTGTGATAAAGATAGACAATCAAATAATGTGTATGTATGAATGGCACGGATACATTAGCGGGCGGCGTATTAATTTCTTTGCCGAATACTGCTTTCACATCACGGGTGTGACTGAGATAACAAGATACTCTCACTCGGTTACACTACGCACAGGGGAGGGTAAAGGCGGGTAAAACAAGACACACGGGCAAATATTTTTTATTATAATTATATGAGTTATCATTAGTAATACAATATTGGTACTATTATAGTAGTATTGTTAAAAACATATTTTATTATACAGTACAGGTCATAGGTTCAAATGAGTATACAAATCTATTTACAATTTTCATCAACGACATTATAAAACGCTTTCCTTTGACCGTGGTATGTAAATCGTCTTTATTGAAATGAACTGAACATATTGTGCTGTAAAGCGAAGGTGTCCAATCATGTTCGCATCTTTGAATGCGAACAACAGTGGTCCATTTCTGTCGTCGTAGTTGATCACGGGGAAACCTAAAATTCATATTTGATAAGTCATAATAAATTTATATTGAATTAATTGTCATTTTACGTTTATAAAGTCACAGCGTAAATTATAATTATTAATAGAGCTTAACTACAACTAGCGTGTTTACGTATATTAAATTATAGTGTCTTGTCATTGTCAGCAAGGAAGCTCGGTTCGAGCGTTATGAGTTATGACAATTCAAACATAATTAAATTAATTAACGATTTACCCTGTGTACGTTTTACCCCATCTTTCCCAATAGAAGAAAACTTGTGCGGGACGCTGTGTGAACCGACCTACTGTTAGCAGGTTGTCTTTGTTATGCTCGTTAGTTTTTGATGCAACGTTCTCTGTCTCGTAATGACGTGTAAAACCGCGAGCGGGAAACATGAAAATTTATTGTATTATTTATAATAATCGATAATATTAAGTAATTTGCGTGTACTTACAAATGAAGTGTTATTCCTTCGCCTTTACTATTATTTGCAGTGTAATTGAAACATTTTCTCATCACACAGGAGGGCATTTTGACACTTTTTAAAATGCAATCTACTTACTGGTAAGTACTGGTAAGACGCAACCTTACTCGACGCGTAGCAGTTTAGTACTAAAGTACTAGATATCGAGACCGGTACAATTGTCTTGCGATTGTCTTCCCACTTTGAGATTTCTACCCCTCGTCTAATATAGTATGTAACGTCATTGGCCCGCGGGCCGCAGGTTCCCCACCCCTGTCGTACATGAATCGGGTCCTGCCAAGAGTCAGAATGAGACGAAGAATGAATGTGAATGAGGCGAGGAATGCGTGCCAAGACCGAGTTGTTTGGTGGTCGGTCCCCTCGGGGGGCTCGTTGCCTACACCTGCGGGAAAATGTAATGCTTAGTTAGTTATATACACTTTTTTGTTTCATTTCCAACAGATCTAAAGCTGACGAATTAATGGTCGTCGTAGGAAGCATATATCTGAGCACCGGAGGTACCAAGTACCTGATATCTAAAATCACTGTCCACCCCGACTACAATACACCTTAAGCTGTGGCCAGTGACATCGCCATCCTTACCACCAGCGAGCCCATCACCACCAGTTCCAGTGTGAGCTTCATCGCTCTACCTACTAGCACTACTGGCGCTGGAGTCACGGTCACGCTATCTGGATGGGGATTGACCAGTGTGAGTATTGTTCGAACAGATTCTTTTTACCTTAGTATTTTTATTTGGCGTAAGAGGTTTACACTTAAAACGGTCCAAATCGTACCTTAAAAGTCGTAGGCAGAAAGTCAAAATTTCAAATATTGGTAAAAAATGATGCAGTACATGGTATAATTCAAATCCTATTAATTTTTTTAATTTTTTTTTAATTTTTTTAAATTTATTTTAGACAGCAAATCAGAGATTACAAAATAATACAATAATAAGATGTTAATTATGCCAATTATGAACTTTCCACTGATGATAGTTAGTGATAAAGTTTGAACATTGTAAGGGTATTTTCTTAGTTTAATTTTTAGTTACAAATGTAAAAAAGGGAGGGGGGGAGGAACATAGGAATAGGATTAAGAGGCAAAGGACGGGAATATATATATATATATATATATATATAATCCCTATATATATATATAGGGATTGAACTTTCTAGTTTGAGTCATGTTGCTTTGTGAGTTTTCGTTTTATGTCACGTAAATTTGAATTAAAAATGTCAATGTGGTAATAATTTCAGTTAAATGAGTGTGTCGATCTGTAAAGATTAAAGGTAAGCGACTGCCTGCTGTTGCGATTTGGGACATGGAATGATAGGCGTTGAAGAAGATCAGGACAATCGATTAAGTTATGTGTAATTTTAAATAACATTACCGAATCTGCTATATTTCTTCAACAAGTTAACGTTTATATTTTGAAGAACTTTGCAGAGTCTTCATTACTAACATGAGATCTAAAAGAGCGGAAATTGAGATTCTATTTTTGTGCACTGCATAGCCTGGGTTCCACACCTGAGATGCGAATTCAAGGATACTACGAACATATGAGAAATACAGTGTTTTAAAAGAAGTAAGGTCTTTAAATTGTTTACAGGAGCGGATTATGAAACCAAGCATAGAAAATGCGTTAGTGACTATATGGTCGATATGTTTATTGAAATTCAGTTTAATATCAAGTATAACCCCAAGGTCCTTACTTTCGAATTCTATAGACAACGGTACATGATTAATTGAGTATTCATGGATTAATACGTTTTTATTTCTAGTAAAGCGCACAATGAAGCACTTAGAAATATTTATTTCCAGACAATACGTGCTCAAACGTAGCAAATCATCTTGCAGCTTCTCACAGTCCTCGATTGAGTTAATAGGTGAAAATATTTTCTTATCATCTGCGTACAGGATAGTTTTGGAGTTTAGAAAACAGTTACCAACATCATTGATATAGATGTTAAATAATAATGGTCCCAACAGGCTGCCTTGAGGAACTCCTGATGTAACAGCAACAGAATCTGATTTAAATCCAGCAACAACTACTATTTGGCTTGGAGATATACGAAGAGAGCCAACGATAAAGATTGCCGTGAATATCTCTAAGAGCTTGTTTAACAAGATTGAGTGATCGACCCTGTCAAACGCCTTACTGAAGTCGGTATAGATAGTGTCCACTTGTACATATTCGGTTATCCAAATTATCCTGGAGGTACTCTGTGATAGTTAAAGGATTTGTGCTTGTTGATTTACCACTAATGAAACCGTGCTGGTTCATATTCAGGCTAGGTTTAAGAGCAGCATATAGTTGATCATAGATTATTTTTTCAAAAAGTTTGTCGAATATGCAAAGTTTGGAGATTGGCCTGTAGTTTTTGACATCAGTTTTTTTTACCATTCTTGAAGATGGGAGACGCAAACGCGGATTTCCATAAAACTGGGACAGTGCATTCGGTAAGAGAACGATTAAAAATCAAAGAGAGGGGTAAGGCTAGATTGTTTGCACATCGTTTAATAAGGATTGAAGGTATTTCGTCAGGACCAGCACCTTTGCAAGTATCAATTTCCTTAAGGTATTTTAAGACGATTTCTCGCGTCACTTCAATATTGCTTATGTTGGATGCATGGTTTCCGACGTCAGTTGGATTACGGCAGGTGGATTGGATGGTTTACTGAAAACTGAATTGAAATATTCTGAGAATAAATTTGCGATGGCTGTTCCATTTTCGGCTCTCAGCTCTCCAAGATACATACATTTTTGAACACCTTGGGATTTATTAGAGGATTTGACGTGGCTTCAGAAGTTTTTCGGGTTTGAGGATATATTATTTTCGATTTTACTTAAATAACGAGATTTGTTTTCCCGACATTAATCTTTGTGCCGTTTACAAAGGAGAGAAAATGCGTCATAATCAGCTTAATTTTAGTATTTTTTATATTTGCTAAAATATTTCGATTTTTCCTTCATTACCTTAATAAGGGCATCCTTGTACCAAGGAGGATATTTCAAATTCCCTGAAAATTTATGAGGAATTTAAAGGTTTATGAGGGATTTCAAAAACGTATAGAGAGCATCAAGTGCTGGTTCTATTTGAGAGGTAGAGAAAATGGATGCCCAGTCAGCTTGTTCTAGGGCGAGATTAATTGATTCGTAGTCTCCGCGATTATATAGAAAAACTTTCCTTTTCGCATTTTTCAATGAAGGGGTTTCCTGAAATGGAACACTAATGGACACAGCTTTATGGTGTGCATCCTCGGGAACTAGCGGGTCGTCATTAGATTCGACAGAGATTAATAGATTTGACAGTATCAGATCTAGGATATGGCCGCTTGAGTTTAGTTCACCGTTGTATTGCGAAAGGTCCAAAAAATGCATACAGTCTACGAAATGCTTACTTACATGAGTAGAGTAATTACTAGCTGCATAGTGAGCAGATGACGTAGTTTGGGTCCATGAAATTTCAGCAAGATTAAGGTCACTTAAGATAATAAAAGAATCCATTGGATTATTTGATACCACGTCTGATAACATGTTTAGGAAATTTTCAATTAAATATTGATGTTGAGTTCATCCGGGGATGTATACGCAGCGTATGTCTTCAGCACAAGAGGTCCATTCAGGTCGGGCGATGCTGATCAGCTCCTGTTTAATAGCTAATACTACACCACCGACAAGACGTTGACCGGTGGAAGCGTAGTCGCGGTCTCTACGATATACATAGTACCGAGAGTCGAAAAGTTCTTCGTCTCTGAAGCCTTTGGTGAGCCATGATTCTGTAAGAGCGATTATATCGTAATCGTTTGAAAAGGTATTTTGAAGGAACGTCGTTGTTTTGGTTCGAAGACCTCTAACATTCTGGTAATATATAGCTAAAGACATGGGAGAGTATTTAAGTAAATGTTAGTGAGTAAGCGGTAAGTTATACATATAAGTAATAAGTGTAATAAGTAAATTCGGTTACAGTGCATGCAATTTAAAATAGTAAGTACATCTAACACAATGCACGTGTTAGATCATGTTAGATGTACCTATGTAAATTAAGTACCTACGAATGTGAATTACTGTACGAGTATTTACGTAAGATAAGTAAATTCGGTTATAGGGCACGCAATTTAACAGAGTAAGTACATCTAACACAATGCATGTGGGTGCATCACAGAGTTTAAAATAATAATAACGTATGTCTTGTAATACGCATCTTAGGTCCGGCTATTGATACTATTGTTCTGCTGTTGATATAATTAGATATACATAGGTACCCTCATAATATTATTTAGTAGGTGTTTTAGTGTGTGTTTAGTAGGTATTTTAACAAGAGTGTGCCACAAGGAAGCATTCTTTGGCTTCTCCTTCTCCTTATCTACATAAACGAACTTCCTGTCATTCATTATTGCTGGCACAGAAGGTTCAATGTTTACTGGTAAACATGTTATTTCAAAGTACCTACTTGTGGAGACGTTGACGACTTTACTAAGCATGTTAACGAGACTTGTCAATCAAAGCAAATTGAATGTAATTAAAAAATCTATCACAACGCAAACAAAAACTCAAGTTCTTGCCCGGTATAAGATACACATATAAACAAAAAATAAACAATTAATAATAACATTGAACTTTCCTAAACTTGTTCATTGCTGGGAAGACAAACATACGCAAATATAAACTTGAAAGAACATGTATTATACAGATATGATTTTAGATTTTCACGGCCAAAAATTTTATGGTTATTTCCTTTTGGGGTATTATGCCGTGTTGCGCTACCTCCTCCTTTAGCCAACGTTTCGGACAGCGTTACAGTGTCCATCATCAGGGCAGATGACATCTGCCCTGATGATGGACACTGTAACGCTGTCCGAAACGTTGGCTAAAGGAGGAGGTAGCGCAACACGGCATAATACCCCAAAAGGAAATAACCATAAAATGTATTATACAATTTATACACAGCAAAAATCAGTAGATAGGTAGGTACTCTTTTGTTTTGGGCGTACTTAGAAATATAATAGTTCTGACTAAAACAGTCAACACATAAACACGCGACAACATTTGCAGAAAACTTATCAATACCACATTACAAGCAATTTCAATTTACGAGGCGGGTATGAGTACCGCCGCCCCAGGAATCATTTATTGGAAAACCAACACCCCTGCCATAGGTAACATCGAACGGTTACCTTTGGTGACTTAGCAGGGGTCTCCAGGTTCCTTACGATGATACGAAGGCATCTGATAGTAGGGTGAACGCCATCAGTTCGGTGGCTGGCAACGTCAGAAATACTGGAACCTACTCAAGTGACTACATCTTATCTAATACAATGTAATATTGTTTGTAATTTTTTACGATGACTTCGTAAATCAACTGGTAATCACAACGAACCTCAAATATATTCGGAAGTTTCCCAACACATTTAAAGTTGTAATAAGCGTAGAGATTAACAAACACAGCACTAATAAAACTCACCGAATTTAACGGAGTGTTACTATTGAAGATATTTTGAAAATTTAACAGGTGATTGACTTTATTTTTCGTCAGTGGCTTAAATGTTTTGTTATATTTTCAGGAGGGAGGAGTTCAACCAAACACCCCCCAGAAAATCACTCTACTCACTATCTCCAATCAAGAGTGTAAAAAGCAGTTGCAGGACAATGTCGGTATCGATGACGTGTGCACATTCACCAAGGTTGGCGAGGGAATTTGCAGGGTAAGCCATACTTAATACATAAGCCTAATTATATTTGCATTGGGTATAATTAATAAGGTGACAATATGGCAGTTAATGCTTTAATTTCCGTTTGAGTATTTAACATCCAATATATATTTTGAATATCCCACATATTATTATATGCCCTGAACTCCTGTCCCAAGTAACTTTCGGCCCCGCATTCTGAATTTCAACTGAAATCTTCAAAAAAGGACATCTCCGAAATATCGAAATTTGAGTTGAGTATGCAGTTATATGTATAAGTATACTCGCTATCTGGTACACTCAGATTACTCATACACAACATAAAATCAATTATAATTCAGAAAAACTTGTGGAACCAAGGAACCGCTTATTGGATAAACAACATCGCTTCCACAGGTGCTTTCTAAGTGGTTCGCTACAATTGGTGGCTTAATAGAGGCACAGAGGTGCCAGGATTCATGGCGTGGGGTTTATCTTAAGTTTTGGTGGATGCATCTGCCCACCAGTTGCGTGGCAGTCGGATTGGGAAGGACTGGTTTACGGTGACCTTTTGACCTCTCCAGCAGAACATCGCCTTGCATTGCAGTGGTGGGATGGATTCATACGTCTGTCCTGCAGACACTGACCCACCGATTCCTACCCACCCTTCATACCTGTTTCCTTCCCAGAATTGCATCTCCTTCTTTTTTCTCAAAAGAACCTCCACACAGCAGACAACAGCGCGTGGGGCTAATGTTAAAAAAAATAATACTTGCTGAATACCCACCAGCTCCAAGTATTCATCAATCTATCACATTTCATCAAGCGTGTGCTCGCGTAGGGAGAATTTTGCCGCCCATACTTAAAACTATATTTTTTTGCAAACAAATGTTAAACACATTTGCAATAATTTTAAAAGGATAGAATAAATCATAAACTATCAGAAAAATAGAACATTTATTAAAGTTTTATACTTAGTATTAGAAAAAAAATGCTTTGGGAAATCTTAGATAAAATTTCTTAAATTTTAACGGCATATTTATCTTAACCTGCATAAAAAAAGAAAAATTAAACTTGATAACAAAACTAAATGCTTTCATCATCTATGATATATATATAGGAGTAATTCAGCAAAACAGTCCTAACACATGTACATACAATGTTCGTTGCACAGTAACTTTGCCCGTCTAGTGTACCCTTTTTTGGTCCTTCTATTTTTCTTGGACGGACATACTGCGCATACACCTTCTCTACCTGAGGGTATATTTTTATATTGCGTTGACACAAATCGGGTGATCTGGTTTCTCAACTGTTTGTGCAAAGTATTTACGTAGGATCTTTTTTTTTATTTTCATTTTTTGTATGAAGTCCCATTTAAATGAATGATTTCATTTTGTCAACGGGTTTTTTATTGCATTTACTTTTTTTAACTTACATAAAATATACACAGGTACATAAAATATACACATTATTACATTAAGTATGTGTATGTATATACCTATATAGAAAAATGTATTTCGGGAAAAAAAATTGTTAGTTAAAATTATTAAAATAAAGAACAGAGAAAATAAAAAAAAAATAATAAAGGAAAAACATTGAAACGAAAAGCGGAAAAACACAAATTGGTACAATTAAATATTTTAATTATATGATCTAGTCATAGCCAAAGCAATTTCTTTCAAAAATCGTAAAATTAATTAAAATAAATGGTCAGTATTTTCTTTGACTATTTATGACCAAAAATTAATTAAAACAATCTAAATTATTTCTATTAAATATAACCAATTACATCAAATCAACATTATATGAAATGAAAACTAATAATATTTCAACTTTAGTAAAAACCAAACACACCAATTTTACTTACCTACATGTGTAGTTGCGCAGTGAGCATTTGGCCGCCAAACGCAACACACCGACAGCAACCGTTGGCTCCTGCGGTCACCCGCGCACCGAATTTCTTCTTTTTTTTTTTTTTTTTTTTTTACATTAACTCCACACAGGAGGCCCTGAGGAAAATAATTTCCCTCAGGGCCTATGTCATCTGGGATGCTGTGTGGAGAGTCTTTTTGAGGAGAGGAAGGAATGAACATTGGTCTTGAAGAGACCCATGTTGTAGGAAGGAGGAAACACAGAGGCCGGCAAATCATTCCACAGCCGAGCTGTTGAACACAAGAACGAGTCGAAGAAACGACCCGTTCTCATGTGACAAATGTCAACCGTGTACAAATGTTGGGCACGCGTTTGGCGTGTTTCCCGACTATGCACCGGTGCCGAAGGGATCAATGATGCTAGTTCTTCAGAGCATCTTCCATTGTAATACCGGTAGAACAAGGATAGCATTCCCACCCGACGCCTGTGCTCTAAAGATTGCAATCCGTCTGTTAAGATGGGAGAATCTATCAAACGGACCGCCCGTTTCTGCACAGAGTCGAGGGTATTTTTCAGGTATTTTGGAGCTCCAGACCAGAGATGGCTGCCAAATTCAACCGTGGGGCGTACTTGTGATTTGTACAAGGTTAGCAGTTGTGTACTATTAAAGTATCTGCGGGCCCTGTACAGTACGCCCAGTTTTTGGGAGGCTAACTTTATTATACTTTATTATATCTTCTAATTTATAAAACTAGGAGATGAGGTATGGGGGCAGTTACTAGGACTTTTGACCTTGTCAAATGCATCGTGTACAAGATAACACGATTTATTTCCCGCGGGCGGCAAATTCTCATAGCGCGAGCACTCTAGGGTTAAAACTAAAACCACCGAGCAATCCAGTAAAATACATAAATACAAATGAATTAACTTTTAAAAAAATGTTCACATATTGGTAAAAGGTAAATAAAAAAAATTAAAGTTTGTTTTAAAAAAAATAAAAAATGGGTAAATAAGGAGAGAAATATAATTTTAAGTTTTTTTTTCACATTTTTTATTCATAACGGTACAAAAAAACATAATCTGCATTAGTCTAATATTTAATTTATTTTTTACATAAATAAATACTAAAAACTAAAAAAATTATTAGTCATGATAGTCCTCAAAGAGATTAGGGGCGTGAAGGGCCACTGCCACAATGTCAAGCCTAGAACCACTCGCCATTTTGAAGAAATTAAATGGCGTTTAGGTGCTTCGAACTAATATATCAAGGAAAAAACTGAAGAAACATTTTTGCCAAAAATACGAACTAATTGCTTTTGGCTTTTAAAATTTTATTCAAAGATGTCACTGTTAGGCTCGTTTTACATTTTTTTGGCAGATCTACTCTAACCCGTCAGCGAGCCAGGGTTTGTGGTTCAGTACCTCAACCAGTTGCACACCCGACAGGAAACCGGAGTTTGTGACCAATAGGTTAAAACCATTTTTTCGTGTTCAGAACGGAACGATTAAATTCCACTGGTGCATTCATCTGCTGACACTTTTTGGAGTAAACCATAATCGTATTCGAAGTGCAGCTAACACGAAAAAGCTTTTTTTCCACCATGAATCAGAATCACTATGTGTCTCGTCAGTTGATGCTTTCGAAAACAGTTGCACTGGGAGCATTAATATTTTTTCTTTTCACTGTGTGACAGCATGTGTCTCGTCATATCGCGTTTTCGTAAACATGAATAGTGGCACTCGGAACATGAAAAAGGTTTACCATCACTGTGAGTCAGCATGTGGATTGTCAGACTGGCCTTTCGAGAACACGCAAAGTTGCATACGGAACATGAAAAAGATTTTCCTCCACTGTGAAGCAGCATGTGTTTCATCAAATCTCCCTTTCGAAAACATGAATAATTGCACTTGGAACATGAAAATGGTGTTTCTCTATTGTGAGTCAGCATGTGGCTTTTCAGACCGGACTTTCGAGAACACGCATAGTTGCATACGGAACATAAAAAAGGTTTTTCTCCGCTGTGAATCAGCAAGTGTCTTATCAGCCTGTATTTTTGAGAAAATAAATAGTGGCACTCGGAACATGAAAAAGGTTTTTCTTCACAGTGAATAAGCATGTGCTTCTTCAAATATTCCTTGTGAAAACATGAATAATTGCACTCAGGACATGAAAAACGTTTTTCTCCATTGTGAGTCAGCATGTGGATTGTAAGACTGGCCTTTCGAGAACACGCATAGTTGCATACGTTACATGAAAAAGGTTTTTCTCTACTGTGAGTCAGCAAGTGTCTCATCAGACTGTATTTTCGAGAACATAAATAGTGGCACTCGGAACATGAAAAAGGTTTTTGTCCACAGTGAATCAGCATGTGCTTCTTCAAAGATTCTTTGTGAGAACATAAATAATTGCACTTGGGACATAAAATCGGTTTTCCTTCATTGTGAGTCAGCATGTGTTTCGTCAAATCTCCCTTCCGAAAACATGAATAATTGCACTTGGAACATGAAAATGATTTTTCACCATTGTGAGCCAGCATGTGGATTGTCAGACTGGCCTTTCGAGAACATGCATAGTTGCATACGGAACATGAAAAAGGTTTTTCTTCACTATGAGTCAGCAAGTGTCTTATCAGACTGTATTTTTGAGAAAATGAAAAGTGGCACACGGAACATGAAAAAGGTTTTTCTTCACAGTGATTAAGCATGTGCTTCTTCAAATATTCCTTGTGAAAACATGAATAATTGCACTCGGGACAAGAAAAAGGTTTTTCATCATTGTGAGTCAGCATGTGTCTTGTCAAATCTCCTATTCGAAAACATGAATAATTGCACTCGGAACATGAAAATGGTTTTTCTCCACCGTGAGTCAGCATGTGGTGTTTCAGATTGCCTTTTTGAGAACATGAATAGTCGCACTCGGAACATGAAAAAGGTTTATCTCCACTGTGAGTCCTCATGTGGATCGTTAGAGTGCTCTTTCGATAACACGAATATTCGCACTCGTAACATGAAAAAGGTTTTTCTCCCCTGTGAGTCATCATATGTCTCGTCAAATCTCCTTTATGATAATATGAACGGTTGCACTCGGAACATGAAAAAGGTTTTTCTCCACTGTGAGTCAGCGTGTGTCTCACCAGACTGTTCTTCCGAGAACATGTATAGTAACATTCGGAACATGAAAAAGCTTTTTCTCCGCTGTGAGTCAGCATGTGGCTAGTCAAACCTCCCTTTTGAGAAGATGAATAGTTGCAGTTGGAACAAGAAAAAGGTTTTTCTCCAGAATGCGTGCGAAGGTGGCTTTCGAAATACGACTTTCGAGAGCAAGCGTAGTTACAATGGGGACAAGCGAATCGTTTTTCAACAGGATGTGTCTTCCGATCTGTGGACAAATTTGAAAAATAATACGGATGAGGAAGACTAAATAATACTTATTACCTGCGCTAGTAGAAAAGCATTGTAAAGTAGTTTCATTATTACCTGCCGTCTGGGTAATTCTTTCAAAGTGTTCTAAGCATTCCTTTTTAACATCGGGCACATCTATGTCAACTTCTATATAAGAAAATCTCTCTTCATCTTCTTCTCGGTGTCCAAGTTCCGCTTTGATGGTAACTGTATCGACATTAATGCTTTCTGGAAAAACAAAACAACAGTACAAACATTGATCATTAATATGTATATTATATTCTCAATTACCCGTGTTAACTTTTTGTTTCCATCGTTCGATTAAAAAAATATACCTTGTGAAATAATATCCTTTATTATTCAATTAATATAAAAATACAAAACACAATTTCAAGGGGAAACTAACAAGTGAATTTGACAAGCAATTGCTGGGCTTCATTCTACAAGTAAGAGTGATGGGTGGGGTCCGATGTGGGCCTTTATATAGTAGTCCATGATGGGCGTCGCATACAGCATCTACTTCTGAAGCTGTCTGTTAGCGTCTGTATTGTGTCAAACTAGTATTGGGGTCATTGGTCCGGTGCACGTGGACACTTGAATGTTCAAAGCTCTGGTTTTGTTATTGTGGGAAGACACGGTGGCGGCTGATTGCTGTCCGCGAGTTCGAGTGAACGTATGTCAATTGGCCTTCTTCCCCTCATCGTGGGCGGGCTGGCTATTACGTCGTTTCTGGTAGAGTGTTTAATGTACATCCTCGAGTTAATTATTTTTAGTTGGATGCAGGCGTTGTCTATTAAAATTGGGTTGCTTATCTAATGCTTCTAGGCAAGGTGTAGGGCAGATGTTAATGAGCGCATTGCAATATCTTCCCGGCGGTAAGGGTGGTCTGGGGTGTTTACTCCCATTAACGATTGAAAACAAATTATAAATATTCCGGAGTACAATAAAACATATAGCGTATTTCAATCATTAATAATAATAATAGTATTTGTATATATATGTTAATCATTAATAATAATAATAGTATTTGGATGACTTCTATAGCGCCATTTTCGTGAGAAAATCACCGCAAGGGCGCTTTAATATTCATTTATACATTTAATCTATACCTATATACTACAAGTGGCTTACAACTAAGATTGATAAATGACTTACAACCAAGACTTATATCACTAGTGACTTAGAACTATACCTATTTTTATAACCAAGTTTGCACTTGCAAGTCATCATACGAACAGAGCAGTATTGTTACTGCTCTAATCGTGTCACGACTTGCAACAGTCTTACAATTAGTTATTTACTAACATACTAGACTAACATACTTATTTACATTTATAACCACATGTTGTAATGGCTACTGCCACAATACGAAGTTATTAAACGAATATAGCAGTATTGTTACTGCTCTATTCATATTATGACTTGCAACTGCCTTAAAATTATTTACGACTTACCTACATACTTATTAACATTTATAAACACCTATTGTTATGATTACTGCCCGTGCTGTCAGTATAAGTCATGAAAAATACTATAAAAAAGTAAATATGTTGTATAATAAATTGTAAAATATTGTAAAAAAACTAGGTAATTCCCATGGACTGGGTAGTGAAATACTACTGAAAAAAATACAGTTATTTTTCTGGATATGATAATGCGAAAAGGTGAGTTTTGAGCTTTGCTCTGAACTCAGATGTGCTGTCAATCTTTCGCAAATGTGAAGGGAGTTTGTTCCAAGCTGTTGGGCCTGCCACAGCAAAAGCCCGGTCTCCGAAATTGGTATTGGGATTGCGCATAGGTACTGAGAGTCTACCTATGGCTGTTGAAGATGCTGATCGAAGGGTTGCTTGCCTAGTGTTGACATCATTTGGAATACACAGTTCTGACAGGTAGGGTGGCGCAATGTCGTGTGTTGCCTTAAAAACCATCCAGCAGAGTTTGAATTGGATTCTCTCAGGACACTTAAGCCAATGAAGGTTTCGCAGATGTTAGGAAATATGAGTGTTGAAAATTGACATGCTACCGGCATCTATGGGTTGCTTGAGCAAACTCCTATGTTTTAACATCTCAAACAAATGGTGCGAAACTTGGCTAGTGGCTGAGTTTTTGGTAGATCGGTAGCAATGTGTTTTAACTACGAACTAGGTGGAAGCCATATTGTCAATACTTTTGCAAATGTCAGATGTTGGTAGTGTTTATTCTATAAATGTGTGCAGTTTTTTATTCTATAAAAAGGCTAGCATCTGAGTATAATGGCTTCTTCCCTACGCAAAGTTTAAATAGTAAACAACTGCCAGTGCTGGCCCGGTATATTCAGTATTATCACCGTTATTTTATACATTTCTAAAACATGTTACACTGTGAAAATAAAAAGTGAAGTTTTTTGTAAAAAGAGTTATTTATTAAAGGACCATTATAATTTTAACAATGAGAATATTTGGAAACGCCGGTTATCAGTCTTGCTGCAGCATTGATAACTGACTGAAGTCTGTCAGTATATATGTTAGGCAGGTTTGCATATATGCCATTGCAATAGTCAAGTCGTGATACAACGTAAGAGTTTACCAGCATCTTTGTGGCCTTAGTCGGAATATTTCTTCTTATAGATTTGATTTGGCGCAGGTGAAAGAATCCTGCGCTTACTGTTTTGTTAATCTGGGATTTGAGGGAAAGATCTTGATCTAAATGTACACCTAGGAGTTTAACGCCATCTTTAGGGATGATGTTACAGCCAGAAGTAATGAGCGGAGATTTATCTAATATTGACTGACGCTTTTTTGTTGCTGTCCAAAGAAATTCTGTTTTGGTTGGATTTAGTTTTAGTTTGTTCGAGGACATCCAGTCTGTTATGGCAGCGATGCATTTATTACATCTGATTGTAAAAGTATTTCTCAAGTATTATTAGATGTAATTATCTACAATTTGGGAGGCGGGAATAGGTACCGCCGCCCCGGAAACCAATAACTTATGAAGGTTATTTCAATCATAATAATATGTCATTGAAAAAGAAGATAATACTAAAAATCCAATTTTATTTTGTGTAGGACTCCTATTGACCTTTTACTAATAACTTATGAAGGTTATTTCAATCATAATAATATATGAAAAAGAAGATAATACTAAAAATCTAAAAGAATTACGTTAAATATGTTTAACACTGGGTGAGTTCGTAAAAGATACTTGTATTGTAGAAAAAATATAACAAAATTAAAAGTAAACAACATAAAGTTATATATATGCGAATATTACTTTACCTCTCGATATCGACTGTAAACGGAAGGCAGAAAATATCTATCTCTTCACTTTATCAAAGTGGTCAACACATCTCACTAACGACCTCACGGAGTACTGAACCCTAGGACTTAATATAGTGCTGGTTGAAGTACATCTTTCGGTAGGTAGTGGGGAGCCGCCCGCTGATTAGCCAATGATTTAATTGCGTAACCAATATGATCGCCACGGCATCTTGCATACAAAGACGCTAAATTACGTAAAAGCGATAAAGTATTCGAACTCGCGCGGTTCCACTCCATATAGACCAAAATATGAAAAAGAACAAGATAATAAAATAATAACGGTCGCAACTGCGACTCGAATCCAGGATCTCTCGTCTTTCCATTTATTTTTTCTTTTTCTTCAATAGAGAACTCCAGTCCAATTTTTTTAATTTTTTTTAATGAATACTGACCTCCTAACTTAAATAACTGCATTTTTATTTTTATTTTTAGAGTTAGTTTTAACAGATAAAATAATTGTCAAAGTTTTAATTTTTCGAGACCCCCCGAAAACCATCGAATCGTGTGACGTCATCACTCCTGAAAAATTAGTATAGGATAGGGCAATCAGCTGATCTACTGCGGCCATTTTGAATCCCGTTGTTCGAAGTATTCTCCCTAGAAATAGCATTACTAATCAAAGTTTCAATACAATGACTGGTGACGCGTGACGTCAGCACTAACCATTTTCAGTAATACCAACTTTACAGTGTGTTTTCACGAGAGGTTTAAAAATGCACTTTTTAATAATTTTTTAAGAACTCTACGTTTAATATAATGAAATAAAACTAAAAAATAAAAAATATATTCGGAATCAGCGTTCATTGGTCTATATGAACATATTTTTTTAAAGCCATAATATTTTTCACTGGAGTTCCTTATTATATAGGTATTTCATCGATGAGAATTACCTTCAAAAGTTATAAAAAGAGAGTTGTACTAATGAAAAATATATATTTACGATAAAAGGATTCCATTGATTTAATACACAGATGCGGAAATTTTGATAAGAGAATTTAACGGTTTATTTAAGAAATAAGAAATACCCCATATGTCCACTTTAGGGTTCGATGCCTCAATAAGGAAAAAACCGTTCTACAACTTCCTCTTTCCTGTACTAATTAATGATGACTTGAGCATTTAACCAGCCAGCGGCCAAAAATCCACATTTCGTCAAAAGTTGTTCTTACGATTGCACAGGGCGGTTCCAATGAGAAGATTAATTATTCTCCGTACCAGCTTTTTAAAATTATAACTCAATATCGATTTTATTTCATTCCAAAGATGCTTTAATTTATACCTACATCCAAAAATGCTGATGGCGTGACGATAAAACTAATATAATGATGTACTTTTTGTAATTATTTTTTGATCATAAGTATTTATCATTTTTCAATAATGTCTAAGATAAATAAGAATGAAAAAAAAAATCTGAAACATATTTGTTTGTAAGTGCGCAAATAAATACACAAACGGATCAATTTTCGTCAAGAAACACTTATACGTATATATATTTTTAATGATTTTATATAAACAAAAATTAAAATTCTGAAACATGCGTTTCCCAGATAATGCATTAATTTATTTTACTGGATGATTATATGATTTGAAATGGGTGTTGTATAATACGAAATCTTTTTTGAAAATTCAACAAATCTGCCAACGACCAATGGTATAATAACCTTATTATACTAAAAATAAACATTTTTCTCAAAAGTTAAAACATGCGTTTACTAGATAAAAGAACAATCTTTCGAAATCAATTTATAATTTTGTTTGTGGAAAAGAGTGAATACGTCTAAAATCTGATTAAAATGATATATTTGTGGTTTTCTCTGGTTATACCCTCTCAAGTATCTTAGGGTAGTTTTTATATGTATTTTCTTATTCTTCATAAACTTTGAAGGATAATTTTACAACTTAACCTCAAGAAGCCCTAAAATTAAAACCGTACAAGATATTGGCCAATGTTACAAAACCGTTGGACTATGCCAACAATTTGGGAGGCGGGTATGGGTACCGCCGCCCCGGGAACCATTTATTGGACAACCAACACCCCTGCCACAGGTCACCCTAAGTGGTTCGCTACATTTGGTGACTTAGCAGGGGTGCCCGGATTCATGGAATGAGGTTTGTCTAGGTCTTGGTGGCGGATACGTTTGCCCAACCACTGCGTGGCGGGCTGGATCGGAGGAGACTGATTGAGGGAGGCCTTTTGACCTCTCCAGCCGGATTCTCCCGACCCGTCGCCTTGAGGCGCAGTGTGAGGAATAGATTCATACGTCCGTCACTCCTGGCCACACTGACGCCCAGATTCCTACCCACCCCTTATACCGTTTTCCTTCCCATATCTTCTTCTACTTACTTTCCCTTAAAAAACCCTCCACACAGCATCCTCAAAGATGACATAGGCCCCTGAGGAAATTGTTTTCTTTGGTGCCTCCTGAGTGGAGCTAATGTAAAAAAAGCTATAGCGGTGTTTTATTTATCAAATGCCTCTGATACTGTTTGTCACGAATTGGTACTTAAAAAAATATTACCTTCAGACATTATCCTAGCAAGCCCGAAAAACGATGTACAAAATCCCAAAGGTCCACCTTATTAACGATATCTCGATAATAATCAATGGTACAATTTCATTCATAATTTTATAATCCTAAAGAAAATATCAACGAAAATTTTACCATTTTTTGTTTTCCAATATTCAAAGCGGGTAATAGGTATTGAAAAATATTGTTTTTGCTAAAATTTAAAACAAATCATGGCTACCTTCTGTCACCATGGTGAATTTAACATCCCATTTTTGTATAAGTACATTGAAATAAACTCACTTGCTGTCTGAGAACATTCCGCATATTGCAAAAATGCCTTCTTTACATCTTGGAGGTCGAAATCTACATCCGTATTCAGCATTACACCTCCGCCTTCTTCCTGGGGCCCTGGTTCCGTCTTGATGGAAACAGTCTCAGGATTTAGTAGATCCATGGTACTGCTGTGGTAGCGGTTGAATATTGGTTCAAGCCCAGACAAATATACCTGAAATAGAACATTGTTGTAATGGAACGCTACTTTGTATGAGGTGTGAATATTTGGTTTCACTTGAAATACACTGTCACAACAATGAAAACGTATGCATATCGCATAATCTGAAAAACATAATGCGTAAGGATATAATTGTGAATGTATCTATCTTGAAATTAAGACCTTGGAAAACGGTTGAGGAAATCGATGGATTATTTGATATCTACAGATAAACCGGTATCCACCATTGCGCTTTTAACAAAATGTTGGTAATACATATTTTTATAATCTGTAATCAAAGCCTTCGAAACCCGAATCTAATAATAGACAGATGTCAAATTCGCATTAAACATTCATCGAACTAAATGCACAAATGAATTTCCTAATACACTTGTACCGATCGGCGTAAGATAAGCTATTTACATTAGACACAGTACATATAAATATGCATTTGAGCATGCCAAATGCATATTTATATGTACTGTGCAAGAACAAATTATATACCTAACAATGGTCGCTCAGTGTCATTTGGAATGAGGACGCTACTAAAATGAATGGCGAAGAATATACGTATTAGAACTTACCAATAACTATCTATGGAATGATAAATTTAACAGTGTGCGTTAAACAGAGTTAAAACAGGATTAAATGCATAAATAAATCATTCACTGATTATGCAACTGACAGAGAAGAAAACACAACAATTTTGTTCAAGTTTTGCATAGACAAAAATAAAGTCATAAACAATTATAATAATTTCCGGGGGCATGTCCGCTCTACGCCAAGCATAGATATACCTACGTAGAGAGTAGTTTGGTAGTTTGGTTTTTATACGAAAAAGAAAAATGTTCATCTTGATACACCCGCGCCTTATGGCGGGGTCAAATTAAAACTATAATCTTAAAATTAAGGAGGAACAAATTAAAAAAGCTACTGATTTAAGAAACGATACATTTATTCTAGTAGGAGTCAGGTGTTAATTATTAATCTAGTGTTAGTCTTAAAATTACTTAATTAATTAGCCTTAAAATTAGAAAGTCTGTTTGCTTAATTCTACGGTAAAGTCTTTTTGCAATTGTTCAAAGTCGAATCACTTCGGTGGTTAATAATATAATTAAAATGTTCAGTCACTTCCCTTTGGATGCTGATGATGGAGTCTCCGCGTACGCATACAGTCACTAGGCACTTTAACTTAGTTATCTATATCTTTCACTTTTTATTGCACAGATAGGAAGTTGCGAAAGTTCTTTGAACGGAATTTTCGCGGTCACTTGGTTGGACTTCCTGGCGGAAGTTCGCGAATGTATCGGCGGTTCCTGGTTGAAATCCGCGAGCGTGTCTTAATTTCCCTGGCCGGGAAATTGCGCGGGGGTCGCGTGTAGTTCGGAGAGCGTTTGGAAGCCCTGGCCGGGTTGCAAATCGCGGGACACTCCGTTGGCGGAGTGGAGTACTACCCTCTAGCCGGGTAAATGGTGACTGGTTCCGTGGTGAAATTCTCCCTCGTGGCTCTTGGGTAAACCTTCAAAACTAATTCCATCGGCGGCAGCGGCAAGGCAGGGTCAAACGAAGAGGTTTATGGCCCTTCGCTCGGCTCGGCGCGGCGATTGGGTTTTATTAGTCCTTGCCGAAAATATCTGGCTTTCCAATTTTTATTGCGGTCCCACTTTGCCTTCGCCGCTCGCTTAAGCCCCTTGTGTCTACCGCCAACTCCTACGCTAGAGCGACCTTATTGTAAATGGTGCCCATATGTTCAGTTCCGTGAATTTTTGGCATTAAAATACCTAAAGGTATATCAATCGCCCCCGGGTGTTTTGTCGAAAATTAACGGTAATTAATATTATTAACGCACTAAGTAACTATTATTAAACTTAACTAAAACAATTCTACTATCTAAAAATATATAAAACTATAACTATGAAATTATTCTAACAACTTAATATTACCTAACGGTCTACGTATTTATCCAGCTACATAATACAATGGTCTCATTATCGGTATGAGATTGTCTGCTTTCATGTGATTCCGGGTGGTTGTTCTCCTGGGTTAGGTGCTGGTCGCAGCTGATCCGCGTGTACCTTACACGGTTTCCCTCTGCGCTCGATCCAGTAGATATTGCCTCGGCCCGTAGGTATTAGTATTTTGTGAGGCCCACTCCACGTGGAGGCAAAACCAGCGTGGAATCCCGTGGCCAAATCCGATTGAGGGTGTTCCCTCATAAAGACTTCTTGACCCGTCTCGTAGTGAGACCGTTCTTCAACCGGCGGGGCGTAGCCCTCACTGTACCTGCGTTGGGAGTCCCTGATTGCTTGGTCGTGCTCTGCGCGTTCGCGCCCGGTACTGGAAGGGTTCGTAAATTCATCCGACGTATGCACCATCCACTCGCCGGGTCGGGGAAGGTCGTAACCTAGGAGGGCTTGACTAGGTGTTATCCCAGTGGCGGCATTCCGGCGGCCGCGTAGGGCTCCGAGGATTGTAGGTAGGTTTTTTTTTTTATTATTATTATTAAGTTAAAATAAACATAATATTTCACTTTCTTAACTTAAATACAGAGCATTTATAATACAGTAGTAAGAAGTAATATTTTTAATTTTGTTCTAACATTTTGAGTTTAAATAGTTTTTGTTTAAAGGTTTTTATATTAGTTTCCATTTTTAGGTGTTCTGGAAGGAGATTATATATATGAACTCCCTCGTGACCAATACTTCTCTTGCCACTTTCTGTCTTGACGGTATTTGTGTACAATTTATTGTGCTGTCTAGTATAATGTTCGTGTACTTGTGATGTTTTTATAAATGTTGTGTTTGTGTGTATAAGTCCATTTTGTATTTTGTAGATTAAAAGACATATGTTATATTCGTACAATGTTCTTATTTTCAAAAGGTTCATTTCCTGGTATAGTTTTTTTGTGGGAGTGTCTGGGTTATAATTGAAGAGTTTTTTAATAACTTTGTTCTGTATTATTTGTAAGTCGTTTAAGTACGTAATGTATGTGTTTCCCCAGATTTCTATTAAATTATTTAGATGGGACTGGATTAAGCTAATGTATAAGCCCCTCTTTACCTCTGTTGGTAGAAGATGAGCAATTCTACCAAATACACCAATTAATGGGATGATTTTTGTTTTTAGTTTTTCTACGTGTTTTTTAAATGTTAAATGTTTATCAATTTATAAACCCAGGTATTTTTCGCTATCTAGGATATGTAGGTCTCTTTCTTCTATTTGTAATGGTTTATGCGAAGGTATTATTCTTTTAGGTGAGCTTAAGATCATGTAACCGGTTTTATTAATATTTATTGTTAATATATTTTTATTAGCCAATCGTTTAGTACATTAAGATCCGTTTGAGATTGTTCTAATAGACTTTCTAAGTTTTTGCCGAAGTAAAAAATTGCCGTGTCATCTGCGTATAAGAAGATTTCACCATGTAGTTTTAGCTGACAGATGTCATTTATGTATATTTGGAATAAAAGTGGCCCCAGTATTGATCCTTGTGGAACTCCGTAGTTTATACTCTCGAGTTGACTGTTTTTATCTCCTATGTTAACACATTGTTTTCTGTTGGACAGATAGGATTTTATTAGTTTGATAGCTGGACCTGTTACACCTGTTTTTTCTATTTTTTTAATCAGTATTTCATGACTTACGGTGTCAAAGGCTTTTTGAAGGTCTACGAGAATTGCTATGACATAGTTTTTATTATCTATGCTAGTTCTAAGTTTATTTATAAGATCATTAGTTGCAGAGAGAGTATTAGATTTTTTTCTAAAACCGTATTGTTTGGCATATAGAAATGATTTTTTTTTCAGAAAGTTGTCTAGCCTATCGTATATTACTCTTTCATATATTACCGTATATTTATTATTATCGTATATTACTCTTTCATAGAATCGGTAGGACAGAAATGGGCCAATAGTTAGATGTTTGAGTTTTCAAGCTCCCTTTATATATTGGAATAACCCTTGCAATTTTACAACTGTCCGGAAATTGACCTTCTTTCAGGCTCAGGTTAATCAGTTTAGTTAGTGTAGGAGTTAGTAGTGGGGCAAGTTTTTGTACTGTTGTACATTTTAGTTGATCATGTCCAGCACTCGCGTTTGATTTTAGGGATTTTATAATAGCTAATATTTCGGGTTCAGTTGTGGGTTGTAAGTATATTGATTCCGCACTTTCATACTTTAATGTAATTTTATCATCCAGTTTATGTGTGTATTTGTTAATTATATTATCAGCCAAAGAAGCGCCAATGTTACAAAAGTAGTTATTAAAGTATTCGCATATCTTATATATATATAGCTATACAAGAATGAGGCCGCTATAATTAGATGTGACAATGATACAAAAGAAGCCAGTATAAGACAAGGGGTGAGACAGGGATGCTCTCTGTCACCTGTTCTTTTTAACGCTTATATACAAAGTGCGTTTGACGACTTGAGAGAGAGAATGAGTCACAGAAAAGGTGTAAAGATACACGGGCAAAAGGTGGATATGATAAGGTTTGCTGACGATATTGCATTGGTTGCTGAAAGCGAAGAAGAACTGCAAGAGGCCTTAACAACCATGCAAAGCATTCTCCAAAATAACTATAACATGAAGATAAATAAAGACAAAACAAAGCTGCTGACTGTAGGCCGAACGCAACATCAGATGCGAATAGAGATGTCAGGAGTTCCACTAAAGAACGCCAAGGAGTTTGTCTATCTCGGGAGCAAAATAACATGGGACGGTCGGTCTAAGAGCGATGTCGACAGCCGTATACACCAGGCTAGGCTTGCTTTCAATAAAAGGTCGAAAATAATTGAATCAAATAATATAGACCTAAAGCTGAGAATACTCCTCATCAAGACCTATGTATGGAGTATCTTGATGTACGGCTGCGAAACATGGTGCCTATCCAAAAGAGATAAACGGAGACTAGAGGCTTTTGAGATGTGGTCCTATAGAAAACTATTAGGAATTTCCTGGAGAGACCACATTACAAATGAGGAGGTTCTCCAAAGAATCGAAGGAGGAAGGCACCTGCTCAGGACCTTGTCCGAAAGGCGTGCAAGATGGATCGGCCATGTAATACGACAAGAAGGCCTCTTGCATTCCATAATGGAGGGTATGACCGAGGGGACAAACTCTAGGGGACGCCCACGCCGAGAGTACCTGGAGGACCTGCTGGTGGACGTGCGCTGCTTATCATATGCAGACCTCAAAAGAGCCGCACAAGACAGGGAAGAATGGAAGAGGAAACTAAAGGAAATTGCTGCAAACCAATCCCAGGATTGAAACCAGAGAGAGAGAGAGATATCTTGATGTCTTCTGTGATGATTTCATTACCGTTCTTTAATTTTGTACATGGTTTACTTTGCGTGTTTGTTTGGTTCTTGATGATGCTGTTTATTACGTTCCAAGTCTTTTTGGTATTATTTTCACATTTTTTAAATAGGCTGCTGTAGTATTGTTTTTTTAAGTTTCGTTTTTTTATAGTTATGTCGTTACGTATTTTAGTATATTCTGTTTTTAGTGATAGGTTACAGGGTTGTTTTTTAATTTTAAGGTGCAGTTTATTTCTTTTTTTAATCATTTTTAATAAGTCCTTTGTTATCCAATCAGGAAGACAGGTTTTATTTGTTTTTATTGTTATTGAACTGTTGCAATTAATTTTGTTTATCAGATAGTTTACAAAGTTATTGTAGTTCAGTTCCGAGTCCTCATTATTGTTTATAGAAAAGGGGTTTTGTCGGATATCCTCCTTTAGTTTTTCATAATCAATTTTTGTACATTTGTAAGAGGATTTTTGCGAGTTTTTTTTAGTGTACGTATGAAGTATGTCAAGAATCAGTAGGTTGTGATCAGATATTGACGTGTCACAGTTTGTTATAGTATACGAAAGGTTTACGTCTGAAATGATGTGATCAATAATGGTGTTGGTGTTTTCTGTAATACGTGTTGCATGTAATTTGTTTATTTTGTTCAATATAGTGAAATCGTTTGACTTGATGATTTCGGTGTATTTACAAGTATGTGTGTTTGTGGAATCAAGTAAGTTGATATTAAAATCCCCCAGTAATATGGACCTTTTGTGAGTTTTCAGTTGTATGTTTAACTTATCTAGAAAATCTTGAAAATTGGTGTTCGGTTTTTTATATATCACTCCGATGTTTAGGCTTAGTTTGTTTAAGTGTATCCAAAGGAAGTTGTTATCTAGATCTACTATATTATCGATTAAGTTATATTCTAAGTTTTCTTGAATAAATATGGATACTCCACCACCGATGCCCTCAGGTCGGCAGGATGCTTCGTGTTTATAGCCTTCAATATTGATGAATGGTATATCCGTTTCTTTGAGCCAAGTTTCTGACATAAGTATGATGTTGATCTTATAGTCAATTGATTTTAATAAGCACAGGATCTCGTCGACTTTTCCTTTCAGGCTTCTAATATTTAGGTACAGGAATGAAATTGAAGTTTGATTTTTTTTTGTCCCCAACTGTTTGTAGAGAGTTACGTCATCTACCCGTTTATGTTGTTTTTTTGATTTTAAACAGCATGTTTTAATATGACTGGTGTGTTG
This sequence comes from Limnephilus marmoratus, assembly GCA_917880885.1. Taxonomy (NCBI): domain Eukaryota; kingdom Metazoa; phylum Arthropoda; class Insecta; order Trichoptera; family Limnephilidae; genus Limnephilus; species Limnephilus marmoratus. The sequence goes on along the minus strand of OU862907.1, from coordinate 41,812,897 downwards.
TTCTTCTTTATTGTTATAAGATGTAATTTCGTCCGTTAAATTGGTGATTTTTCCGGCAACATCGGGATCCAGTTTTTTGGAGTTTGCGTATAAGTAGTATTGTAAGTAGATTTCGGTTCATAAGTGTTTGAGGGAGCGGGAGACAGAAATGAAAGGCGTCAGGTCGAAGTAGCGAGTCAGTCATTTATTGGGCTACGTAGCAGATGGTCGGTGGTCGGTAACATGAGGTAATGCGGAGTGCCGTAGATGAGATGCTGCAGGCGCGCGGTGGTGGAGATGGTGCGGTGAAGGTCAGCGAGTTGCTCGACACCATGGCGGTGGAGATGACCTATATTCCAGGCCGTTGCTCGACGCTTTAAGTCGCGGAGGTAAACGGTGTGTGGCTCGGTGAGCTGAGCCACCAGCAGGTAGTCCTGGCGAGGCGGAGCGCGTTCCATGGCAGCGAAGCACGGTGGGCTTCGGGGTGCCATGAAGTGGTGAGCTGATCCCTGGACTGAAGGTGCGTCAAACCTTATAAGTCACGGGATGGAACTGATCTCAGGAGCTGAAGACATGATGGGCCTTGTAGCTGAGACGTGGTGATGGACCTCGAGGAAGCTGCCCTGGAGCGTAGCGATGCCATGCAGAGATCGTTACATGCTGAGATGTTGGCCGACTGTAAGTGTGAGACTGAACTGCAGCGGGCGAGCGATCGGCTGCTTATATAGCCGCGGTAGAGTAACTACCTCGCGGTAGGTAATACTAGCCACTTCGGCAATTGACGAGAATATTCGGCGCCGTACAGATATTGTACGGTGCTGTCTCGAGACCTTTCTAGGCGGGGCGATATTATTATCGTCGGGCTGGCACGGGAGGCGAGAAAGTACATCGCGGCCAGTATAGGTACGAAGGTACCTAGGCAAGTAGGTTTGCCGATGCGCGCGGATATTAGGAGATGTTTCTCGAATGTTCTTTTGATGGCGATGATAATAATGATGTGTCGCCACATGTTTATTTCCTGCTCGATATTGTAGCACCTTTTCCGGTGGTTATGCTTAATTATATCAATTATGTTTGTTCTTACCACACTCATCGACTTCGATATATCGTATTCATTCATTTGGTCGTAGAAAATTGGCCCGATGAATCGACAATGATTTTTGAATACAGAAGTGTGAGATCTTATTTCACAGTTGAGTTTTGAAACATTCAGGTAATTATTTTTAGGTACCGAATGCACAATAACATTGGTATTTTGAAGATTATTAGTAATGGAGTATAAGTGACTGATTATATTTCGTGGCGATTTTTCATTTGTCCCAGTAAAAATAATTACAAAATCTTCTTTTGTAAGGATTTCACACGACTGTAAGATAGTTTAACTTAATTTATCTATAGTGGCACCGGGATAAATATAACTTTGGCATTCTATTTTGTTTAAATTTTTCTCAATACTTCGTCTCATTTGCCTTCCACCCTCATCTCCAAAAATGAGTACTTTGGATTTTTTTCCTTGCGGCGGTTTTGCGAAATCCACTGATTGATGCAATATTTTTATGTTTTTTTCCACAATGGGAAGCTGATTTGTTTCGCATCTAAGGGTCTGGAGCGGTTGATTACTGTTTGATGGTGTAATGTTTGTTAAAGAATTCTCCACTTTTTTTACTACATGCTTTATTTTACTTATGGGTGGGTATCCCATTGCACGTGAGCTTGACCTTGAAGGTAGATCCGTAATCCTTTTTTAATTTCTTGATTGCGTCGCTCCGTTACGTTAGCTCGGGCATGGTATATGGCTGTAGTCCAGTGCAGACATTGCCAGCGCTCGATAGCTTGGCTCCACCGGGTGTTTCTAAACTGGGGACCGCTGTCTGTAAGCACGGCTCGCGGGTAACCGAATCGATTGAAAACCTCGGTATCTAGCAGCGTTATTAGCTGCGGGGCCTTACTCGAACGAATCGGGAAGGCTTCAACCCACCTAGTGAAGAGATCCGTGACCACTAATATGAATCTTTTGACTCTGGCGGTCGTGGGGTATGGTCCCATTAAGTCGACGGCCACGAGCTCGAATGGGGTTGAAGCTTGAGTACTGCCAAAGGGAGCCGCGGGGCGTGTTGGACGGGCCCGTGTGGTTAAACATATCAGGCATTCTTGCACATGTTTTTCAATATCAGCGCGCATGTTAGGCCAGAAATAGTGAGCTTGGGCTGCCCTAAGGGTCTCCTTTGCTCCCGGGTGACCGGCCACGGGGCTATTATGATAGGCGGTGATAACCTTGCCGATCATACTTGATGGGACCACCAGCTGGGGCTCGTCGTGGTTCCTCCTTCTCCAGAGGTAATCACCTATTCGCTCGTAAATTCGCATGTAGCGACGATCTTGTTCACTGGGGGCTTGTCGTGCGCTAATTTGGCGTAACCGCCTAATTTTCTGTTGCGTATCTGGGTCCGTCCTCTGACGTTCTCTAATTTCTTCCGCTAATGCTAAACGAATAGGCGCGTCAGCACGCTCGCTGTCGTGGTCTGCCACCTCCTGGAGATGGGAATCGCTCTCCTGAGCGCCTTCCAAGTGCATCACTTGAGCCTCTAATTCGTCGGCGTGGCTTCCTTGCGTGGGGTACATCATCCGGTCCAAGTCCTCTATGTCGGGGTTAATGAACGTATTGCCGGGCTGGCGAGACAAAGCGTCGGGTAATTCATTATCCCGTCCCGGGCAATGTTCTACCGTGAAGTCGAACTCCTGAAGAAGCAATGCCCAGCGCATCAGTTTAGCTCGTTGATCTTTAGCGTGATTTAACCACGTGAGAGCTTGATTATCCGTGCGCAGTCTGAAATGCCTAACCTCTAGGTATGGCCTATATCGTTTGATCGCCCATACGGCGGCCAGCGCTTCTTGTTCGTTAGAATGTAGACGTTGTTCCGCTTCCGTGAATTTTGCACTCGCATAGGAAATAACATCTCTCCCTCCGTCCGGGCGGGAATGATACATTACGGCCGATATGCCGAATTTGCTTGCGTCCGTTTGGATAACAAATTCTCGACTAAAATCGGGTCGAGATAACGTGAGTGGGCCACTCAGCGCTTCCTTAATCTTTGTCATGGCGTCCTGGGCGGCCTGGGTCCAGCGGTATGGTTTCCGTGTACTTAGCAAGTCTGTCATTGGGGATGCTAGCTCCGAAAACCGTGGAACGTATTCCCGCAGCCAGTTGCATAACCCTAAAAATCCTCTTAGCTCCTTTCGTGTCCGGGGAGGCGTGGCAGCAGCTATCGCTTTTTCGTGAATGGGTTGTGGTTGGTTACCCCTGGCATTGACCGTATGACCCAAGTAATCAATTTGCTCTGCCATGAGGGTGCATTTTTCCGGGGCACAACGGAGTCCGAATTGTTGTAATCGTTCGAAGACCAGCCTCAGGTGGTACAGATGACTTTGTAAGTCTGGAGAGAATACTACGATATCATCTATGTATATCTATGTACAAAATTCTCTAAGGTAGCCGGCGAGCACCTCTTAACTCATTTGTTTTTGGAAGGTTCCAGGAGCGCCCTTGAGCCCGAATGGCATTACTCGAAATTGATAACATACACCATCAGGAGTAGCAAACGCCGTCAAGTGCGCTGATTGTGGGTCCATAGGCACTTGCCAATAACCCTTCTTTAAATCTAAGGTAGTGAACACCTTGGCGGTTCCGAGATCCTTTAAGGTTTCGTGGATCACAGGGAGGGGTGATATCTCCCCTTCCGTAACCTTGTTCAGACGACGATAGTCTATGCAGAATCTGAATCCATCCCGTCCCTTCCGGGGGGCCATCACGACCGGGAAGCAATATGGGGATCTACTAGCTTCTATTACTCCATTCGCTAGCATTCCTTCTAGCTGATCGTATAGCGCCTTCTTCTTTGCATCGGACAATCGGTGGGGGGCAATGCGAATTGGTTTTGTATCTTTTAAGTGAATGACGTGTGGTTGCAAGGGCGCTGGTCCTGCATATGGGTGGAAAAGCTCCCCGAATTCACTTAACAGATTAGTGACGTCCATTGGCGCACACACGAGGGGGGTTTAGGGGTTTAAACCCCCCCCGAATTTCGATGACAAGCATATATTATTTTACCAATCAAAAGCAACATAAGAAACGTTTAGATAAATCTGTATGCAAAATTTCTTAGGGAAGAACTCCGGTGCTCGCGGTGCTACAGCGGTGCTACCAGTATCACTCGCGATCGCCGCACGGTGCGTTGTGCGAAATGCAAAAGTTTACTATGACCGGATGTCCTCGCCCGCTCTGCCCTCCTGCCCGCGGCACTTCTCTCCAAAACCGAGCACAGCTGGTGCTGCCAGATGCATTGTTTTTTGTTTAATTTATACATCCATGGTATATAAAATTAAACATTTCTAATAAAACCTGTTTTTTTTACCGATCACCAAGGCAGTTTTCGGGATACGTTTTTTTAGCATGGGTCGTGTAGGGAAAAATGATAAATTCAGGAATATAGTCCTTAAACTCAGAACTTCAGTACGGTTACGGGTTCACAAGGCCCATTATCTAATTATTTTGCTTGTCAACAAATAGTATCTAATATATTAGAAAATAACAAAAGTTTACCTAGAACCTAGACTAACTACGACAAACGTATATAAAAAAAAATTTGAATAATGGAGGATTTTTTTCTCCCTCATCTCATGGATTTGAAAAAACTTTATTATTATTATTTGTGTTTAATAATATTATTATTTAATTTCAAACTAAAATTCTATAAATTAAACTTGATAACAAAAAAAATAGTGTGTACTTAAAAGTAAGAAGTAAAAAGTAAGTAAGTAACTAAAAAGTCCTAATATTCAAAGAAATATTGCAAAACTGTTTTATTTAAAAAACTGTTATTTCCTTATTTAAATTTTCAATTGAAGTTTAGGAAAACACGGTATTTCATTCTTGGGATATGGCAGCGCAGCGCTAAGACGCTCCGGTCCATCACACATCACAACAAACACGTTGATATTGTTGACCGACGAGTTATTTACGCGCTTCGTAGCGATATGGCAGCGCAGCGCTAAGACGCTCCGGTCCATCACACATCACAACAAACACGTTGATATTGTTGACCGACGAGTTATTTACGCGCTTCGTAGCGATATGGCAGCGCAGCGCTAAGACGCTCCGGTCCATCACACATCACAACAAACACGTTGATATTGTTGACCGACGAGTTATTTACGCGCTTCGTAGCGGTAGTGCAGAGTGGAACGTGTGACGTGCATAATATTATTGTAATCGTTTAAATTTTTCACTCGGGACCCAAGTTATTATTTATAAATTTAAAATGTCGAAACGTTAGCAGAAAATGCCATACTTTTTCTCGAAAAAGACAAAATTAAATTCCGTAGCGGGTAAAAGAGTTGTTGATTAAAAATGAAGGTATTTAAACCAATTTAAATATAACTATTCGGGATATTGCATGATACTGTTGTCAAAATTTATTGTGACATTTGTATGTGAAATTTATTGTTAAGTAGTATTTATGTAGGTATGTAATTAATATACAATAACATAATAAGTAAATATATAAGGGTAGAGTGATGACTGACGACATACATAATATAACAAAAAAAATTTCGCCTGCGGCGCTTATTCTATGCATATTGTCAAGCATTTCTTAAATAAAGGGGGGGCGGCGTCGAAGAGAATCGTATATTTGGATAGTGCGCAGTGGACCAGATAAGGCTAGGAACCTCTGATATACACTGTACATTAGTATATAAACGTTTGAATAGATATGGATACAGCATGCATTTTATGTTTTGTAAAAACCCCCCCCGAATTTTTTTTCTGTGTGCGCCACTGGTGACGTCTCGTTTCTGGTCTTCGGGGAGGTTGGGTATCTTTGGCAGCTCAACATTTCCTTGACGGGGTGGAAGACGCCGTGGGATTAGATGCGTACTCAGCCGCTCGCATCGGCCAAAGTGCAAACATCCCCGACAAAAGTCCACAACGGCTCTCTGGGCGGTAAGCCAAGCGTTCCCTAAGATTATGGCCTCCCGTAAGCCTTCTATGACCAAAAAATTGTTTTCGAGCTCCTTTCCTTGTATGGTCCACTGAAGCGTCGTATCCGCTAAAATAGCCATGGATGCGGATGTGTGGGCCAAGTTTATCGTACTTAGCGATGATTTCTTGTAGTTGCTAACTGAAACCAGTTCGGCTCTAACGAGATTGTGGGAAGCTGCCGAATCGATGAGTGCTTCAAAATCTCGTCCTTGAATCTTAACCCGAATACGTGGCATGAGGGCGATACTTCCGTCTGCTGCTGTGTTGCATGTTGGATATGTGGAGGGCACTTCCGTCTCGGGCGTATTTGAATCTGTGATCGCTTGAGTAGATACTCGTATATCCGGCCCGTATGAACCCGCAGGCAGCGGCACGTGGTTAAACCCGTTGTGCGTGCTATTCGTTGGAAGTGCGTGTTGGGCAATTTCTTGCAATAGTTCGGGTGCTCCGTCCATCGTAGCAGAGAGTGGTAATATCTGACGGCCGCTAGGCCCGGCGTACGGTTCTTCAAGAGGGAGTATATTGTGCAAAATATTGGAGGCGATATCCGGTGTAAATGTGCCGCGTGTATACTGTGGTGGTTCCACGACGTGCGCTTACGCGACGGAGCACTGTGGAGGCTCTAGAGCGGTTTGTGATCTGGTTTGAGCTACTTCTTGTGTACTCTGGTACTCATATGTGTCTATGTATGGGGGCCCTGGACGCGACGCTGTCCGATCTGGTCGGCGCCCGGGCCCTGCTAGTTTTCCGCCCTGCGGCGGTGAAGTTCTGGGCAATCTGCATTCCAATGCCTTCCTGGGCAGTTATGACACCAGGGCAACTGGTTACGCGATCGCCTTGCGTCATTATTACGAGTATTCGCCCTTTCCTGGTGTCGGGGCGGCGGTGCACGGAAGAGAAATTCCTTTGGGAAGTCGATGCTGTTTACTCGCTCTGTGAGTGTCTCTAGGGTGTATGTGCCGAAGATTAGGCCCGCCTCCAGCAGATCTCTGTAACGAGGCATCATCAGCCCTATCAGATCTGGGCAGAATTCGTCCATGCCGGTTGTTCCGAAAACCCGTTTGTAAATTGCGCGCTTACGCTGTAAGAAAGCAACGCCGCTTTCGTCGGTTTTCTGCGGGTCTCCGTACAGCGTGACTAATAGAGAGGTCCTCGCTCCCACTACGCCGTAGCGCTTTCGTAGTTGTACAGTAAAATCCTCCCAGCTCCATCTCTCGCGTGTATGTGGCTGCCACCGCCTTCTTAATTTTTAAATCTATTATTAAAACTAAACCTAAACTAATTTGGGCGCCAAATACTCTTTGAGGCGGGAAGCATTAAACCCAGACATAAATTATTAATTAAAAATAAAAACGAAAGAAAATTTGAAAAAAAATATACCTATCATTAATTTAGAACAATTAATCTAGACGCGTATCGTGAAAGCTAACCTATCAGCATCCGTTTAGATTCTACCGCGTTTTTAGCTGTCTACAAATTTAACTAATAATTGATTACTATTGTTCCTCCTTTCGATGACTACTCTAATCTCAGGGTTCATAGGTCGGAAATCCACACTCGGATTTCTACCAGACAAAAAATGCCGGTAAGCCCCACGTCTGGGCCGCCAATTGATATACCCGCGCCTTATGGCGGGGTCAAATTAAAACTATAATCTTAAAATTAAGGAGGAGCAAATTAAAAAAGCTACTGATTTAAGAAACGATACATTTATTCTAGTAGGAGTCAGGTGTTAATTATTAATTTAGTGTTAGTCTTAAAATTACTTAATTAATTAGCCTTAAAATTAGAAAGTCTGTTTGCTTAATTCTACGGTAAAGTCTTTTTGCAATTGTTCAAAATCGAATCACTTCGGTGGTTAATATAATTAAAATGTTCAGTCACTTCCCTTTGGATGCTGATGATGGAGTCTCCGCGTACGCATACAGTCACTAGGCACTTTAAACTTAGTTATCTATATCTTTCACTTTTTATTGCACAGATAGGAAGTTGCGAAAGTTCTTTGAAGTGAAAATTTGTGCAAAGTGGAACTTGCACAAATCCTTGGTCGGAATTTTCGCGGTCACTTGGTTGGACTTCCTGGCGGAAGTTCGCGAATGTATCGGCGGTTCCTGGTTGAAATCCGCGAGCGTGTCTTAATTTCCCTGGTCGGGAAATTGCGCGGGGGTCGCGTGTAGTTCGGAGAGCGTTTGCAAGCCCTGGCCGGGTTGCAAATCGCGGGACACTCCGTTGGCGGAGTGGAGTACTGCCCCCTAGCCGGGTAAATGGTGACTGGTTCCGTGGTGAAATTCTCCCTCGTGGCTCTTGGGTAAACCTTCAAAACTAATTCCATCGGCGGCAGCGGCAAGGGTCAAACGAAGAGGTTTATGGCCCTTCGCTCGGCTCGGCGCAGCGATTGGGTTTTATTAGTCCTTGCCGAAAATATCCTGGCTTTCCAATTTTTATTGCGGTCCCACTTTGCCTTCGCCGCTCGCTTAAGCCCCTTGTGTCTACCGCCAACTCCTACGCTAGCGACCTTATTGTAAATGGTGCCCATTTGTTCAGTTCCGTGAATTTTTGGATTAAAATACCTAAAGGTATATCAATCTTTTAAAATCATAGATAATCAGAGTAATTACTGGTGATGGCTAGGCTTGCGACCGGAGGCGTCTACTAATATCTACAGGAATTCCAAAAACTGAAAAAATCGAATTAATATCTATGAAAAGGAAAGTGTTGACGAATATCTACAGCTCAAACTGTTGACGAATATCGATGAGAACCAAAGTGTTGACGAATATCTACAGCACTGGCAGAGGTTGGATTTGCAATTATGTATACTTAGCATATTGGAATAACGTAATATTGCGTATGCAGTTTAAAATACTTAATTTATGTAAATATGTGTGTAAAAACCCCTAATATCGGACTATTGGACACATTTAGCTGATTAATCCAACGCTCTGTAGATATTAGTTCAACCTACGCTCTGTAGATATTAGGGTGGATCGCCATTGTATGGAAATTTTTTATTTTTATAAATCAGTTTTTGCGGGGTGCGGAATAAATGCTCTAGGTACATACAATTAAGCATTCAAAATATCAATTTAATGTTTTGATAACAAGTACTGCCACAAAGCAGTTGAATTATTTACTATCTGGTAAAAAAATGTCCCTTTTTAAAACAATTTTGTGTCAATATGAATACTTTAATTTTTACTTTTACATTTCATAATGAATAAAAATTGCCGCGCCTTAAATAATAACATTTAAAAAAATTCATATTTTTTATTAATCCCGCGAAAATTTGACAAATTGCTGAGTCCACTTTCGCGCACTATACCAAGAAATGCAACAAACATCTTTAGATCAACCGTCCACATCTCGCAGTACAGTTTCAAGTTTTACTTACGTTGATCTTCCAACTGACCAACAATACTTTGCTGCATCTACTTCTTCTTCTTTTGTAATAAATCCAACAGACAGTAGACTATCTGTTGTATCCAGAAGATTGGATCGACACAGGATTTCTGATCGGGCGGGTGCTGCCATCGTCTGCGCTACAATGCAAGATATTGGATTAGTGACAACAAATAATCTAACAAACGTGATCGATCGTAATAAGATTTGACGTGCTCGTGCCAAAAACTAGGACCACACTGCCTGACTGCCATCAATCAGCCCCATTTCGATTCGTGCATTTGCATTTCGTTTGAAGGTTTAAAGGATAAAACATTAATCATTTAGGATGGACGCAGAAAAGTTGTGATAGAAGAACATATCAGTCTTTTGAAAGAACCTGGCGGACAATACATTGGCCACATAGGCGTTAAGCTCACAAATTGTTTGCATATTTTGTGGCAAAATCCATTGATTTAGCGTGCATCGTGGCTATTCGACTTCTTGAAGGAAAGCTCCATCGTCCACTTCAGTGGTTGTTCTGTCAAATACATGCTAACGAGTTAAGTTTGAGACACCTTTTCGAATACCTTGATGGAACGACAACAGGTCCTAGAAACTTCAGCGGCCAACTAAGAAAGTTACTCAAGAACTGTGAACATCTTCCTGTGATAGAATTTCAAGCAATAGAATGCAACTTACCGGACATTACAAAATCCCGTGACGACCTTAGCACAGACCAGCTTTATTTATTGGAAATGTGCCGAGCAATCGCCGAAGGGCAATGTAACGAAAACTTAGCCAAAAGAAACCCTGGTAAAATCTGTCATTTGCGTTTGTTAACAACAACCAATACTATTCTCCGACTTTACATTTCAACCAAGAATCCGACAGAAAATTAGGTGATATTGACTGAATTTATGCTAAGAGTGTATGCTCCGACGTGGTTTAAAATAAAAACACAACCTTCGTGTGTTTACGGGGCGAAACACCTCCACGAAACCATAAAATTGTCTCGTTACCTTCCAGAGCATTTGAAAAAGGTGGTAAATCCCCTAATTCAACGCAACTGGTATTTTGGCCACAGCGAAAATATACTTATTAATACGCTAAACGATGAACGAAGACAAATTAGAGAGTTGGTTCTGAGACGGATTCTAAGTATCCGAGAACGTACGTCAGGGTTCTCTCCAATAAGAGTATTTAAGATACCTACTTTTAATTTAACGCAGCAGACTATATTGACTTGATCTACTGGGAAAAACCATCAGAACCACCTCTTTCAAAACTGATATCTAGCGAGACAATAATTGATGCCATTGCAGACCACGAAATTATCGAATTCAACATTTTGTGCAAGTTCCGATTGATGCCCTGTCACACGCAAGCCACGGAAAGATGCATCAAAGTGGTAATAGCATTACGCTCTGCTGTTTGCGACCCTGAAAGACGTTAAGGGTGGATACAAAACAAGCTAGAATCTTGTCGTATAACGCCAGTGTTCAATTCGAAGAAGGACTATAAAACACAATAACTTTTACAATTTTTGACTTTATTTTTTAACATTGTTTGTGATTTTTTCGTGTAGCAATGGTACTTTTATTGTTTCTTGATTAGTAAATAATATTACAAGTAAATGAAAAGTTTAATTTTTTTATATTTTAACTACTTTTATTGAGCAAAAATTAAACCCTTCTTTTTCTAGTTTCTCGCTGTTTTTGTAAAATTTGAATTGACTTGGGGCAGTACTTGCACTCGAAATATCTTAATGCTGTCATAATAACTTTTAAAAGTATCCCCATAGAGCATCCATTCCACACCCCGCTGCTAAGAAAAACAAAAAAACAAAAAATCGATCCACACTAGTAGATATTAGTCAACACTCTGAAGTTCGTAGATATTAGTTCATCATATGAGCTGTAGATATTCGTCCGACATACAGGCTGTAGAAATTAGTATCTGGAGTCCTTGCGACCGATATAGGATTTTGTTCCAAACCACGCGACAGTCAAACCAAGCTGAGCTTAAAATCAATTCGTATACCGGGCCAATGAAAGAATGTCAGAATCAGTTGAAAAACGACTATTTTATTTAACGTATGCAGCTTCTTTGACTGCTTTGAAATGATTTTGTATTTTTTCTGTATTTTCCTCAAGGTCGCCGAAGTCCCACAATCAACAGGTTGAAGACTCTGTTAGCTCTGTATATATAAGACGCAATTTTAAATACACTATCATAGTAAAAGACTAGGTTTTTGGACTTTTAATATTATTTTTTTTTACGTGACACCTTGTAAGAGGCTCTTATCTGCACAGTGTAAAGATAATGGGACTATGTGATAGTAGCTCTTTCCACATACGAGCCGACTTGCACAAACAAAAATTTGAGAAACGAACGGTTCTTACGAAGCCGAATAAATTTAGAACATGGTGCTCCGCTCGTGTTTGTCGAGTTTGTAATCGTGCGCCGGTAAATCGGGGATCAACGCCGCTGGTTCCTTAGAGCAGGCTCCATTAACATACTTGTTCCGTACCATACCATAGAACAAACTCAGTGTGCGAACACTGCAAAGTTAAAAGATGGCAATTTGTATGTTTAAATCGGATTGCCAAACAGACCGCCGTCCTTTGCACTAGCGATGGGAAATATCGATGTTGTATCGATCTTTTTTACCATCGATGCATTTCGATACATTGTCATAAATAAATCGATTCTTGAACAATCGATTCTTGCATCGATGTCAAAGAATCGCTGTGATTGGTCAGAAATAATCGATGTGAGATAAGCGTTGTGATTGGTCAGAATTAATCGAAATGTTAAACCGATATAATCGTAGTATTCAAACGTCAAAATTCATTCAGAAATGGAATCGATGTCAAAGAAACGCTGTGATTGGTCAGAATTAATCGATATGTTAAACCGAGACAATCGTAGTATTCAAACGTGAACTATAAATGACGAAATATTACTTTTAGGTTATGATTTACGTTTCCAGCATGTGTATAAGATTGACATGGTGATTATTTTTCATAAGTAGGTAAATGGGTTCTTTTGAGGTTATTTATCGATTTGGTTGGTGTATGTTTGATTTATTCTAAATGAACAACCGATGTTTCTAATTTCATCGAGTACTAACTTTCTAGTACCTCAAAATATTTTGTAAGACTGTATAAAAATATTGATGGTTTATTCTAAAAAGTGTTATCAGCGCTAGAATTAGACACTTCTGTACAAAGATATCATTACTCAATAAATAATGATTGCAAAAAAACAGTTTGGTGACTGTTTTAATATATAATAAGTTTCATACAATCTAAATATCATTTTGAGGTTATCCATGTAATGACGCAAAATCAGAATTGTGGCATCTATAAAATTACATCATCTATAAGAATACGGATCTTCAGAAACAGTTTCAAGGTCGGGCCTGACCATAGATTATAGATAGTAAAGTATTATTGAAAATTATAGAAATTAATAATGTTGCATGTACAGAAATCATTGCCAGCAATGAAAAATCTACGTAGCCATCCCGATGTACCCCCCCCCTCCACCCACCCACCGCGAGAAAAAATACTGCCCTTGACCGCAGCTATTGCTCCTGAACTCCGAGTGAATAATGAGTTGAGTTTAGTTTCAGTGCCGGCAACCCAGGCGTTTATTTATTTTCATTTATTTACATAGTTTTATTTTACCCACCTCACTAGACATAGTCTGTTCCGAGGTAGGTAAATAACATTTTATATTTATTAAAGGATATGAATCTGAGTAGATATAATATTATAAAAAGATAAAAAAAGTAGTACAAAAAATAAAAAATGATATGATAATAAAAATTATAAAAAGAAGCATAAAAAGAAAAAAAATAATGTGAAATTATATGCCTATATGCACTTTGTCTATTCCTATGCCAACTATGCTTATATGATAAAAAAAATATATGAAAGATAAAAATAAAAAATAAAAACTAAAAACTATGAAATTATATACCTATATGTATATGAACATTCATACATCTACATTTTCTTTTCCATATATCTATATAAATATATAAACACACATATATATACTTATACACACATACATATGACTACACAATCATGCATACATAGGTACATAATGTTGTTATATTAAATATTTACGTATAAATTTTGTTTTTGTTTTTGTAATTTGACATATTTTTGTAAAAAGATTGCATACGTAAATTAAAATTATACATTTAAATAAGAAAATATAAATACCGTGGGTAATAGTTAATATTGTATGCTGTATTACACTACAACACAGGTACATGATAGTTAATATTATATACAATACACTGCATATTTTGAAATGAATCTATAAAATGTACTCGTATTAGTTATTTAGGATATTCCGAATGTCCTTTCTTTCCTTTTCAGTCAACCATATAACAAATCTTTTGAACAGCCAGTCCAATTTATTTGGGGTAACGTAAGTTTTTGTTTGTGTTAGGAAGATATTGAAAATGTGTGGAGCCAGGTACGATTCATGTTTTTTTGCGAAAGTTGATTTAATATAGGGAACCTGAAAGTGATTGTTTACTTTTGCTCTTGTATTTTGCGAGTGAGGTATGTGGTGAGGTGATGTTTTTATACAGTTTTTATATATGATTTTTCTAATGAATAGTTTATTTACGTCTAGTAATTTGTTTTGAGTAATTTTCTAGTAAGCTGTTCTGTCGGATGTCGGTAAGGTTTTTTAAACATAATTCTAATTATTGCTTTATGATTTATTTTAAGAGGATTGAGGTAAGTATCTGCTGCTCCTCCCCATACTGATATACCATACGTTAGAATACTTTGACAAAGTGTGAAATATACATTTTTTAGTTGATTTAAGGACATGATGTTTCGTATAGTTTTGATGATGTATGATAATTTCCGTATTCTTTTTGTAAGTAAATTAATATGGAGATCCCATTTTAGTTTATGGTCAACAGTTAATCCTAGGTATTTAATATTATCCGCGTGATCAATTTTGTCACAAGTACAGCATGTGTTATTTGAGATAGTATTGGTGCAGGGGTGAAGATGAAGTTGTGGATGGCAGTGTGGTTGACCAGCCTTTGTTTTGCTGAAAGTTAGGTATTTTGTTTTTGAAATGTTGAGTGTTAGTAGATTATTTTGTAGCCATTTATTTACTTCAATCATCCCTGTTTCTGTGTTTTTGAAAACCTTTTCCCATGATTGCGCCTTGAACAAAATTGCTGTATCATCTGCATAACTGATTACTTTGTAGTCTATTTTACCTAAGTTTATCTCAGTTAGACTATTTATGTAGATGAGAAATAGTATGGTGCAGGGGTGAAGATGAAGAAAGATGAATGAATTATGTGATACAATGAAAGGCAAATGTTTGGACGTACTTTGTATAACTGAGAGTATGAAAAAGGGGAGCGGTACATTGCAGCATGATGATAAGTTCGTCATCTGGTCTGGGAGACCAGACACGGAGAGGGCTTGTCAGGGTGTTGCAGCGCTACTGTCTCCCAGAATGGTTGAATGTATGTTGCAGTTTGAATGTGTAACTCCAAGAATAATGTGGATCCGATTCAAAATTGGTTTAACAAGGGTGTTTCTTATTATTTGCTATGCCCCTGTTAATTCTGAAAGTGACGAAGTGAAAGATGATTTTTGGACTGGTGTGAATGATGTTATGAGACTAAAAGAGTTGAATGAAAGGATTATTATGGCGGGCGATTTGAATGGGTGGGTCGGTATTAGACGTGACGGATTTGATTCGGCCTTAGGTATGTTCGGGGATAAAAGAACGAATGATAATGGGAACAGAATACTTGAGGTATGTTTAGAGTGGAACCTTTTTGTGTCGAATACTTTCTTTGATCATAAAGGTATCCATCAGTATACGTGGGAAAGAGGAATTGAAAGATCAATAATCGATTTTGTAGTAATTGACTCTAGGTTGAGAGCCGTTACCGAGGACACAAGAGTGTTCAGAGGGGCTGAGGTTGAAACTGACCACTTTCTGGTGGTGTCAAAAGTAAACCTCTTTCGCGGCTGGCGCTCTAAGGTGAAAACGGTATCAGCTCCAACAAGAATCAAAATAGAAAAACTACAAAACGAGTATGTCAGAAGTGAGTATGAGAAGTGTGCAGAAATGAGATTGAATGAGAAGGAAATGAACGGTCTAAGCATAGAGGAAACATGGAACCACATTAAGGTGAGTCTATGCGAATCTGCTAGAGACGTGTGTGGAATAAGTAAGCAAGGTAGGAAAAAAGGTGATGCATGGTGGGATGATGAGATCAAAGCACTGGTCTCAGAGAAGAAGAAAGCATGGTTACATTTGATAGCGACTGGCAGTGTTTCAAGCGAAGAGAGAGATCGAGCGAAAGAAGTGTATAAGGTATGCAAGAAAAGAGTAAGTGTTGGGGTGAAAGAACGGAAAAAACGCCTGGAAGAAGAAGAGGGAATCAAAATGACAAACCACTTCCAAGAAAACATAAAACTGTTTTGGAAGGAGGTCAAAAGATCCCGGAGTGGACCAGAGAACGGAAGCATGAAAGTGATAAAATCGAAAGATGGACAAATGTTGACGAATGAGAATGAAATTAAAGAGAGATGGATGAAATATTTCGCGGAGGTCTTCGAAAGTAACCCGAGTGACTGTGATCCAAGCGGTGAATCGGTTATGAACGATGATGGAGTGAATGTTACCAAAATCAGCATGGATGAAATAAAAAAATCTATTAAATGTATGAAAAATGGTAAGGCTGTGGGTTTCGACAATATTGCTGCAGAATACTTTAAAGGAGACAGCCGTATTATTCTCACATGGTTGTGCAGACTTTTTAACCAATGTTTAGAGGAGGGTTACACGCCATTAGATTGGAGAAGGGCTGTAATCATGCCATTGTACAAAGGTAAAGGGTCACGTATGGAATGTGGGAATCATAGGGCTATTAGCCTTCTTAGTACAGTGGGCAAGTTGTATGGTAGAATATTGATTGAAAGGGTAAGAATGGAAACAAAAGATAAAATATGGGATGTGCAAGGTGCTTTTATGAGTGGAAGGGGATGCATGGACCAGATTTTCTCATTGCGTATGCTCACTGAAAAGTTTCTTGCAAAAAAACAGAAACTCTTCTGTGCCTTTGTAGATCTACAAAAAGCATACGACCGAGTTGACAGGAAAAAGCTATGGAAGGTATTGTCCAAGTATGGAGTGAATAAGTATCTCATACAGGCAATTGCGTCTCTGTATGAGGGAAGCGTTGCATGTGTTAGGGTGAACGGCGATTTTACGGGGTGGTTTGACATCACAAAAGGTGTTAAACAAGGCTGCGTAATGTCGCCGTGGTTATTCAATCTATATATGGATAATTGTATGCAAGAATTGAAAGAGATGGGATTGGGTGCGAAATTGAGTAATCTAGAAGTATGTTGCCTGTTGTATGCTGATGATGCGGTGCTGATATCTAACAGTATGGAAGATCTACAGTCTCTCGTGTCAAGAATGAACGAAGTATGCATGAAGAATGAGTTAATGATGAACGTAAGTAAGTCTAAAGTCATGGTGTTTGAAAGAGAGAGTACGAAAACAGTATGCAATATAGTTGTGAATGATGAATACTTGGAGCAGGTGGATGAGTTTGTTTATTTGGGAAGTATGTTTACGAGAGATGGGAAGGCTGATAGAGATATTGAAAGAAGGGTGAATGCAGGTAACTCTATTAATGGAGGACTGAACGCCGTTGGCAGCAACAAAAAACTGTCCAAAGACGCGAAACTAGCCGTCCATAATGGAGTACTGGTACCTACCCTGATGTATGGCAGTGAGGCATGGAACTGGCAGAGGAAGGATGAAAGTAGACTGAACGCTGTAGAAATGAGATCCCTGAGGCGTATGTGTGGTAAAACCATGTATGATCGTGTGAGAAATGTGGAAATCCGCAAAGAATGCAAGGCTGATGTAAGCGTGATGAGTAAGATCAAGAAAGGAACGCTTTGATGGTTTGGGCATGTAGAGATAATGAACGAGGAAAGGAGTGTAAGGAGAATATATGACGCAAATGTGAATGGTAGAAGAAGTCAAGGACGCCCAAGAAAGACATGGCACGACCAAGTGAATCAGATACTTGAGTCGGGCCATGTCAAGAGTCAGAATAATAGAAGAGAATGTATGAGACGTTGTATGAATGTAAACGAGGCAAGGAATGTGTGCCAAGACCGGGATGTTTGGCGGTCCGTCCTCTCTGCCTACCCCTGCGGGGAAACGGCGTGATGGTTAGATAGTTAGTTAGTTAGAAATAGTATGGGACCCAAGACGCTGCCTTGCGGTACTCCATACTTGATATCTAATTTGTCACTGCTGTGTTTATTTATTTTTACTATTTGTTGTCTATTTTCAATGTAACTGAGGAACCACTTTAGCGGTGGACCGGTTAGTAAGTAGTTTTTGGTGTAGTAAGTTATGTGAAATGGTGTCAAATGCTTTCGCTAGGTCTAAGAACACTCCTATCACATATGCTCCGCCATCAATGCTTTTCACTATGTAGTTGGTTAATTCTGATAAAGCGTCTTCTGTACCCATTTTAGCATGAAATCCAAATTGGTGGCTTGAAAGCAGATTGTGTTTTTCAATGTACGTGAGTAATCTTTTTTTTATAGCTTTTTCTAGTAGTTTGGATATTGAATTTAGCAAAGTGATTGGTCTGTAATTAAGTATCAAGGTTTTGTCTCCCGATTTATGTATTGGAGTAATACATCCAATTTTTAAGTGATCAGGGACAATTCCGAGCCTAAAACTTTGGTTGAAAATGTGTTGTAGTGGTATAAGTATGTATTCTCGGAGATTTATTAGTATTTGATTGGAAAGGTTATCCGGTCCCGTAGCGCAATTTGGTTTGAGAGATTTAATGAGATCTGAGATTTCCCTTGTTTTTACTTTGTAAGCATAAAATGAGTGATTTGGTCGTATGGCAGAACATAGTTTGGATAAGGAGTCTTCTGTTGTGCAGTTTTTTTGGAGAATTTTTTCCGCCAAGGTAGTGCCAACTCTTGCAAATTGTGAGTTAATAAAATTAGCTATTTTATTAGGTTCATTTTTAGCTAAGACTTTATCTCCATTTATTACGAGTTCTTTTATATTTGAGTCTTTCTTAGGACTGGAATAAGTAACATCTTTTACAACTTTCCAAATTTTTTTTGGATCGTTTTTGGCGATTTTTATTTCGTTTTTGTAATATTTATATTTGGCTTGTTTAATTAACTTATTACACAAGTTTCTATATAGTAAGTAATCATTCTTTAGTTTGAAATCATTTGGGTTTTTGTGCACTCTTATATGCATTGCATCTCTTCTATGAATACTGTTGACTATTCCTGTCGTGATCCATGGTGTTATTTTTTTCTCTTTGTGTGTATAGATTTTTTTAGGACTTTTTGTGGTGTGTTTAATTATATATGTTTCAACCGTATTCATAAATGTGTTCAGTGCTATGTTTGGGTCTATTTCGTTTAGTACATTAGTCCAAGATTCATGGTGCATATCTAATGTTAAGGACCTAAAGTTTATTTTTTCTTGTAAGTTGTCATTTTTGTTTTCTTTCTGTTCTTTGTTTAGATGTATGTTTATTGTAGTTGTGAAATGGTCTGTGACAGTTGAACGAATAATGGATGAAAAAGTTTTTCTTCTAGTTTTAACAAATATGTGATCGATGCAAGATTCGGAGTGTAACGTAGTTCTTGTTGGTGAGTTGATTGTCGATTTAAGTCCGTAGTGAGTAAAAAGACTCAAGTATTCCGTAGTTTTTGGTAAACATTTTAATATGTCAATATTCATGTCACCGGTAATAATTAGTTGTTGAGTTTGTTTGTATTGATCAAGAAGTTTATTTAAGGAGTATAAGAAAGGGGAGATATTGTTGTAGCATGGTGGTCTGTATATAGCAAATATGGAGAGGTTTAGGCCAAGGGAGATTTGTATGCAGTTTGCTTCAGTTAAGTTTATTTCTTTTATGGAGGCTCTCAATGAATCTTTGACAAAGATAACTATACCATCGTTTTGATTAAGGTGTCTTGTGGTGTGGAATGTGGAATAGTCATTTAAGTTAAATTTTGTGTAAGAATCGTCTAACCAGCATTCATTTAAGATTATAATATCGAAACTTACATGTAGGTATGTCGTTTAATAGGACACAAAAGCTATCAAAGTTTTTTTGGATACTTCTAATGTTTTGGCATACTATGTTTAAACTATGTTTTTCTGAGGTAAGGAGTTTGCATTCTGATGCTTTGTTAAAAAAGTGCTCCGTATGATTTATTGTTTCAATGTCAATCAATGTGTTTAGTAATTCGGCCATATTAAATTATTTGCAAGACAGGAAGTTTACTTTAGGGGGGTTAGACATCTACGTTTGTATTCCCATTTTTTTCAGATCATTTTCGTGTTTGATTTGAATAATTTTTTCCTCTGTTGCTTTGCGGACAAGCAATTTGCAAGATTTAAACCACACGAATTGGTAAAGTGTTTCTTTAGCCGTTTGTTTCGTTTTCCAGAGAAGTTCTTTGAAATACGGTGAGAGCGCTTCATTGAGAAAAATGGGAGAATTTGAGTCTAGGGTTTTGGCCGCATTTTTTAAGGATAGCATAGATTCCCTTGTTTTTTTACTATAGAAGGTGATGTGGAGTTTGTCCGGGGTGTTCCGTCTTCGATCTTGAGTCCTGGTCACCATGCGTATGTCTTGTTGTAGCAGGGGTAGTCCCAGTGAGCTGGCTACTCGAAGTACGGCTTCCGTGGCTTGTTCTCCCGGCCGCAACTCCACACCCGCCATTTCAACGCTATCGGAGAGCTTTTCTTGCTCAAGTTCGGCAAGTCGGATTTCCAAGGACGAGATTCTGATATTTTTTTTGTCATTTTCCTCCCTCAAAAAATTCGTTTCTTTGAGGGCCTCCTGCATTTCTTTGAAGCGAGATAGCAAGTCATCATACTGGTTGCAAATAAAAGTACTGCTTTTCTTAAGATCGCTTACTTCTTCCTCAAACAATTTTTTCATTTCATTTATTTTGTGGTCAAAATGTTTTGTGAGACGATCATATAACTCATCGGCATCTGAACTGAATGTTGGGGCCGACGGTGCAGGTGAACTCGGCCGGCTTTTGCATTTTGGGCACTTCCATATTTGTTTATTTTTAGTTGCCATTTTTTTAAAGTTGGTATAAGAGATATTTAGGCAATTATTATGAAAGGCAATTTTGCAGATGGCGCACTTGAGTGCATGGTCATTTTGGTTGATAATGTTCAGGCAGGCTTCACAATTCATTGTAATGTTTTTGGTGGTTTTCAATAGATGGTGCTATAATGCAGTTAGAAGATTAGCGTGTAGCGTCTCGGCTAATTTAAAAAAAAACTAAATTGGTTTCACTGCGGAGCGAACCCTGCTCCTCGGGAACTGTGGCCGTGACGATCGATTTCAGCAACGCTTACCACTACACCACCGGCTGTCTATCGGGAACTGTGGTAATACTGCAATATTAATGTTATGAACCTTTAAACTGTCAGTTACAGTCTTCTGTTGTTTCCCATGTGCGACAAAACTAACCATAAGTCACTGCACAGATATTATTTAAATCACTTTAAATTAGTATTCCAGGCGGAATCAAATGATTGAAGTAGAAAAACGTTTACTATTGTTTCACAATTATACATTCACCAATATATTTTTGAATAATTCGATTTATAAACTATGGATTAAGATAATTTTTGTAGAGCGAATTTTTGACGTGCACTCTCTTTGTGTGCAGGTAATGTATTTGATAATCAATTAATCATTCGATTCTTTTGATGTTTCGATGGAAAAAAATCGATTATATAAATGTTTCGATCATTCCCATCGCTACTTTGCACAGAATCAAGTAGGTTTATGAAATATTTTGGAGCTCCAGTCCAGAGATGGCTCCTAAATTCAATTGTCTGGCATACTTGAGCTTTGTACAGGATAAGCAGCTGGTCAATGTTGGAGATTCTGCTATCCCAGTACAAGACGTTCGTTTCTTGGAAGCCAGAATAGATATACTCGAGCTTCCGTGGAGCCCCGACCCTTGAGTCTGTCTGATATACTTACTCCTAGTATTTCAATGGAGTCTTTATTGGGAAACATATTTATTACAAAATATACCAGATAGTCACTGATCTGCCTCTTTGCCCAAATGGTAAAGGCTGTAGGTTTTTGAGATGTTAAAACCGACAAGACAACCCTTACTTAAGGAATAAACCTTCTTGAGGTGGCGATCAAGTTTTAGTCTCAAAACTTACCGAGAAGTTCAGACATCGTAAGTGAAAGGGAACTTAACAAAAATATAACCCTTGTTCTCTCGTCAACGTAGCAATGAATTGGGCACATTCAACGAGATCGTTGATGTGCAACAAAAACCGCGTCAGTGAGAGTAACCTGTGGCACTCTCGCACTGATTTGGCGCGAAGAGGAAGAAGAGCCGTTAACTATGGTTTGAAATGTTCTTTCCTCGAGAAAGTCTGCATTAAAACTATGCAGGCTTGAATGGATCCCATACGGATAAATAAACTGGAGATGGAGTTCCTCTCATACATGGTTGTGTTGTTGCAACCGTCTTCAAAGGCGAAGGATGTGGAGATTCAAACATACGTGGAGGAAGAGCTATTGGTGACTGAGTAGAATACGATTCAGACAAAGGAGAAAAACTGTTGGTGGTAATTGATTCGGGTAGAACAGAGAGCACGACCTGGGCATGCCGCGATTGCGTCCAGACTGGCGCGTACCCGCATCGTGTCGCCTATGAACGGGTCGAAAAAACCGACTCGCAATGGATCGGAGCGTACCTGTATCCGTATCGAGACGCCGTACCACCGTACCGAACCGAACGGGCGTCCAAACTAGCGTTCTTGATCGCGACGCTGATACGAAACGGAGGTACGGTACGGACAAAAGAACATATCTGGACACACCATTACGTACAAAGCAAAGCGTAGCGGCCAATTCCAAAGTGTTGAGAAACATCATTAGATAAGTGGAAATGGAAATTTTAAATACTTTGTGATAGAAATGTGATGGTTACTGATATAAACCAAAACAGTGAACATAGATAACAAATATTATGGAATTTAAACAATATAAGTTCAGAAAAGCTGAACAAGACTAGTTGTTTGGTTCTGAAACAGTTTTTAAAAACTACATCCATATTCCCAATAGTCCAGTCAAGGAAGGAGTTGTAGAGTGCTCGAGCAGGAACCTAAGCGATTCCTTCAGGACTTGTTTAGGTTGCTTAGGGTTGTGAACATACTAAAAGTCCTTACGTCTAGGTGGCGAGCTAAGGGGGGGGGGGGGGCAGGGTGGGGGGGAGGGGCAAGGTCCAGATTTCCGGGTTTCCGTTTATATCTCGAAAACGATGCGTCGCAGAGGAAAACTTTTTTAGAATAAGTAAAAGCTCATAAAATTATCTACAACTTTTATTCTATACGTAATTTTGAAAATCCCAGCCGTTTTTGAGTTACACGCTCCACAAATGTCGATATTTTCGAAAAAAAATCATTTCACCTCACATTTTCGTCAAACATATTTTCATATCGTCTAAAATCTTTTTACTTAATAACAATATTTACAGATTTTAACTGAATTGTTTTGTTCCTCCATAATGTTTTTGCTTGCTTGAATTTGCTCACCAGAAACCACGAAAAAAATATTAACATCAGTGGAATGATTAAAAAGGCCATTGGGAAACATTAAAACTACCAGGAGATTGGTGGAAAATATACCATCAGAACATTGTGATAGAAACGAGAAAGATGAGAAGCCACCTGTAACTACAGTAAGCAATTCACAAATAAAATATATTAACGCCCTTCGTAATAGGTACAGTTGAAAAGAAAAAAAAACTTACATATTTTAAAGTGATAACGCTTATTTTTATTTGACCTTTCCAAATGCAAAATAACATTTTCATACACAATTTAAAATGATGGTATGGACATTTTCAATTTCTATAATAAGTTTCAAATTTTAAACGCACAAACTTCCAAATCACGATTCAATGGCACAGCACTGACTTACACGAACCAACACAACACACTCTGCCTTGGCACAAACTCTGTGCTTTAGTTACATGCATACATCATATCATACATACTCTTCTGATTCTGACTTCAAACACGATCCGTCTCAAATATACTAATCACTTGATCTCGGTACAAACTCTGTGCTTCTGTTACATGCATACATCATATCATACATACTCTTCTGATTCTGACTTCTAACACGATTCGTCTCAAATATACTAATCACTTGATCTCGGTATGTCTTCCTCGGGTGTCACCGATTTCTTCCATGACACTTCCACATCAAAGGAGTTTCTTTGTTACCATGTTAATTGCAATATTTACTTATCAATAAAAATATAATAAATGTCTTAGATTGGTACTCTTTTGCAAGATGAATAGTAATAATAAATTGGAAAAAAAACATTTTTATCCAATGTAAGAAACCATATGTTTTTTTAAATCTTCCTTGCGAGAATATGTATAGTTGCAGTTGGAACACGACAAAGGATTTTATTCACTGTGAGTCAGCATGTGGCTGGTTAAAAATTTTCTTCGAGTAAATGAACAGTTGCAGTGCGAACATGAAAAAGGTTTTTCCCCACTATGAATCTTCATGTGTCTCGTCAAACTTTCTTTTACAGAACATGAATAGTTACAGTCGGAACATGAAAAAGGTTTTTCTCCGCTATGAATCTTTATGTGTCTCGTCAAATTTCCTTTTACAGTACATGAATAGTTACAGTCGGAACATGAAAAAGGTTTTTCTCGAGTATGAATCCGCATGTGTTTCGTCAAATCATAATTTTGACAACATGAATAGTTGCAGTAGGAACATGTAAAAGGTTTCTCACCAGTATGAATCCGTACGTGTTTCTTCAAATCATAATTTTGAAAACATGCATAGTTGCAGACGGAACATGAAAAAGGTTTTTCTCCACTGTGAGTCATCGCGTGTCTCGCCAAATCTCCCTTTTGAGAAGATGAATAGTTACAGTCGGAACATGAAAAAGATTTTTTTCCAGTGTGAATCCGCATGTGTTTCATCAAATTTCCATTTAAAGAACACGAATAGCTGCAGTTGGAACATGAAAAGGGTTTTTCTCCAGTATGAGTCAGCATATGTCTTGTGAAATCTCCCTTCTGAAGGCATGAATAGTTGCAGTCGGGACAAAAAAAAGATTTTTCTCCATTGTGTCTGCGTATATGCATTTCGAACATTGATTTAAGAGGGCAAGAGTAGTTACAATGGGGACAAGAGAATTGTTTTTCCACGGGATGCGTCTTCTGATCTGTTAATAAGCCTGAAAGCACATTAAACTGAGTGTAAGTAAGTACAGTAAATTCACAAATAGGTACGTAAAAATAAGACAGCACGATTTGTTAATTAAAAAAAAAAAAAACGCTCTTACCTGGGGTCTGCGTAATTTTTTCAAAGCGTTCCAAACATTCCTTTTTAACATCCGGCAGGTCTATGTCCATTTCCATATAAGGAATGCTCCCTTCATCTACTTCTTGAGGTCCTGGTTCCGTGTTGATGATAACAGTCTCCACATTAATGCTTTCTGGAAAATAAGTACCCCAATATAAGAGAACACATACAATTTTAACCCTTTTTAACAGTTTACAGTATTATAATTTGAAATTAAACACTTTTGTACTTTCTTCCACTAATTCTTCCACTAAAACTAAAGTTTACAGTAGTTTAAACAGTGAAACTAATAATATAGAGAGCCATTGAGTGACTGCAAGTTTAATGAAGTTGGAGTGCAAACCTGAAGGTTTCTAATGTCATAACTGAGTGAGAATTGCCAATATAAATAAAGTCAAAATATTAAGAATTATTGATGCCCAAGCTAATACCGCGCGACCCGGATCCTAGTACCAAATAATTCAAGCGACTTCACCTAAGATACAGGTTGACAAATCTTGAATTTAATTAATTTTTTATTACTTAATATAATCGACTCCCAAGGATTCAAAAGTCTGGCGAGAAATGTGGTTGAGATTCGAACTAATATTTGAATTTAACGTTTTTTAAAATCCAACTTACTGGCTAACTGAGTACTCTCCACATGCAAAAATGCTTGTGGAGAGTACTTCAGCTCCTGTTTTTTATCTGGGATGTCAAAATCTATATCCGTATACGGCATTTCACCCCCGCCTTCTTCATGGGACGCTGGTTCCGTCTTGATGGAAACAGTCTCTTTGAATAGATCCATGGTACTGCTTTGGTTTTCAAACGTTAAAAGTTTGGGCCTAAAATGGTTTACGGCCAAATAAATAAATCTGAAAAAGAACATTGTATCGTTTGGAAATAAATACTATACATTGTTTCGTTTGGAATGTTCTGTCAAAACGAAAAAGTCGTGTGCATTTGTGCATAACTCATTAGATAATAAAGACATAATATTACCTATTAAACTTAAAGACTTGTAAAAACGGTTTACAGAATCGTCGTCAAGCTTCGGATCACTCTATATTATTTATGGTTTTCTTGTGTGACGTATTTGCATTGAGCGCGGCCATTTAAGTACTTTAATCCATGACTTCGGAATACTAACCTCCAAATAGGTAGACACCAAATCGACAGTTAAAATGTACTGAAATAAAATGCCAAATGGATTCCCAAACTTAGGTGTGCCGATTGGCGTAAGTTAAGTTCGGCAGCGTTAGACACAGTGCAGATATGCAATCTGTAGCCCAAATTAAAGAACAGTGACCGATAAGTTTGATTTGGAATAATGGCTGCTACCAAAATGAATACCGTGATTAATAGTGGGGAAGAAAATATCAGCATTAGAACTTACCAATAAAGGAGCATGGGATGATTAATGTAACCATGTTGGAAAAAATGTATAGGGTATTAGGTAGAATTTGACATAATAAACAGGATGAAATTTGATTGGCAGTGTAGAAAGCGAGAAAGCGTGCTTCAACAATATTTGTAGGTTATTCATAAACAATAAAGTGTCATAGACAATATTCATAATTTTATTGGAACAGGTACAGAGTATCTTTAAAAAAATGTTAACAGAGGAAGGCAGAAAGGATGGACCTCCACACCAGTTGCCTAGCGAGGGGGGCGGGGGGGCGGTCCACCCCGGGTGCCACCCGACAGAGGGGTGACACTCGACCGTGGAAAAAAATTAAGAAGGATATTGTCACTAAAGTACTGTATACATGAACACGGTCTGTTATTTTCTTTCATAATATGTTCTCCGTAGAGTGCCCCGAATTGTGTGCTTAGGTCTTTTTATAAGCGAATGTAGCCTATATTTGTGGAGAAATCTGAAATTCTCTAGCCACTCCCCCCATATATCTAGATTGTAATTTTCGATATTTATATTTATTAGATTTCAGAGTTATTTTTTATAACTAACGCATGAAAAGGTTTGTTTTTTGTCATGAAAGTTAGATTACAAAAAAATAAATGATTTTTTAAATAGGCTGAGTTAAAAGATTGTTTATACCAAATAAAGTAAATGTAAGAAACCGTGCACGATTATACGTGTTTCGCCGTTGGGCGCGAGTATACGAAAATTAAGCGAATGGTTATTGGCACTATAACTTCCAAAGTGGATGTTCGAATATCTGTTTTAAGTTATAATAAGCAGGCACGGATCGAACATCATTACATATGACTGGCAATGTTGTAGGAAGCTTGAAAACAAGCACATGGGTCCGAGTGGTTTTAAATGAAATTATGTTGTAAATGACATCATTTATTACATTTGTAAGTGCATTCCGAGAACAACAATCATTTCTGTCAACTGTGGGTTCTAAGTTGCACAAATAATGTACCTTTCCGACTGCAATAGTAAGAGCGTGCCTAGCACGAGAATGGCTTTTCTCCAGCGTGGGTTCTAACGTGAACATCCATATTATCTTTCCGACTACACGTGAACGTACATTCCGCGCATGCAAATCGCTCTCCAGTGTGAGTTCTTGTGTGAGATACAAGACTGCCTTTCTGGCTGCACCTGTAAGTGCACTTTGAGCATGAGAATGGTTTCTCTCCAGTGTGAGTTCTAATATGAGAAACCAGAGAGCTTTTCTGGCTGCATTTATAAGTGCATTTTGGACACGAGAATGGTTTCTCCCCAGTATGGATTCTAGTATGAAAAACTAAATCCTTTTTTTGTCTGAATCTTTCAGTGCATTCCGAGCACGAAAATGGTTTCTCTCCAGTGTGGGTTCTCAAATGCACAACTAAATTTGTTTTAAGCTTACAACTGTAGGTACAAGTAGGGCATAAAAACAATTTCTTCGCTGTGTCATGTTGTTTTGAATGCAGGTCTTTTGTATCAATAATGGACGATTTCACCGAAACAAAGTCTGGAAAAAAAATTATTCAATGTATTTAACAGTTTTACTCATTTGAAGTAATCTGATTCTAATTTTGAAAATCCGATAACTTCGAATAACAATAAAAAAGGTATAATGTCAAAAATTAAAAAAAATCAAAACCTGGCGAAATCAATAAAGAAAAATTTTGCAAAAAACCTCCAAGAAACACATAATAATTCAATAAAACCTAATCCATCTCAGAACAGGACCTCCCGGCTAGGAGATCTGAGAAAAAATCATGAATAATCTATTATAATAATAAGCTGTTTGTCTCTTTAAATAAATAAATAAATTATACTTATAATTTGTCATTAAGTTAAAATAAAAACAGCTAACCTTGACTTTGGTCCATCTTTTCCGAATGGACAAAGCATTCCTTTTAAATATCAGAATAGTCTAAATGTAGTTCAGAGTGTGTGCCACATTCTTGCGCATGTTCCTCTGCCGCTAGAGTTACCGTTTCTAACTTGATCGCAGAAGCGTCTTGTGTCTCCTGTTTTACAACACCGCACTGCAATCTTGCTTCACAGTGGTTTATTGGATTCACTTCTTCGGGGATTGTCTCCCGTTCAGACTTTATGACACCAACATCTGAGGTCACAAGATCCATTTCAGGTAAACTGCTTTCTGCTTCTGATGTTAGCAAGTTATTCTGGAAAACGAAAGGAATGTCATATTCACATCGTATTTCAAAAATACACTGTCAGTCAACCGAACCGAACCACTTGGCCGTTTGACCAATTCAACGGGTACATAGATAAATTGTCATGTTTTACAACTTGACTTCAAACACGCAAAAGAATGCATCTGAAAATAGGCTGTTGTCACATTTTTTAACGTATTATTTGCATTGTAATCTAGTTTGTGCTCCAAAAACTTGTTTTATTATGTGACAGTTTAAGCAGATATAAAAAACAATCTTGTTGTTCTTGTGAATCGTTATGGCGCAATAAATGAAAGGCTCACAAAGTGACGAATTATATTCACTTGGACTTCGATTTGTTGGTTCGAAAATAAACTAAGACGGAAAGGTAAAACGATATCATAGACAAATAACACCATAAATGAAAAACAATCTAGTAATTTTTTTAATAGCTTTTCACCCATTTTCAAATGAGCTTTTCTAGCCAGCAGTCAGTAGTTGTGGTTGTTGAATTTTTGGAAGTGTAGGTCTTGGAGGAAGTAATATGTACAAAACTAAATAGTTACTGCATAAAACTAAAATAAATAAACTCAATCTAAAGCCATTTAAAAAAAATGTGAAAAAATCGTTCATTGCAGGAAAAAAAATTTAGTCATAATATATAGGTAATATTCTCTGCCCAATAAATGGACAATAACAAAAAAAAAAACAAAAAAATACGAAATAGGGATTTCTATAGTTTAAACGCCCATAAGACAGAAAAATGCATGGGCTCATCAGCCGACCTACATGGTTACGGACGTTATGTTTGATATCTTGGCCTGTAGAGAGTAAAAAAATTCCACAGGCCAGGAAAGAATACGCGGTTTGACGTTAATGTCAATCCACTGCAGAATTGACATTGACACCGAAGAGCAAATTGATTTGAAAGAAAAATTAAAGAAAGTTAGAAGACTAATTATAATTTTGTATTTATAAAAATGTGATAAGATTGATACAAAACACCATTTAATTTATTTTATTAAAAAAATATTTTTAAAAACTTATTTATTTCTATAAACACTATTCCACCAAACAACCCCCCCCCCCCCCCCGCCCCCCTCCCCAGAAGCTTTAGACCTTTTTTGTTCCGAAATGTTTGGACGATCGTGTGGAGGGGTGTTCGTGCGTTGGAAGTTCGAGTTGGAAGGTTGGAGTTCGAGGTGGGACAGGATCGCCTTTAAGGCGATCCCGACGGCCAACTCACACGAACCAGCATGGTGCAGCCGTCCACACATCAGTCTGCGAACGGCAGGCGATCAAGAGGCGCGTGCCGCGTATTATTAAAATGACAATTTTACTACGGAGAGTGTGACACGTAACTTTCTCAGTTAGCAGAGAAATTCCGTTTGCATGAGCTCTCATCATCATCTCAGGGTCCTGCGTGGGATAAAAGAAAGCTTCTATCTGATGTAAATAAAAGAACTCACATAAAACAAAATGAACTTGTTATTAGTGACAAGCAAAAAAACATAATCTATTATAACATAATCTACATAAATACCTTTGTAAACTCATAAAGAAAGGTGTAGAAAGAGATAGAGAGATAATTCAGTTATTTTAGTAGAATCCATTCCAAATGATCATTCGTAGCTTGCGATAGTTAATATGGCGCACCTCTTCTAACCTCAGCGACAAGGGCTCCAGATAGCTGGAGAAGAGCCCCAGAGCTGCCGCTTCGCATGTCCATGACACAGTGAAGGAGCCGAGATTCCAGTCCAACCACAAAGGCCCGCTGCTCACAATGCGTCCGATGACCATCTCTGAGCATTGAAAGGATATAACCCGCAGTTCTAGATTGTTGATGTCATTTAAGAAGCGCCTGCAATCTTTATCAAAGTTGTCCTCGGTGATAATGAATTGTACGTGGCAGGCACTGGGTGCACGGAGGCCAGCGCTTATTGTTTTCCCCTTCATCATCGACATCCTGCGTGTACCGCGACCCGGTACTATTTAACAGTCTTGTAAAGGCATCACGTCTGTTACACGCATAATATTGCAAATTTACACAATCATTTACGAGTATCAAAACTCCTTACAAAATCAAAACTTCCGACAAATTCATTATTATGTCATGACGTCGCCCTTACAACAGTTTTTTTCTTTTCTCTAAAAAAACAATCGAGAAACGTTCCAGGTAACTTGAATTTGTTCTGCATCGTTCCAACGGCACGCCAAAATTAACAATAGGTACTCATTCTGAGCAAGTACCGACTGAATAAGAACCATGAAAATAATTACGTTACAAGTGGTATAACAATAGGGTACAATCTCTTTTTTTTGTTTTTTTACCAAAAATTAGAGAAAAAAATTACAAAGTGGAATATACAAAAAATATTTTTTTTACGATAGGAATAGTCCTTCAACAACGTTTTGAATATTCACATTTCAAATTCGGGCTAAAACGCCTTCTTCGCGCGGTTTTGTCTTGTGACGTCACTTCGCACTTCTTGACAGCTGACATTTGTCGTAATCCAGTAACCGTCTTCAGTTGATCATTAGTTTTTCGAAGAAAATGTCCGTAAATACCGTTTATAAATACTGTTTTGTAGTAAAGTGCACAAATACAACATCTTAAACACCAAACAAACTATTTATAAACGTCCCAAATGATGTTATTATGTGTAAAAAGCGGTGTCATGCGATGAAAAGGTGCATTAAAAAACTGCCATTATAATCGCGTCGATTTTTGGCAAATTATCAGATTGTCCTTGTAGAAAACCACTGTCTGTCATAATAATATATATTTACAATATATGTTTTATACAAACGAATGAATTTAAGATGCGTAACTAAACGATTATGTCTTTTAAACTTATTCAAACCAGCAACTAGAACAAAAACAACTTCACGTGGGACTCGGTTGGTGCGTTGTGACGTCACAATGTAGCCAGTCAATCATGACTCATTTTTGGTATTTGAATTTTTATACAATTTAAAAAGTGAATTAATTAATTTAATAATTTTTTAAGTACGATATTCGAGTTTAGTTATTTTTTTAACATATATTAAATGCATTGAAAACACTGTATTACATATACTGCATGTACCCTATTGTTTGAAAACATGTCGTGTATACAAGTATATAATTATACTTACGTAATAATTTTAGGCAACTGACAAGACATAGCATAACTACAGCTGTTCAATGTCCGCCATTTTGGAGTTCGGAATTCGGGGTTGGAGGGTTGGCCATCACGGGATCCGCCAACCTTCCAACTCCCAACTAAGTTTAGAATTGGAACGTTGGCTTTGGTGTGGAGGAAGCATTATCCTGATTGGTGTTGCAATATTCCCGTTGGAAATGGCTGGTGCTTACTTATGAGATTATTTTCTTTAATCTTACTTTGTCTATGGTTATGTCAAATGTCAACTTTCAGCGTCCATTTTGCTTTCTAACCTTGAAATCTTCACACGCAGTGATCGATGTTCCGCCGTTCGAAGTAATATTGTATTTTAACTATACAATAATTATTGCGTTAAACGTATTCATTATAAGATTATTTCAATAACCATAACAATGTTATCACAAATATCTTAAAATTCAAGGACTTATTTTTGTTCTTTGTTCAACGCTTTGGAATTGCCCGCCGCGACTCGCCTTGTTGTAAGTTCTTCCAATATTGACTATGTAAAACTTAAGTTCCTTAATTAGAGCTTGTTTTGTGTGAGAATATTTCGCTTGGCGCTTAATGGATTAGTTTTTACAGCATTCGCGACATTTATAGCTTAATACTAAAAGTGTAAATGTCAAAATTATCGATTTTTGGCAAATGCAGCTCAAAGATTCTGTGTTAACTGTTAAATACTACTAATAAAACTGTTACAAGCTACTCTCCGGCAAGTTTAAAAGCGGATCAATCGGCGAGTGAGATTGTCATGATGACACGCAAAACTGTCCACTCGCTCAGAAGCAATCAGTAGCGAACTAGCTAGCGAGTTGAAACCACGTGTTGCTTTATTTTCTGGGTGTTTTAGCGTTAAAAATAAAGTGTTACATAAACCATACACGTTTTGCTTTCCTTTTTAACTCCTTTTTGATAACATGAGCTAAAATAACGACTCCCGCGCAAACTAATTTTGTCGACATTTTGTAGAAAGCTGAGCTCGCAGCTAGTGCCACCGTTAGCTAGTGGCGAGAATAATGACCCCATTGATATATATAAATAGATGAGACAATAAGCGAATAAATTGGTTCGACGGATTTGAAGGTAGTACCTCCAATTCTCTATTTCACGCATTTAGTGGACATTTTTGTGTTGGTCATTTGAAATACATCTGGCAAGCGTATGTGTAAAAGGCGTTCGTGCAATGTATGGAACGGACTATTCAGACTGTTGAACGTTCGAGTCCTTACTACGCTGTGCCCTCAGTCTAAGGACACCTGCATTCTTGTAAATTTTTGCAGGTATATTTACATGGCGGCTCGCGCTCGGTGTGGAGTCTATTGTAAGTCCCTTAAAAGTTTCAATACCCGGCTTCAGAGCTCAGTCCAACTCGTTCCAGAACTCGCGACCGCGAATGGCGCGATGTCATACTCGTAATTGAAACTTTGAATGCAATATTTTCCATCGCATTTTTTTTCTTTTATAGTAATTAAGGTGAATATAAAGATTTTTCTAAAAATATTTGTATTAAGCGTAACCAGTGATTTCGAAAGTTTACCAAAAATAGGCGCTATAACAGTAAAAAATAGCTAGGTAGGTTGATTAATATAATTGATGAACTTTGATGTCGTTGTATGCGGCCCTCTACTTGAAAAGTCTGTAAACCCCTGCTTTGCAATTGCATTCGTGCCCTTCGGACCACATGTTTCAGTTCGGTAGATAACGGGAAGTGTCGAACTACCCCTCCCGTATGCCTCCGCAAGCCTGAATGATGAACACGAATCTCGAAAATATTTGTAAGGCATGGCGCCTCTATTGTATATCTCTATGAATGACCCCCGCGCGAGCTTATTTTTCGTAGATTGTTCACAAACTGCTAGTTAGCTAGTAATACGATTACACTGAGCGAGTTTACTAGCAGATTGTGAATTCATCAGCTAGTAGCTTGTAAACTCACCCAATGTCATCGAGGCTGTAGGAACAATATTTATTGTATGTGGCTTCTCTGACGACTTGGAAATGATTATCTATGATTTTTCTGCATGTCATTTTTTCACAAGGTCGCCAAGTCCCACATTCAGCAGGCTGAAGAAATTACTATCCCTATTATATTTGATACTTGCTGGTTCCCGGCACGCGTTGCAATGCCATATTCAATAAAATACATTATTTCTCCATGAATCACCTTTCCTGTGCGTCCCCGTTCCCTTCTGCGTCCCCTTTCTACCTAGGTTTATAAATTATAACCTATATAGTATTCTGATGTATAAGCTATATTGTTGTAAAGTTTCATTAAAATTCATTTCGTATTTTTTTGCGTGAAAGAGTAAC
The DNA here is from genome assembly GCA_917880885.1 of Limnephilus marmoratus. Lineage (NCBI taxonomy): Eukaryota > Metazoa > Arthropoda > Insecta > Trichoptera > Limnephilidae > Limnephilus > Limnephilus marmoratus. Next base: position 41,778,978 of record OU862907.1, on the reverse strand, counting down.
AAACACACATACATCCATACAAACTTTCGCGTTTATAATATTCGTAAGACCTAAACTACACGAGCGGTTCTCCCGCCGCGGGAAACCGCTCGAGAAAGCTGGCGGCTCATATCAAACTACACGGGTGGCGGTTTCCCGCCATGCTATCGAGCGATTCTACCGCCGCGGGAAACCGCCCGATCCTTATACAATCGCGGGAAACCGCCCGTGTAGTTTGAAGTGGCGGTTACCCGCGGCGGGAGAACCGCTGCATGTGGCGGGCGAATTTCTCCCGCGAGCTCCCGCGGCGGGGGAACCGCTCGTGTAGTTTGCGCCATACAACGCTCATAGTAAATTGTGTCTGCTGCGGTTTCCCGCGGCGGGAGAACCGCTCGTGTAGTTTGCGCCTAAGATATGGGTACTTGTTAAATATTACGTCTTGACGTAATTTAAATACAATAGTCTAGGAAACATAATATTAATCAACCATAACGCCGTTTCCCCGCAGGGGTGGGCAGAGAGCACGGACCGCCAAACAACTTGGCCTTGGAACACACTCTTTGCCTCCCTCACATTCATACATCGTCTCATACATACTCTTATATTATTCTGAATTTTGACATGGCCCGACTCAAGTATTTGATTCGCTTGATCGTGCCACGTCTTCCTCGGGTGTCCCCGACTTCTTCTCCAGTCAGGGTAGGTTAGCTTCTTTTGACAGTTTTTTTTTAGCGCCAACGGCATTCAGTTTTCCGTTAATGGCGTAACCTGCATTTACCCTTCTGTTAATATCGCTATAGCCTTAACATACTACCCAGATAGACAAACTTATCCACCTGCTCCAAGTATTCACCGTTCACAACTGTATTGCACGCTGTTTTCGTACTCTCTCTTTCGAACACCATCAACATAAATTAACACAAACATAAATTAACCTAAACCTAAAAGGCCAGGCAAGGATATTTTAATAATTGTCTATTACTTCATTACTGTCTATGGGGATTGGTTTATTTATGTGTTTATGTATAACCTAAATGTTTAGTTGACACGTGCTTTCTTCCCCGTCAGTCGTTTCGTCCTGTTTCCAATCTCAATTCTACATGATATCCTTTACCCTGTTTAACCCACGCAGTTAAATTTATCATCCCACACTTGTGATAGTGATAGATATTAATTACGCTATTCATTTGATAGCGGCTGACAGCCAAACTGATCGACATCCGTTCTTTCATTTGATCCAAGGCAGGCTCACATGCACAACTGCGCTGTATCTAACGCGACCTAAATAACCTTACCAACGCTTATCTGTACTCCTACTACTTTATGAAATTCATTCTACGTTTTGTTCGAGGAACATTTAAGCCGTCAATTAGAAGTCTACCTAATTTTGGATTTTCTGTGGGAAAATTAAATTGCTACTATGACTTCATTAGTACTAGAGTGAGACATCAACAATCTATGGTAATTTTCGTTATTTGTTTTTGAGGTGTTTTGTCATGTTGCGCTACCTCCTTCTTAAGCCAATGCTGTCCGAAACTTTGGCTAAAGAAGGAGGTAGCGCAACACGACATAACACCCCAAATACAAATAACGAAAATACTTTTGGCCGTGAAAATCTAAAAACGTAACCAATCTATGGTTAATATACAATGGCATCTTCTCGCATTTTCTTCTAATCCCAGAAAATTTGACAACAGACGTCAGTCATACATAGTAAAACCTGTTGTTGCTTTTCTCGCTTTTTGAGTAAATCATTTGTGCACTTCTTCTTAAGCCTTACATTCAATAACACAAATAAAGTTGACGGAGCCGTTTGTTGTAAACACTTCACTAAATCATTTTGGCAGCAAACAGTTTTTAAAATTGCATTGATTTAAAAACTCATATTATGTTTATATGGAATTCCGATATTCTGTTAAAAGCAGAATGGCGGATCCAAGGTAAGGTTCTTAATACCGAATGAATGACAAAGGCTAATTGTTGAATGTAGCATCACACTTATTAGAAAATAAACACTAGTTTGATAAAAATCCATACTTGCAATGATGGTCATAGACTAGCAGTGTTGCCAAGTGTTTGGTATTCTACAGAACCGTTCGGTATTTTAGCACCGTGTTCGGTATAAAAAAATACCGAAGTATGGGCGGTTCGGATTTTTTTTTTCTTATTAATTTTTCTCCTTAAACGATTCAACTGTCAGATTTGACGCAATCGTCGCCAATCAATGTTGCGTAGCATTCCTACTTAGTTTGTGTGATATTGCAGCTTCGTTCACCATTTTCGAGCCATTTCGCGGATTAGTGTCACACATCAGGCTTACCAAGGCACCACCAAAATCTGGGGAAATTTCTCCTCGATTTTTTTTCTGCTCACTGTTCACAATATTTTTTGTTTGTTGATAATTGATTCGTTATTTTTAAAAATAATGAATCAATTATTATCAACAAACAAAAAATATTGTCTTATAGCCCATTCATGGATTTGCTCCCCTACCCAACCACTCTACATTAATACCTACCCACCCAATCTACATTAATAACTAGCAACGGCTCCACCCCTACCATAATAAAACATTGTTCGAAACTGTCAAATTAGTATGAGCTTTCCCAGAAGAAGGAACGTTTGTTCCGAAACCGGTCGGATATACGCAAAATATAAGTAGTTTATACAAAGTTGTATTGTTTCATTTTTCTATAATGGATACCTAACCACAAAGTTATAGCTACATTCAAAAATATTATAATAATTAGCTAAGTATGTTAATATTAAGTATTTTATTATTAATTCATTACTAGATATGTATTACGCACCAAAATATCAAACATTTTATTATATTGTAAGTAAATAAATAGGAAAAATGAGAGATTTCGTACAATCAAACTGATTGATCAGTTTTGTAAGATTGAAGTAAGATACATTATTGTACAATTAATAACTAAATAAACATATTAAAAAAAAATAACCCAAATAGCACTGGTAGAGCTTGTTGTTGTAAACACGTCCCTAAATAATATTAGCAGCATACAGTTTTTAAATTGCATTGATTAAAATACTGGCATTATATTAACAAGTATTTCAGATTTTCTGTTAAAAGCGAAATGGCGGATCCAAAATGAGGTAATACCGGTTTACCTTTAGAGATAAATATTGTATACATTGTATTGAGTTATGCCACTATTGATGGCGATTCTATCAACTGTATTGAAATGTCAAACGTGGGCTTAAAATACAGTCACAATAATTATTATATAATTTTTTCAAAATATGATTTATACATTAGACTTCAATGTTTTGGCATAATTTTCCAAGCAAAACCAAATTTTCAAAGCTCATGCAATTATATTTCCGTTATAAAAATGTTGTTTCAGGAATTGTAGTTTTGGGTTGAATCAATTACCTGCCGCTACCACAGCAGTGCCATGGAACTACTAAATCCTGAGACTGTTTCCATCAAGACGGAACCAGGGCCCCAGGAAGAAGGCGGAGGTGTAATGCTGTATACGGATATAGATTTCGACCTCCAAGATGTAAAGAAGGAATGTTTGCAATATGCGGAGAAAACACAAACAGTCAGTTAGTTACATTCTTACATATAAAAATCAATTGCTGTTCGTTAGTCTCGCTAAATCTCGAGAACGGCTGGGCCGATTTAGCTGATTTGGTTTTGAAATGTTTGTCGTAGTCCAGGGAAGGTTTAAACGTTGAGAAAATATGGAAAAGTTGCGAGGAAGATAGTAAAAACAACAATTTCATTTTCCCATATAAACTGTTCTACCTACTTTACTATGAATTGCTAACCGTTCATCCGATTGCGATAAAACTTAGGTGAGTTGTTGTGAGCACGCCCGCAAAGTTTTCTGTATATACTGGTGAGCTCTGGTATTATGAAATTTGTATATAAAATTGCAATTCGTGCCACGCGAACTGTTTGAAAACTGAATGTACCGGAACTGAATGTATGGAATGCGGGAGGGGGTGGCGGATGGTAGAGGGGTGAAGGATGAGGGAAGGGAGGGGAGGGGAACAAGTGAGAGGAACTCGGGAAAGGGGGTCTGCGGGAGGGGTTGTAAAGGGGAACCAGGGAGGGGAGAGGGGAACTCGGGAGGGGGGAGAGGAATACGGGAGGTGGGTTTAAGGGATAGGGGAAGCGGGCGAGGGGAGTGAGGGGAGGGAAGGCAGAAAAGGCATTGTGGGAGCGCGAGAGGGGAAGGGGACGTGGGAAAGGAAGGGGAGGCAGAAGGGGAACGGGACGAATGGGAAAGGACACGTGCTCTGGTATCATGAAATTTGTATAGTAAAATTGCAATAAGTGGCACACGGGCTGTATGAGAACTAAATGTATCTGGAATGAATGTATGGAATGCAGGAGGGGGGAGGGGAACCCTAGAGGGTGGCGGGGAACTCGGGAGGGGAGGGGTGAGTTCGAGAGGGGGATCCGCAGGAGGGAGGAGGTGATTATGAGAGGGGGGAGGGGAACTCGGGAGGGGGGTTCGCGGGACGGGAAAGGTTGGGAGTAGAGTGAGGAGAAGGAAGGTGGAGGAGGAGTGGGAACGCTATAGGGGAAGGGGACGCGGGAGAGGAAGGTGAACGGGACGAATGGGAAAGGACGCGCAGGGAGAAACAATTTCGTTATTAAATGGCATAGCAACGCATGCCGGGTACCAGCTAGTTATATACATACAAATATAGCATGTGTAATTTGGAATTCAGCTTACTTGTATTACTTGCAATAAGTGACATGTTATAAGTTACATTATGTACTATAAATGCGTAAATTTTGATGTAAGTAAAAACCTTTCCATTGACTTCTTCAAGAGCAGGGTCCTTCTTGAAGCATCGGTCCCTGAAGCGAACATCTGAGGTCATTCTGTTTTTTCATATTGACCTTAAAGAATCTTATCCAAATTCCCGCCTATACAAACGGTAAAAAATGATCTTTAATATTTTTTTAATAAAAAAAATAGTTTCGTTGTGTCTGTCTACTTACTATTGTGACCTTGTTACTAAGTGTGACCAAAGAAATAAAGTCTGCCTCTTTTATTGACTATGAAAAGGCATTTGATAGGGTAAAACATGCTGACCTAATGAAAATGCTTGCGGATTGTAAAGTTGACACCAAAGACCAGAATTTCATTTAAAACCTGTATTGGTTCCAAACAGCAAAAATAAGACATGGGAACGAGAGATCAAATCCATGATGAGTACGTTAAGACTGTATACTGTCGTTACTATTGTTTAACACTAGAAAGACCGGGTACTGCTCCATACCTATAAAGACCACGACCGTCACTTTGACGGCTGATCACTTTTTTTTAATTGGGAGGCAGATATGGGTACCGCTGCCCCGGGAACCATTTATTGCATAACCAACACCTCTGCCATAGAACTTCAAGTGGTTTAGTGACTTAGCAGGAGTGTCCGGGTTCATTGGGTGAGGTTTTTCTGAGTCTAGGTGGCGAATACGTTTGCCCACCTACTGTTTAGTGGACCGGGTCGGGAGACACTTGTTGAGGGAGACATTTATCTTATCCTCTCCAGCAAGATCTTTCTCCTCCCGTCACCTTGCACCGCAGTGGGAGGGATGGATTCATTCGTCCGTCACTCCTGGATACATTTACGAATTTTACCTATTTATCTCTCACACTTTTTTCCTTCCGACAACTTCCTCACCTTCCTTTCCATAAATAAATGCACACAGCATCCCCAAAGATGACATAGGGGCCTGAGAGTTTTTTTCCTCGAGGCTTCCTGGAAAAAACATGTGAGTGCAAAATGCTGTAATTTTAGTACAAGTTGACAGTCTTAGAATGACAACACGTTTATGCAGTTCGCAACAGACTGGCTTTTATTACAAATAAAAGGTTTTACATTTTTGTTAGTAGATGGCGTTAGTAGACATACATTTTTAATTTTGATATGAATATTAACACCCCCACTTATCAAAATAAACTAAACATACAGTTTATTCATTGCATACAACGCCAAGTAATCTCATGAAATTATAATGTTTTTTATAACATAAACCTTTGGTAAGTACATCAGCAGGCATTTCCTCGCTACGAATATATTTAATTTTAACAAATTTGCGCTTTACAACATCTCGAATATAATGATAGCGCACATCTATATGTTTTGACCTACTATGACTTTGATTACTTAAGGCTAACTTTAATGCGCTTTGATTATCACAATATAAGTCAATTACATAAAGTGAATCAGTAATTTCATGCATTAAATTTCTAAAGTAGACGGCCTCTCTGGAAGCTTCAGACAAGGCAATGTATTCCGCCTCTGTACTGGATAAAGATACTGTTTTCTGCTTTCTACTTTGCCAAGAAACAGCTGATCCTGATAACATAAAACAAAAACCAGTATAGGATTTCCTATCTAAAGCGTCACTCGCCCAATCACTGTCTACAAAACCTTTTAAATCATTATTATTATTACCATATTTTAAACAATAATTCTTAGTACATTGTAAATATCTCAACACTCGTTTTGCATAGTTCCAATGTACATAACCATAACAATTATTAAATTGGCTGAGATAGCTGACAGAATAAGCAATGTCTGGTCTCGTTAATACGGCCAAGTACATTAAACTTCCAATTAATTTTTGGTAAGGAACATTAGGTAAACATTTATCTGTTGATTTATCCAAATTCAATTTAGGCTCAATTGGAGTACTTTGTGTTTTACAATCAGACATCTGAAATTTAGAAACTAACTGTTCAATATATTGTTGTTGATCTACAGTAATAACATTTTTATTTTTATCTAAATTAATTCTCATGCCTAGATATTGTCTAACAGGCCCTAGGTCCTTCAACTTAAATTCTGAACCTAATACATTTTTTAATTTAGTAGTTTCAGCCTCACTGTTAGAAAAAATTAGAAAATCATCTACATACAGTGCCACTACTATTTTAATTTTACCCATCATTTTTGTAAACAAACATGGTTCATATTGACTATTTTTAAAACCTAATTTAGTTAAAACCTCTTTAACTCTTTCATACCATGCAAGGGAAGATTGCTTTAATCCATAAATGGCCTTTTTTAACTTTAATACCTTTCCCCCACTTTTGTTTACAAAACCTTCAGGTAAAGACATATATATTTTTTCTTTCAAGTTTCCATTTAGAAAAGCAGTACATACATCTAAATGAGTAATACTCATTCTCATCTTTACACTAAGAGCAAACAATAATCGTATGGTAGAATGTCGCACTACTGGTGAAAAGTATCTGTGTAGTCAACACCGGCTTTCTGTGAAAAACCTTTTGCCACAAGCCGAGCTCGAAAAAGCACTTTATTTTCAAAATCAAATTTTTTATTAAGCACCCATCTGCACTTCACTATTGTCACATCTCCCGGATTATCAACAAGCTCCCATGCCTCATTCTCCTCAAATGACTGCAGTTCCTCAGCCATCGCCTGCTTCCACCGCTCCTTCTCTGGCCCCTCGAGAGCCTCTGCGAATAAAATCTCTTCAGATGCTGGAACGGTACTGGAAACACACATGTTACTAAAACCGTATCTTTCTGGTTTCTTCCTCTGGCGCGTGCTGCATACATCTGTCACTTGTTCGGTTGGTTTTGTTGACTGAACTACATGTTCTGAGACATCTTGTGTTGGAAATTCAATTAGTGTTTCATTGCCATCATCATATATTGAAGAATCTGAAAAGCAATCAAAAGGATCCTCAGTCTCTGGAATATTCTGAGACAATTCCCCCACTGAATCACTACTCTCTTCCACCAGATTGTCTTCTGTTATCTCTTCATTCATCACATCCGTCTCATCCTCCATCACATGAGAAAAGGGTAATCTCATTTGTTTTCCCTCACAACAAGTATTACACTGAGACTTGGTTATGTCAATAGTACTCTGACAATTCAAACCATTCACAATACCGTTTTTCATTTTTTGCGTATCTTGACTGTTAATGTGTGCTAGTCTTCTGTGCCATAATTTTCCACTAACAGGAACTGTCAACAAACAACTTCGTGATTTTAATCTCAATTTATAAACACCTTCTGACAAATCCGCAGTTGCAACCAAATCATTGTTTTTGTTTCGAATATAACAATGTTTCTCTTCAAATATGACATTATTTCCATTCTTGATGAGTTCACTTACGGATAATAAATTGGTTGTCAAACTAGGCACACATAGCACATTTTTAACTGTTATATGATAATTCAATTCCGACACAATGTCAACATCTCCGGAACAAACAACTTGCACTTTAGATTCATTGGCGACAGCAATTTCTGGTAAATACGGCGTCGTATTTATGTTTTTAACCCAATCTTTCTTCGCCGTCATGTGTGCGCTGGCTCCTGAGTCGATGTACCATGAATTCTTGTTATATTTTCCATTCAGGAAAACAACATTAAAAACACATTTACTTGTATTCTTCTTTAACAACGGACACTGATTTCGATAATGTCCATCCTCTTTACACCTGTAACATGTTATTGTTTTCGTTGGCGTATCAGCTGTCATTGACATTTTGTTTATCTTTGACTGACGGCCACTATATCTCTGTGACTTACTGTTGGTATTGCTAGAGGAATATTTATTTCTCGCTGCAAACGCTGTGCCACCGGTTCCAAAATCACTGGTTACCTCCATATCGAGTAACTTTGACTTTATGGCATCAGCTGTTATCGAAATCCCGCTGTGTTCCAGTGCCAATACCATTGGAGAATAATGGTCAGACAAACCTGACAACAATAATGATCCTACCAACTGGTCTGTTATTGTAAATCCCGTGCCGTTTAACCGTTGAGCCGTTTCGATCATCTGTGTGACATATGTAGCCATGGAGTCACAATCTTCAAGTCTTATTGATATCAAATGTCGAAGCAAGGTTATTTTTCTTGATAAACCAGAGTCATCGAACATGTTCTTTAATGTATTCCATAATTCTGCCGAACTCTTGGTGTTTTTTATATGCACGTACAAAACTGGATCGATCGTTAATATTATTTTTGCCTTCGTTTTTGCGTCATCTATTGGTTTTATTTCAAAATCTGCTGTTGGCTTGATATACTCTTCCACGCCTTCTAGCACCAATAAATTTTGTACCCCAAAGCTCCACAAATCGTAGTTCTCCTTGCCTTTTAACCTGGGTACACTCGCAATATAGTTCGTGGTCATGTTTCTGCGAAACAACGTACACAATTTATCTATTTTAATCACCAAAATAACTGATAAATCGAAAAAAGGAGGCCCATAACCTCTTAGAATGACAACACGTTTATGCAGTTCGCAACAGACTGGCTTTTATTACAAATAAAAGGTTTTACATTTTTGTTAGTAGATGGCGTTAGTAGACATACATTTTTAATTTTGATATGAATATTAACACATGCGTTATGTTTGACATTATTGATGTTTTTTTTTTTTTCTACAAGAACATAAAAAAATGGTAGTTGTTGAACAGTTGGAGGTGGGGTAAGGGGTTCGTCGGACACCCGGCTGAGTAACCAGTGACGACATGCGGAAGAATTTTTTTTTGTTTGATTTTGAAAAAAAAAATTTGAAAAATAAAAAAAAGTTGTCAAAAAAAGTCACCGGAGACCAAAATTTCATTTACATTTTTTACTCCAAATATGCTCAGGAATCGCTGGTTAAAATCCCTCGGGTACGTCCTGTTACACCCTGTATATCAAAGAACAATGCATTATATTTTTTTTGCAGGTGGCACTTATGTGGAGACAGTGGCCATTAAGGCGGATCTTGGATACCAAGAAGACGCTGAAGGGAGATTTCCTTATATGGATATTAACATAGAACTGTCGGATGTTAAAAGGGAATGCTTAGAAAGCGTTGAAGGAATGAACCAGACAGCAGGTAAAACCGATTTTCATTGTAAGATTTAACATTTAGTAGAATCTATTTTTTCAAATTATCGCAGGTAATATGTTTCAATTAACCTTTTTTATCCGAATTATTTTTCAAATTTGTTGACAGATCTGAAGACGCAGCCTGTAGATAAACGATTATCTTGTCCTCATTGCAACTACTCCAGTTCTCACAAGAATTATGTTGTTAGTCACCTTCGCACCCATACTGGAGTTAAACCTTTTTCGACGATCCACAAGCTGACTAACAGTAGAGAAAAACCCTTTTCGTGTTCCAAGTGCAATTATTCATGTTCCCACAAGGGCAGTCTTAAGATCCACATGCTGACTCACAGTGGGGAAAAACCTTTTTCATGTTCCGATTGCAACTATTCATGTTCTCGAAAGGGCAATTTGACTATGCACATGCTGACTCACAGTGCAGAAAAACCTTTTTCATGTTCCGAGTGCAACTATTCATGTTCCCACAAGTATCAACTGACGAGACACATGATGACTCACAGTGGAGAAAAACCGTTTTCATGTTTCGAGTGCACCTATTCATGTTCCCAAAGGGGCAATCTGACTAGCCATATGCTGATTCACAGTGGAGAAAAACCTTTTTCATGTTTCGAGTGCAACTATTCATGTTCCCACAAGGGCAATCTGATTAGCCACATGCTGATTCACAGTGGAGAAAAAACTTTTTCATGTTCCGAGTGCAACTATTCATGTCTCCGCAAGAATCAACTGACGAGACACATGCTGACTCACAGCGGAGAAAAACCTTTTTCATGTTCAGAGTGCAACTATTCATATTCTCAAAAAGGAGATTTAAAGGAACACATGATGACTCACAGTGGAGAAAAACCCTTTTCTTGTTCCAAGTGCAACTATTCATGTTCTCGAAAGGGCAATTTGACTATGCACATGCTGACTCACAGTGGAGAAAAACCTTTTTCATGTTCCGAGTGCAACTATTCATGTTCCTACAAGAGCAGTCTGACGAGGCACATACTGACTCACAGTGGAGAAAAACCTTTTTCATGTTCCGAGTGCAACTATTCATGTTCCTACAAGAGCAGTCTGACGAGACACATGCTGACTCACAGTGGAGAAAAACCTTTTTCATGTTCCGAGTGCACCTATTCATGTTCCTACAAGAGCAGACTGACGATCCACAAACGGACTCACAGTGGAGAAAAACCTTTTTCATGTTCCAAGTGCAATTATTCATGTTCCCACAAAAGCAGTCTGAAGATCCACAAGCTGAGACACAGTGGAGAAAAACCTTTTTCATGTTCCGAGTGCACCTATTCATGTACCCAAAAAGGCAATCTGACAAGCCACATGCTCACTCACAGTGGAGAAAAACTTTTTTTATGTTCCGAGTGTAACTATTCATGTTACCTCAAGGACAGTCTGAAGATCCATACGCGGACTCACAGTGGAGAAAAACCTTTTTCATGTTCCATGTGCAATTATTCATATTCCCACAAGGGCAGTCTGAAGATCCACATGCTAACTCACAGTGGGGAAAAACCTTTTTCATGTTCCGAGTGCATCTATTCATGTTCTCGAACGGGAAATCTGACTAGGCACATGCTGACTCACAGTGTAGAAAAACCTTTTTCTTGTTCTAAGTGCAACTATTCATGTTCTCGTAAGGGCCAAATGATGAGACACGAGCTGATTCACAGTGGAGAATAACCTTTTTCATGTTCTGAGTGCAACTGTTCATGTTCCTACAAGAGCAGTCTGACGAGGCACATGCTGACTCACAATGGGGAAAAACCTTTTTCATGTTCTGAGTGCACCTATTCATGTTCCTACAAGAGCAGTCTGATGATCCACAAACGGATTCACAGTGGAGAAAAATCTTTTTCATGTTCCGAGTACACCTATTCATGTTCCCAAAAGTGCAATCTAACCAGCCACATGTTGACTCACAGTGGAGAAAAACCTTTTTTTTCCGAGTGCAACTATTCATGCTCCCACAAGGGCAGTCAGACGATCCACACGTGGACTCACATTGGAGAAAAACCTTTTTCATGTTCCAAGTGCAATTATTCATGTTCCCACAAAAGCAGTCTGAAGATCCTCGAGCTGACTCACAGTGGAGAAAAACCTTTTTCATGTTCCGAGTACACCTATTCATGTTCCCAAAAGTGCAATCTGACCAACCACATGTTGACTCACAGTGGAGAAAAACCTTTTTTTTCCGAGTGCAACTATTCATGTTCCCTCAAAGGCAGTCAGACGATCCACACGTGGACTCACAGCGGAGAAAAATCTTTTTCATGTTCCGAGTGCAACCATTCATGTTTTTACAAGAATCAACTGACGAGACACATGCTGACTCAAGTGAAGAAAAACCCTTTTCATGTTTCGAGTGCACCTATTCATGTTCCTACAAGAGCAGTCTGATGATCCACAAACGGACTCACAGTGGAGAACAACCTTTTTCATGTTCCAAATGCAATAATTCATTTTTCCACAAAAGCAGTCTGAAGATCCACAAGCTCACTGACTGTGGAGAAAAACCTTTTCCAATTATTTCCAATTATACAAAAACCAATTATTTCTAAACATAACTAAATGTAATGCCATAACATTTTCACGTAAAAGTCACCCAATCAGCTACACTTACCATCTGAACCATGATCCCCTTCAACGAGTAGAAAAAATCAGAGACCTTGGAGTATTACTTGACTCTAAATTACTCTTTAAAGATCATATTGAACACATCTTAGAAAAAGCCTACAAACAACTGGGCTTCATTCTTCGCGTCACAAAACCATTCAATAAACATTTTACACTTGAATTACTATATATGGCATATGTAAGATCTCATCTCGAATTTGCATCTGTCATTTGTAATCCTCAATACCAAACTTATATTAACCGGATTGAAAACATTCAAAAAAAATTTTTGAAACACCTGTCTTATCGTTTTCAAAATCATCAGTGTAACGCTATTGCTCTTTACAAAAGGAGGAAAATTTTTGATGTACTGTTTCTGTTCAAAATTGTGAACTGCCTCATTGACTCGCCAGCCTTGTTAGAAAGAATTGCATTTCGTTGCCCTGAACGCAATACCAGATCGAACACCTTATTTCATATACAACATTTTAAATCGAAATACGCACAAAACTCCTTGCTCGGACGTATCTGCCAAACTTATAATGCCCTTAGAAATATTGACATTTTCCATTGTACCCTTAAATCATTTAAAATCCAACTAACCGTACAATGTACTTAAATGAAAACTATTATTTCTTGTTTATTATTTTCTTTTTAATAACTTTTTACTTAACACCATGTACTATTATTTTAAACAACTACTGGAAACTATTATTTCTGTATTGATTATTATCACGTTTTTGATATTTTTTACATTTAAGTAGGTATTTGGTGCTCACACCATATACCTACTATAATTGTTTAATTACCACTTGATTCATAATCACATAATCATTAACCATTAACAACTAAATATTATTATATAAACGGAACTTAACTGGTTTAAATTATGTTCACTATTTTATGTACAACTACTTTATACACAACTGTATGCTTCCTAAATAAACATAAATAAAAAATAAATGTTTGTACCTTTTTGTTTGCAGGTTATAATGGTTTTCACGAGCATAATCATATCGCGAAATGAGACGTTTTGCGATACTAGTAGCCACAAACATATGCACGAGTTCTCAAAATTGGATAATAAACGTATTCAATTCTATTTCACTTGTTTAGGAAGCAAATTTTGAATTCGCGTCGCATGTAAATAAACCGTTGAGAGCAATCGAACAATCATTTTGTTATATTATTTCACCCAGCTGTCAAAAGCTTAAATTGTAAACAACGATGCAATAAACCATAGAAATTCAAAAGTTTTTCCGTTAAAAGTCAAAGGTTCACCATTGGTGGAGAGAGATTGCGCAAAGCTGACGTCACACAGTCATAGATATTATCTATCTTTGTTGTTGGTTGAAAATTTGGATCGGAGTTATACCCCCCTGTCGGCCATCTCTAAACGTCAGTGAACAACGGGGTTGCTAACTCGCGGGTTAATTCCCTAAATTGCGGGGATTTTTTAAGATTTGTCAAGAGTTGGGTCTTTGGCGGGGAGAACTTTTTTGCGGGGAGCATTTCTTGATTATCCAACCGTATGATAAATATGAACACTAGGTGGAAGATTTCAGAGTTTATTCTATGGCAGCACTGTACCATTGACGGCACTGTATCATTGACAGCCGGCGTGGTCCAGCGGTAAATAAATTTTATTTGATTAATTTGTGTTATTTCACATTTAATTTATTTAAAATAATATATAGTGTATTTGCGGCACGTTCTTAAATGGAAGATACTTTTAGTATCGCCCTGGTGTAAGACCACCATTCAGAATTGAAACGTTATGAAATGACTTTTAGCCGTGTTTGGTGACCAGATCCGAATAGCCAGGTCGTCGCTCTAGTTCGTTTTACTCCAACAGACCATTTTTAGCGAAATTGAGTTAAGTATGCAGTAGTTCTCAGAAAGTCTTTATGTATACAATGCAAGTGAAAAAAAAAAATTAAAAAAATTATTTAGGGGGTTTTCAAAACGCACTTTGTCTTACGTCCTCCAAAATGAAACAACATTTCGAGCGTATTTATCCAACATCCACACGTTGGCCAAAAGGACTCCCGTTTTTAAACCGGCCGTTCAGTCAAATTTCATAGGAATTTCTCCAACATCCAAGCTGTATCTTAGCCAACGTGCGAAATTCAAACTCTCGGTTCCGGGCGTATTGCTCTAACAGACCACACAGCCAATAGCAGCGCAGCGGAGGACCACGTGATTGCTTTCATTCCAAACATTCGTTCGTTTAGCGCCACGAAAGTAAATATCTTCACTTACGATTATGCTACTTACAAAGTTACTTTAGTGGTTTTCTAGGAGATTTCTTCAGACAAAATGCATAAAGATGTAAACTATGGAAAAGGATAAAGTTTTTTAAGGAAAACATAACAGATAATTAATATTACAATATTTTCTCAGCAAATTGTTTCAACTTGTCGTCCGTTACAGGGTGGTTATAATAAAGTTGTGTATTTTTTGAGAAAATATTGCAATAAATGCCAAGTTCTATATTGTGGTGAAATATCGTACTAAAAATTGAAATAACCTTCATCGCTGTTTTAATTTAATTTAACCAATTAAAATATTAAAACGAAATGACTGAAATTGAAGGAAAATCAATTAACGAAGAGTATAAGGACGACATTATACGGAATACACTCAGAATTTGATCCTTAAGGCGTATGTGTATAAAGAGGTATCGGTATGTTTATCTACCTATACGTAATTTTTTAAATCTTCGTGTAAAAATACCTATTTATGATATTTAAAACAATTATAAGAATAAGAACATTGAATGAGCTTTTGTTTTAAGCACATTTATTGCGCAATACCGGTATGTTTATCTACCTTTACGTAATTATTTAAATCTTTGTTCAAAAATACCTACTTGTGATATTTAAAAAACACAATTATTAGAATAAGGACTGATGTATTATATTACCTAATATATGTGTCCATCCACCAAATCTTAGTGAAAGCATTATTCTACTTCAGATACTTAAAACAAGCCAACAATTAGAATAAGGAAATGAAGGTGTTTTAATTTTCGGTATATTTAGTTCCTAAAATATGTGTTTGTTTATCAACCAAATTTGCATATAATTAATTATTCGACTTATGATATTTAAAACAATTATTAAAATAAGGAAATCAAGGAGTTTTCATTTTCGGTACATTTAGTTCCTAAAATATCTGTATATTTATCAGCCAAATCTTCGTGTAAAAATTCTACTTATGATATTTAAAACAAGGCAATTTTTCGAATAAGTACAACAAAGGAGTTTTTGTTATTGGCACATTTAGTGAGTAATAGCTTCATGTTTATCTACCTTTACCTAATTATTTAAATCTTTGTGTAAGAATACCTACTTGTAATACAAAACACAATTATTAAAATAAAGACAATGCAGGAGTTTTTTTGCTTTTAGTGTTTATCTACCAAATATTTGTGTCAGAATTCTACCTGAGATATTTAAAACATGTTAATTATTAGAATAATTAAATAAAGAAGTTTTTGTTTTCGGTACATTTAATGCCTAAAGTATCTTATTATTTTAATCAACCAAATCTTAGTGTAGCAATGAAAACATTTTTGGTATATTTAGTGCCAAAGATCAGTTGTATTTGTGTACCTATAAATATCTTATTATTGAAATCTAATGGGAGAATTGTACACCGAATGACAATGAAAGCATTTCTATTATTTTATACATTGAGTGCCTCATATTTCTTATGTGTTTGTTTATTTCTTACCTATTCGAGTTTTATTTTGTTCGAGCTTTGGATTGTCAATAAAAACATTATTACTATTCGCACATTTTTAATGATTAGGCATCCCATTCATTTGACTTTTTTTTACCTAGATCAATTTCCAGTTTCTTTATTTCAGCCCCTTTCGTAACCCTTCTAATAATTTGGCCCAACTAAGTGGTACCTCAAATACTGGAATACATTTGTTTTGAAGCTAAAAATGTGGTTAGTGGTTAGGATTGTTTTATGACCTCTTTTTTTACAAGTCTGTATTGTGTAATAGACGTAAATCACATCCCATGTGTTTGAACATAGGATCATTTTGAAAAAGAACTCGTCGTCTATTGTTTTACACATTTATAAAGAACTTGTAACTATCTATTGTGTTTCAAAATCCTTCGAGTTAACTTTTTATTTTAAAATGTTGGATACTACACTTCTGTTATCACACGACGGCATCCTGTGGTCGAGGGGTAAAACTCTCAACTAGCGATTCGGATGTCGCAAATTTCAATCCCATCGTGCACAAGTAATTTTTATTTTCGTAGATTTGTTTATTTTGGGGGGCGGGTATGGGTACCGCCATCCCGGGAACCATTTATTGGATAACCACCATCTCTGCTATAGATCACCCCGAGTGGTTCGCTACGTTTGGTGACTTAGCAAGGGTGCCCGGGTTCATGGGTGAAGTTCGTCCAGGTCTTGGCGGCGGATACGACTGCCCACCTGCTGCGTGGCGAGAGAGAGACTGGTTAAGGGAGGCTTTTTGACCTTTCCAACCGGACTCTCCCGACTCTCACCTTGCACCGCAATTGCAGAGATGGATTCATACGTCCGTCACTCCCGGACACACTGACCCCCCGATTCCTACCCACCCCTCATACCCTTTTTCTTCCCAAATTTCCTATCCTTACCATCCTTATAAAGACTCCTTCAAAGTGAAATTATTTTCCTCAGGGCGACCTGTGTGGAGCTAATCTAAAAATATATATACATATTTCACAACTTTAACCATTAAAAAAACATGTGTATATGTGTTTTTTATGTTTAAATAGTGAAATAACACAAATCAATTAAAAAATATACACATATAAATATATATACATGCTGTATTTGCGACACGTTCCAGAGTGGAAGATACTCTCAGTATCACCCTGATGTAAGACCGCCATTTCGAATTGAAGCATTGCTTGAAATAGCTTTAGCCCTGGTTGTTGACTCGATCTGAATAGCCAGGTACTTACCAACCTTCATAACTGCATCCCCTTCCCGCTACATCCCGCCTCACAATATTGGGTATGCTATGTATAGCCTGACTTGGTCCAGGCGGTTGGGACTCTTGTGCAGTATTAACATAAAAATAAATTCAGGTAAATCAATCCAACCTTTCGGGTCAGATCGTACTAAATCTCCGATTTATATGCCGTAATAAATATGATAAAAATAATACGAGTAGGTATATATTATATGGATAATTTGAATAGCATTGTTTTAGTGCAAAAACGCTTTACAATATATATGTTCTCAGGGCCTACGAGGGGATGCTGTGTGGAGGGTCTTTTTGAGAAAAGGAAGAATAGGAAGTTCTTGGATGGAAATAGGAATGAGGGGTGGGTAGGAATCTGGGGGTTAGTGTGTATAGGAGTGACGGACGTAAGAAACTGTCCTTCCAACTGCGGTGCAAGGCAATGGGGTCGAGAGAGTCCGGCTGGAAAGGTCCAAAGGACTCCTTCACGCAGTCTCTCTCGATCCGGCCAGCCACGCAGCTGGTGGGCAGACTCATCCACCGTCAAGACCTGGACAAACCTCACCCCATGAACCCAGGAACTCCTGCTAAGTCACCAAACGTAGCGAACCACTTGGGCAGACCTTTTCACAGCTCCACACAGGACACAGGAGGCCCTGAGGAAAATAATTCCCCTCAGGGCCTATGTCATTTTTGGGAAGGTAGTAGAGGAAGTTGTGGGAAGAAAAGGTATGAGGGGTGGGTAGGAATCTGGGAGTCAGTGTGTCAAGGAGTGATGCACGTATGAATCAATCCCTCCCCACTGCGGGTAAAGCGATGTTCCGAGAGTCCTGCTGGAGAGGTCTACAGATCTTCCTTAACCAGTCTTTCCCGATCCGGCCTGCCACGCAGTTGGTGGGCAGACGCATCCGTCGCCAGGATCCAGACAAAACTCACACCACGAACCCGGCCACCCCTGCCAAGTCACCAAACGTAGCGAACCACTTGGGGTGACCTATTGCAGACGTGTTGGTTATCCAATAAATGGTTCCCGGAGCGGCGGTACCCATACCCGCCTCTCAAATAATAACTAATAAACGTAGGACCTATCTGATTACTAACGGTTGATGACTAGCAGCCAACAATAAAACATACCTGAAACATTATTTAATAAGTATAATTATCTGAAAACGTACGTTTTCATTGATGATTTTACGATGTTATTATTTTACAAAAACTTACTCTTGAAACTTGTTTCCCAACCAAGAAACAAATTTTTTCTAAAAAATTGTCGAATTATAAGAAAATATTTAAAAATCACACCGGTCTCACCACGAAAACATAGGACACATAAGCTCAATCCATAATTACCTATCAAAGTTTAATGAATTGAAATGCTTTCCGATCTCCCTGTAATACCAAGCACGTTAGATAAAGTAAATTCACGCAAGAGTACGCGCTCTTGTCTAACATCCAGTGTCCTTTGTCCAATATCCAACTTTCGCAAACAAGAATTCGTCACTTTGGCCTACATCCAAATTAAAAACGTGTTTTCTGCGAAATTTTATACATTTAGAACATATTGTACTTAAAATAAACAATTTGTAATACTTTAAGACATTTAAGTAGACTTACAATTTAGCTAATTTCATTTTATATGCCTTTTTCGTAAAAAAAAACTTTAAAGTGCTGTTTCTCACGATTTACGTTTTGGTCTGTTGGAGTAAAACGAACTAAAGCGACGAGGTACTTCCCCACCGTCCTCTTCTTCTTCCCATCTCCTTCCCCTCCCCACTATCTTCAGCCTCACAACATTCCCAGATCTGGGATGCCATAGTCTCAACTGCCTCCAGACAGGAGTAGTTGGTACTCTTGTGAGGTATTCATATAGAAAAAATATATATATATAAATATATATACCTATATTTCTAAACAATAAGAGTGGGAAGATTCCTGAAAATCGTGACCCGAACTCCAAAAGTGTCTCATTGGAATCCGCAACTTCCCGTTCCTGTCATTACTGCTCATATTACTATTTTCCAACGCTTCCGTTGAGAGAAAAATCAGTGTGCTGATAAATTAGAAAATAGAAATCGCCTTCACACAGATACTGTTGTAGCGTTGAAGTTTGATGTTTAATCCTTCAAACAAAATGTTAACCAAAAATGTGACGTGTTTTAGAAATTAATTTTAAAAGTACGAAAATTATTGATATCACCTGTATGTACTATTATCTCTTTAATAATCGTTGTTCTAATTTGTCGTATACTTTGGGATCCTTTAATATTAAAAAAGTCTTATATAGTGTAAATTGCTTACGAATGTAGTGTTTATGAAAGACACGTAGTTTCAGTTGATATTAATAGTTGCCGTCGGGTTTAGAGCCCCAGTCAAGTTCGAACAGATGTCCATAGACAGACGTGTCAGTAAGAGCAGTACATCCCAGCACTGTACGTGTCGAATTGCCAACAACACGAATGCTGCCGAGGTTTACCGAACGGCCACTGCTTGTAGTAACGGTCAACGGTCACCAACCAGCTTAGATTCAATTTTAATTGAATATTTTCATGCATTTCATTATTTTTGCATCTTACTAACATGGCTTATTTGGTTGAAAACTATTTTTGTATTATCTTTGTAACAACATGTTTTAATATTGTTAATGTTCTTAATAAACTTAAATAAAAATAAATTAATTAAAAATGCTGATTTCATTTGAATTTTGGTCTATTTTGAAAGCAGAATTATTACAAAATAAATTTGTTGGGAAAATTGATCGCCAAAAATTTTTTGGATTTTGAACATTGGTTGCGGGTATTTTAGAACATAAGCACTGGCAACCCTGCTGAACAATGGACGTCAAGGTGACAGGTGACATTTCTCCTCGTCGTTCCGTTCTTTCACCATAAATTTGTTTATAATGGACAATTTACACGCAAAACAAGTGTTTTATAGGTAATTTGTGATAATATCGTTAACTTATACATTACAAAGTAGAAAAAACTCAGAAACTCTCTGTGATAATTTAGTGATATTTAAAAATCTGTTGGTATTTTCAATAGAACATTTTGTGCGTCACATCCAAGGGAACTACTCAACTTTTTAACAGAAAATACTATACAAGGTTTGACACTTTTTGTTATAATGTTTAACGTTGTTTATTTATGTATTTACCTACGATACATACTTAACTAACTAACCAAACTGCACATCACGCCGTTTCCCCGCAAATTTAGGCAGAGAGGATGGCTCGCCACACCTGTCTATCTTGGCAAACACTCCTTGCTTTATGCACAATCGAAATGACAATCTAGTTTCCTTTAACGGAAGCAATCTTCCCAACATGCCTTCATTGATGTGCTTGATGTAACTCTAAGTTACTAGCTCAGGTATGGGGGCTCCATCCAAGCCAGAGTTAAGTTAGCCTCTCAGAAACTGGGTGTACTGTACAAGGCCCGCAGATACTGCAGAGAGTACACAACTGCTGATTCTGTACAAATACAGCCACCTCTGGTCCGTAGCCCCAAAACACTTGATAAAACAGATTGCACCGTTATTTATTATTATAATATTGCACCGTTGCACGGTGCAGTATTTATTTATTGTTATTTATTATATCTATCAAACAGACGCGTTATGATGTCTTTATTGTTATTTTGTTATATTGACTTCATTGTCGTGTATGTATAGGTTTATGAAACGTCAAATGTATTTGGAATGCCTCTACAATAATCATACTAATAGTATGATAAAAAAAGTGAACTGGGTCATTACAATGGGCACATTTACATTTTGCCACGTCATAATCTCCACCCGGAAGTATCAAAAAAGTGTTCTGAAAAAATATAAAACGTCATGCCAAAGTTCACAGTTTATCTCTTCAAAGTAACAAACGCTGCTATTGTTTATAGACTTAAGGAAGTAAAAATTAAATAAAGTGAATAAAAGTGATCAATCTAGTTTCGGTGTTGTAATAAAATTACGAAAGAATTCCAGTGCGACAATAAAGGCAATAAATAGTACGTTGCGATGTGTCTGCATGAACCGTTACACAAATATATAACGGTGTAATTTCACGGGACTACAAACAGGACCCGTGGCCTTGTGGGCTAATGCGTCGTCGTTACTAATTTATTGTAATTGTATTTTTCGTAATAATTGTATTTTTTATCAAAAAAAAATAGTGTGGCAGAATATTCTTAGCACAACTAAATATTCAAACCTATACCAAGGTAGTTCCGTTACAACAATGTTCTGTTTCAGGTATATTTGTTTTGGCTTATTCAAATGATACCACAGCAGTGCCATGGATCTACTTAGTCCTAAGACTGTTTTCATCAAGACGGAACCAGGGTCCCAAGAGGAAGGTGGAGATGAAATGCCGTATACAGATATAGACCTCGACCTCCCAGATATTAAAAAGGAATGCTTGCAATATGCGGAATGTACTCAGACAGCCAGTGAGTTTCTTTGAATATATTAAATAAAATGTAGGATGTTAAATTCACCATGGTGACATAGCCTAGTTTCGAAACAAGTTGTACTGGGGTGAGGTTTGTCCAGGTCTTGGCGGCCGATGCGTCTGCGACCTGCTGCGTGGCGGGCTGGATCGAGAGAGACTTTTTGAGGGAGGCCTTTTGACCTTTCCAGCCGGATTTTCAACCCATCGCCTGGCACCGCAGTGGGAGGGATGGATTCATTCGTCTGACCCCAGATTCCTACCCACCCCTCATACCTTTTTCCTTCCCACAACTTCCTCTCCTTTCTTTCCCTTTAAAGTCCCTCCACACAGCATCCCCAAAGATGACATAGGCCCCGCGGGGAATTATTTTCCTCAAGGCCTCCTGTGTGGAGCTAATGTAAAATAAAGTATTTACCTTTAAATGCGCTTTGCCAGAAACTAGGTAACACATTACATTACTATGTAGCACGCTTTTAACTTAATTATATAGCTCACAGTAAGTTCCCGATTCCTCATGTTTTTTACATTGTATTATTGTTAACATTTCATATTTGAACCTTGCCAGGACAAGCCTGTGTTGACGTTAATAATTTTATGATATAATCAAAATAACAGAAAATAATGTATCGGATGAACAATATTGATACATTATT
Source organism: Limnephilus marmoratus (assembly GCA_917880885.1). Lineage (NCBI taxonomy): Eukaryota > Metazoa > Arthropoda > Insecta > Trichoptera > Limnephilidae > Limnephilus > Limnephilus marmoratus. The sequence goes on along the minus strand of OU862907.1, from coordinate 41,756,427 downwards.
GCTACTTACATACGACCGAGTTGACAGGAAACAGCTATGGAAGGTCCTAGAAAATTGTGAATACATATCTCATGCAGGCAATTGCGTTTCTGTATGAAGGAAGTTTTGCATATATTAGGGTGAACGGTGTTTTACGGGATGATTGGACATCAAAAAACGTGTTAAGCAAGGCTGCGTAATGTTACCGTGATTATTCAATCTATACAGCGAGTATTGTGTAAAAGAATTGAAGGAGGTGGGATTAAAAACAATAAATAAAATGTACATTTTTTTAAAAGAACTTACTTAAGAACCTCAGAAACTCTACACATTTGCTCTGCAAAAAGATGGAATCTGACCGAGACTGCCGAATCGGATCGGAAAGATTCCAAACAACAAATGGTGGAATATAACTGGCGGAAAGTGCGCAAACAGAATAATTGTCTCGCTCAAGACAAGAAGAATGGTACCGGAACGCTTGCAAAACATTAGCGAGCAACGCGATTTGTATCAAAATTTATTAAAACAATATTTTTCAATATTACTATGAATATTGGAAACAAAAAATGGTAAAATTTTCGTTGGTATTTTCTGAAGATTTACAAAAATATTATTGACATTGTACCATTAATTATCGAGATATCATTAATAAGGTGGACCTTGGGAATTGGGTACATCGCTTTTCGGGCTGGTTACGGTTAATGCCCAAGGGTAATATTTTTTTCCAAAACAAAAGGACCAAATCGTGGTAAAAGGTATCAGAGGATTTTGATAAGGTCTAAAAATAACGCTATAGTTTTGTTGCCATAGTCCAGCGCACTTGTAACTTTGACGAACTTTGCACTGGTTTAAAATTAGGACTTCATGAGGTAAAGTTGTGAAATTAACCTGCTGACAGACTGCTTTGTCAGTTTAGTGGGTGCTTTTAATGAGGAATAAAAATAAATATCAAACATATGACCAGCCAACTCAGGAACGTGCTGTTTATAGACTAAGATACTTGAGCCATCGTTAGCGTAGGAAAGGAGAAGGGCAGGAACGGTTTTTCTTTCTTGAAGTATCGCTCCCTAAAGTGGACATCTTGGGTATTTCTTATTTCTCAAATAAACCTTTAAAATTATCTTATCCAATTTTTCGTGTCTAAGTGATTAATCACTGGAATCTGTCTATCGTAAATATTTGTAAACGAGGCAAGGAATGTTTGCCAAGACCGGGATGTTTGTCGGTCTGTCCTCTCTGCCTACCCCTGCGGAGAAACGGTGTGATGGTTAGTTATTTAGTTAGTTAGTTGTAAGTACGACTCTCTTTTTATAACTTTTGAAGATTATTCACATCGATGAAATATATCATTGAAAAATTAGACAAAATGTATACAGGATGTAACAGGACGTACCCGAGGGATTTTAACCAGCAATTCCTGAGCACATTTTGAATTAAAAAATTAAATGAAATTTTTGTCTCCGGTGACTTTTGCGATATTTTATTTATTTTTTTAATTTTTTTATCTTCAGATTCAAACAAAAAAACAATTCTTCCGCTTGTTATCATTGGTCCCTCAGCCGAGTAACCGACCAACCCCTCACCCCGCCTCCAACTGTCCAACACCTAGTATTTTTTAATTTTTTTGTAGGAAAAATAAATAAAAAAAACATCAAAAATATCACCAGAGACCAAAATTTCATTAACTATTTGTACTCCAAATAATGTCAGGAATCGATGGTTCAAATCCCTCGGGTACGTCCTGTTACACCCTGTATAACGAGAGATCCTATGAGAAATGTTTATAAGTTCGAGTCCCAGTTGCAACCGTTATCTTTTTATTTTTCTGTGTCTTGTTGTTTTCTAATTTTTGTTTAGATTTATAATATTCTCTTCTTCTTCAATGATATATAAAAATATTGGGTAAGTTATAAAACAAAAGTTGTTCTATTAAAAAATGAATACTCATTTAGACCAGGAGTGGGGAACCTTTTTAGCGTAGCGGGCCATTTTTATGTTTATACTTTAACCCGCGGGCAGCACTCCGATGATTTCCGTCATGGTGGGGGGGGGGGGCATATTCGGATCTGGTTTTGCTAAAAATAATACAAAAAATAGTCATACTAGCTACACTCAGAACTTGGAAATAGTTTTCCTAAAATTCTGGCTGCCCGTAGTCTGAAACAAGAATTTTATAACTGCACTTTGAACACGAGAATAGCTTCCGTCAAAATGCATTAGAAGATGAAACCACAACTGAAATTTTTCGTTGCATTCTTAACACAGAACTAGTTTTAATTTAGATGGAATTTGCATGCGCGGAATTAAAACTACACTCAGAACATGAAAATGGCTTTCCTCTAATTTTGGCAGAACAATCTACGGAACTAGAATTTTATATATGCACTTCCAACACAATAAATGGGTCAGCAAACTAAATCACACCCGACATGTTTTCGTTGCATTCTTAACACAGAACTGGTTTTAATTACAGGGTGAAACTGTACGCAGGGAAAACTACAATCAGAACGTGAAATTGCTTTCCATCAAAACTGGCTGCACAAATTCAATTACAAATTTATAACAGCACTTCGAACACGAGAATGGTTTCTTACGAAACGCGTTATAAACCCCCCCCCCCTGGAATTTTTTCCTTGCATTCTAAACACAAAACTGGTTTTATTTAAAGTAAGCTTATACGCGGGGAGTTAAAACTATACTCATAGCATGAAAATGGATTTCCTCCAATTCCGGCAGCATAAAGTATGCAACTAGAATTTTATAAATGCCACCCCACCAGGTCAAAAAATGAAACCCCACCAGGAATTTTTTTCGTTGCACTCTAAACACAGAACTGCTTTTAGTTATACGGTGAATCTGTACGCGGGAAACTAAAACTACACTCTATACATGAAAATGCCTTTTCTCCAATACTGGCTGCACAAAAGCAACTAGAATTTAAGAAATGCAATTCAAAAACGAGAATGGGTTTCTACGAAATGCCCGGAAAGTAAAGTAAGCAGACGAAACCACACTTTGAATTTTTTCATTGCATTTTTCACACAAAACTTTAATTAATTCTGCACTTAGAACACCAAAATGGTTTTCATCCGATTTTTTACAGTCGGAACAGACGAATGGTTTCCTTCGAAATGCGTTAGCAGATGATTTCGACGCAGGAATTTACATTGTGAACACGAGATTGGTTTTACCTTTAGAATGAATCTGCATGGAAGTCCACTAGTCCACCGGCTTAAATTAAATTTGTACTCAGATCACGTAAATGTTTTTTTCTGTATTTTGTAGCATACTTATCGTTTGCAATTAGATTTGATTAGAACACGAATACGATTTTATGTTTATGTATCTATTTAAAATAATAGACATGAAATTATTTTATATTAATTTAACTACATGGTAGAAGTGTGGCAATATTTTAAAAACTCAGATAATACAAAGCACTTTTTCCTTCGTGTTGTTTAACATGGTACGAGTTTTTACAAACCTACACAAATCAGAGCAATAACAGAAAAACACTCAAATATTATTATCAATATCGTACCTGTATATGGACTATATTGTACCTATTTAGGTCACTCCTAATATGATGGCTGGAACGCTTCTATTTGGCAAGGCATGCGATCTTAGCTGGCATTGATGATGTTGCTACTCGCAACTGATTTTCCAGATTTGCATCTGTTTTTTTTACATGAGCTCCACACAGGAGGCCCTGAGGAAAATTATTTCCCTCAAGGCCTATGTCATCATTGGGGATGCTCTGTGGAGGTTTTTTTTAAGGAAAGGATGGAGAGGAGAGTTCTGGGAAGGAAAAGGGTTTAAGGGGTGAGTAGGAATCTGGGGTTCAGTGTGTCTTGGTCATCCGCCTCCAATACCTAGAGAAACCTCACCCCATGAACCCGGGCACCCCTGTTAAATCACCAAACATAGCGAACCACTTGGGGTGACCTATGGCAGTGGTGTTGGTTATCCAATAAAAGTTCCCGGTGCGGCGGTACCCATTCCCGCCTCCCATGGTTAGTCTGGAGCGCAGATGATTTTTTACGATGGATAGTTTTGAAAGAACTGCTCACAACTGTTTCGAAAAAAGACGCATATTTAAGGGCATGCCTCCTTTAATTTGGAAACTTATATTTTTTATGCAGCGTTTATAGAACTCAAGCGGCGGAAGATTGTTATATCTGGCTTTTAGTTCATCATCGCTTTGTAATTGAATAATTTTGTGTTGTCGATTATCAGGCACATTCGATGGTTCCACGTTAAACGGTGTAGCAAATATGTTCAAATTTGTTTGCTTGCTTTTCACGTCCTTATCGTTCATCAAATGCCTCACTTAATTTCGCGCACTCACAAGCGAATTCAAACGATGAAGAAGGCTTTTTTTTGTCCTTGCAGTGTTGGAAAATGCGTCGTAGTATGCATTTTGAGTTGCACTTTCCACAGCCTTAATTTGGTTTCAAATGATTTCACGTTTCACTCAGCTTCACCTTTTCTTTTCTTCGTAATTGCCATTTTTAGGATGTTATTGATTTACTGTTCACTTTACTTTACTTACTAGAAAATATTATTTTTGACAGACTGCCTAAAATTCCCCTCCGAATAGATTTGCCATCAATCGCGTACAAGAAAGTTAAAAGTATCGATGGAATTTCACTGTCGTTTCACAATAACAAATTAAAATAAAAGTAAAAGGGGATGTTATATCACGTTTTTATGAGTATCTAAACTTCTTGCTGGTAACTATTTTGTAATAACGACTTAAAAATGCATCTGAAACACCGTGAAAAAACTGTCCCAGTCTGTGTGATTTTTTGTGGTTCTTTCATCAGGCCCGGCGCGGCCGCACCAAAAGTGCCCGCGGGCCGCAGGTTCCCCACCCCTGCTTTAGTTAAAGGTCAATAAGTGACCCTTACAAAATAAAATGTTTTTTTTTTAATGTAGCTATTACTTTGTGGTTACCCATTATAGAAAAATGAAACAATACAACTTTGTATAAACCACTTATATAATGCGCAAATCCGACCGGTTTCGGAACAAACGTTCCTTCTTCAGGGAAAGCTTGTACTAATTTGACAGTTTCGAACAATGTTTTATTATGGTAGGGGTGGAGCCGTTGCTAGTTAATAATGTAGATTGGGTGGGTAGGTATTAGTGTAGAGTGGGTGGGTAGGTATTAATGTAGGTATTAGTGTAGATTGGGTGGGTAGGTATTAGTGTAGAGTGGGTGGGTAGGGGAACAAATCCATGATTGGGCTATATGACAATATTTTTTGTTTGTTTATAATATATTCATTATTTTTAAGTGATTTTTTAATTTCCAAGGCTTCTAAGTTATCTAAACGTTTTCCTTTATGATTAATATGAAGAATATTTATCCCTGTATTTTTTTCAAAACTATGGTTATTTTCAATGATATGGTTAGCAAACTCAGAAAAATTATTATTATTAAGACACCTTGTATGTTTTTTGATTCTGATTTCAAAATTACGAGTTGTTTTTCCAATATAAAATGAGGAAAAAGAAGAAGAAGAAGCCTTAAGCCTTTTCCTTAGAAGCTTTTTTTGTTAGAAGCCCGCCGAAAAATATTTTTGGGGAATAATTTTTTTAAACTGATCTCCGGTACTGTAATAAATCCACCTATGTTGAAGGAGATTAACCTATATGTCCCTAACGCGTATATTCGTGGGAGATCCCACATACTTTTTTATGCTCCGAAAGCGAGAACTTCTTCCTATCAGAATGCCCCATTAAATAGAGCAATTCAACTGCTTAACGATTCTGCATTGAGCATTGACATCTTCAATGTTACCTATAGAGAGTTCAGTAACTATCTTTTGACATATGTCTCAACATAGTGAAACTGCCCCCTTGGCCTTTTTTTCTCTCGTATTTTGTAATCTTCTCCGTAATAATTTTGTATATAACTGTTTTATGGAGAACCTGAAAAAAAAATAATAAAACATTGTTCGAAACTGTCAAAATACTATAAGCTTTCCCTGACGAAGGAACGTTTGTTCCGAAACCGGTCGGATTTGCGCATTAAATCAGTGGTTTATACAAAGTTGTATTGTTTCATTTTTCTAAAATGTTTATATTTACCCGAAACAAAATCTAGGTTAAATAACATTTCTTCGAACAATTGTTTCCTAATAAAAAAGTAGCTGCCAATAATATGCGAAAAAATCGGTTGAATATAATATTGTTGATTATAAAATTTGAAATATGCGATTGAAAAAAATTACATTTAAATAAGAGGTCTCAGTAGCCTAATCGGTAAGGCATTTATCCAGGTACAACGAGGGATTTTTTAATTTATTTTATTTTTTTATTTGAAATATACATACATACAACAAATTTACATAAGGAAAATATATGATTCTTAAAAATAATTACACATAAAGTAATTGAATCTACCCAATTTAGATAGAAAAGGAGTCGCGTCATTACAGAAAAAGATAAAGAAATAAGATATACTTATATAAATATATATTTTTTTTGAATTATGAAACAAACAAACTTATGAATGATAACAAATATTAATAAAGAAATTTACTAACATAGCAGTTACTAAATTAGATATACATATAATATTTATTTATTTATTTATTTATTTGAGACACAAACAGGATATTTATACAACATTTTTGTGGTAATACATAATAAATTAAAATACAAGTATAAATATCCCTAGACTAATGTGTCTGCAGTAATCACATACGCAAACTCATGAAAAAAAAATTATTTATACATAACTTGAAAACTTAAATACAAAATTGAAATACATAATAATAACAAGTATGCAATATTTATGAAGTATTTACTGAAAAGTAATAAAACAACAATTTTTTTGTTTGTTGTTTGTTTTTAAGTTCACAAATTGTGTAGATATTTTTTGAAACATGTTATTTTATTTACAAAAATATCTATGAAACTGTGTATTTTAACAAGATCGTTGTATGATCGAGACATTCTAGACATAGGATTAAAATATCCAGTATTATTCGTAAAAATTCGATCCAAAATATGTTAAGGGTTCTTGTAGATTTGGGCCTGGCGTATAACTTGATTTCGTTGACTAAGTTACTGTCTATAAGATTATTCACAATTTTATAAAGCATTAAGAGGTAATTTATGTTTCGTCTTTTAACTAGACTCTAATTTGAAATGTTTAAGTCTTTGTTCGTACCCGTCTAGAAGATGATAGACACCTGATCGGTAAGACAAAATCCGTGTAGATATCCGTATAAAATAGTATAGATATTTAAAAGTAAAAATATACATAGATGTAGTAAAAATAAAAATAATATTATTGCGTTTCTTTTAATATGTAGGTGTTAGATGGTAAGTACAAATACTTGATTCTAACAATTGGATTAGCTGATAATATTGCAAGTGTAGGTACATAATGTTATTTTACGATAATAATCGCTTCATTTCAGTTCAAATGCTGATGAAATATTTTAAGAGGATATGTGAAATCAATAAGAGTACATTAATTTATAATTTATTTTTTTGTTAATTAATGTTGTTCAAAACGAATAATTTTGAACATAAAGAAAAATTAAACAAAACAAAAAACGACTTTAAAAAATGCACACTGTACATTCAGTTTTCAAGCAGCTCGCATGCCACCTATTGCATTTTTTGTGCAAATTTCATAATGCCAGAGCTCACCAATATAAATATATAGAAACTTTCGTGTTCGCACTCACAACAACTCACCAACGTTTTATCGCAAGCGGATTAACGATTTAGCAATGCATAATTTCATGATGTCAGGACTCACTATTGTATACAGAAACGATGCGGGCATGCGTCAACCATCAGTCAACGTTTCAACCGTAACCGGAACGTACGCCTTCACCGCTGCATCGCGACTGTAATATTATTATTTCCGGGTTGGGTGCTGCTTGCCCTAACCCTTTGCGCTCGCAATAAGTGGGGTCTCCAATATGTCGTTAACCGAAAATTTGGAGTCGTTAAAGAGTTATGTATATAAGAATATCAAAGAATTTGATTGAAAAATAGTTCCTACAACTTGAAAATACAATCAACAAAGATAAAATATCGGACCAACAGGAAATAATCAAATCAAAAGACCTACTGCTAACGAAAACTGAAGAATATGCCAAAGGACTAGAAAACAGAAACCGAAGTTATCCTGTAACTAACAAAGCCAAAACAACAAATGGTTTACCTCAAGATGCAAATAAATTTTCAATTATTATTTCTTCTGATGATAAAAACAAATCATCAGAAGATATAAAAAACGTCTGACGTCACTGTTCCTCGTGTCGTGTCATCATTAAGTCATTGTATGGGAAATGTTCGGGAACATAGGGGAATGTAGAAATGACACAAGCCATCGTATTAATTTATTCGTTTATTTACATATCTACTGTTTGTAGAGATTTAGTTGTTGTTTATTTAGGCCTAAATAATTCGGTATTAAAAATAGAGGTATCTGTATTATTTAAAATATTGAAAAACTTTAAACTATGCGAAAAAATCGTATAATTATACTATATCATAATGCTACCTAGTACTTCACGGCGAAAGAAAAATGGCGGCAATCGATCAGCATATATCGTTTGCCTACATTTTTGTGGGTGATTCTTCGTTTTTGATAATATTGATTTTAAAAGCTAAAAATATAATAATTTCAAAAAAATTTTATACCACTCTCCCGTAATAATATTCAACAATATAATAACATAGTAAAAATAGTATAATGAATAAATAATTCCACCTAAATAATATTTTAACTTATCGAATAGTATCATCTTCCTTCCGTATAATTATCTTTCAAAATGACAACACCTGTTGAAAGTAAATAAAACTATCGATGGGTGATGACGTCACACAATCCACCACAGATACGGTGATTTTCAGGGGGTCTTGAAAAATTAAAACTTTGACAATTATTTTAATTATTAAAACTAACTATAAAAATAAAAAATAAATACGCAGTTATTTAAGTTTTGAATGTCATTAAAAAAAATAACAAAATTTGGATTGGAGTTCTCTATTACCAGGTAATTTAAGATTGGAAACAAATTATAAAAAAAATCAAAAAATCAATAAAAGCTCTTAATATATAACTTATTACAGTCACTACATCTTCTAATATTTTATTTCTAAACACAATTGTAATATCTGATATCCTTTTTCTTTATTTATTTTTCTCCTTTCTTTTTTATCTCCTCTTCATTCTGCTACGTTCGTTCCATTATATGTTTTATATATTATATAAAACTATAGTATATAATACAGATGCATATTATATGATAAATGTGATTTTTTTTCTTTGTATACTGTTAATTATCCATTAATTGATCTATATGTATGTTTTTAAAAAATATATATATTATTTAAACTTATATAAAAATTATTATCTACATTCGTTGTCTCCGCCTTTTTAACACGAGCTTTGCTAAAAAAAAGGTGTTAGACATATTAAATAATGTATATTTAAAAAAAAAAAAAATTTATCGGATACCCAAAAACATGTAATTTTTGTAACATTTATTAAATAATAATAAAAAAATGCGCACATCAAATCCCCAAAGTTTCATCGCAATCGGATGAACGGTTTAGCAAAGGATAATTTCAAGATGCCAGAGCTCACTATTTTATACAGACACCATCGCGGGCATGCGCAAATGAAATCCTCAAATTTTCATAGCAATCGGATAAATGGATGAGCAACGCATACACTCCAAACGTGTATACGTATGTACAAACCCAGAAACAAACATCTTTTGGTTTTTATTTATATAGATAATAGATTAGACATATAACAGTAAAAAGAGGAGATGTAAGAAGAAGGGAGAATAAAATACTATAGCTAGAGTGTTTTTATTGTACTTTTAATTTTTTAATAATTTGTTTTTTAATATTTATTTATTTATACGTGAAATTTTTGATTACAAGTTATTTTATCAGAAAGTTAGTCCCGCAAAGTCACAAGACAGCTTGTCTGCAGGATCCACCGAACATAAGTTTAATCCACCAAATCAAAAATTTCTAAAAAATATATATATCTATCGCCTTAATCTTGCATCCAATCTAGTCCAATCGTTAGTTAACAGGTAATTGACAATTTAATATACATATCAATGAACGTATTGTTTTGTTTTTCCAGAAAGCATCAATGTGGAGACAGTTACCATCAAAGCGGAACTTGGACACCGAGAAGAAGATGAAGAGGGATTTTCTTGTATGGATATTGATATAGACGTTCCGGATGTTAAAATGGAATGCTTAGAACACTTAAGAATTACCCAGATGGCAGGTAATAATTTAACTAATTTACTATGCTTTTCTACTAGCGCAGGTTACAAGCATTATTAACTCTTCCTTATCCGTATTATTTTCTAATTTATTTACAGATCGGGAGATGCATCCTGTTGAAAAACGATTCTCTTTTCCCCATTGTAACTACTCCGGCTCTCAAAAGTCGTCTTTCGAAAGTCACCTTCGCATACCTACTGGAGAAAACCTCATTTCTTGTTCCAACTGCAACTATTTATGTTCACGAAAGAGCAGTCTGACAAGCCACATGTTGACTCACAGCGGAGAAAAACCTTTTTCTTGTCCCGAATGCCACTATTCATGTTCTCGAAAGGGAACTTTGATGAGACACATGTTGACTCACAGTGGAGAAAAACCTTTTTCATGTTCCGAATGCCACTATTCATGTTCACAAAAGTACAGTCTGACGACTCACATGCTGACTCACAGCGGAGAAAAACTTTTTTCATGTTTCGAATGCCACTATTCATGTTCTCATAAGGGAGATCTGACGAGACACATGCTGACTCACAGTGGAGAAAAACCTTATTCATGTTCTGAGTGTGACTATTCATGTCCTCGAAAGAGCTATCTGACGAACCACATGCTGACTCACAGTGGAGAAAAACCTTTTTCATGTTCTGAATGCCCCTATTTATGTTCTCGAAAGGAAACTTTGATGAACCACATGCTGACTCACAGTGGAGAAAAACCTTTTTCATGTTCCGAGTGCCACTATTCATGTTCACGAAAGAGCAGTCTGACGATTCACATGCTGACTCACAGCGGAGAAAAACCTTTTTCTTGTTCCGAATGCCACTATTCATGTTCTCGAAAGGGAACTTTGGTGAGACACATGCTGACTCACAGTGGAGAAAAACCTTTTTCATGTTCCAAATGCCACTATTCATGTTCACAAAAGTACACTCTGACGACTCACATGCTGACTCACAGCGGAGAAAAACCTTTTTCATGTTTCGAATGCCACTATTCATGTTCTCATAAGAGAGATCTGACGAGACACATGCTGACTCACAGTGGAGAAAAACCTTATTCATGTTCTGAGTGTGACTATTCATGTCCTCGAAAGAGCTATCTGACGAACCACATGCTGACTCACAGTGGAGAAAAACCTTTTTCATGTTCTGAATGCCACTATTTATGTTCTCGAAAGGAAAATTTGATGAGACACATGCTGACTCACAGTGGAGAAAAACCTTTTTCATGTTCCAAGTGCGACTATTCATGTTCGCAAAAGGGCAATCTGACGAGACACGTACTGACTCACTGAGGAGAAAAACGTTTTTCATGTTCCGAGTGCCACTATTCATGTTCTAAAAAGAGCAGTTTGACGACTCATATGCTGACTCACAGCGGAGAAAAACCTTTTTCTTGTTCCGAATGCCACTATTCATATTATCGAAAGAGAGATTTGACGAGACACATGCTGACTCACAGTGGAGAAAAACCTTTTTCATGTTCTGAATGCCACTATTCATGTTCTCGAAAGAGTGATTTGACGAAACACATGCTGACTCAAAGTGGAGAAAAACCTTATTCATGTTCTGAGTGTGACTATTCATGTTCTCGAAAGAGCAATCTGACGAGACACATGCTGACTCACAGTGGAGAAAAACCTTTTTCATGTTCTGAATGCCACTATTCATGTTCTCGAAAGAGAGTTTTTACGAGACACATGCTGACTCATAGTGGAGAAAAACCTTTTTCAGATTCTGAGTGCGACTATTCGTGATCTCGATATACATGTTTGATTAAACATCTGCTAACACTCGGCGGCAAATTACTTTATTCATGTTACAACTTCTACTATTCATGTTTCCGAAAGAGCAGTCTAACAAGGCTCATGCTGAATCTTAAGAGAGAAAAACCTTTTTCGTGTTCCAATTGCGACTATCCACGACTTGTTCAAAATATTATATGGCAGAACAGTTGTTCTAGCACAGCGTAGCATTACAAGAGGAATAGTGCTGTTGAACGAATTATCGGAAACACTAGATATACCTATATTACTCTTCCCTCTTAAAAAATCCCACAAAGGCAATGCCTGTGCGTGGGTATAATATTGATTTTTTACTTTTATTTTTATTTCTATGGTTATAGTGAATATTTTAAGTATACATAAATTAGGGATTTAAAAAAAAAAGTAACTGAATAAATGCTTTTTAAAACTACAGCATAATAACAGGCTGCACTGTTATTATTGTATTTGTAAGTTTTGTAATAATAGATGTTACAAGTGCATTTTAAAAATTTAAAAAACAAACAAAATAAAATATCACACAATATCATAAATCTTCTCTAAAAACTGTCCAATGATAGATATACTTAACGGCTTTATTTACACTTGTAAGAAAAAAAGTATCTGTTTCAGTGTTTTTTAGCCAAATTTTGGAATATTTTTTATAAGATTGAAGATTTTGACATATGTTCTCTTTAAAGGTTGTACATAGTAAGTTATACATTTTTGGAGCTATAAAACTAATATGCCTTTGGGACAACCTAGTTTTGCAGTGGGGTACTGCATACTCACATGTGCCACGTCTTTGGCTGGTACGATTGGAATTTTTTAGAAAGTTATTTGGACGCATGTAAATAAATTTAAGACATTGAAGTCCATAGGTCTGTCTAAGGTCCAAAATATCAGTTTCCTTAAACAATTGTTTGGAGGGATACGATTTATTTTTTTTGTACATAAACTTAATAATTGATTTTTGGGCAATTTCTAAAGGTTTTACATGATTATTGTAAGCTCCACCCCAGCCAATTATTCCGTAGGAAAGAGATGAATGGACTAGTGCATCATAAACTAGTTTTATGGTTTTTAATTTACTATGTTACGCATTCTTTTAAAAATATAATTTAAGTATCTGAGTTTGTTAACAGTATTTTCTATATGGTTGGTCCATTTAAGTTGACAATCTATTGTTACACCTAAGTACTTAATCATTTTTCCTGATTTCATCTCTTCACAGTTAGAGCATATGGTTGGGTTACAATTTATATTATGAAACTTTAAATTGAGATTAGTTTTGGGAGCTGACTTCTGTGAGATATAGAAAGAAATACAGAGAGTTTTTATGTAATTTAAAGTAAGAAAGTTTCTATCTAGCCATTCTTTGACAATAGAAATACATTTGTTAGCTTTATTAGTTGTATCTTCCCATGTCTTTCCTTGGACTGTTATTGCAGTATCGTCAGCAAATGAGAAAATTTTACCAGGTATAACAATATTACACAAGTCATTTATATAGATTAAAAAGAGTAGCGGCCCTAATACAGTCCCTTGTGGAACTCCGTGTTTTACTGTGTCAAAATTACTCAAACATGTTCCAATTTTTGTACATTGTTGCCGATTTAATATGTAATTTTGTAACAGCATGAGACATTTATTTTTAATTCCAATGTTGGACATTTTCTTTAACAGAGTTTTATGGTTGACTGTGCCAAAGGCTTTCTTTAAATCTAGAAAAATGGTTAGAGTTTTAATGTTTGAGTCTAGGTTAGAATAAATATTTTTGGTTAAATTATATATAGCATCATCAGTACTGAGTTTAGTCCTGAAGCCATATTGGTTAGCAGATAGGAGTGAATGAGATTCTAGAAAATCGATGATTCGTTTTTTTAGACATTTTTCTAATATCTTCGAAAATTGTGAAGTTAATGTGATTGGTCTGAAGTTGTCTGTTTTACATCGAGGTCCTGATTTGTGTATGGGAATGATGTTAGCAAATTTAAATTTATTTGGAAAAATACTATTACTGATGCATGTGTTAAATATATGCTGTAGTGGTCTGACTATATGTTTTTTCATAGATTTAATTGTAGCATTACTTAAGTTTTCAGGGCCATCTGCAGACCTAACGTTTATGTTATCAATATGGTTTGAGATTTCGACTTCTGTTATTTCAATAAATTCAGATAATGAATATTAAAACGAACTAGCAACCACTACATTTATATCACTATATTTGTACATACCTCGACTACCATAATACGGGCATGTGCCTAGTGTGGTAGTCGAAAAACCTTTAAAAACTAAATACACCTAAGATATTCTAATGAATAAAGAATAATTTAAAAAAAATGTTCTTGAGAAAGTCCGCAATAAAACTATGCATGGTTGAACCGATCCCGTACGATGGTAACTTCCCGATAAACGCAAAGCAATTATAACGATAGTCTTTTGGCAGTTTAAATTTGGTAGCATCAATTTGTTTCTTCGTACTTACTCATTACCAATGGGGTAGCCAAGGTGTGTCAGTTAGATCAATCAATACACATGTTGAGGTTCATGGACTCTACGTTTATTGAATGTTATTTAGACATCGGACACAAAGCATGACACGACAATAATTGTTTTAGAATGATTTTAAGGAAATGGCGAGAATGCTAGCTAACAGCAGCGAACGACTCAAGAGGGCGCAAGTAAGGGAATGATAATGTACTGTGTGTGCCAGACTTACAAATAAACTTGTTATCTGTGAATTGTATGGCAGACAAAGGTCATGTTGACAGATCAAAACATTTGCAAGTTTTTCAAGAATAATAAAGTATGTGCGGTAGCAAATCGTGTTGGAAATGTGTATATTATGGATGTTCGTTATAAATATAAAAATTGCTTTGCAAATGTTACAACAGTTAAATCAAGTTTGAATGAATGGCATGAGAAACTTGTACACCAGAATATAAAGCAGGTGAAAAACGTGTTAGAGAGCAATAATGTTAAAGTCTCGAGTAATTTTCTTCAGAATTGTCAAGGCTGCTTACAGGGTAAGTCACACCGGCTGCCCTTTATGAACACTGAGACAAAAGCTGTTAAAACATGTGAACTGATATATGCCGATGATTGCGGGCCGATGGAGGCAGTATCTGTAGGCGGGGCAAGGTATTTCTTGATTTAAAAATATGATTTCTCTTGCTATAGAACTGTATACATTATTAAAAAGAAGGATGAAGTGATTAATTGTATTAAAGATTTTGTAAACAAAGCTGAAAATGTCACGGGTAACAAAATAATCACATTTAGAAGTGACAACGGCTTAGAATTCATTAATAAGGCTGTGTCAACTTTGTTCTCAGACCGGGGTATAGTACACCAAACTTCTGTACCATACACGCCACAACAGAATGGCAAGGCGGAACGGGAGATAAGAACCCTGATAGAAGCGGCAAGGTCAATGCTGTGTGCCAAGAACCTACCAAAAAAATTATGGGCAGAAGCAGTCAACACTGCAGCCTATGTTCTCAACAGAACTACTAGAAGTAATGAACCAGGAAAAACACCCTATGAATTATGGACAGACAAACAATTTAAACTGAGTAACCTACATATCTTTGGTACGCCCGTATCTGTCCATATTCCAAAGGAAAAACGAAGAAAATGGGATTCCAAAGGAGAAAATGGAATCATGGTAGGGTACGGAGAAAATGTGAAATGGTATAGAATTTTTTATCCTGAAAAAAATGAAGTTCATATAAAGAGGGGTGTCATTTTTCTGGAACCTGTCTTTGAGGAATGCGATGGCTTAAACCTAGAGTCTGTAGCAGAAACACTCAACAATGAAACTGGCAATAACCAGCAAGAGTTAGTATAAGATGTTGTGAGTGATCCAAACATTACAAATCAGATGTCAGATGATGAGCAGCACAAAGGAGTGATGCCTGTCAGTGAGAAAAAGCTGTCAAATAAGAACTGGATACCCTCAAAGCAAATAATACTTGGATAGTGTGCGCTGTACCTCCAAAAAAAAACATTATTAGTAGTAAGTGGGTATTCAAAATAAATAAAATTGATAATATTATCCAATATAAAGCAAGATTGGTTGCCAGAGGTTTTAAACAGAATGATAAATTAGATTTATATAAAATCTACTCACCTGTTGCCAAATCGTCAATATTTAGATTATTTGTTTCAGTTGCTACAAAATTAAAACTATCAATACATCAGATGGATGTCACTGGGGCCTTTTTATATGGGGATATAAAGGAAATTGTGTTTATTAAATTACCGGAAGGGGCGTATAATGGTTGTGATAATATTGTAAAACTAAATAAATCTTTGTATGTGCTAAAAAAATCCCCTAAATATTGGAATGAAAAATTTAACCATGTAATAAGTAAAGCAGGCTATATAAAGTCAAAGAATGATCCTTGTTTGTTTACCAAGTGTAATGGAGAAAACCAAACTTATGTTTTACTGTATGTCGACGACCTCTTGATGTTTAGTAATAATGAACAGGAATAAGTGATCTTAAATTAAAATTACACAATGCATTTAAGATGAAAGATTTGGGACCAATTTCAAATTTTCTTGGTATCAGTGTTAAACAGAATTTAAAAGACGGTGTAACTGAATTATGTCAAAAATCTTAATTAGAAAATGTATTAAAAAGATTTAACATGGAAAATTGCAAACCAATATCTACCCCTATTGATCAAAATTTTAATGTAAAAATCTTAGAATATAAAGAATGTACATAAGTCTGACAAGGATATTGAAAACACTTGTAGGAAAATTATTGGAAGTTTAATGTATGCTGTCTCAGGCACTAGGCCAGACCTTTGTGTAGCTGTATCTATATTAATTATATACCAAAATAATGCAAGTGATGTATTGTTGACTCATTTAAAAAGAATTTTAAGATATGTAAAATATACTCTAGATTATAAGCTGATTTTCAAATGTACTGATGATGGGCTTGTTGGGCATTGTGATGTAGATTGGGGTGGTGACACACGAGATAGAAAGTCTACCACTGGCTACTCTTTCAAGTTCTCCAATTGTCTTATATCGTGGTGTTCTAAGAAACAGTGTTCCGTAAGCTTATCATCAACCGAAGCAGAGTATGTTGCAGTCAGTATGGCGGCTAGTGAATCTTATTGGCTGTCAAGTTTATTGAAAGACTTTAATACTATAAATGTTTGTCCTGTACCTATATACTGTGATAACCAGTCTGCTATAATGGTTGCAAATACTGATAATATTAAAAAACTAAAACACATCGATATATGTACGTTATCATTTTGTCAAAGATTTAATTAAGGAATGTAAGATATGTTTAATGTGTGTTAAGACTGGGGATCAAATAGCTGATAGGTTTACTAAGTCATTGAACAAAAATCTATTGTTCAAATTTATTACTCAATGTGGTCTATACTAGATAATGTAAGAGTGTATTTCATTGAGCGGGGGTGTTAAAATATACAATGTAATACATTATTTTAACAATAATAATGTTGGTTTAAGGGTTGGCAACATTTTGTATGTGGCAACCCATTTTAATTATTTTGGTTTTTCTCTGTGCTCCAAGCGTTCTTCTCTTGTTTTCATGTAATACGTACATCTTAAAATAAAACCAGTTATTAAAAGTGTTATATTTCTTTTTATTAACTCAGTAGATTACAACAAAATTTTTGAAATAAGCTTTCAAATTTTCTCAGTGTCATTTTAATCTTGTCGCATGCACTCGTTGAAGTTAACGCATATTTAAAACAAATTTAGTTCGTTGGTCCCTTTAATAATAAGAGCTCGTTCACATTGAGCATATAAATATAAAAGATCATAGCACGCCACATATCGCTCTCCATACAATCCCTTCAGACCGTTCACACCTGAGCGCTTTATGCGCACATCAACCATAGACAATGCACATCTTACGCCGTAACCGCTCCTGAGGCGATATGCCAACAGTTAAGCGCCCCCCACTCCGACGAAAACAGGAGAGGGGATCATTTTAATTACGGAGCTGCCAAGACCGGTGGGTGACAGATGTCAAGTTCATAGATTCAGTACAAAAAATGCGCACTCCGTGGCCGCTCGCTAATTCAACTGACCCCCTCTCCTACCATTAAGAAGAAATATTTTATCTGCGCCGTGTGAACGGCACGAAACATAAGCGCTCGCGTTTCAACAGATACCTGCTAGCGGTTATATTAGATTTCTGAACACCCCTTAATGATCCTGATTATATTCCACCTTTAAGGGGTGTTCAGACATCTAAAGCCGCGTCCAAATACGTGGCAAGCCTCTGCAAGCGTCCACAAGCCCCAGCGTCTGGTGCCGCGCGTGTGGCTTGGCTTGCGTAGGCTTGCAAGAGCTTGCGAGAGCTTGCCGCCGATCCGATCGAGGTCGGATATTTTGGCCACAAGCGGCAAGCGCTCGGTCGCGCTCAGTGGAACTTCGGAGCTGGTGGCGAATGCACGCCTTTTTTGCTCCGTGCGGTCTATGATAATATTACGAGACATATGAATATGAATGGCGTATGAGGCGAGCCTGACTTATTATTCTTATTAAAATGTTTAAGTACATAAATTTAATGCACTAACGTAATTTATTGCGACTGGATTTACCTAAAGAGTCAAAATAAATAAATAATATTTTATTGATGATTTATACAGTATTATTACAAAAAAACATGATTTTTGTTAGAATAACTTTTTTTTATAATACAAGGCAATATTATATAAAGACAAGTGATCTTCGAGTTCGAACTTCTTTGGCACCGTTGTGATTTGAAACTCGATGAAACGAAAAAGTGGCACTAAAAAGAGACAAAAATCTATAGGATTTAGCCTGCAAGATAATGTCTCCTCTTTGTGCGGTGCTTCGTAGCTTCCCCACTCTTTTCTACCTTAGTTTTCTGAAGGTTTCACTTTTACCGCGTATGAACTAGACATTGTATTTTTCTGTGTCTTGTTCTTTTTCATATTTTTAATAGTATTATCTTCTTCAATGGTTCAATGGTATTAAAAATATATTATCCCCTTGTCTTTTATTTCGCGTTAAAATAAAGGTGACCGGCCAACTCAGAAAGGTCACGATAAAAAAAATGATTAAGTTAGGTTAGGGTTACCGGCAATTTTAAAATTATTTTTTCATAGCTTTTAAAGATCTTTCTGAGGTGTTTCTCAGTTGGTTTCATTCTGAGTTGGCATGGAACCAAAATAAAAATAGATTAACGCAAACATAGTATAGCCTTAGAGTAACAATATATACTCTAAGGTAGACGTCCGCCGCGCTTGGATGCTCCGAACACACTGGCGCGCTCGCAAGTGTGTGGAAGCCAGCCATTCGTTTGTCAGAGCTTGCCTGAGCTTGCGGCAAGCTGCTTGTCGCAAGCATTTGGGCGTAGCATAATATAACCGCTAGCAGGTATCTGCTGAACCGCGAGCGCTTATGTTTCGTGCCGTTCACACAGCGCAGATAAAATATTTCTTCTTATGGTAGGAGAGGGGGTCAGTTGAATTAGCGAGCGGCCACGGAGTGCGCATTTTTTAAATTTGTTTTAAAGAGCGATATGTGGCGTGCTATGATCT
Organism: Limnephilus marmoratus; assembly: GCA_917880885.1. Classification (NCBI taxonomy): domain Eukaryota; kingdom Metazoa; phylum Arthropoda; class Insecta; order Trichoptera; family Limnephilidae; genus Limnephilus; species Limnephilus marmoratus. The sequence continues at coordinate 41,736,822 of OU862907.1, read as the reverse complement.
TTTATATTTATATGCTCAATGTGAACGAGCTCTAACTCTTACGGCAGCGTGTCGCCGTTCTTACTTATCCATCTCACTCTCATACTCTTCAGTCTTTCTCTGTCTGAAGGTACATTTCCTGATCTATGGAAACAGAGTTATGCAACATTAAACGTTTTTATCGACGATTGTAAAACTTTTTAAGAGAATAAAATAATGATCACAATTAAGTAGGTACAGCATGTGTCCTGAACGGCATTGTATTATAACCGTCAAATCAACACTTATTAAATTAAAAACACTGATTGTCTTCAATAACTCTGCTATTACCTAATAACATCAATATCTAAACTGTTTCTGAAATTAGTGATTTAGGTAACTTTCGACACTAAACTTAACTTCAAACCACACTTTGAAAATATTTTAATGGAAGTTGGATCCGTTGTAGGTACGAGTAGCGGAATGTTGATTAAAACACGGAATGTAATTGTTTAAAATTAATTAGTTTTTAAGTGAATTTTATTCCGAATCCTTGTAAGAATAACCCGAATCACCATCATTCGGTTTAACATCCTATTTTCTGATTCCTGTTGGGTCGGGTTAAAATTATATACTTTATGTTTATTTAAAGATATTATTTTTTTATTTATTGTTTTTATTTCTTGCTAGAGCAATCTCGATAAGTTACAGAACTCATTTTAGGACAGGAGGAACATACACATTATGGTTGGGAGGAAATAGTTAAAATTTTACATAGGGATTTAGATATTCAAAATATAAGTTTCACATACAATATAGAAGAAAAATAAAAGACAGGTTGAGTAGAATAAACAGCAATGGAAAACAATTAAAAAAAAAGGGAACAAGGTAATGGTAAGCCCACACTGCGGCCAACGTTCCAACTTCAAACGTTTGGACGATCGTGTGGAGGGGTGTTCGTGCGTTGGAAGTTCGAGTTGGAAGGTTGGAGTTCGCGTTGGCCCGGGATCGCCTTCGAGGCGATCCCGACGGCCAACTCACACGAACCAGCCTGCCGCAGCTGTCCACACCGTGCCGCGTACTATTAAAATGACTATATTATTACGGAGAGTTTTATAACAATTGTTTGAAAACATGTCGTGCATATAAGAATATGATTATACGTACGTAATAATTGTAGGCAACTGAAAAAGATTCAGCGTAGCTACAGCTGTTTCATGTCCGCCATTTTGGAGTACGGAATTCGGGGTTGGAGGGTTGGCCGCAGCGACCACACGATCGGCCAACCATCCAGCCAGTCTGGACGTAGCATTATACAGGCATGGATGATTACAACTTAATGGAAAAGAAAAGAAGAGAAAAGATACAAGACAAGACAAGAAAATTACAAAGTTTCATCCTTAAACATACTTAAAAAATATTCTTTTAAAGCATTACTCTGATTTTTTTTATTTTGCGGGATTCCCTTGTACATATCTGGTAGCAAATTATAAAGTGTATAGGCAACATGGTTCATAGATTTTATCCCATATTTTGTAGTGTGTGTTTGAGGTATGCGGATTTTATTGCTATTTCGAGTATTGTGAGTGTGGATGTCTTGATTGTAAAGTGGCTTGATGTTAGTGTGAGTTGATTGTTGGGTAATTTGTAGGATGGTGCTTGTGATTTCATGTTTAGGAAGGACTGTGATTGGAATAATACCGGAAACTGAATAGATGTCTCTGACATGGGTGTCCCATTGAAGTCCAAAAACATTTCTGTGATATGATTTGAATTAATGACACCTGTGGTATATGTTTTCGTAAATCTTATTTTCTCAATTAACCCTCAGTTTGATTCTTGGTCTATGTTATGGATATTTTCAGTTTGCAATTTTTTCCTTTTGGTTTGTGTGTTGAATAGGCACTTTATTTTTGGCACTGAATGTAATGAAAGCATAATTTTTTTCATATTTAAGGTAACTTTGTTCGGAAACAGACTTTACGAAAAAAATGAATGGGTGAAAAAAGCGTAATCACAGTTTAATTTTGAACATAACAGAAATAAACATAATAAAAAAGATTAATATTAGGTCCTTACATATGAAATTGGCGTTTTGCCGTACTGGCAACTTTGATCTCAAATATCTTCTCTTTGGAATTCCTAAACAATTAACGAAAACACAAATTAATTATAATTTTCAAAACACAATTACATGATTAAATAGCTGTATAAATTTGAATTTGGAATTTCTAACCAAAGGGAAAAACAATAATAAAGTTAAAAAGTGTTTTATTTCAATTTTAATACAATATAATTCCACCACGTATAACAGAACAATAAATAAACTCATAAAAGAGAAAATATTTGAGATCAACGTTGCCAGTACGGCGAAACGCCAATTTCATATGTAAGGACCTAATATTGAGGAAACCGTTTTGGTTTTTTTACTTGGGGACTTTAATTTAAACTTATCAAATTAATGAAAACGACTCAATAATTCTACAATTCGAATATCTTGCGGCAAATTACGGCCTGAAAAATGTATACATGACATTACGAGGGAAGCATTAGTAAATAACTACACAACTGCGACTTGTCTAGATTATATATATATTAGAGAAAAGAGAAGTCAGAATTTTTCTCATGCATATGTGAAATAAGGATAGCAGATCACTATATAACTGCCGTGTCTATGTATCTTTGCACTGCACTAGCTGAAAAGAAAGTTTAAGAAATGATCATGAAAACTGATTGGAACTCAATTCAAATTCACACTGATCCAAATATCATAATATATCAAGATATTAAATCACACTTTAAAACAATCTACGAAAAAAATTGTTTCACAAAATTAGTAAAAAGTACGCATCGCCATAACCAAAAAACTTGGATGAATAATATTCTAAAAGAAAATATACAAATGGGATAAATTATGGAGAAAATGGAAAACATGCCAACAAACAAGAAATTTGAAAAAGACTACAAAAATACAGGAATAATTTAAACAAGCAAATATTAGTTACAAAAAATAACGTTCTACAATAACGAATTCAATAATTGTTTTGAAGATATTAAAAAAAAACGTGGAACGAAATAAACAAAATATTGGGGACAAAAAACAATTCTAGCTGTGACGCAGTTATATCGAAATATTTCTTGAAGAACACACCTACGGATGTAGCTGCAGAAAATTTTGTTAATTTCTTTGACAATAGAGTAAACAAGTTATTACACGTGTAATCTGATATCCGTGCATATTTATATCTGCTAGACGATTTACCGCACTCTTTTATGTACTTACCCAGAGCTAGCGTAAAATAAATTTACTTAATCTATTTTAAATCTATTGAAAAACTCAAAAACACCAGGATTGGATCAAATACGTATATATGATATAAAAAAACATGTTAAAATACTTAGCCCATTAATTACTTATTTCATAAACACAATATTTGATGCTTGCCAAATACCTGAAGGATTGAAAACTTGTATTGTTAGACCTATTTTTAAAGGCGGTGGTCATTCAATTATACATAGCTATAGACCAATTTCCTTATTACCTGCTTTGGAAAAAAATCTCGAAAAATATAATATAGCGATATACTTAGATGCATATTTAAATAAATTTGGTATCATTGACGAATGTCAGTACGGATTCCAGAATAAAAAAACTGTGACCCACTACTAAAAAAAATTCTAATTTCATGAACACCGAGCTCAATTCTCAAAACATGTACTTATACTCTACATTGATTTCTCTAAAGCCTTTGACACAATATTTCATAAACAAATAATAACAGTTCTACAAATTATTTGAATCGGAGGTAAGGGAGCGTTCAAGTATTACGTAACGCAATTTTTGAAGATTTTTGACCCCTCCTCCCCCCCATGTAACGCGCCGTAACGTTTTCCTGTTCAACCCCCCCCCCCCCCCCCCTAAGCGTTACGTAACACCCAAGTAACAATTTTTACCCGAAAGTCACAATTAAGTTGCGCAACGTACTGAAATGTCGCATAAATACCCTTTTTCTTGATTTTATCTCGTTTGCTGTAATAAATAAAACAAGAGATTTCTAACTCGCGATACATTATATACATTTTATATATTCATATTGTCATTTTGAAAAAAATTGAGAATATTATTATTTTTATCGGCCTTGTATTCCTTCCAGATCTTCACAATTTAAGACTGTCTGACCTAGAATAAACCTACATGGTTTTACAACACATACTTTCTTTTACATTAGCTTTAGTGAGGAGGCCCTGAAGAAAGTAATTTCCCTAAGTCTTCCCTGTGGAGCAACACTTTACTCCACTATGATTCACAAGCTGACTCATAGTGGAGTTCAACCTTTTCCACGTCCCGAATGCAGTTATACAAGTTCTCAAAGGGAAGATTTAAAAATCAACAGTATGATTCACAGAAGAAAAAAACCATTTTCATGACCTGACTGCAACTATTCGTGTCCTTTAAAGAGATATCTAAGAAGTCACTTGCTGACTCACGGTGTAGAAAAACCGTTTTCATGTTCCGACTGCAACTATTCGTGTCCTTTAAAGAGATATCTAAGAAGTCACTTGCTGACTCACGGTGTAGAAAAACCGTTTTCATGTTCCGACTGCAACTATTCATGTACTACGAAGAGAAATCTAAAAATTACCCATGTTTACCACTGTAGAAAAAAATCCGTTTCTTGTCCTGACTGCAACTATTCTACTTCTCGAAAAAAATAACGAAAACGGCACTTGCTAACTCACAGTGACGAAAAACCTTTTTCTTGTCCCGATTGCGAATATTCATGCGCTACACAACGGTATCCAAAAGTTGACGTGTTGAACCACACTGGACAAAAACCTTTTTCATGTCCCGACTGCAATTATTCATGTAGTGCAAAGGAACTTCTTAGAAATCATTTGCTTACTCAAAGTGATACAAAACCTGTTACATGTTTCTACTGCACTATTCATGTTCTACAAAGAGTCACCAAAAATCACATGTTAACGCACAGTGGACAAAAACCATTTTCCTGTCCAGAATGCAGTTATACAAGTTCTCAAAAGGACAATTTTTAATCCACCGTGCGATTTACAGAAGAGAAAACCTTTTACATGTCCTGACTGCAACTATTTGTGTTCTTTAAAGGGATATCCAAGAATTCTTTTGCTGACTCTACTCATTGTGGAGAAAAGCATTTTCATGTCCGACTGTAACTATTCAGAGAAATAAAAAAAATCACATGTTTACTCAAAGTGGTGAAAACCCCATTTCATGCCCTGACTGCAACTATTATTCTTCTCGAAAAAAAAACTAAAACGGCACTTGCTAATTCACAGTGATGAAAAACCTTTTACTTGTCCCGAGTGCGACTATTCAGGCGCTACAAAACGGTATCTAAAAATTCACGTGTTTACCTACGCTGGACCAAAACCTTTTTCGTGTCCCGACTGTAATTATTCATGTTGTACAAAGGAACTTCTTAGAAATCATTTGCTGACTCACAGTGCTACAAAACCACTTACATGTTTCTACTGCAACTATTCGTGTTCTACAAAGAGGCACAAAAAATCATATGTTTACCTTCAGCAAACAAAACTGTTTTTTTGTCCCTGCGTGGTTTTTCAAGTTCTCGAAAAGGAGATTAAAAGATCCACAGAACGATTCAAAGTGAAGAAAACCTTTTTCATGTTCTGAGTGTAACTATGCAAACCTAGCTCTAGGTAATATTATTATATTTTAGCAGTAAACTAACCTGTGTGTAATAACTTAAAAGCGTTGTTCTTACTAAAAACTCTCGTATAACATCATTCATATGTTGCATAAATTTTTCATTTTTTTAATTTTTCTTTTGCTGTCTTCCAAATTTGGTTGGCATTTTTTGGTTGCGCTGCGCTGGCAAGTCAGCATGAGAGCCTTTATAGGCCAATAACAGCTGATGATATAAATCTCCCGGTTTGGAGGACATTGTAATTCCTAAAAACTCACATTAACAACACTGACTACAGCAAATTGTGTTTATGCGTATTTCGTGTTTAAAACACTAACGAATACTGACAACGAAAATAGAATAAAAATGACGCACAATACAGTCGAGGAATTCCCCGTACAACATAAACTAAAAGGCTTGCCAACTTGGAAGATTTCAATTCCTTAGTTTTTTTATTTAAATAAAAAAAAAACATGTTACGTAACGCGTCCTTCGAACCCCCCCCCCCCCCGTAACGCGCCGTAACGTTTCACCAGACCCCCCCTCCCCCCCCAAGTGCGTTACGTAATACTTGAACGGCCCCTTACGAGCTTATTTTCTTTAGTAACTTCTCATCAAATAGAAAAAAAATATGAAAAAGTATTGAATGTGATGAGTAAATCTAAATTTATGAGGACTGATGTACCACAGGCCCCCAACCCATATAAAACAAATTAAAATAATAGAATCCAGTCACACCTAACTTCATAAAGAGATTTGACAGGATCTACTAAGTACTTTATACTTCATCTCTTCCTACATTTATAAGATGATTCTCTTTATGGGATTTATGCACACTTCCAACCTTTCTGTTTATTTGTATTTAAATTGTCATGTATTTAACTTTAAATATTCTTGTAACTATGCTAATCATTTTGGACCTCTACGCCTGTTACGACACAGGTATAGTGAGGCAGGCATCGAAAAACCCTATGTAAACTTTATATAGCTAAATAAATAAAATAAAATAAATAAAAATACTCCTGGGGTCTGCTAATTGCGTGCGCTGTAGTAAAGTTTAATTGTATCTGGCTTTTATACCATAGGGTAGCTTGGACTGGTTATCCAAGATCCATTTCACGACATTTCGGTCATTATGTTAAAGTTTAATTGGCCGAAACAATCTTTTTTCATTACACTCAACTGTAGATCTTTTTTTTCTTATCTTAAAAGCTCTTATTAACATTTTCAGATATACGAGCTGTGTAAGGGTCGAAACTGCTTTCGAAAATATTTAATAATATAACCTTTCTTACCATGTGAACTTACAACGTTTCTCACAGTAAGAACATAATATATTTTTTTTTTATTTTAACTTTATGAGTAAAACCTCAAATTGTAATATTTAATTAAACGAAGACAATATAAGCGAAAGTCAGTCGAAAATCTGAGAACAGAAAAATCAGAAAAAGATATTGACACCGCTGGGACTTGAACCCAATGGTTCAAGTCCCAGCGGTGTCAATATCTTTTTCTGATTTTTCTGTTCTCAGATTTTCGACTGACTTTCGCTTATATTGTCTTCGTTTAATTAAATACATAATATATTATTAGTTTTTTACTTAAAAAGTAACGTCACTAGGACTTATAGCCTGTATTGTAGAAAAAATTATAAATTTGAGGTAAAAAGCTTTAGTTAAACCACTACATACAAAATACTAAAATATTACATGGAGATAAAAATAAATAAAAAAATATTACATTAGTGGCCAGATGGGTAATTTGAGAAAGAATTGTAACAATATTTAGGCCACAAATAAATCATTAATCATTATACCCACCACGAAGCAGAGTGAATGTTCTAAACAACTACGGTGGCACTCTGATTATGGCGAATGGAACTCAAATAAAATCCTATTAAGTATTTAAAAAAAATCTTATTATTTAACACGCGAAACTTATTATTTAAAAGAGGACAAGGATGTAAAAATAGTATGTCAATCCTCCGTCAACACAAATAAGTCAACATTCTTTTTAAATTTAGCCAATGAATTAGAAGACTTAATGTAATCTGTAATGTTACAAGATGAAGGTTCTATTATTATTATTGCTACTACTACTACTACTTATTACTACTGCCGACAATGATTACAAGATGAAGGTACTATTGTTATTATTACTACTACTACTTATTACTACTGCCGAAAACGATTACAAGATGAAGGTTCCTGCCGACAACGATTACAAGATGAAGGTTACTGCCGACAATGATTACAAGATGAAGGTTCTATTATTACTATTGCTACTACTACTACTTACTTCTACTTCAGACAACGACTACAAGTTGAAGGTTATTTTATTATTATTGCCATTATTATCCTGTGATTATCCACATCCAATCATTCGAATCAAATATACTCACGAGAAATGGATCATAATCGTATAGTAGTGAAATTTCCATTGCATCATATCTCACCTGAATAATCATGATTCAATTACCTCCTGATATTTACAATGACACAGATGTAACGTGCAACACGTAGGTATGTGATTGACGATCTCAACAAATTAAATAATTTCAGTTTGAAGTCTTATAATTTAAAGATTATCCATCAGAATATCAGAAGTATGTCAAACCTTGATGATTTTCTGTTATTTCTAGATCAATTCAATCATACTTTTGATGTTTTAATTTTATCAGAGTGTTGGATCAATAAAAACTACACCTCTAAAATAATACAAACTTACACGGAATATCACTCAATTAAAAATATAAATAAATCTAGCGGGATTGTTGTCTACATCAAAGACGGTATACAAGCACAAGTCGAAGAAATCATATTATCACAAGGTAACTAACTGCCTCAGAATTGTTCTGAATAATAATTTATGTATTTTTGCTGTTTATAGATCACGTTCTTTCCAGAGCATATATTCTTTTTTGAATTCACTCCAAACTATTATTAGCAATTCCAATAAATTTGAACGTCAAATCATTATAGGAGACCTTAATATTAACACCTTATCTCCATTTCACAACCAATTAAACGACTACATATGCCTGCTCACTGAAAACGGATTCATATTGACAATCAATACACCAACTCGAGAACAGGGCACGAACAAATCCTGTTTGGATCACACCAACGTAAAAAATATTAACTTCACTGACTCATTCGTTATCCACACGTCAATTTCCGACCACTATACGACAGCCCTGTGCTTTAAAGATAAACCGCCCCCCCCCTGCTAAAATCAAATACGTCCCTCGATTACATTTTAATAATTTAATTGAGGACTTGCATTTAGAAAACTGGCAAAAAGTATTTGATCAAATTAACACTGACATTGCGATGAAAGAATTCATTTGTATTTTACATACATATATATCTAAACATACAAGTAACAAACACATATCGAACAGCCAGTTTAAACTTACGCCCTGGATCTCTCCCGGCCTTTTAAAATCGATTCACAAAAGAAACCAACTTCACAAAAGGGCCAAAAAGTATCCAGATAATATTTTAGTACAAATTCACTACAAGAAATATAGGAACTTATGCAAAAAGATTATTAAATATACAAAGGAAAATTATTTTAAAACGTTCATTTACGAAAATTCTTATTCTCCAAAACGTATGTGGGAAGCATTTCGAAATATTAGTAAAACAAAAATAAACAGGTCTTCCGAAATTAAATCGTTAGAAATCGGTAACGTAAACTCCTCTAATCTTAAAAATATGGCGAATTTTGCTAATAAATACTTCACATCGGTGGGAACCACACTTGCCAAAAAAATTCTCGATAAATGCAATAAAACAGAAATCGAACTTGCCAAGTTGGTCACCTCAAACCTCGTCCATAAAATAGACAATATACAAACATCGACGAATGAAGTCTTGGAAATAATTGACGACCTAAAGCCATCTAACGCTTGTGGACCAGACAAAGTCTCGACTAATCTGCTTAAAGTAACTAAGTCATTCATAGCATCTCCGATAGCGTTCATTTCCAATCTAAGTCTCAAATCAGGAATATTCCCTAACCATCTAAAACATTCAGTTGTTGTATTACTACACAAAAATGGAGATAAATCTGCGATTCAAAATTACCGGCCGATATCTTTGGTCAATTCAGTCTCAAAAATTATAGAGAAAATTGTCAAAAATCGTCTTAGCTTTTATCTTGAAGATAATAACATTCTTTCTGAGAGACAATATGGCTTCCGTCCGGGTTTAGGTACTGAAAATGCCATTGGCAATCTGACTAAAGTAATTTCCAATAACATCGATCGAGGAATCAAAAGCATCGCGATCTTCCTGGATCTGGCTAAAGCTTTTGATACCATCTCGCACAAAATCCTTTTGAAAAAATTACAGCTAATCGGTATACAGGGGCAGTTACTTAAATGGTTAGGAAGCTATCTAGAAAATCGGAGCCAAAGAGTTATTATTAGTGGTACTCTAAGCGATCCAGCCAACATCGTGTTTGGTGTACCACAAGGAAGTACTTTAGGACCGATATTGTTTAATATCTATATCAATGACCTTTGCAACAGTAACCTTGCCGATCATATCATCACTTTTGCTGACGATACGGTCTTAATATTTGAGGGCAAAAACTGGTATGAAGCGCATAGAAAAGCAGAAATTGGAATAAACAATGTCAAACATTGGCTAGACTATAATCTTCTTACTCTTAACACGGATAAGACAAAATTTATACGTTTTAGTGCAATACAAGCGGGTCAACCCAAGGTAATACTAAATATTACTATTCACATTTGCAATGAACCGAACACTTGTACTTGCAATAACCTAGAATGCGTGGATAGTTTAAAATATCTAGGGATCACCATAGATAAATATCTGAGATGGGACGAACACATTAACGCAACGGCCTCAAAAGTCAGAAAACTTACACATCTTTTTATAACCATCAGAAATATTCTCTCTGTTAAAGATATGAAATCAATATACTATGCTATGTGTAATTCTTTACTCGAATATGCATCCCTAGGATGGGGTGGATGTGCCAAAACAATATTAGACTCCCTGGCAGATATTGTTTTGGCACAATATCAATAAAAAATCAATACTAAGAGTCATCCTTAAAAAACCATTCAGTTACCCCAGTGATGCATTATTCACGGAATTAAAAGTACTTGGTGTTAGACAATTGTATATTAGAAAGATTATATTACATGTTCAAAAACAACGTCAACACTTCCCGTCCATTGACGATCTTCACGACACTCGACATTCAAGGAACAATCCAATAGTCCCAATAAAAATCACGACGTCCCTCGGCCAACGGCAATTTTCGTACTTAGGACCTAAATTATTTAATATCATTCCTAATGATTGGAAAACTAAAAGTTCAAATGTTTTGCGCAAATTGATCAACGACTGGCTCCTTGATTTAGGGAGGATCAAAAGCGAAGATATGTTGACCAATAGTTAGTCTCATCATATAAAATAAAACAAAATTAAAAATATATAAGAAAACAAAAAAAAAACAAAAAAAAAAAAACACTCACTCATAGTTCCATTCATTACAAAAACACGTACTTATCATTGCAGAACACAATTGTCTATTCTTTTATCAATACCCTTCCCATTTTTTTCTACATTCAATTCCTGCGGAGATCTTTCTTTTTATTATACAAAATTACGTAAATTATAATTTATACAAAATACGTACAAAATTACGTACTATACGTAATATAACAAACACACGTACTTATCACTTCAGAACATAATTGTCTACTATTTTATCAATACCCTTCCCATTGTTCTACATTCATCTCCTGCGGTGATCTTTCTTTTTATTATTACCATCTGGATTTTATTTACTTTACCGGTTTTATTTTATATTAAGTGCTCTAAGGGAAAATATCTTAGTAGGATGAAAAAATGAAGCAAGGAAAGGGAAATAAATACAATTGGTTATCAACCACTTTCTCATGTCACTATTTATACATTAACTTAAGACATATTTATATACAAATTGTTTTTATTCATTTGCTGCATCCTTTTCGAGGCACATTCTTTTTGAGTTTCTTTACCCGCTCGTAAAGTTGAGGGATACGTCACTCACGTTAATTATAATTATTTTTTGTTATCATGTTTAAACATCCACTTTAATTATAATATGGATTTTGTCATCACACTTAAAGCTGGTCTCGATTCTCAATTTTTGCAAGCGATTCACATGTCCAAACATTTATCTATTGTTAAACAAGCATTCGATACTAAATCTGTACTTTAAGACATTGTTTTTTTCTCTTCGCTTATTCTTTTTTTTTTATGAGTTCAAAATTGTAGTTATTAACTAAAGCTTCTACGAGGAATTTAATCGTAAGACTTGTTTCATTCAATAAATAATATGTTTATATAATTAATCAATGTAATATGAAATTATGATATGAACTAAATTTGTCAATTTGACTGGCCTAAAACAGGATCCATTCCTAGTTGGCTAGTCAAAGTTTCCACATATGTTTCATTGTATAATTTTATGCGAAATAAATATTATTATTATTTAGATCTTTCGAAAAAAAATGTATTTCGGAAGCATTTAATCCCGCTGAACAATTCGTTTCTGAATCCACTGTAATTTGTATTATTCCGAAAACCAATTGCACTAGAACAGGTTAGAAAGGATTAGACAGTAGAATAGAAGAACAGTGGAACGGATTCAGAAACGAAAGGAACGTAAATAAGGTTTTTCTCCGCTGTGAGTCTGCATGTGGGTCGTCAGATTGCTCTTTTGAGAACATGAATAGTTACAGTCGGAACATGAGAATGGTTTTTCTCCACTGTGAGTGAGCAAGTGGATCGTCAGATATCTCATCCGAGTACAGGAATAGTCGCACTCGGAACATGAAAAAGATTTTTTTCCACTATGAGTCAGCATGTGGCTCAACAGATGGTGCTTTCGAAAACATGAATAGTTGCACTCGGAACATGAAAAAGGTTTCTCTCCAATATGTGACAGTAAGTGGCTCGTCAGATGGTGCTTTTGAAAACATGAATAGGTGCACTCGGAACACGAAAAAGGTTTTTCTCCACTGTGAGTCAGCATGTGTCTCGTCATACTGCTCTTTCGAACACATAAATAATGGCACTCGGAACATGAAAAATGTTTTTCTCCACTGTGAGTCAGCATGTGTCTTTTCAGACTGCTCTTTTGAGGACATGAATAGTTGCACTCGGAACATAAAGCTTTTTCTCCACTGTGAGTCAGCATGTGCTTCTTTAAATTTCCCCTTTGAGAAGATGAATAGTTGCATTCGGAACAAGAAAAAGGTTTTTCACCACTGTGAGTCAGCATGTGTCTTGTCATACTGCTCTTTTGAACACATGAATAATGGCACTCGGAACATGAAAAAGGTTTTTCTCCACTGTGAGTCAGCATGTGTCTCTTCAGACTGCTCTTTTGAGGACATGCATAGTTGCACTCGGAACATGAAGCTTTTTCTCCACTGTGAGTGAGCATGTGTTTCTTTAAATTTCCCCTTTGAGAAAATGAATAGTTGCACTCGGAGCAAGAAAAAGGTTTTTCACCATTGTGAGTCAACATGTGTCTCGTCAAATCTCCCTTTCGAGAAGATGAATAGTTGCAGTTGGAACAAGAAAAAGGTTTTTCTCCAGTATGTGTACAAAGGTGATTCTCAAACGACGAATATTGAGAGCCGGAGTAGTTACAATGGGGACAAGAGAATCGTTTTTCAAAAGGATGCATCTTCTGATCTGTGGATAAATTTGAAAAATTTAAGTAGGTATAAGTAAGACAAAACATTGCTTAATACGTGCGCTAATAGAAAAGCGTTTTAAAACTAGTTTCAGTATTACCTGCCGTCTGGGTAATTCTTTCAACGTGTATTAAGCATTCCTTTTTAACATCCGGCACGTCTATGTCAATATCCATACAAGAAAATCCCTCTTCATCTTCTTCTCGGTGTACAAGTTCCGCTTTGATGGTAAATGTCTCCACATTAATGCTACCTGGAAAAACAAAACAACAATACGCACATTGATTATTGATATTCTACTAGCTGACCCGACAAACCTTGTTCTGCCATATAAATTATTTCTAGTGAATATTTTGGTTGTTAAATAAAAAAATAACGAATGTCTTGTAAGTGTGTGGGGATGGGATCTATGACAGAAAGAGGAATGGAGCGCCGTGGACGATGGCCGCCAATAAAAAAAAAAAAACAAATTAAACACTAATTAAAGTAGGTAAATGAAATAAATACCTAAAATCAATATGAATTTCGAAGAGCAATTGAAAGCTTATCAGCCAATAATTTGACTGATTTACAGGTTACGAAAAACCTAACAATGTTTGTAAATTTCCTTCTCCCACCAAAGTAAGCGGAAATGTTGCTTGTGTCGTGATGATAGCCAGCCGAGGAATCTAATACGCGACGCCCGGGTGTGACCCAAACGCGACGCCCACTCAGCTAGTGACCGGCCAAATTACGTTAAGTTACAATTTTATGCCGTAATATAGTTGTAAAATAAAGGTAAACGTTCTCTGGAATCATAATATGGCAGGTCTCTGCCTGTAAGTACTGGAATTATTTAATAGTTTTACAATTGGATTTGATTTAGATTCAGATTAAAAAATATATACCTACGTACCTTCTCCATACGAAGCGTCTGCATATTCCTTTTTGACATCTGGGTATTCAATCTCTACTTCTGTATACATGACAGGTATATCGCCTTTATCGATATGCCCCGGTTCAGTTTTCACTTTAACAACATTAAAGTCGAAAGGGCCCTTCTTTTCGAGATGCGCTTCACCCTCAACAGTATGTGAGTTGACGAGCTTACATTTTGAAGTAACTTCATTATCAACAACAATATTTGAGTCCACAAACTCCTTGTCGTTGAGAAATATTTTCCTTTTAATAATGTCGGAGTGAACGAGCTCCTTATTTTTGAGACCAACTTCACTTTCAATACTGTATGAGTCGACAAACCCCTTGTTTTTTAGATATTTTTCATTAACAACATCATGCAGTTTGTCCGAACATTCGTCCATTACGACTTTTATTTCTTCACTTGTCTCGGGTTCTTTCTTTATATTTGTATTATCACATGTAAAAAGATCCATGACTTATCTTTGAATTAACATAAAAATATTAACGAGAGGACAATTATAATTATTTTGAGAGTCATTGCCATAAATATACCAATCCCTAGATCGATATCTTCGGGCCTTTTCTATGGGACAAATGTCGACACCAACTTCACCACGGAAAGACAATCCCGATCTTGGTAGAAGGGAGTAAGGCCATATGTCATAGACAATGGTACAAGGCCTGCCATAGACAATATACTCGCCCTACTTTATTAGCCCAATAAATTATTAAAAAAAAAATTGAAAAGCAGAAAAATGAAAAAACTTTTCCCCAGGACAACAAGGTTCCATGTGACAAAGATGGTTCCGAGAAAATAAGATTTACATAGTTTTTTACAGCTCATTTTCTCAGGAGGGAGCTTTGTCAGATGGAAACCTGTTATCCCGAGGAGATGAAAAATCAATACATTAGAAAAATGAAAAACTCACAGGTGCATGTTTTAAATATTTTTTTTTATTTTCAAAAAGACAGGATAAACAACACAGAGATAAAAATGCAGAGTCGGTTCCACCGATAGATTGAGCGTGAGTCAGAAACTAATTTTGATCGGGCCATAACGTATTCACGCCTGTATTACAGCTTATCCTCGAGGTACATTGTACTTGTCATATAATTAACAGTAATAATATGACAAGAACAATGTACCTACCTCGAGGACTTGGCATATTATTTTTGTTAATATAATTAACAATATTAATATGACAAGTATTATATAATTTTTCATATATCCAATGGAATATCCATTAATACATTATTTGGGGTAATACGATAACTCTGTAAACTTTTATATTTTACAATAAATGCGAATACACAAAATATAATAGCACAAATTACAAGCACAAAAACAGTACACAAAAAAATTTAAAAAAACACAAAAACAAAAAGCTTTATACAAAAATATGTAAACGTTGGAGTTTGCCCACCACTTTCCCACAGCGTTCAAAGGAAACAGATGGTTTCCTCCTTCACCGTACACGTCAAGACTCTAATTTTTGTTTATAAAGAATCTACTTTTTATTAAAATGACTCTAGACCTCCAATGACCAGGCATACATTGTTAGCAGGCAGTATGCGAGTGCTTACATGTTGTTAATTATTTATTTCACTGTATCACGTCTCATCTCCGCCACTTGATGTATCTGAAATAAAAGTTTATTAATATAAAGGAAGAAGAGTTCAGGCAGTCCCGCCGAGGATGAGCGGAGCCATCAGTCCAGTCGCAAGCAAGAATCGGCATCAGCACCCCTAAGCCGGCTTCCCGGTAGGCCCTCGAAGATAATTTTGGGATGAAGGGGGAAAGAAACCTGAAGACTCTAGGGAAAAAAGTGAGCGTCGGGTCACCAGAGGCAGGGTGTAAGGACACTGGTCCGCTACGGTCAGTCTTCAGGCCTGCTCATGGCAACGGGGGAGGTGCGGGAGGGTTATGCAGCGGCTGCCTCATGGAGTCATCTCCTCAGTTGATGCACGGTCAAAATATGTAAACACAAAAAGCTTTATACAAAAATATGTAAACATTGGAGGTTGCCCACCACTTTCCCATAGCGTTCTAAGGAAGCAGATAGTTTCCTCCTTCACCGTACACGTCAAGACTGTAATTTTTGTTTATAAAGAATCTACTTTTTATTAAAATGACTCTGGACCTCCAATGTTCAGGCATACATACGCTGGACGTATTTCAGCCGACGCCTGGTCTTCAAAATTTCCATACTGCCCTTTTTCTTCCTCGGAGTCTGGGCTGCGATCTGTCCCACATAAGTTAAGATGCTCTTCTTATTACCTGGAAAGACAATATTTGAAAAAAAATTATTACATTTTTCATAACAAAATATACCAAATCATGATCTACAAACAAAAAGCTATAAATATGCTTACGATTAAAATGTTAATTTTGGTGTGTTGCGACTGAATGACTACTGCCGGGTCTCACAGGAGTGCTTATATCTGAAAAAAAGAATATGTATCTTAGTTCTTGAAGGAATGGTAGAAAAAATCAGATGAACATAATTTAGAATTACTATTCCCTTTCAACCAAAATAAAATATATTAAATTATAAAATACACTTTGTAATACACCACATTTTATTATTAATATTTAATTTCGCTTAGCTCAAGCTTCATCAGGCTTATTATATTAACTAAAGCTAATTTCATACAGATACATACTATAAGAAAATAAAATAATGAGTAATGATAAATGTTAATATTTAATTAAATGAAGACAATATTAGCGAAACTCAATCGAAATCTGGAGACAGAAAAATCAGAAAAGATATTGGCTCCGCTGGGACTCGAACCCAGGACCCTTTGCTTACATGGCAACAGCTCTACCGATTGAGCTACGGAACCCATATTAATTCGGTCACTTTTAACTGTATCATGCCTCGACTAAGAACTACCAACATTATCTTTATTTACTTAACGCACACATTATTCATAAAGTTAAAAAAAAAAAATAATAAAAATTAATTATAAATATTCATCCTAGACTTGCAGAAAGTCAATAGATGTCGCGTATTAAAATAAAATGGATAAAAATTTATCCAGACACTATCTAGATTGCATTTACTTCGAGTTGAATCTTGCGATCATATATAAAGATAGCAGCCTATAAAGCCAATTAAGTAAATGAAGATAATATTGGTAGTTCTTAGTCGAAGCATGATACAATTAAAAGTGACCGAATTAATATGGGTTCCGTAGCTCAATCGGTAGAGCTGTTGCCATGTAAGCAAAGGGTCCTGGGTTCGAGTCCCAGCGGAGCCAATATCTTTTCTGATTTTTCTGTCTCCAGATTTCGATTGAGTTTCGTTAATATTGTCTTCATTTAATTAAATATTATAATTTGAGATTTTACTCATAAAGTTAAAGAAAAAATATTGATTATAAATAAATGTTAATTTTCAGTTTATTACGTTATATACTAAACGCTTATAGTAGGAGCGGCGACGACATTAAACCTTTAATGATAGGTCTCCCAAAAATCATGCACAAAAATCGTTAGATCATTCATAGGGGTACACAAAATGGCAGCACCGCCATTTTGTGTTCCCCTATGAATGATCTAACGATTTTTGTGTATGATTTTTGGGAGACCTATCATTACAGGTTTAATGTCGCGGGCTCTTAGGCTATTACTATTATACTCATGAACAACTGATGTATACTCCTGAACAACTTGTTTACTAAATGTACATACCTTCGTTAACTCCTGGGACCCCTTTGGCAGGAACAATCTCACTGCTGGTGCCTGCGTTAACATTTTGATCTGAAATAAATATATTTAACACATTAACCAAAGTTTGGAAATAAAAAGTAGAATACTTTTCCCTTTCAAGAAATATTCAGGAGCTTTGTAATAAACTTTTTGGATTCTTAAAACAAAATATTATCCAAATAGCGAACGTCTGGGGCAGGCCATATGTAACTAACTAACCATCACGCCTTTTCTCCGCAGGGGTAGGCAGAGAGGACGGACCGCCAAACAACTCGGTCTCAGCACACACTCTTTGCCTCACTCACATTCATACTTCGTCTCATACATACTCTTCTATTATTCTTACTTTTGACATGGGCCGCTTCAAGTATCTGATTCACTTGATCGTGCCATGTCTTCCTCGGGCGTCTCCAACTTCTACCATTCACATTTGCGTCATATATTCTTTTTACACTACTTTCTTCGTTTTCTAGGTATTTTTGTTCCTTACCTAGCGGCAAAAACCCAGGTCAGGTAGGTACTGTAGATACCTAAAGGCATTGGAAATGGTGCAAGCTCATTTACTCCTACCGTCCTATAATTCAGTGTACCTAAGTTTATTAAATGTACATACCTTCGTTAACTCCTGGAACCCCTTCGGCAGGAACGTTGCTGCTGCGTTGACGTTTTGATCTGATATAAATATATTTAATGTATTAACTAAAATTTGGGAACAAAAACTACTTTATTATTTCCATTTCAAGAAAAACTTCTGAACTAAAACTTTCCCCCTTGACAGGAACAACCACACGATGGTCCTTGGGAAGTCATTATGCACTGAAATCAATATAAGTAACCAAAGTTTGTGAACAAGTCATAGTGTTAGACCATTTGCGATTATACGATTTGCAATCATTTCCAAAGCTTTGTCCTTAGCAAACAACATGGAGTAAGCCGATTAAATCTGAATAAATATAAAAATAAATAATGATGCAATTTAAGATTACATACCTTTTTGATGTTTGACGTAATCGCGGTACCTTGGCATCATAATACTTGATGCTGTGCGATTTTGTCTAGTTGGGGTCTACAATGAGAAATAAATTCAGTTTTAGACAAACAACGACAAAATGAAACATAAAAACAACGTTGTAATAACGGATGAGAGATTATCACCTGCATTTTCGTCGCCATAACTTTCACTTGACTTTTGTCTTTTTCCCTTTTTCAGTTGGCTTAGGTAAATCTGTGAATTTGCTAATGCCAGGAAGACAAAGTGCTTTGGCAAGAAACATTTTAAATTCTAAATATTTACGTATTGGTATAACGCGACAATTCACTGACAGTTGCAATCACATAATCACATACCCCGAACCGGATATATTGGTTCAATGGCGTATTTGTCATTTCCGTTTACCTACTATCTACAATTCAGTTCATCTATGGACCCGATCTTTTTTGGAGTTACAAGGTTAGATATACGCCCCTGGTCGCAAGCCTACCCATCACCAGTAATTACTCGGTGTGTCTATGATTTTAAAAGATGAACATTTATCTTTTTCGTCCAACCAACACCTCTGCCAAAGGTCTCCCCAAGTAGTAAGCTACGTTTCGTGACTTAGTAGGGGTGCCCGGGAGAGATTTGTCCTGGTTTTGGCGGTGGATGCATCTCCCTACCTACTGCATGGCAGGCCGGATCAGGAGAGAATGATTGAGGGAGTCTCTTTGACTTCTCCAGCTGTACTCTCTCGGAACGTCGTATTTGGGCGATAAAATGGATCATAAGAAGGAGTGAATTAGGCGCATCCAACACAATTTTGGAAGAGATGGCCCTAGAAGACTCCGAAGGATATGGATGATAGAAAAACAATTTGATGAGCTGCTTTCCAAAATTGGCGATAAAATTTTAGATGTTTAAATTAATAATAATTACTACTAACTACGGTAACCCGAGAAGCAAGGAAATAATCCATATTTCGTTAAAATTAGCTTTACCATAACCTAAAAACGACAACGCCAAACGTCATAGTTTGACTTAGGTAGTTATTGTCATTAGATTTGTACAAAGTGTTTTTTCTTTTAATTTATGCGTATTAATGGTGACGCACGGTCTGAATATTTACAGTTATTTTTTCTCATTATCATAATATATTGGGTAGGTAGTGTAAATGAAACACATTATTTATTGCAGTATCACGGACATTTCTATTTGTGTACACTTCTTGCTTTTGATCCCAAAGACAGGGATGCATAAATCTGAACATCAAATCATCCGATCATTTCAAATATTATTTTTTCGTTGAAACGGATTCCATGACGGTAGAAACTAGGAATGTCTAACAAATATTGACATAAATGGTTAACGTCTACTTGTGCACGCGAGTAACATTGTTAACCAAGATGGCGCGATCATACTTGAACGTCAAAAGTAGACGGGCTATCAACTTTAGCTAGTCAACAAAAAACTTGTTCAACTTTGTTGAAAGAAGGTTCACACCTGTCAATATGCTTTCAAGTGTCGAGTTGATCAACTAAAGTTGAACCGTGTGAACCGGCTATTACGGACATGTCCACGGAAATTATTATAATTGTTTATGACTTTATTTTTGTCTATGCAAAACTTGAAAAAATTTGTTGACTCGTGTTTTCTTCTCTGTCAGTCGTTTAATCAGTGAGTGATTTATTTATGCATTTAATCCTGTTAACTCTGTTTAACGCACACTGTTAAATTTATCATCCCGTAGATAGTTATTTGTATGTTCTAATGCGTATATTCTTCGCCATTTATTTTTGTAGCGACCTCATTCCAAATGACACTGAGCGACCATTGTTATATTATAATTTGTTCTATGGCATGCTTAAATGCATATCTATACTGTGTCTAATATAACCTAGCTTATCTTACGCCGATCGGTACAAGTGTGTTAGGAAATTCATTTGTGCATTTTGTTCGATGAATATTTAATGCGAATTTGACATCTGTCTATTATTAGATTCGGGTTTCGAAGGCTTTGATTACAGATTATAAAAATATGTATTACCAACATTTTGTTAAAAGCGCAATGGCGGATACCGGTTTATCTGTAGATATCAAATAATCCATCAATTTCCTCAACCGTTTTCCAAGGTCTTAATTTCAAGATCAAGATACATTCACAATTATATCCTTACGCGTTATGTTTTTCCGATTATGCGATATGCATACGTTTTCATTGTTGTGACAGTGTATTTCAAGTGAAACCAAATATTCACACCTCATACAAAGTAGCGTTCCATTACAACAATGTTCTATTTCAGGTATATTTGTTTGGGCTTGAACCGATATTCAAACGCTACCACAGCAGTGCCATGGATCTACTAAATCCTGAGACTTTTTCCATCAAGACGGAACCAGGGCCCCAGGAAGAAGGCGGAGGTGTAATGCTGTATACGGATATAGATTTCGACCACCCAGATGTAAAGAAGGAATTTTTGCAATATGCGGAATGTTCTCAGACAGCAAGTGAGTTTATTTGAATGTATACAAAAATGGGATGTTAAATTCACCATGGTGACAGTAGGTAGCCGTGATTTGTTTTAAATTTTAGCAAAAACAATATTTTTCAATATTACGCGCTTCGAATATTGGAAAACAAAAAATGGGAAAATTTTCATTGATATTTTCTTTAGGATTATAAAAATATGAATGAAATTGTACCATTGATTATTATCGAGATATCGTTAATAAGGTGGACCTTTGGGATTTTGTACATCGTTTTTCGGGCTTGCTAGGATAATGTCTGAAGGTAATATTTTTTTAAGTACCAATTCGTGGCAGTATCAGAGGCATTTGATAAATCCAAAAACACCGCTATAGCTTTTTTTTACATTAGCTCCACACAGGAGGCACAGGCACCGAGGAAAACAATTTCCCTAGGGGCCTATGTCATCTTTGAGGATATTGTCTGGAGGGTTTTTTAAGGGAAAGTAAGGAGAAGAAGATATGGGAAGGAAAACGGTATGAGGGGTGGGTAGGAATCTGGGCGTCGGTGTGGCCAGGAGTGAGGACGTATGAATCTATTCCTCACACTGCGGTGCAAGGCGAAGGGTCTGGAGAAACCGGCTGGAGAGGTCAAAAGGCCTCCCTCAATCAGTCTCCTCCGATCCAGCCCGCCACGCAGTGGTTGGGCAAACGTATCCGCCACCAAGACCTAGACAAACCTCATTCCATGAATCCGGGCATCCCTGCTAAGTCATCAAATGTAGCGAACCACTTAGGGTGACCTGTGGCAGGGGTGTTGGTTGTCCAATAAATGGTTCCCGGGGCGGCGGTACCCATACCCGCCTCCCAAATTGTTGGCATAGTCCAACGGTTTTATAACATTGGCCAATATCTTGTACGGTTTTAATATTAGGGCTTCTTGAGGTTAAGTTGTAAAATTATCCTTCAAAGTTTATGAAGAATAAGAAAATACATATAAAAAACTACCCTAAGATACTTGAGAGGCTATAACCAGAGAAAACCACAAATATATCATTTTAATCAGATTTTAGACGTATTCACTCTTTTCCACAAACAAAATTATAAATTGATTTCGAAAGATTGTTCTTTTATCTAGTAAACGCATGTTTTAACTTTTGAGAAAAATGTTTATTTTTAGTATAATAAGGTTATTATACCATTGGTCGTTGGCAGATTTGTTGAATTTTCAAAAAAGATTTCGTATTATACAACACCCATTTCAAATCATATAATCATCCAGTAAAATAAATTAATGCATTATCTGGGAAACGCATGTTTCAGAATTTTAATTTTTGTTTATATAAAATCATTAAAAATATACCGTACAAGTGTTTCTTGACGAAAATTGATCCGTTTGTGTATTTATTTGCGCACTTACAAACAAATATGTTTCAGATTTTTTTTTCATTGTTATTTATCTTAGACATTATTGAAAAATGATAAATACTTATGATCAAAAAATAATTACAAAAAGTACATCATTTTATTAGTTTTATCATCACGCCATTAGCATTTTTGGATGTAGGTATAAATTAAAGCATCTTTGGAATGAAATAAAATCGATATTGAGTTATAATTTTAAAAAGCTGGTACGGAGAATAATTAGTCTTCTCATTGGAACCGCCCTGTGCAATCGTAAGAACAACTTTTGACGAAATGTGGATTTTTGGCCGCTGGCTGGTTAAATGCTCAAGTCATCATTAATTAGTACAGGAAAGAGGAAGTTGTAGAACGGTTTTTTCCTTATTGAGGCATCGAACCCTAAAGTGGACATATGGGGTATTTCTTATTTCTTAAATAAACCGTTAAATTCTCTTATCAAAATTTCCGCATCTGTGTATTAAATCAATGGAATCCTTTTATCGTAAATATATATTTTTCATTAGTACAACTCTCTTTTTATAACTTTTGAAGGTAATTCTCATCGATGAAATACCTATATAATAAGGAACTCCAGTGAAAAATATTATGGCTTTAAAAAAATATGTTCATATAGACCAATGAACGCTGATTTCGAATATATAAGTTTTATTTCATAATATTAAACGTAGAGTTCTTAAAAAATTATTAAAAAGTGCATTTTTAAACCTCTCGTGAAAACACACTGTAAAGTTGGTATTACTGAAAATGGTTAGTGCTGACGTCACGCGTCACCAGTCATTGTATTGAAACTTTGATTAGTAATGCTATTTCTAGGGAGAATACTTCGAACAACGGGATTCAAAATGGCCGCAGTAGATCAGCTGATTGCCCTATCCTATACTAATTTTACAGGAGTGATGACGTCACACGATTCGATGGTTTTCGGGGGGTCTCGAAAAATTAAAACTTTGACAATTATTTTATCTATTAAAACTAACTCTAAAAATAAAAATAAAAATGCAGTTATTTAAGTTAGGAGGTCAGTATTCATTAAAAAAAAATAAAAAAATTGGACTGGAGTTCTCTATTGAAGAAAAAGAAAAAATACATGGAAAGACGAGAGATCCTGGATTCGAGTCGCAGTTGCGACCGTTATTATTTTATTATCTTGTTCTTTTTCATATTTTGGTCTATATGGAGTGGAACCGCGCGAGCTCGAATACTTTCTCGCTTTTACGTAATTTAGCGTCTTTGTATGCAAGATGCCGTAGCGATCATATTGGTTACGCAATTAAATCATTGGCTAATCAGCGGGCGGCTCCCCACTACCCACCGAAAGATGTACTTCAACCAGCACTATATTAAGTCCTAGGGTTCAGTACTCCGTGAGATCGTTAGTGAGATGTGTTGACCACTTTGATAAGGTGAAGAGATAGATATTTTCTACCTTCCGTTTACAGTCGATATCGAGAGGTAAAGTAATATTCGCATATATATAACTTTATGTTGTTTACTTTTAATTTTGTTATATTTTTTCTACAATACAAGTATCTTTTACGAACTCACCCAGTGTTAAACATATTTAAAATTATTCTTTTAGATTTTTAGTATTATCTTCTTTTTTAATGATATATTATTATGATTGAAATAACCTTCATAAGTTATTAGTAAAAGGTCAATAGGAGTCCTACACAAAATAAAATTGGATTTTTAGTATTATCTTCTTTTTCAATGACATATTATTATGATTGAAATAACCTTTATAAGTTATTGGTTCCCGGGGCGGCGGTACCTATTCCCGCCTCCCAAATTGTAGATAATTACATCTAATAATACTTGAGAAATACTTTTACAATCAGATGTAATAAATGCATCGCTGCCATAACAGACTGGATGTCCTCGAACAAACTAAAACTAAATCCAACCAAAACAGAATTTCTTTGGACAGCAACAAAAAAGCGTCAGTCAATATTAGATAAATCTCCGCTCATTACTTCTGGCTGTAACATCATCCCTAAAGATGGCGTTAAACTCCTAGGTGTACATTTAGATCAAGATCTTTCCCTCAAATCCCAGATTAACAAAACAGTAAGCGCAGGATTCTTTCACCTGCGCCAAATCAAATCTATAAGAAGAAATATTCCGACTAAGGCCACAAAGATGCTGGTAAACTCTTACGTTGTATCACGACTTGACTATTGCAATGGCATATATGCAAACCTGCCTAACATATATACTGACAGACTTCAGTCAGTTTTCAATGCTGCAGCAAGACTGATAACCGGCGTTTCCAAATATTCTCATTGTTAAAATTATAAGGGTCCTTTAATGAATACCTCTTTTTACAAAAAACTTCACTTTTTATTTTCACAGTGTAACATGTTTTAGAAATGTATAAAATAACGGTGATAATACTGGATTACCGCCGGGAAGATATTGCAATGCGCTCATTAACATCTGCCCTGCACCTTGCCTAGAAGCATTAGATAAGCAACCCAATTTTAATAGACAACGCCTGCATCCAACTAAGAATAATTAACTCGAGGATGTACATTAAACACTCTACCAGAAACGATGTAATAGCCAGCCCGCCCACGATGAGAGGAAGAAGGCCAATTGACATACGTTCACTCGAACTCGCGGACAGCAATCAGCCGCCACCGTCTCTTCCCACAATAACAAAACCAGAGCTTTGAACATTCAAGTGTCCACGTGCACCGGACCAATGACCCCAATACTAGTTTGACACAATACAGAGGGTAACAGACAGCTTCAGAAGTAGATGCTGTATGCGACGCCCATCATGGACTACTATATAAAGGCCCACATCGGACCCCACCTATCACTCTTACTTGTAGAATGAAGCCCAGCAATTGCTTGTCAAATTCACTTGTTAGTTTCCCCTTGAAATTGTGTTTTGTATTTTTATATTAATTGAATAATAAAGGATATTATTTCACAAGGTATATTTTTTTAATCGAACGATGGAAACAAAAAGTTAACACGGGTAATTGAGATTATAATATACATATCAATGATCAATGTTTGTACTGTTGTTTTGTTTTTCCAGAAAGCATTAATGTCGATACAGTTACCATCAAAGCGGAACTTGGACACCGAGAAGAAGATGAAGAGAGATTTTCTTATATAGAAGTTGACATAGATGTGCCCGATGTTAAAAAGGAATGCTTAGAACACTTTGAAAGAATTACCCAGACGGCAGGTAATAATGAAACTACTTTACAATGCTTTTCTACTAGCGCAGGTAATAAGAATTATTTAGTCTTCCTCATCCGTATTATTTTTCAAATTTGTCCACAGATCGGAAGACACATCCTGTTGAAAAACGATTCGCTTGTCCCCATTGTAACTACGCTTGCTCTCGAAAGTCGTATTTCGATAGTCACCTTCGCACGCATTCTGGAGAAAAACCTTTTTCTTGTTCCAACTGCAACTCTTCATTTTCTCAAAAGGCAGGTTTGACTAGCCACATGCTGACTCACAGCGGAGAAAAAGCTTTTTCATGTTCCGAATGTTACTATACATGTTCTCGAAAGAACAGTCTGGCGAGACACACGCTGACTCACAGAGGAGAAAAACCTTTTTCATGTTCCGAGTGCGACCGTTCATATTATCGTAAAGGAGATTTGACGAGACATATGATGACTCACAGGGGAGAAAAACCTTTTTCATGTTACGAGTGCGACTATTCGTGTTATCAAAAAAGCACTCTAACGATCCACATGCTGACTCACAGTGGAAGTAAACCTTTTTCATGTTCCGAGTGCGACTATTTATGTTCTCAAAAGGGCAATCTGAAATACCACATGCTGACTCACGGTGGAGAAAAACCATTTTCATGTTCCGAGTGCAATTATTCATGTTTTCGAATAGTAGATTTGACAAGACACATGTTGACCCACAATGAAGAAAAACCTTTTTCTTGTCCCGAGTGCAATTATTCATGTTTTCACAAGGAATATTTGAAGAAGCACATGCTTAATCACTGTGAAGAAAAACCTTTTTCATGTTCCGAGTGCCACCAGTTATTTTCTCAAAAATACAGTATGATAAGACACTTGCTGACTCACAGTGGAGAAAAACCTTTTTCATGTTCCGTATGCAACTATGCGTGTTCTCGAAAGGCCAGTCTGATAATCCACATGCTGACTCACAATGGAGAAAAACCATTTTCATGTTCCAAGTGCAATTATTCATGTTTTCACAAGGAATATTTGAAGAAGCACATGCTTATTCACTGTGACGAAAAACCTTTTTCATGTTCCGAGTGCCACTATTTATTTTCTCAAAAATACAGTCTGATAAGACACTTGCTGACTCACAGTGGAGAAAAACCTTTTTTATGTTCCGTATGCAACTATGCGTGTTCTCGAAAGGCCAGTCTGAAAAGCCACATGCTGACTCACAATAGAGAAACACCATTTTCATGTTCCAGGTGCAATTATTCATGTTTTTGAAAGAGAGATTTGATGAAACACATGCTGCTTCATAGTGGAGGAAAACCATTTTCATGTTCCGTATGCAACTTTGCGTGTTCTAGAAAGGCCAGTCTGACAATCCACATGCTGACTCACAGTGAAGGTAAACCTTTTTCATGTTCCGATTGCCACTATTCATGTTTACGAAAACGCGATATGACGAGACACATGCTGACTCACAGTGAAAAGAAAAAACATTAATGCTCCGAGTGCAACTGTTTTCGAAAGCATCAACTGACGAGACACATAAGTGATTCTGATTCAAAGTGGAATAAAAGCTTTTTCGTGTTGTGAGTTTGACTTTTCGTGTCCTCGAAAGAGCAATCTGTAGAGCCACATGCTGCCTCACAGTGGAGAAAATCATTGTTAATGTTCCGAGTGCAACTGCGCATGTTTTCCTAAGAACCGTATGTAGAGCCAGATGTTGACTCAGTGGTGAAAAACGATCACCCGCGGATTTAGTCGAGGGGGGGGGGAGGGGTTGAAATGCTATTTTCTGTATGACCTTATAGAAAGTCATGCATAAAAATTCTTCAATTTTCTGCAACTACCTAGAAATTTATATCTGTTCTTGAAAATCGAGAATGGTATCTTGCAGAGAATTTCGCATCTCGAGTTTTAACATCGTCTTTAGAACAGGTTGTAAGAAGAGTCAGAGTAATAAATACTACGAGTCTACAAGCTTATTTCTACAAGTCAATTTTGTGGTGTGCAACTCAAATGTTAAGCTTTACTCAGTACATAAGAATGGCTTTCTTTGATTAATCTGCAACTCGTTATTTAATTTTTTGGTACATTCTAAACACAAAACTGCTTTGAATTAATTCTGTATGCGGTGAATGAAAACTGCACTCAAAACATGAAAATGAATTTTCTCTGATTCTGGCAGTACATACATAGTCTGGAACTAGAATTTAATAAAAAGTGTCAGCAGATGAATCCACCAGTGAAATTTAATCGTTACGTTCTGAACACAAAAAAAAACTGGTTTTAACCTATTGGCCACAAACTCCGGTTTCCTGTCGGGTGTGCAAATGAGGTACTGAACCACAAACCCTGGCTCGCTGACGGGTTAGAGTAGATCTGCCAAAAAATGTAAAACGAGCCTAACAATGACATCTTTGAATAAAATTTTAAAAGCCAAAAGCAATTAGTTCGTATTTTTGGCAAAAATGTTTCTTCAGTTTTTTCCTTGATTTATTAGTTCGAAGCACCTAAACGCCATTTAATTTCTTCAAAATGGCGAGTTGTTCTAGGCTTGACATTGTGGCAGTGGCCCTCCACGTCCCTAATTTCTTTGAGGACTATCATGACTAATTATTTTTTTCGTTTTTAGTATTTATTTATGTAAAAAATATATTAAGGTTAGACTAATGCAGATTATGTTTTTTTGTACCTTTATGAAGAAAAATGTAAAACAAACTTAGGAAAAAAAATATATTTCTCTCCTTATTTACCCATTTTCAATTATTTTAAAACAAATTTTTTATTTTTTTATTTACCTTTTATCAATATGTGAACAATTTTTTAAAAGTTAATTGATTTGTATTTATGTATTTTACTGGATTGCTCGGTGGTTTTAGTTTTAACCCTAGATTGCTCGCGCTATGAGCATATTGTCGCCCGCGGGAAATAAATCGTGTTAACTTGTACACGATGCATTTGACAAGGTCAAAAGTCCTAGTAGCTGCCCCCATACCTCACCTCCTTGTTTTATAAATTGGAAGAAATTCGGTGCGCGGGTGACCGCAGGAGCCAACGGTTGCTGTCCGTGTGTTGCGTTTGGCGGCCAAATGCTCACTGCGCAACTACACATGTAGGTAAGTAAAATTGGTGTGTTTGGTTTTTTACTAAAGTTGTAATATTATTAGTTTTCATTGCATATAATGTTGGTTTGATGTAATTGCTTATATTTAATAGAAATAATATTAATATTTAGATTGTTTTAATTAATTTTTGGGCATAAATAGTCAAATAAAATAGAAAGAAAATACTGACCATTTATTGTAATTAATTTTACGATTGAAGTTTTTGAAATAAATTGCTTTGGCTATGACTAGAACAAATAATTTTTTAAAAAAATGTACTAATCTGTGTTTTTCCGCTTTTCATTTCAATGTTTTCCTTTATAATTTTTTTTTCTCTGTTATTTATTTTTAATTATTTTAATTAACAATATTTTTTCCAAAAATACATTCTTCTGTGTAGGTATACATATACATACATATAATGTAATAATGTGTATATTTTATGTACCTGTCTCAAGTTAAAAAAAAGTAAATGCAATAAAAAACCCGTTGACAAAATGAAATCAATAATTTAAAGGGGACTTCATACAGAAAATGAAAATTAAAAAGATCCGACGTAAATACTTTGCACAAACAGCTGAGAAACCAGATCACACGATTTGTGTCATCGCAATATAAAAATATACCCTCAGGTAGCGAAGGTGTATGCGCAGTATGTCCGTCCAAGAAAAATAGAAGGACCAAAAAATGTCATTAATTTTAAGTATGGGCAGCAAAATGCTCACTACGCGAGCACACACTTGTTGAAATGTGATAGATTGATGAATACTTGGAGCTGGTGGGTATTCAGTAAGTACTAGCTTTTGCCCGTTGCAGATGCAACTAACGGGTTAAAACACTATGCGATTTGACGTGTGAACGTGGATGAAGCGAGGAGGAGTGTGTGTTAAATTAAATATATGAAGAAAAACGATGTCTGAATGCGGATGAAGCGAAGAGTGAGCGCCTACAAAGGGAACAGGTAGTCGACGAACGGTTTAGCAATGCATAATTTCATGATGCCAGAGCTCATTATTTTATATAGAATGAATCGACTGGATGCGCACATCAAATCCCAAAAGTTTCATCGCAATCGGATGAAAGGTTTAGCAATGCATAATTTCTTGATGCCAGAGCTCACTATTGTATACAAAAACCATTGCGGGCATGCATACATCAAATCCCTAAAGTTTTATCGCAATCGGATGAACGGTTTAGCAATGCGTAATTTCATTACGTCAGAGCTCACTATTGCATACAAAAACCATTGCGGGCATGCACACATCAAATCCCCAATGTTTCATCGCAATCGGATGAACGGTTTAGCAATGCATAATTTCATGACGCCAGAGCTCACTATTTTATATTAAAAAAAATAATCGAGGGAATGCGCACATCATAGTGGAAGGTACTCTCAGTATCGCCCTGGTGTAAGACCACCATTCAGAATTGAAACGTTACTTGAAATGGCTTCTGCCGTGTTTGGTAACCAGATCTGAATAGCCAGGTACTTCTCCACCTTCCTCTTTCCTATCTCCTTCCCCTCCCCACTGCCTTCAGCCTCACAACATACCCCAATTGGGGACGCCATAGTCCCACTGGCTCCAGACGGGAGCAGTTGGGACTCTTGTGCGGTATTCATGTAAAAAAAAATCAAATCCCCAAAGTCAGAGAAGCCAGATCCAGAGCACACCATTTTATACAGAAAGAATCGAAGGGATGCGCACACAGTGTCCCCAAAGTTTCCTCGCAATCGGATGAACAGTTTAGCAATGCATAATTTCGTGATGTCAGAGCTCATTATTTTATATAGAAACCAATGAATTGTTCCCGGGGCGGCGGTACAAATCCCATATTGAATGATTATCATAAAAATGAAATATACAAAAAAGCGCGATATAAATTTATCATTTTTGATAAAAATTATATGGTACTAATGTTTAGAGGTACCTGCACGTACGTAAAAAAATATTAAATATATTTAGGCTGGGTTGTTCAAAACAATATTTAAAAATCTCCAATTTTTCAAGTTAATTTAAACGTTCTGTGAAAGTTCTGTTCAAATTCTATTCAAGTTCTGTAATTATTTTATACATTTACAAAAAAATACATAAGCAATATCATCAGATGATACAGAGTTGTTATGTGCAGGTTGGTACCTACTTAGATTCTGTGTAGAGGTACCTGCACGTATGTAAAAAAAACATATGAAATATATTCAGGCTGGGTTCTGTGAAAGTTCTGTTCAAATTCTATTCAAGTTCCGTAATTATTTCTGTTTTGAAATAATGAGTATAAATAAATAATAATAAATATAATAAGTTTTGATGTTTTGAATAAATAAAACTCGCACATTGCGTGAAAATAAACTTGACTAATTTAAAAATAACGTTCCTACCAACAGTGGTTGTCAAGAAGCAACCTCCGTGTACCCACATATTTCAAAAAGTGACCATCTAGGGTGATTTTTTTTATTTCATAACATGAATTTTCGATTTAAAATTTAAAGGAAAGAATATCCTCACATAAGCCGGTACCTACCTAGTACATACCGAGAAAAATAATATTTGTGAAGGTACCTACGTGTTTTCTCAATAAATACTTGGCGAATTTGCAATAATTCGATAGAACGGTAGGTACCTACCGTGTTATAAATGTAATATCAATGCTGCATTACCTACTTATTTGATTTTCAATGGAATTAAGTACCTACGTAAGTACCTGATTTGGTTTCTCAAAACCTCAGATAATATGAATGCTGCATTAACTACTGTTTATTTTCTACGTGTAAATCCTTCATATTTTAAACGCCAGTAGGTACCTACCTCGAGTTCATATTAACTGGCTGGAAAATTATGCATTGTCGATGATAGATCGATTTCGGCAAATGTCAGAAAAATTTCAATCTTTAATGCAATATAGTGTAATATTATGAATGGAATGCGGTACATGTCGCAACTTTAAAAGTATCGAGGGAATGCACACATCATAGTGGAAGATACTCTCAGTATCGCCCTGGTGTAAGACCACCATTCAGAATTGAAACGTTACTTGAAATGGCTTCTGCCGTGTTTGGTGACCAGATCTGAATAGCCAGGTACTTCCCCACCTTCCTCTTTCCTATCTCCTACCCCTCCCCACTGCCTTCAGCCTCACAACATACCCCAATTGGGGACGCCATAGTCCCACTGGCTCCAGACGGGAGCAACTCTTGTGCGGTATTCATTTAAAAAAAAAACTAAATCCCCAAAGTCAGAGAAGCCAGAGCCAGAGCTCACCATTTTATACAGAAAGAATCGAAGGGATGCGCACATAGTGTCCCCAAAGTTTCCTCGCAATCGGATGAACAGTTTAGCAATGCTAAATTTCGTGATGTCAAAGCTCATTATTTTATATAGAAACCAATGAATTGTTCCCGGGGCGGCGGTACCAATCCCATATTGAATGATTATCATAAAAATGCAATATACAAAAAAGCGCTATATAAATTTAACATTTTTGAAAAAAATTATATGGTACTAATGTTTAGAGTTACCTGCACATACGTAAAAAAAAAGAAATATATTTAGGCTGGGTTGTTCAAAAAATATTTAAAAATCTCCAATTTTTCAAGTTAATTTAAACGTTCTGTGAAAGTTCTTTTCAAATTCTATTCAAGTTCCGTAATTATTTCTGCTTTGAAATAAAAAGTATAAATAAATAAGAATAAATATAATAAGTTTTGATGTTTTGAAAAACGTGAAAATAAACTTAACTACTTTAAAAATAACGTTCCTACCAGCAGTGGTTATCCAGAAGCAACCTCCGTGTACCTACATATTTCAAAAAGTGACGATCTTGGGTGATTTTTTTCATTTCATATCATGAATTTTCGATTTAACATTTAAAGGAAAGAATATCCTCATATAAAAGCCGGTACCTACCTTACCTACGCGTTTTCTCAATAAATACTTAGCGAATTTGCAATAATTCGATAAAACGGTAGGTACCTACCGTGTTATAAATATACTATCAACGCTGCATTACCTACTTATTTGATTTTCAATGGAATTAAGTACCTACGTAAGTACTCTGATTTGGTTTCACAAAACCTCGGATAATATGAATGCTGCATTAACTACTGTTTATTTTCTACGTGCAAATCCTTCATATTTTAAACGCCAGTAGGTACCTACCTCGAGTTCATATTAACTGGCTGGAAAATTATGCATTGTGGATGATAGATCGATTTCGGCAAATGTCAGAAAAATTTCAATCTTTAATGCAATATAGTGTAATATTTTGAATGGAATGCGGTACATGTCGCAACTTTAAAAGTTTCTAAAACTTGTATTTTTACAATTTATTGAAAAACATCTCGGTCAAATTATTTTTTTACGCTGTAATCTGCGTTCCCGCAAAGGGCCTTTAAAATGTCCATTTTATATATATTATTTATATATATTATTTTTTTAACATTAGCCCCACGCGCTGTTGTGTGCTGTGTGGAGGTTCTTTTGAGAAAAATGAAGGAGAT
Organism: Limnephilus marmoratus; assembly: GCA_917880885.1. Taxonomy (NCBI): domain Eukaryota; kingdom Metazoa; phylum Arthropoda; class Insecta; order Trichoptera; family Limnephilidae; genus Limnephilus; species Limnephilus marmoratus. The sequence goes on along the minus strand of OU862907.1, from coordinate 41,703,182 downwards.
GCAATTCTGGGAAGGAAACAGGTATGAAGGGTGGGTAGGAATCGGTGGGTCAGTGTCTCCAGGACAGGCGTATAAATCCATCCCACCACTGCAATGCAAGGCGATGTTCCGAGGAGTTCTACTGAAGAGGTTAAAAGGTCACCGTAAACCAGTCCTTCCCAATACGGACTGCCACACAACTGGTGGGCAGATGCATCCACCAAAACTTAGATAAACCCCAACCCCATGAATCTGGGCACCTCTGTTAAGCCACCAACCACTGAGGATAAGGCGGCCAACCGTTCCGCATTCTGCGGGACTAAATTTCTTAGTATTCTGGTAAAATCATTTTAAATTTTTATATTTCTTATTAATTGTATGAATAATTTTTTATGTTTCTCAACGTTTTTCATTTTCTTTTTCTTTCATTCTATTTATCTTTTCATATATAAATTTAAAAAATTATCTTATTCTTTTCTTACAAGATTAAGATTAAGTAATCAAAATTTGAATAAATTCCTGCCACGTCGGAACAGGCTCAGCCTAGTGATAGTGAGGTGGTGTTTACCAAAAAACAAAAAGTATGTATTATACTTCAAACTGTAAAAAAAAACAATAAATGTATTTGTGCTTATCTTGGTTAATAAATAATTAAAAAAAAAAAACTAACTAAGCATTACATTTTCCCGCAGGTGTAGGCAACGAGCCCCCCGAGGGGACCGACTACCAAACAACTCAGTCTTGGCACGCATTCCTCGCCTCATTCACATTCATTCTTCGTCTCATTCTGACTCTTGGCAGGACCCGATTCATGTACGAGTGTCTGGCTTAATTGATAGATCGTGCCATGACTTTCTCGGAAATTCTCGGGCGTCTTCGACTTCTTTTACAATCCTCTTACACTCTTTTATTCGTAAATTCGCTGTACGCGCCCAAACCATCTATTTTTATTTTTATTTGTTAATAACTGACCCGGCGAACTTCCTACCGCCTCAGAATCAATAACTGCTGAGATAACTTATTAGGTAGCAGAATTCAATTCAGTTTTTTTTTATTAAGTTAATAATTACACAATGAAGCAATTACCGATGCGCAACTGTCCGTGTTTTGTTTTTGTCAGTATCAGAGATGGTGTTGTGTATGGATTTATGATATAATTTTTATTATTTTATTACTTTTTTTACATACTTACGGGAATTGCGTTTCCTTTTCTTAATACGTGTGAGTGAGATTTATTATAATTATTGTATTTTTCCGTTGGAGGGGTACAGACATACGTTCACCGTTTGTCCCATTTTCGATTGTTGACATTTACTATGTTAGAGGAGGGGTAGCATTATATGTGAACAAAGGCAAAACAATCAGCGCTTTGACGTTCGACATTTTTGAATTTTTGGAATTCACTCACTACTCAATATTATACTTATTACAATATTCCTGCAGCTCTTTCAAAGATGAGAATTCGTTCCATATATAATGTATAAGGAAAAGAATTTATTATCTTTATAATTATTTTTTTCGTGAATTTTTCCGGTGTTTTAATATCTATTCGGTGCGGAAATAAATCCAACAAATCAAAGATCATAAAAATCGGTCCAGACGTTCTCTAGAAATAAATCCGACTTTGTTTTATATCTTATTAAGATTAAGTAATACGGACTGTAATACAATTAAATTTATTGATGTTTTGGAGTGCTACGGATGTACGCAATGGGTTGATATTCCGACTCATAATGCAGGTGGAATATTAGATATTTTTATTTCGAGGAACACAGACCCACCGCTAATAGCCGAAGTCATAGACGTAGGACTTTCGGACCACAGGCTTGTACGTACGGATGTGGATTTTAATCCTTCCAAACCTGTCTACAAAACGAAGACGACCAGAGCTTGGCGAAAGTTTAACTTCGACCTCTTCGAGGAAGAGATGAAGTCATCCATCCTTGCGAAATATGATTTAAATAGCGATGTCATTTCGACATCCGGTCTAGTAGAAGTATATAATAGAACCTTAACTGCTCTTATAAACAAACATGCCCCCTTTTCGACCAAAACTTGTGCTGTTCGCAAGTCTGATTCCTGGTTTGATGCAGAATGCCGGGAAAAGAAGAGGACCATGCGCCGACTTCAGCGGATTTTCCGGAGCGGAAAACTATCCGACCAAAGGGAAGCTTGGGTTGGTGTACAATCGGAGTACAGGGAAATGATTCGAAGAAAAAGATCGGAGTACTGGACGACGAAGATTGAGAGCTACTGACCCCCAGCGACTTTGGAACTCGCTTAAAACTATCACGGGTGAGTCAGAAAACTCAACTACACCCGCGCTCAGTCCTAAGGACTTCTCCGACTTTTTCCAAGAAAAAATTCAAAATATCCGAGCAACGACAGCGTCTGCACCTCCACCTAACTTCACCACTTACAACGGCGAATCTCTAATGAAGTTCAAACACACTACATTGGAGGAAGTCACCAAAATTGTGTCTAGTTCTCTGAACAAACAATGTGCATTAGACCCGATTCCAACGTGGCTACTCAAAAAGTGTTTGAAACATGTAGTGCCATTCCTAGTATTCCTTTTCAATAAAACTTTCGATTTAGGCGAGGTGCCCCAACTGCTCAAAAAAGCCCTTGTTTCCCCAATTTAAAAGAAACCCCAATTAGATTCTGTAGATTTAAGTAATTATCGTCCAGTGTCAAATTTGCCATTCATCTCAAAAGTCCTAGAAAAAATTGTGATCAGGCAGATAACCGCCCATCTGGCAAAAAATGAACTGTTATCAAAGTACCAGTCAGCTTATAGGAGGTATCATTCAACCGAGACTGGACTATTGCGCGTGTTGTCAGATTTGATGCTTGCAAATGAGTCAGGTAAGTTAGCTTTACTATCATTATTAGATTTGAGTGCTGCATTTGATACCATCGACCACAATATCCTCATCGAAAGACTGGAAAAAACTTTTGGACTGGGTGGTGAAACTATTCAATGGATAAAATCCTATCTTTGTGGCCGAACACAATCTGTACTAGCTGGTGGTAAAAACTCTCCCTTTGTAACCCTCACTTCTGGAGTCCCCCAGGGTTCAGTGCTGGGACCCCTACTTTTCATTTTGTTCATCAACGATGTTGCCAAAATAATAGAATCATTCGGACTTCTTTCTCATTGCTACGCTGACGATCAGCAAATCTATTTCTACTGTGCACCGAACGAGATAGATAAATTAAAAGATATCATTATTAAATGCATCACTGCCATAACAGGCTGGATGTCTTCTAACAAATTAAAACTAAATCCAACCAAGACAGAATTTCTTTGGACAGCAACAAAAAAGCGTCAGTCAATATTAGATAAATCTCCTCTTATTACTTCGGGCTGTAACATTATCCCTAAAAATGGTGTTAAACTCCTAGGTGTACATCTAGACCAAGATCTTTCTCTTAAATCCCAAATTAATAAAACAGTAAGCGCAGGTTTTTTTCACCTGCGCCAAATCAAATCAATAAGGAGAAATATTCCGACTAAGGCCACAAAGATGCTGGTAAACTCTTATGTCGTATCACGACTGGACTATTGCAATGGCATATATGCAAATCTCCCTAAAATTTACACTGACAGACTTCAGTCAGTTTTCAATGCTGCAGCAAGACTGATAACCGGCGTTTCCAAATATTCTCACATTTCCCAACATCTGCGTAATCTTCATTGGCTTAAGTGTCCTGAGAGAATCCAATTCAAACTCTGCTGGATGGTTTTTAAAGCAACACACGACATGGCGCCGCCTTACCTGTCGGAACTGTGCATTCAAAACGATGTCAATACCAGGCAAGCAACCCTTCGATCAGCATCTTCAACAGCCATAGGTAGACTCTCAGTACCTACGCGCAATCCCAACACCAATTTCGGAGACCGGGCTTTTGCAGTGGCAGGCCCAACAGCTTGGAACAAACTCCCTTCACATTTGCGAAATATCGACAGCATATCTGAGTTCAGAGCAAAGCTAAAAACTCACCTTTTCAAATTGTCATATCCAGAAAAATAACTTCATTTCTTCAGTAGTTTGTCATTACACAGTCCATAATTTACTTAGATTGTTTTTAAATATTTTTCATAACTCACACTGACAGCACGGGCAGTAATCATAACAATATACGTTTGTTAATATAAATATGTGTTTGTAAATGTAAATATGTATAATAGTCATAAATAATTATTTTTAAGCCATATAATACGTAATTAATAATACGATTAAGTAGAGTAGTTTTGTACTCGATTATAAAAATAAGTATAGTTTTAAGTCACTAGTCAGATAGGTCTTAGGTGTAAGTCATTATATTAGTTAGGTACCAATCTTAGTAATAAGCCACCTGTAATATACATGTATAGATTAAATGTATAAATGAATTGTAAAGCGCCCTTGAGGTGATTTTCTCACGAAATCATCCAACAATTATTATTTATTATTATTTAAAACGTTCATTTCTCTATCTTACTCATAACGCTTTCATCAGACATGCATTGTTTGCAATTATTCTTCACATTTCTGAAGGATCTAATTTCTACAGCATTCAGTCTAGTTTCATCCTTCGTCTGCCAGTTCCATGCCTCATTGCCATACATCAGGGTAAGTACTAGCACTCCATTGGGGACTGCTAGCTTTGCTTGTAAAAAACATCTAAGTACATGTTAGGAGCGAAGATTAGAAGAAAAACAAATTTGTTATTATTGAACTTTGTGTTTATTTTCAATGAAATTATGCCCTGTGGTCAAAACAATGCACATGGCTTTATGCCCGCAATAATTTCACTGCTATCATAAATCATTAGGTTTTCTGTCGTGTATCTAGCTACCTACAATTTATTTATGGAGTAATGCAAATTACGCAAGACTGTGTTGAAGATTGCATAATATTTAAATAGGTATGCATATTGAAAGACGTCAGCACAATTCAGCCAACAGGAGGAAAAAAACAGCCTTTTGTGAAAAAAAGTGTTCTAATATATTTGGCTATTAACCCTTTAATTTGACTATGGTGAGTATATAATATATAATATATTTACTTTTTTAAACGCCCGTAGGGCTTTTACATATATAGCATTACATCTTACATATATAGCATTACAGCAAGACAGGTAACATAAAATAAAGGATAAAAAAACAGGTTATGTAAAATATAAGATTTAACAGATATTAAGAAACATAGGATATAAATGAAGTAATAATTAGTAATCTGCCAATATCCTCCAATCAACAACAATAATAAAAATGTTTGCAATAATGTATGAAACACGTAGACCTAGTTGGAACATACGGTCCGGGTGCACAGTGTCGTCAGCTATTATAATGTTTGGTATGTCTTTCCATGCACTTACGTAGGTTTGTATATATCACAACATACTTTGAAACCTTCACCAATACATACTTTATACCAATATGCTGAATTTGGCAACCACCTCTGGTGAAGGGTCACTCTGCCATAAACAGACTCCAGATACTAATATCTACAGCCTGTATGTCGGACGAATATCTACAGCTCATATGTTGAACTAATATCTACGAACTTCAGAGTGTTGACTAATATCTACAGAGCGTAGGTTGAACTAATATCTACAGAGCGTAGGTTGGACTAATCAGCCAAATATGTCCAATAGTCCGATATTGGATTTTTACAAACATACTTACATAAATTAAGTTTTTTAAACTGCATATGCAATATTACGTTATTCCAATATGCTATACATAATTGCAAATCCAACCTCTGCCAGTGCTGTAGATATTCGTCAACACTTTGGTTCTCATGGATATTAATCAACAGTTTGAGCTGTACATATTCGTCAACACTTTGATTCTCATAGATATTAGTTCGATTTTTTCAGTTTTTGGAATTCCTGTAGATATTAGTAGACGCCTCCCCATAAACATGAATTGGAACCAGTGGCGTAGCGTGGGTTTCGGCACGCCCGGGGCGTAGGAAAATTTTGCCGCCCCCCCCCCCCCCCTACAAGTACTTTTTCCGCAGATTTTCAAGCGCTGACCGGGGGGGGGGGGGGGTAGATATCCTATTTTTTTATGCCTATTTTTATAATCCCATGTGCCGAGTACTCTTACAATAAAATCATGCTTATAAATTCTACTACAACTTTATGAATAACTGCTCTCATAAATCTAGAATCGTATGCCTGCAATAGAATTTCACATTTTCATCACGCATACGTATGGAATCACTTGGTACACAATGAATCGGCAACTTATTGTTATATTGATAATACAAAACTGGTTTAAATTAAGCTAAATATGCGGTTTATCAAAACTACAATCAGAACATAAAAATGGTTTTTCTTTGATTCTAGTGGCCAGTAGCGTAGCTACCGCCGTATCAGCCGTATCAATGATACGGGGCCCCGGGGCTACAGGGGCCCATAACATGTGTAAGCAAAAATTAGTAAAATGTTATCCACAATGTCACTTAATCTCGTGCTTCACGTGAAAAAAAAATACAAAATTTTTTTTCATACGTGCCTACAGTTTTCACTTCAAAAATGACAATAGTAAAAAAAAGCATTCTCTTTTTTCCCCGGGTTAAGCGTGCGCACAAAAGTTGGCAACATTCTACATCGATTATTGCGGTATTCCCCGTTTATAATGACAAACAACGGATTGAACGGAGCGCAATATTTACGCGTTTTATTACATTCCGGTTCAAATGTTATTTATTACAATGTAATACAATACAATCTTGATCCTCTGATTATTTATTGGTTAAAATTAGTTTGATTTGTGAAAAGAATGAGTGAAATGAAAAGAGATAATCCCAGTGGAGGAGCTATGAAAAGAAAAAGTAAACAGAAAAGGGAGGAGGTTATAAAAAAATGTCCAAAATTTGTTCATTTTTTCAGCAATCAGCTTCTGTGAGTGATTTAGATTGCAATAGTAAGTACCTACTACCTATTTATCTACCAGTAGCGAAGGGTGAATTATTTTTTGAAAGAACAATGACAACCTTCAATACATAAAAATACATGATCACGTATTGTACCGAGTTATAATAAGAATTTTGTTTTGATATTCTTCATTAGTAGTTGATTATTACTCTCAAAGCCATTTTTCTCATAATGCTATGACAATAGATATTTTAGCACTTTAAGATTTTTAGGTTATGTAGCCTACAAAAAAATATAAATTCCGAATTATTGACCAAATACTCGTAACCTTACGAATCGTACGTTATTTAACGTGTATATATTTTTTTAATTTATCTAAACATTATTTTATAAATTAGTTGGGGGGCCCCCAACTAATTTTGATACGGGGCCTCTCCAAGGCACGCTACGCCACTGCTAGTAGCACTTATATTCTGAACACACAATTGGTTTTAATTACATCTGTACGTGGTGAATTAAAATTACACTCAGAACATGAAAAGGGTTTTTCTTTAATTCTGCCGGCACTTCCATTCTGAACACAAAACTGGTTTAATTTAAATCTGTACGCAGTGAATTAAAACTACACTCAGAACATGAAAAGGGTCTTTCTTTGATTCTGCCGGCACTTACATTCTGAACACAAAACTGGTTTTAATTGAATATGTATGTTGTGAATTAAAAGTACACTCAGAACATCGGGGCGGAGGAAAATTTTGCTGCCCCTTATAAGGGTTCAAGCGGTGGGGGGGGGGTTTGTAAATGTAAATCCATTTTTTTTATTATGACCTGTTTATGTGCGAGCCGGATTTTTTTAATAATCACATTTGACGAGTATTCTTTCAACGAAAATCAAGTTTATAAATTCTACACCAAAGTTGATTGATTGATACTGCGTTAGAGTCCCCAAATAATAGTTACACACGCAACAATCAATTTCTCAGAATTTTACAGCATTATGTAACTCAAATGAAAAGTTTCACTCGATGCACGATGAATCTGCAACTCGTTATTTAATTTATCGTTGTATTCTGAACACAAAACCAGTTTGTATGCGGTGAATTAAAACTACACTCAGAACATGAAAATGGTTTTTCTTTGATTCTGGCTTTAAATAAATAGTCTGCAACTAGAATTTTATAACTGCACATCGAATAACAGAATGTTTTCCTTCGAAATGTGTCAGCAGATGAATCCAACTGGAATTTTACATTCTGTACCGGTTTAAATTAAATCTGTACCTGGCGTATTAAAACTACACTCAGAAGATGAAAATGGCTTTTTCTTTGATTCTGACAGCACATACATAGTCTGCAAATAGAATATTATATATGAACTTCGAATGAGATAATTCTGAGAACTGGTTTAACCCTTTGAATAATAAGAAAAAAATATCTATAGACTTTTGCCTGTCAATGTTTGCGCACAAAATTTTCGGTTCTTCGCATGCATTTTAAATATTTCTTTTTATTAAAACAAAACTATTCTAAAATCTAGATAAATTATTTTTTCCGACGTGCTTGTCAGAACATTATTATTTAAAAATATTAAAATTTTGATATTGGAAATGTGAATTGGCTCAAAAATACATACCTGCGAATATTCGAATTAAAGTACCTAAAATAGAATAAACTTAAAATTTTAAATACAGATTCCTTTTCTTAAAAAAAAGTAATAAAACTGTATTTAAACTTTTTATCGCAATCACAAATTTATTTTAAAATTAAATGTGTGACACATAATTTCACAATTTTATATTAAAATTAAATGTGTGGGATAATTTGCGTCTCCTTTGATTAGACGGGTTAAATTCAATCTGTGTTTGCCGGATTAAAACCACACTCAGATTATGAAAATGGTTTCTTTTTGATTCTGGCAGCACATGCATCGTTTGCAACTAGAATTTTATAACTACACTTCGAATAAAATAATGGTATCTTTCGAAATGTTATCAGCAGATGAATACACAACTGAAATTCATTCGTTAATACATTCTGAACACAATTCTGGTTTTAATTAAGAGTGAATCTGTTTGCGAGTTATCAGCTTTAATCAGTATTACGAATCAAGAAATTTGCAGCTCAAAAATATAATTATTGATATTTTTAATTAAAAAAAAGAGTTGGATTCGTAAACGAAAGTATCGTTGGATAATGATTTGAAATGGTTTACATTTTTCCAAGATAATGTTATTATTTATTGAGAAAATTTGCCGCCCCTGATTGGAACACCGAACTTTGAAGTTATTCAGGGGTAGGTAGTATTCAACATGTAGGTACATCCAACTTAGACGGCCGCCGTGGTCGAGGGATATGGCTTTTCACTCACTATCCGAAGGTCGCGGGATCAAATTCCGTCGTACGCAAATAAATTTAATTTGTTTTATTTCACAGTTAACTCATAAATATTCCCTCGAGAAACGTGTTTAATTTGTTCCACACGCTTGCTTGTATGTCATATCTCGAAGTAATTTTCCCCATTGAAATTGACTGAAAAGCCATTAATCCGTTACATCCCCCAATATATTCCATAATCAAATCTTCCTTTGAGAAGATGAATACGTACAGTCATAACAAGCAAAAGGTTTTTTACGCTTTGAGTCAGCCGGCCGTTCCTCGTATCTCAAATGTTGCTCTATTTTCAAGCAAAACTTCGCTCGTTCGACGGCTCGTATCTCAAATAATGTAAGGGCACTCGTATATCGAGGTACCACTGTAATATATAGTATACTAGCTGACCCGAAGAACTTCGTACCGCCTCAGAATCAATAACTGTTTGTGTTAACTTATTAGCTGAATTAATTTAATTTTTTAAAGTTAAAATAAATACTCAAAATGAATTAAGAAATGTAATTTACGTGGCACCAAGGCATTTGCTTTAAGAAATCTTTAAAAGCGCGTACCTACAGATTATATTTTCATATTTAAAAAATAACTTTGTCATGAATAAAATAAAATATTATAAAAAATAAATAAAAAATCAGATAATAGAGTATCGGATGCGTTAATTTAACATTTTTTAAAAACTTTTAAAAGCAGTTCTACAAATTAAACTAAAAAATAAAATATGCTTTTTTAAGAAAACTTAACCCATTGTAACTTCACTTTTCTAAAATAAACGTTGAAGAACCTCAGAAACTAAACATGTGTTCTCTGCAAAACGGTGAAAACTGACCGAGACCGACGAAAGATAGGTACAAGCTACAATTAATAATAATAAAAATAATAATAATATAAGTTTATTCCAGAATGTATGCAGGGGAAGTGCAATGCAATACATTCCATATTTTAAAAAAACAAAAAAAGATAAATAATAAGTTAAGGTAAAAAGTAAATAACAACACATAAATAAAATAAAATAAACGAATAAGCATGAAAAATGAAACTGAAAAAAAATGATGTAGATATCAAACACAAAAATGATTTTTAAATAGCCGTTTATGGAGGGTATTTCATCGTCTCCCGTCTCCAGAGGGTCATCAGGGAAGATTCCATCCAGGCAGTCATGGCGGTGATGATCGCATTATTCGAATGGCGCAGTCTGCGCCATAAACTTCCCATGCGGTGGCGGAGAAGTGCACGGAACGTATGTACTCGTCCCTCCAGGAACATTTCAGTAGCACTGCAGTATCTCGGTAGGCGAAAAAGTTGGCGATAGGCGCTATTGTAAGCAATCTTTAACTTATGCCATTGGGTTGCAGTGTAGTCGACCCACAGTTCTGATGTATACAGCGAGGTACAGAAAGCGTTGAACAGTATTCTTTTTACTTTGGGGCTGCAGGAGTAAAAGCGTCTTGACAGTATACCCGCTCTAACTGATATTGCTCTTCTCTGCCTTTCCATGTCCTCGATATCCTTTAGGTCGTCTGTGATGACATGTCCTAGGTATTTAACGCTGTGATTAACATTCATTTTCCTTTCATCTAGCCATACTGAGGGTGTTTAGACGATTTCGTTTTTCGGTTTAAAAACGATAACTATTGACTTGGTGGTATTATACAAAAGGTTATGGTTTTTTGCAAAATCTTCACAAATTTTTAGTAATTTCTCTAATGCGCTTAGTGACGGTGCAAGAAGAACCATGTCGTCTGCGTAATTAATGTTATTTACACACACTCCATTTAAATGGCAGCCTATTTTCGTGGCATTAAGTCTTTGAATAAGCTCATCGCTGTATAGATTGAACCGAACCGGAGACATGCTTCCTCCTTGCCTTACGCCACTTTTCAAAAAGAATGGATTGGAAAATTCGCCAGACCATTTCACAATATTTTCTTGTTGCGTGTGCCAAATTGAAAAAATAGCTATTACATCTTCTGAAACTGCTCTTTTCCTTAGTTTTTCCCACAATTTATTATGACATACACGGTCAAATGCTTTGCTTAAATCTAGAAAGCAGGTATAGAATGGCGTTTTTCTTTGTTTATAATAACTGATGGTTTCTTTTAGAGAATATATTGCCATAGATGTTGACAGTGCAGGTTTGAATCCGAACTGGTTATCCTCTGTTCATCCTCTCTTCAAATAATCTTGCCACTGTGGTTGAGAGTGAAATTGGTCGGTTGTTATTGATCACGGATGGATCAAGATTTGTTGATTTAATTATGGGAATAATTACCGTTTTCGTCATTTCATTCGGGATGTGCCTGTAACGTACAATATTTGAAAATAGTTTTGCTAGGATAATATAAATCGCTGGTCCAGCATACTTAATGTGCTCAAGGGCTATTGAGTCATGTCCTGTGGCTTTTCCTGTTGCCATTTCCCTGACAGCTCTTTCTACCATATGCGAAGTAATGCTGAGAGCGGTAGTATTACCAACGGTTTTCGAATTAAAATTTATATTCTGAGATTTTTCTGCTGCTTCTTCATCCGCCATAGAGAGGAAGTTACGAAACTCATTGGCGATATTTTCATTGCCTCTTACTCCATTGACACAGAGAGGAGTTTTCATATTAGTTTTCAATTCTGAGGAGGTTTTTTGCCAAAATTTATGGAAATCTTTATTTATTAGTGATGCGGCGATACCATCCATTCGTTGCTGAATTTCTGACTGTTGACATTTTTTCAGAGCTACTTTGAAGATCGTTCGGTATTTCTTCCTGTCTTCGGCAACCGGCCCTGAGAGTGGTTTTCCGGCTTGAAGCCATGGGAGAAAGGCGCTTCTTGATTCTGCGTATTTGGCTGCAACCATGTCATTCCATTCCGGAATGTTTCTATTTTTTCGATTCTTGTTATTAAATGTGGTGGAGGCAGCACTTCGAAGTGCTTCCACAATACTTTTGTACAGGGAATTTATTTGGCTTTCGTTTGAATTTGCAGATTTTTTGTCAGGTTCTAATTGGGAGAAATCTTGAATTATCTTTAGAAGTTTGTTGTTGATAGTTTCAGCGTATTTTAATATTTCAACATTAGATTTCGGATTCCATCTAGAAGAATCAAATATGTTGTCATTACACGATTCCACAAAGGCTGGCAAAAATTGGAGGTTGAGATTTACAATCATTGGCAAGTGATCAGACCATACTGCGTCATATTGAACATCTACGCTGGTAATAGATTGTTGGTATTTTCTCAAGAACTAAAAAAAATGTGAATAAAATCGTACGATTATTTATTGAGATGTCGTAAAAAATGTGGATCTTGGAGACCTTGTAGTCCCCATTTCGGGCTGGCTGGGTTAATTATAATATAATAAGTATTCAATAACGGATAAAATATCGTTTTAAGTGTAACATGTACCTTACAGTTAGCAATATCTGTAAGCATGAAAGTTTTTTGAAACTTAAACCTAGCCAGTTCGAAAAGGGGTGTACATTGTCAGATCTGTTAATTCTATATAATTAACTAAAAATTAAAATAATCTCTAATTGCTACCGGTCATATTACTTTTAATGTTGCAATGAGGCATTCCAGGCGCAATGCGCTTTTTCATAAAGAAGCCAACAACAATAATGCAGTATAATAACTCAATAATAATAATTAGAATTTTTTCAAAATTCTTTGCGACTATACAAAAAATGTTTATTAAATTTGTGGTGAGATACAATTTTTTTTAAATTACTTACTCTCAACTTTTCATTAAACTTCAATTATTACAATCTATGAGCGTATAAATATAATTCTTGATTTCACCGTGCACATTCTTCTTATTAATACGCTATATTACTAAATGATATTCTACGGGCTTACGAAGTAGACACTGCAACCATAAAGTAATTTAATATTACATATAACTTGTGTCGTAATGTACTGTGCATGTCTTAATAATCAAATAAATAATTCTCTCATTTAAGATTACGAATAGAGGTGCTCGGATCTTCAAAAAGGTTTTTTCTCAAACATGAGTCAGCAGGTGGCTTATCAGATTGCCCTTTTGAGAACATGAATAGTTACACTCAGAACATGAAAAAGGTTTTTCTCCGCTGTGAATCAGCAAGTGTCTAGTCAGGTTCCCCTTTTGAGAGCAAGAATAGTTGCACTCAAAACATAAAAAAGGTTTTTCTCCACTGTGAGTAAACATGTGATTCTTTAAAACTCCCTTTCGAGAACATGAGTAGTTGCACTCGGAACAAGAAAGAGGTTTTTTTCCGCTGTGAGTCAGCATGTGGCTGGTCAGACTGCTCTTTTGAGAACACGAATAGTTGCACTCGGAGCAAGAAAAAGGTTTTTCTCCACTGTGAGTCCGCATGTGGCTAGTCAGATGGTTCTTTTGAAAACATGAATAGTTACACTCGGAACAAGAAAATGGTTTTTTTCCACCGTGAGTCAACATGTGGTTCGTCAAACTGCGTTTGTGAGAACATAAATAGTTACACTCAGAACATGAAAAAGGTTTTTCTCCACTATGAGTCAGCATGTGGCTGCTCAGGTTGCCCTTTTGAGAACATGAATAGTTGCACTCGGAACATGAAAAAGGTTTTATTCCACTATGAGTCAGCATATGTCAGGTCAGGTTGCCTTTTTGAGAACATGAATAGTTGCACGCGGAACACGAAAAAGGTTTTTCTCCACTGTGAGTGAACATGTGATTCTTTAAAACTCCCCTTTGAGAACATGAGTAGTTGCACTCAGAACAAGAAAAGGGGTTTTTTCCACTGTGAGTCAGCATGTGGCTAGTCAGACTGCTTTTTTGAGAAAATGAATAGTTGCACTCGGAGCAAGAAAAAGGTTTTTCTCCATTGTGAGTCCGCATGTGGCTAGTCAGATGGTTCTTTTGAGAACAGGAATAGTTACACTCGGAACAAGAGTATGGTTTTTCTCCATTATGAGTCAGCATGTGGCTCATCAGATTGCTCTTTCGAGAACATGAATACTTGCACTCAGAACATAAAAAAGGTTTTTCTCTTCTGTTAGTTCGCATGTGTCTTGTCACATCTCCCTTATGAGGACATGAGTGGTTACAGTCGGGACACGAAAAAGATTTATTTCCAGTGTGTATGAGCATACGCCTTTCGAACTTTGATCTATGAGGGCAGGAGTAGTTACAACGGGAACAAGAAAATTGTTTTTCCTCAGTATGCATCTTCAGATCTGTTATTAAGTCTGAAAAAAACGTATTAAGAAAGATAATAAAGTTTACGTAAGCACATAAAATTCACATAAACGTAAATAATAATAGGCCAGCACAATATGCTATTTAAATAAATAAAAACAAGTGTTACCTAACGTCTGATATCAATAAATATTGCCCTTTTTCGTTGCCCAAGTCCCTTTCCAAAGTACTTGAAAATATCTTTAATAACAGTCTTATGGATACCTGCAAACCAACAAATTGCTATCGTCCTATCAATTTGGCTCAGGAAACATAAATCTACGAACACAGTGGTCACACTGACCACTTCTCTGGCCAGCTAGATAAGGGCACCACTTATTTATCAGTATTTATCGACCTCTGCAAAGCGTTAGGTACAATCTTGCATATCAAAATTGATTTGTATTAGGCATAAGGAACGTGACCTTCTCCCCAGCTTCTTATCTGGCCGATCCCAATATGTCAAACTCCGAACAACAAATAGTCATAATTATTATTCTATCAACTACAAAGATAACCAGCTATTAAGCTATCTTGGGTGGTCAAACTTCAAATTTATTGTCAAAAATAAATTGTAAGCATGTATTTTTTTAATGGTACGATGATTGAATGTTACGTTAAATATAATATTGGGTTTATTATATTATAATGACATATTATTTGTATTTTTATTACAAAATGTTCGTGTTTTAAAGTGCCTGCCAGGTTTTCCTAGTGAGAAGTATAGATTTAATAAAATTAAATTTTATAAAATTAAATTATATTAAAAAAAAATAAGCATAAAAATTTGATTAAATATTAAATTAAAATTGAATTGAAAAAAGTTAAAGTGTATTTAACAATAGGATTTATAAATGTACCTCCTACGTCTGCCTGGACACAGATGGTATATTAGGATATATCCCGAAAATAGGAGTAATATAAAACGTGTCACAAAATAATACGACATTACCGGAGATTGTCGCGGAGATTTTAAGTATTATCTTGATTGATTTTTGTGTTAATATGCCGTGTCTCCTACTTCTCCAGAAAACGTTTCGGACAGCATTAAGTGTCAAGCCTCAGGACAGATGTGTATGTTGTGGTGAAGTGCCTGTTTAGATATGTAGAAGTGATACCGTGTTGCGCGCGCTAATCCTAGGATCTAGCTAATTTTAGATAATCCTTTTTAAATTCAAACACTCTTAAACATCTCCAGTTCAGAGCGTTATTGTCTATAGCCAAAGGAAAAGTGTTATCTAGCTTCAAAAATTAAACACATTTTAAATTCTACATGTAGCTTATATAATCGTGCCTATATAAAAATATGAGGAATGGGAACTTTCTGTAAGCACTTTAAGTTAAAAGAAGGCCGTAGTTTGACAGTCTCCTGAAAACATACATTTTAAGGTAAATACCAAAGTAACTTGTGGACGTTATGAGCAAGCACATGTCATATAAGCACAACATTTGAAAAGTACTGGATTTCGAATATGTGAATTTTATATTTTAAATTTTTCACACATGCAACGTAACTTACTGGCTTTCAGAGTATTCTCCGCATACTGCAAACATTCCTTCTTCACATCTGGGAGTTCAAAGTCTATATCCGAATACGGCATTTCACCTGTACTTTCTTCTTGGGACTCAGGATCCGTCTTGATGGAAACTGTCTCTTTTAGTAGATCCATGGTACTGCTGTGGTTTAAGCACAAATAAATATATCTCAAACAGAACATTGTTAAACAGAACTCCAAGATCTGTCAATAGTTGGTTTCGTTTGGAATATTCTGTCAAAGCAAAAAAGTCGTATGCAAAACCCAAATTAGAAAATGGGTATATAATATTATAAATCGGTCTAGAGAAACGTCTTCAATCCTCGGAAAAATATATATTATATATGGTTTTCTTGTGTGACGTATTTGCATTGAGCGCCGCCATTTAGGAACTAAATCAGTGTCTACGAAATACTATCCTCAAAATAAGTAGACGTCAAATTTGACAGTTTAAACGTTCTAAAGAAAACGCCAAATGGATTATTAATTTAGGTGTACCAATTGGCGTAAGTTAATCGGGGTAGCGTTAGAAAAAAATACAGTAATGCATTCTGTAGCCCAAATTAAAGAACAGTGACGGCTAAATTTTATCTTAATAAAATGAATACCTTGATTAATAGTTGAGAAGAAAATATCAACACTAGAACTTATCAATAACTATCAGGAGCATGGGATAATTAATTGAACCGTGTTGGAAACAATGTAAAATAATTAGACATAAGAAACGGGAGGAAGTGATTAGCAATGTAGAAGGCGCGCTTCAACAATATTTATAGCATAAATATACTAACCCGTAGATCGATCACTTCGGGCTTTTTCCTCCTAGCGGTTTTCGTCACCAACTTAACCAGACCCACCCCCCCTCGCCCTTCCCGCACCTACCAGCACTAATAGACTAAAAATAGAGGACACTTATTTGTCTACCATAGACAATATAATCGCTCTCGACCTACTTCATTAGCCCAATAAATTATTTAAGAACAAAATTATTGGAATCAGAAAATGTTACATTAGACAAATGAAACACTCTGAGAACATCTTTAAATATGTTCATTTTCAGTAAAGACAATTGATAATAAATAACACATAAGACAATTGATAATAAAACATAACACAAAAACTAAGGTATCCTAACCGACCTAACCTCAAATTAATTTACGGACGAATGCTGAATGTTGATGTCCTGGTACTGGTTCTGATCCTGGTCATCTTGTAGATACTCCACTGACCAGCTCTCTTCACCTTCACCGTCAGACTCCCATTTGACATCGGAAATATCTCCTTCCAGTGCAATAGTTATTTCTTCATGTGACAAACCTCTAACAAACATCCACCAATGCGCCATCACAGGATCATGAACGTTTTTAGCGAAAACAAAATGAAAAAGCAATGTTTTTGAATGGAAATCATATTTATCGATCAGATTAAACATCTGTATACAGTATAATAATTATTTTCAACAGAAAAATGCTATATCTTACCTTTTAATGTTATGCAGAAAACCAAGATGTCAAACCGTTCTGTCCAAGACGCCATTTCGTCGAAATATTTTGTGTTGCCAGCACGCGATTTGTTATATACCTTATAAAACATATCTTTCTCAAGCGATACGCAAAATACGGGGCTGTTTGTTTCATAAAATCAAGAGATTTTAATTTTCATCCATCAAATGACCTGACGACCTCCGTAGTCCAGTGGGTGAGACTTTTGACTCACGATCCGGAGATTGGGGTTCGAACCCGGCATGCGCAAGTAAATTTTATTTGATTAATGTTATGTCTGCCCTTTCCTCGGCAGATAGTAATTATTAAATAAGGTTCTTTGAATATAAAAGTGTTTATTTACTGGAATAACCTAGCTGGTTAGCTACGTCTGTTTACTATTCGGGGGTAGGTAAATCTCTGGAGCCTTGCCACGGGAGCTCGCAAAGTATATCTCTGAGACTGCTTCTTGTACGCCAATGCCATCTGGCGAGCTATGGTGCAAGCTACATGCTTACCGCCATCTATCGTATTCTTTCCATATGAAATACTTAATTACTCTACATCACACCCTCCCCCACCTAACCTCAAGCCCTGGCTACAATAAATACAAGACATGTTCTTTTCAAAGAAGTTATACAATTTGACAAAAAAATAGGATTTTAAATATTTCATTTATACATGATTTTATACTCTAAATTCAACCAAACATAGTCATGATTTTAAATATTTCAACATTTCATTTCATTTCTGTTTCTCTGGGAGGGACCTTTATGAACGCCTTGAACGGAGCCTTCCTTCCCAAGGTCTTAGTTGAGTAGTTTGCTCTCGATCATCCGCTGGTAATCTGAAATCAAGAGAACTCCACGTTAGCCCCTTCAACAAAGCTGAGGTCCCCAACTCGTCTGAAGCGCATTTCGTGACCTCAGACGCGGTGGGTGGGTTATTATCTTCACTCTCCTCTTCCCATCTCACAGATAAACTCTTTAACTGATCAATATGTCTCTTCCAAGTCAACGGAGTACCACAGATCCTAACGATATAAACTTTTTTACCCACTTTCCTTTCTACAATACCTCTAACCCAACCAACTTTATTCACCTGACGGAAGTCCTTGACCAGACACTTTTGACCAACATGTAAATTCCTAATTTTTACGCCCCCATAATTCCTTATTTGATTATCTTGACTCCTTTTTATATTATCGTTAGCTATTTTTCTCTGTTCTGACACATCTTCCTGAGTGGTTTTAGGAATTAAACTACTGAAAGTTGATTTCAGTCTCCTACCAAACATCAAGACTGCCGGTTCTAATCCCGTTGTGCAATGTGGCGAATTTCGATAATCAGATAAAAAATCACATAATCTACTTACATAATTTACTGGAAAATTATTCCTAACCATAATTTTTTTTAAAAAATTTTTTACCGTTCTAACTGAATTTTCAGCTTGTCCATTACACTGAGGGAATTTTACCGGTGAATTTAAAAATTCTATGTTATTCTCTTTAAGAAATTCTTTAAACTCTACACTAGAAAATGCTGTTCCATTATCCGAAACTATGCAATCAGGGTTACCAAAATTAGAGAAAATTCTTCTCAATTCCTTAATCGTGTTAAACGAATCCGCCCTTGGAACCTCTAAGCAATCGATCCACTTGGAAAAAGCGTCACAAATTACAAGAAACATTTTTCCTGCTACCGGTCCGCAGTAGTCTACATGCACCCTACTCCAAGTTGCCCCAGGGTTCGGCCACACTGACAAATGACTCTTAGAAGGTGCCGGCCTCATAGCCGCGCAATCATCACATTTTAGAACCATTTTTTCAATGTCATTGTTCAGTGATGGCCACCAAAAATAAGCTTTAGCTAGGCCCTTCATTTTAACTATTCCTAAATGAGATCTGTGTAATAACTCTAGCACATGTTCTTGTAAGGAACTCGGAATGACAATTCTATGTTGCCAGAAAAGGCAATCCTTGACTATGGACATTTCGTTTCTCTTAACCCAGAATCTCCACAGTACATCATCTCGACCAACTCGTTTTGGCCAGCCCTTACGCAAACACGTTAAAACTTCCTGAATAACCGTGTCTGTCTCTATAGCTGTGGAAATGAGCTTGATATCTTTGTGCTCGCATTTATCTACATAACACACAAAATCTGATCCATAATCATCTTCAAATTCTTCTTGAGAATTTTCTACCGGAAGCCGAGATAGAAAATCCGCATGATTATGACATGACTTAACAAATTCTACCTTATACGCAAATCCGGCTAATATAATGCCATAACGCTGCAATCTGTTAGCCGCCAAAACTGGAATATTTTTGTGTTCCCCTAAAATCCTCATCAATGACAAAATGTCTACCCATAATGTCATTCTCTTCCGTACCAAACCGAAAAAAAATTTGTTCAACCCCAATCCTATAGCTAAAGCTCGAAGGTATCGCCATGTACCAACGTAAGCTACGGGTATCTTGAAATTATCACTTAAGTAACGCCATGTACAAAAAGCTAAAATTTCCAAAATAAAAAATAAAAATGAACGCATAATTTGTGAGTAACGCCATGTACTACAAATTCTAATACGAACGAGATCGGGTAGCTTGTAAGTATCGTCATGTACAAACAAATTCTACAAACAAATCTGATCGGTGAAGTTGTTAAGTAACGCCATGTACAAACAACTCTAATATCAAAATGATATCACCCTTCCTCCTACTTAATGGTACTCTCGGGGAAGCAAACTCCCCACTAATTAATCGAAGAATTTATTCCGTCTTTTACTATTGACTTTAATTCAGACTCAACTTATTTTTATTGTTAATAGGATCGGCCTAGCATTGAAAAAAAAAAATTTGGACCCGCGTCTTTATTCACTATAAAAGACACCTAAAAAATTTACAAACCACAAGAAAAAAAATACAAAAACAAAAAAAACTTAAATTTTTTTTTTTTTAAATTTACCCAACTAGTTAGAAAAAACTTCCGGGTAATCTTGAATAAATTTTTCTCCATTCCTCATTTGCGGCGTCACTAAATTAATTGTCTCCTGAGAAGTTATCCCAAGATCGAAACATTCCATAAAATCTCTCCCCACAATTAATTCTGTTCCTTTTATTACTACAATAAAATTAATATTTTTGTTCCTACCCTTAAATTTCACATCAAAAATCGCCTTTCCTACGACTTTTAAACGATTATTTCCATAACCTGAAATAATCCGCTTGTCTTGTGACAAAATGATTGAACTAAAATGTCGTTTAAACATACCCTCCGGCATCACACATAAAGATGAACCGGAATCAATCATCGCCGTAAACTTCTTGTTATTAATTTCAATTTCAGCAGTAATCGGACTAATTGACGCAACTAAAACTTTACTATCCCTGTGATTTTCAAAAATGGGATTTATAGGATTATTCTTGCAGAATTTCTGTAAATGCCCAACGCCCTTACATTTAAAACATTTCGCATTACGAAATTTACAATCAAACGATAGATGATCATTCCTTTTGCAAATAAAACACTGTTTTTTAAAACTACCCACGGGTGATCTAAAATTCGTACCTGAATTTGATCCTAACCTATAAGCTGGTTTCGTGTTAAAACTACCCTTGGGGCTCGACGATCGTTCCCTACGCTGATCTCGCTTGACCCCATCGCTAGTAACTCGTTTTTTTACTAGGTTTACTTCTGATTTTACTGTATTAGCACTATCCAAAGTTGACATACTAACTGCAAGTCCTTCTATTTCATTAAACGATAACGTTTGCCCTTCTACAAAAATTTTCTCTTTCGCGCGCCCCGGTAACAACCCGATTGCAAACATGTCTATAAGATTTTTTTCAAGCCTCGTTTCGAATTGACAATACGTTGCTAAAGAACGAAGTCTAACCGCGAAATCTCTTATCGTCTCGCCTTGTTGTTGCCTCGCTAAAAAAAAATTCTCCCGTTCTTTAAAAACTGAACGATTTTTGTTACAATGTTTGTCGAGAAGCGCTAAAAGTTTATCAAAAGATAAGTCCGTTACTTTACTTGGAAAACACAGATTAATTAGTAAGGTCAACGTTTCTGATTCTAGGAGATTCAATAAAAAAGCCCGTTTTTTCTCCACAGACGCTTTGTCATCATGGATGACGAAAAATTGCTCTATCCGAAGTCGAAACAACCCCCAGTCTCCGGAGAGATGGCAAAACGGTGGTATTCTACCCGATTCCATAACTCCCAACAAATAAATCGGCAAAGAAAAATCAACAAGAAAACAATAACAAATAATCCCTCTCAAAGAATCAAAAATACTTATCTCAGGAACTCTTCTGGTCTCCCTCTGGGTTTTATCCTTGTCTTCTGATTAATTGATTAATCCAATGATCCACAGATTCGTCCTTGAAACTATTAATCCAATGATCCGTTTTGACCTTGAAACTTCTGATTAATCCAATGATCCACAACCAGATCGCCTCCTTGCGGTATTTCACTTCTGTTCCTAAAACAAAAATCTTCTTATTCAGCCCGTAGCCACGGAACCAAATGCTCCTTAATCTCGAGCAGAATCTCTTCCGATTCCTTGCCAAAACTGCAAGTCACTCCAGCAGTGACTTAGTCCTCCGTGTCCAGCACCAATTGTTATTCGCACGCGTAACTTTCACACAATTATACTTATACGGCTGCGCCAATTGTTATGTCTGCCCTTTCCTCGGCAGATAGTAATTATTAAATAAGGTTCTTTGAATATAAAAGTGTTTATTTACTGGAATAACCTAGCTGGTTAGCTACGTCTGTTTACTATTCGGGGGTAGGTAAATCTCTGGAGCCTTGCCACGGGAGCTCGCAAAGTATATCTCTGAGACTGCTTCTTGTACGCCAATGCCATCTGGCGAGCTATGGTGCAAGCTACATGCTTACCGCCATCTATCGTATTCTTTCCATATGAAATACTTAATTACTCTACATCACAATTAATTTGTGTTATTTCACAATTAATTCATTTAAAATAATATATAGTATATTTGCAGCATGTTCCAGAGTGGAAGATACTATCAGTATCGCCCTGGTGTAAGACCACCATTCAGAATTGAAACGTTGCTTGAAAATGGCTTTAGCCGTGTTTGGTGACCAGATCTGAATAGCCAGGTACTTCCCAACCCTCCTCTTCCCCACCTCCTTCCCCTCCTCACTACCTTCAGCCTCACAACATACCTAATTTGGGGAATGCCATAGTCTCACTGGCTTCAGACGGGAGCAGTTGAGATTCTTGTGCGGTATTCACTGTAAAAAAAAAATCCTTTTCTTCAAGATCTTGTGATATATTTAGAAAATCAAAACCAAAACACATTGAAGCTGTATGCATCAGATATTCTCGGAAATTAAAAAAAAAAAATCTACAACTTCAGGAGTCCACCAATTTTTCCAATAGAGAACTCCAGTACATTTTTTTATTCTTTTTAATAAATAATGACCTTCTAACTTAAATAACTGCATATTTATTTTTATTTTTAAAGTTAGTTATAATAGTTAAAATAATTGTTAAAGTTTTAATTTTTCAAGACCCCTCCGAAAACCACCGATGTATGGTGAATCGTGTGTCGTCATCACTCCTGAAAAATTATTATAGGATTGGGCAATCAGCTGATTTACTGCCGCCATTTTGAATTCCGTTCTCCGAAGTATTCTCCCTAGAAATAGCATTACTATTTTTTTTGTACAGTAGTTTTTTTAACATTTTCAATAATAGAAATAATCTAATAAGAGATGCCTTATAAACACAACAACTAAATATCTATAAACAGTATAAAATAACGAATAACATGAAATGTTGTTAGTACTGATGGCTTATGTCATACCTACATAATCAAAGTTTCAATACAATGACTGGTGACGCGTGACGTCAGCACTAACCATTTCAGTAATACCAACTTTTCAGTGTGTTTTGACGAGAGGTTTAAAAATGCACTTTTTAATATTCTTTTAACCCGCCCAGATCCACGATGCGATTTTAGTTTACAAAGCTCTTTCAAACATCAATAACTCCTCAAATGCTTTAATCATTAAATCAACATTTTAGGTATTCCTAAAAAATATATTTTTGGATCCGTAAAAAATATTAAAAAAATTGTGACGATTCTGTATAAAATAATAAAAAATGTTTTCCTAAAAGTCGACACATTTCTATGTCAGATGAGACAACAAATTTTAAATTTCTACGGGAATAACAGAGAAGACCAAACATTAATTCATTCCAACCTCATTAACCTACGTCCAATATTACGATCTCTATTTAGTGATGTATGATAAAAAGAGATGTAAAATAAAACGTTAAAACCTTTTGCCTATCTGTAGAGACTATTTTACTTCTCAAAGTTGACATGATAATACGTTTGTCGTCGCTTTCTAGTGCATTTATTTGAAATGTCTGGAAACAGAGATGACAATATTAAATATCTTGCTGCAAAAAAATTTGGGTTGCTTGACATTCCGTTTTCATAAAAAAAAGAGCCACAAAAAAAATAAGGAACAACATCGGAAGGTTCGGCCGACCGACCACCTGATCCTCAAACCAGTGTCATTTTTTAATCCCTTTCTGCGTATTTCCTTAAAATTAACGACAAAATGGTACGATGGTAGACAATCAGATGACGGGGGACGTTTTTTGTTTAGTTTTATGGGTTTTGGGTTATTTGCAGGGTCATGCCACATTAGTTAAGAAGTAATAAATGTTTGTTTACTTTCGTTTTATTTTTATCAATTAATCTCTTCGTGGAAGACTTGATTAAGACAATGACAATGCAGTACTTTTTTTACAATAGCTCCACACAGGAGGCCCTGAGGAAAATAATTCCCCTCATGGCCTATGTCATTCTTGGGGATGATCTGTGGGGGGTCTTTTCAGGAAAGGAAGGTTAGGAAGTTCTGAGAAAGAAAAGGATATAAGGGGTGGGTAGGAATCTGGGTGTCATTGTGTCCAGGAGGACGTATGAATCCATCTCTTCCACTGCGGTATAAGGCGATGTTCCGAGAGAGTACAGCTGGAGAAGTCAAAGAGACTCCCTCAACCATTCTCTCCTGATCCGGCCTGCCATGCAGTAGGTAGGCAGATGCATCCACCGCCAAAATCAGGACAAATCTCTACCTACGAACCCGGGCACCCCTACTAAGTCACGAAACGTAGCTTACTACTAGGGGTGACCTTTGGCAGATGTGTTGGTTATCCAAAAAATGGTTCCCGGGGCGGCGGCACCCATACCCGCCTCCCAAATTGAAAAGCAAGGCATTGAACTGGCAAAGGAAGGATAATTGTTGACATGCTGTATAAATGAGATTCCTGATATATATGTGTTGTAAAACCATATAGTTACATTAAAGGTAGAGCCATGTTAATTTGTGGAGATCTGGAAGAGATACAAGATACAAGTCCGATAAAAATTATAATAATTTCCACCTTTTTCTAGCACCGTCTAGTGATAAAGTCACGTCAAGTGTACTTGTGGATGGGATTAAAATGTACGCTTATTTAGTTATGGCATTCAAAAAGGAAGATATGACGCGAAGTGAATAGCCAAGGAAGTCACGGCATGGTCAAGTGAATCAAATACTTTCGGTCGGACCATGCCAAGAGACAGAATAATAGAAATATACAGATAAATCATTTTTAATGGTTTTATCCTCTCTGCTGCAGAAGGTAGTTTCGGTATTGAAGACAATACTTCATCCAAAATACGATTGTAAACATTCCTGCACCACCATAAAACTCTTTTGTGAGGGTCGGGTGCAATATTTAGAATCTTACCTACTATTTTATTACCAAAACTACCCCTATAAAATAATTATTTTAAAAAGGGACTTTATTTCCATTGAAACAGTAGCAAAGTGACGTCTTTACAAATGATTATTACATGGAAGGAAGTAGCAATAAATATAAATGGTTAGGTTTCAATGAATTGAAGGTACAATTTGCAATGAATGTTAGGATTTTTAGAATATATTTTTTTGGAATTATTTATTATTTTTACTATTTTAGAACGCTCACTGTCTTTGTTTAACTTACTATTTCGATCATCTTCTAAAATGCATATTTTTCATAATAACGGCATGCCGCCACCTCTAAAACCATTTATTGGACAACTAACACTTCTGCCATAAGTGACCTTAAGTAGTTTGTTACGTTTGGTGACTTAGGAGGGGTGCCCAGGTTCATGGGGTAGGTTTGGTTCCGGATCTTGGCGGCGGGTACGTCTACCTACCAACTGGCTCTGCGTGACTGGCCGGGTCGGGAGAGACTGGTTGAGGGAGACCTTTTGACCTCTCCAGCAGGAAGACCTTTCCTCAAAGATGACATAGGCCCTAAAGCGAATTATTTTCCTCAGGGCCTCATGTGTGGAGCCAATGTAAAAAAATCTGTATATCTGCACTACAGTATCCACAGCTTAAGTTCTTATAGTTTCGTATAGTACTAGATGACGTGTGGTCGCCATTTTACGATTTATTGTAGATTTACTATAGACGAATCCATTACATAATACATATGTAGGTAAATATAATAACAAAGTCTTTGTTTTGCTTTTTTGTAGAAATCTTTTTCATCTACATTTTAACCTATATTTTGTTATGATAAACACATCAGATTAATGTTAAAATAACATTTTACCTAAATGGTTTTGGTCGTTATGTTCCTGTGAAATAAATGTTTTTAATTTGCTATGTAAACTATTTCCACCCATAAAAGTCAATTTTATCCTAAAAGTTATCACTAAAAATCGATATAAAAAATAAATTTCGCAAAAATGTTAAAACATACGAGTATTAAAAAAATACTAGTGGGAGTTCACACCGGTAGAAGCGAAACCTTCAGAAAATTAAAGTAGACAAGAGTCTACGCACCGCATAAAGAGGAGATCGATTATTCTAACCCATTCTCTAAAAATGCTATAGATGCATGTGTTTGTCTCTTTTTAGTGTCGCTTTTTCGTTTATCCAGTTTCAAATCACACCGGTGCTAAAGAAGTTTTCACTTCAAAGTAATTATATCATTATTTTTTTCGTGGTTTGCTTATTGTTTTTTTTTAGTGTCGCTTTTTCGTTTCATCCAGTTTCAAATCACTACGGTGCTAAAGAAGTTTTTCACTTCAAAATAATAATAAAATTATTCTTTTCGTGGTTTGCTTATTGTTTCTTTTTAGTGTCGCTTTTGCGTTTCATACAGTTTCAAATCACAACGGTGCTAAAGAAGTTTTCACTTCAAAGTAATTACAACATTATTTTTTCTTGGTTTGATTATTGTTCTTTTTAGTGTCGCTTTTTCGTTTCATCCAGTTTCAAATCACAACGGTGCTAAAGAAGTTTTCACTTCAAAGTAATTATATCATTATTTTTTCGTGGTTTGCTTATTGTTTTTTTTAGTGTCGCTTTTTCGTTTCATCCAGT
This sequence comes from Limnephilus marmoratus, assembly GCA_917880885.1. Classification (NCBI taxonomy): domain Eukaryota; kingdom Metazoa; phylum Arthropoda; class Insecta; order Trichoptera; family Limnephilidae; genus Limnephilus; species Limnephilus marmoratus. The sequence goes on along the minus strand of OU862907.1, from coordinate 41,676,314 downwards.
TTCAAATCACTACGGTGCTAAAGAAGTTTTTCACTTCAAAATAATAATAAAATTATTCTTTTCGTGGTTTGCTTATTTTTTCTTTTTAGTGTCGCTTTTGCGTTTCATCCAGTTTCAAATCACAACGGTGCTAAAGAAGTTTTCACTTCAAAGTAATTACAACATTATTTTTTCTTGGTTTGCTTATTGTTCTTTTTAGTGTCGCTTTTTCGTTTCATCCAGTTTTAAATCACAACGGTGCTAAAGAAGTTTTCACTTCAAAGTAATTATATCATTATTTTTTCGTGGTTTGCTTATTGTTTTTTTTAGTGTCGCTTTTTCGTTTCATCCAGTTTCAAATCACTACGGTGCTAAAGAAGTTTTTCACTTCAAAATAATAATAAAATTATTCTTTTCGTGGTTTGCTTATTGTTTCTTTTTAGTGTCGCTTTTGCGTTTCATACAGTTTCAAATCACAACGGTGCTAAAGAAGTTTTCACTTCAAAGTAATTACAACATTATTTTTTCTTGGTTTGATTATTGTTCTTTTTAGTGTCGCTTTTTCGTTTCATCCAGTTTCAAATCACAACGGTGCTAAAGAAGTTTTCACTTCAAAGTAATTATATCATTATTTTTTCGTGGTTTGCTTATTGTTTTTTCTAGTGTCGCTTTTTCGTTTCATCCAGTTTCAAATCACTACGGTGCTAAAGAAGTTTTTCACTTCAAAATAATAATAAAATTATTCTTTTCGTGGTTTGCTTATTGTTTCTTTTTAGTGTCGCCTTTGCGTTTCATACAGTTTCAAATCACAACGGTGCTAAAGAAGTTTTCACTTAAAAGTAATTTTATCATTATTTTTTCGTGGATTGCTCATTGTTTTTTTAGTGTCGCTTTTTCGTTTCATCCAGTTTCAAATCACTACGGTGCTAAAGAAGTTTTTCACTTCAAAATAATAATAAAATTATTCTTTTCGTGGTTTGCTTATTGTTTCTTTTTAGTGTCACCTTTGCGTTTCATCCAGTTTCAAATCACAACGGTGCTAAAGAAGTTTTCACTTCAAAGTAATTATATCATTATTTTTTTCGTGGTTTGCTTATTGTTTTTTTTAGTGTCGCTTTTTCGTTTCATCCAGTTTCAAATCACAATGGTTTTAAGAAGTTTTTCACTTGAAAATAATTATAATTTTTTTTTCGTGGTTTGCTTTCGCGTAAAACTGTAACAAAAATTTAAAATTCGAGTGTTCTTAAGTATTGTATTTTTTTTGTAATCTATATCTCTATGCAACTAGTATTAAAACCATTTTATCTGGTATTAACTTAGATCAGCAAACATAATAAGCTATTTTTTACGATAAAGTATTTATGAAATGATAGTATTTAAAAGATGATAGTAGGTCGGTGTCAGCCCTTACTAGTACCTAGCGCATTCCACATGTGGCTTTCTGAAACAAGGGTACTATTCGGAAGGCTAACGTGACCCTAGGCGGTCGCTGTCATAGCCGGTCCGCCTTGTTGGGCGTTTCAAATAATATTTGATTATTTATTATGAATGATTTTTTTTTTAATATTTCAGTTTTAGGGCACACAATCAATATTTTTTTCTTACAATAAATTAATATAAGCCAAATTAAAAATATTCACCATAATATTTTTACAAAAAACCTGAAATAATTTCCAAATCCCATAGAGTAACGCTGTGTTACAAGACGGTTTGTAGAGGGTATTTTTAGCATGGTATGGGAAAGGTTAAGAACTCTACGTTTAATATTATGAAATAAAACTTATACATTCAGAATCAGCGTTCATTGGTCTGTATGAACATATTTTTTTAAAGCCATAATATTTTCCACTGGAGTTCCTTATTGTGAAGGCACAAGTCGTTGCAGCAAGTTTTTGTACAATAAAAATAAATCCTCAAATAAGAAGTGTGCGAGTGCTCCGTGTATACGATGTAATAAAAATTTTAAAAAATATATGGAATCACAAAACCCCCAAAAATACCACAAAAAATACCCCAAAACACCTATTAAACCAGTAAAAAAATCCCATCTCACTTATTTTACCCCTAAGTTGGCAACCCTGAGCGAGAGATGGTGAAAATCAAAATTACAAACCTATCTTTACAGCTCCATCTATGAAACTTTATCTATGAGCGTCGGCACTTTTACGTCACGGACCACGGTTGAAAAATTTGAACGAAGTTATACGCCCCTGATTTATAGGTTATAAATTGACAATAGAATAGTCATAGACAATGATCATAAAGTCCTTTAAGTAGGTACTGAGCACACGGCATCCATAAATTGGTGAGACGCAATTTTAAAGATAAATAATAATTGTCCTTAACTCTTTCGTCTATGAACAACTAATCTATTTTATGTCACTTGCTTTCCTCAATGCCATTTTGTTCAGCTTCTTTCTACATAATCTTCTACGTAATATCCCAACCTCTCTGTAAACCACGCAGTTAAATTTATCATCCCACACTTGTTATTGGTAAGAATAAAACTTACATATTTTTACAACGCTATTTGTTTAGTAGCAGTTTCAGTTATTCCAAATCAAACTGAGCGACAACTGTTCTTTAATTTGGCCTATGGCAGGTTTTTTTTTTTTTTTAAACTGCTAATTAAATGTCGACCGATATTGGTGTATTGGAGAGAATTTAAAATATCGATAACCAATGTTCTGTTAAAAGTGGAACGGCGGACCCAATAAAAGATTCAACGGTTTATCTTCATTGTGTTAACAGACGGTCATGACGATTCTCTAGACTGGTTTCAAATGTCAACTTGCATCAACATGCTGCGAAATTCTGAGAAATTGACTGTTTCGTGTTGTTATGCTTAAATTACAGGTTGTGTATAGATAGGTATTTTTATTTTATTTTAAATGCATAAACGGCTATACTGCCTTTTATAAATAAACATATAATAGAGTACAAAAGTAAGAAAAATAATATCATTACATAATAGTAGTTTTAAACTCACAAATAACATACAATTATTTTGTGTATCACAACAAAAAAGAACAATGAGAAATATCATCATATCATTTCAACATGTCCATATTGCGTATATAAAGTTACATTAGGTATGGAAAAATAATTTTTGAGTGCATGTTTATATTGCGCTAATTTTAAGAAATTATTAATTCATTATTTCTCTAGCGTCAGGTTTCCACCACGAACTTTTCAGTTTCCCTGAGCGTTAAAAATCTGCGGTTGCCAAGGGCGGATCCAACGTTGTGGGCACGGTGGGCATGTCCACAACCCTAATAGACTTGTATTGGTTATATCCAGGCTGGATATAACCCTACATCATTACAATATTGACTAAATCCGTCGTCTATGGTCAGTTATCAATATTTGCGATCACGGTCAACAATTAGTAAAAGAAATTCCTACCGACGCAAGGATTGATAAATTTTAGCCCGGATTCCATAGTATCAGATAAGTTTCGGTTAGCTGTCAATATTTGCATTTATTTGAATTAGGTATGTCGTTCGTGATTCAAAATTGCTAGCTTAATTAATTGACGTATTGATATAACGAAGCTTTTGGAAATTAAAGAAATCGTTTAAAGATATTTTTATGAATAGAGAATAATAAAAAAAATATATTTTTGATTAAGTCCGCAATAAAAGTATGCATGATTGAATCGATCCCATACGATAAACGCAGAGCAATTATAACGATAGTCTTGATTGTCTTATTGTCTATGACTTAATTATTGTTTGTGCATAACTTATGCATTTTGTCGACACGTCACCGTTAGTCGTTTAATCAGTGAGTGGTTTATTTATTCGTTTAATCCTGTTTCCAAACTCTGTTTAACTCACGCTGTTAAATTTATCATCTAATAGATAGTTATTGGTAAGTTCTAATGCGTATATTCATCGCCATTCATTTTAATAGCTTCCTCATTCCAAACGACGCTGAGCGACCATTGTTCTGTAATTTGAGCTACGGCATGCTTATGCATAACTGCACTGTGTCTAATATGCATAACTGCACCATGTCTAATATGTCTAGCTTATCTCACGCCGATCGGTACACCTGTGACCGTCAAATAAATCCATTTGGCGTTTTCTTCGATGAACGTTTTAACTACCAATTTGACATCTATTTTTAGATTCGTGTTTCGAAGACATTGATTAAAATATGGATTACCAATAGTTTGCTAAAAGCGCGATGGCGGATCCAATACACGGTAATACCGGTTTATCCTTATATTTAAAGTAGTCCATCGATTTTTCTCAAATGTTTTCTAAGGTCTTAACTTCAAGGTCAAGATACAATCACAATTATATACTTGCTTGTTATGTTATTCCGATTATGCGTTATGATGTCTTTATGGTTATTTTGTTATATCGACTTCATTGTCGTGTCTGTATAGGTTCATAAAACGTCAAACTTATTTGGAATGCCTCTACAATAATCAAACTAAAAGTATGATAAAAAAGTGAACTGGGTCATTACAATACGCACATTTACATTTTGCCACCTCATAATTTCCACCCGAAAGTATCAAAAAAGTGTTTTGAAAAAAAAAAAAACGGCATGCCAAAGGTCACAGTTTATCTCTTCAAAGTAACAAACGCTGCTATTGTTTATAGACTTAAGGAAGTAAATATTAAATAAAGTGAATAAAAGAATCCAGTTTCGTTGTTGTAATAAAAAAAGCAAAAATTATGAAAGAATTTCAGTGCGACAATAAAGGCAATAAATAGTACGTTGCAATGTGTCTGCATGAACCGTTACACTATAATATTTAACGGTGGAATTTCACGGGACTACAAACAGGACCCGTGGACTTGTGGGCTAATGCGTCGTCGTTACCAAATAAACGAATTGCTGTCGCACCTCGGTTCGAACCTCAAGCCGGCGATTAATTTTTATTTTTATTGTATTTTGCTTGTAATAAGCCATGCAAATTCAATAACCGCTCGTCCGAACCGGTGAATGGACCTTAATATGGAGGAATTTATAAGAAACGATATTAATAAAATAACAACTATAAAAGACTTTAAAATAAAACAAAGTTTAGAAAATAATAATAAAAAGCTGGAAGAAGCATTAAAATGCGAACATTTAAAACTACCAAACAAAATAATTGTATTTTTTATTAAAAAAAAATACCGTGGCAGAATATTCTAAGCACAACTAAATATTCAAACCTTATACAAAGTTAGTTCCGTTACAACAATGTTCTGTTTCAGGTATATTTGTTTTGGCTTATTCAAATGATACCACAGCAGTGCCATGGATCTACTTAATCCTAAGACTGTTTGCATCAAGACGGAACCAGGGTCCCAAGAGGAAGGTGGAGATGAAATTCCGTATACAGATATAGACCTCAGCCTCCCAGATGTTAAAAAGGAATGCTTGCAATATGCGGAATGTGCTCAGACAGCCAGTGAGTTTCTTTGAATATATTAAATAAAATGTAGGATGTTAAATTCACCATGGTGACGTAGCCTTGTTTCGAAACAAGTAGTATTGGGGTGAGGTTGGTCCAGGTCTTAGCGGCGGATGCGTCTGCCACCTGCTGCGTGGCGGGCTGGATCGAGAGAGACTTGTTGAGGGAGGCCTTTTGACCTCCCCTGGCACCGCAGTGGGAGGGATGGATTCATTCGTCTGACCCCAGATTCCTACCCACCCCTCATACCTTTTTCCTTCCCACAACTTCCTCTCCTTTCTTAAACTTAAAAGTCCCTCCACACAGCATCCCCGAAGATGACATAGGCCCTGCGGGGAATTAGGAAAAAATTCGGTTTACGGGAGATAGTCCTAGATAATTTTTTTTTTTATACTAATTATTGGCCGGAAAATCCGAATCTGAAAGAATTAGGCGTCGGCAAGCAATATTAACTGAATTACACGACTTTAAAATTTTCTATAAACACTAAGGAAAAAACGTCAATTTTAATTCATTGACCATTGACACAACAAATCATAGAAAAACAAGAAAGATGTTACACCACATAAAATTAAGTGTTGCCATTATCAATAATATAAGCAGTACACCGGTCACCAATATCAATGTACATGGTTTGTGATAGAAAAGAAAGTGCCCCCTTCGTAGCGCCTACTCGCGTCACGGCAAAAAAACATCCCAGTTTTCAAGTAGTTTAGCGGCTACGCTAGGTTTGTGATAGAAAAGAAAGTGTTATTGATATTATTGCTTAATGGCACTTAATTTTATGTGGTGTAACATCTTTCTTGTTTTTCTATGACTTGTTATGTCAATACATTCTAAATGACGCGTTTTCCTTTGTGTTTCTAGAAATTTTTAAAGTCGTGTAATTCAGTTAATATTGCGACGCCTAATTATTTCAGATTCGGATTTTCCGGCCCATAGTTAGTATAAAAAAAGATTTTTTTTATCTAGGACTATCTCCCGTAAACCGAACTTTAGCCGGGAATTATTTTCCTCAGGGCCTCCTGTGTGGAGCTAATGTAAAAAAAAAGTATTTACCTTTAAATGCGTCTTTGCCAGAAACTAGGTACCACATTACAGCACGCTTTCACTTAATTATATAGCTCACAGTAAGTTCCCGATTCCTCACGTTTTTTCCTTAGTTTCTTTGTGATGTCATATGGTTTTTTGTTTCTTTAAATTGTATTATTGTTTACATTTCATATTTGAACCTTGCAAGGACAAGCCTGTGTTGACGTTAATAATTTTATGATATTATAAAAATAACACAAAATAGTGTATTGAATGAACAATATTGATATACATTATTACTACTTACATACAACCGAGTCGACAGGAAACAGCTATGGAAGGTCCAGGTAAAGAGTGAATACATATCTCTTGCAGGCAATTGCGTTTCTGTATGAGGGAAGTTTTGCATATGTTAGGGTGAACGGTGGTTTTACGGGATGATTGGACATCAAAAAACGTGTTAAGCAAGGCTGCGTAATGTCACCGTGATTATTCAATCTGTACAGCGAGTATTGTGTAAAAGAATTAAAGGAGGTGGGATTAAAAAAATAAATAAAATGTACATTTTTTTTTAAAAGAACTTACTTAAAAACCTCAGAAACTCTACGCGTATGCTCTGCTTAAAGATGGAAACTGGCCGAGACTGCCGAAAGATCGAATCTCCAAACAACAAATGGCGGAATATAACTGGCGGAAAGTGTGCAAACAGAATAATTGTCTCGCTCCTTAACATCTGTTGTACGGGAACATAAAGAGAAGACAAGAAGAATGGTACCGGAACGCTTGCGAAACACTAGCGGGCAACGCGATTTGTATCAAAATTTATTAAAACAATATTTTTAAATATTACTATGAATATTGGAAACAAAAAATGGCAAAATTTTCGTTGGTATATTCTGAAGATTTACAAACAATTAAATTCCAGTTGGATTCATATGATGAAATATTTCGATGGAAAACATTCTCTTATTCGAAGTGCAGTAGTTATAAAATTCTAGATGCAGTTGTATGTGCTGCCAGAATCAAAGAGTAACAATTTTCATTATTAATTGTTTTTGTGTTTAATTCGTAGAACTCCATTTAAATTTTTAGAAATTTAATTAAAATTAAATTCGATAATGTAATTATCGAGTTCTGCAAGTTTTTTGGTTAGTGTTTTAGTTACAGCTGTTTCGACTTATAAGGTCATTTTCAAACTGTGGTGAAGCCACGTACGGACGACTTATTTATAAGATTTTAAATGTCAATTTTTAAAGGTGTCTAAGTTGATTTATTACCGGTTAAACCAATTTGCAGAGACACTAATTGAGAGAGTGCTAATATGGGATTCGGAGTATTTCCTTTGGTTTGCATTGCACTAAGTGTAAGGGTTTTCTTAATTGATTTAGAATGACGTTATTGCTATGACTCATTTAAGTGCATTATATTTTTTAGGTTTGGTAAACATACTAAGTAGTGGGGAATAAATAATTTTCCTTACTTTATTAATTAGCGTTATGTTGGGGTCATTCGTTCGTTAATTGATTTCTAATTGTTCAAGCAAATTTAATCTAAGACCCTTTCGTTCAATATGTAATGGTTTTGGCTGGTTATTTTTAAGTGGAACGTGATTATTCACTAAGAGATGTTTGGCGAATTTTGAAGAGGTGTTTTTATTTTTATAACAAGAATGCCTTAAAATAATTGAAAATATCTTGGAAAAATGTAACATCAACCCGGTAATAAGAAAAGAGTTATTCCAGCTCATAAAAATTTGCGTAAAAACAATTACGAAGGATATTGTCACACAAATATTGAATACGGCGTTATTTTCGTGCCTGACGGTGGTGACACCACGTTATCCGCCCCGGGTGCCACCTTTGCCTAGCTACGCCACTGGGACTATGTTTGTGCTAAACATGAAACTATTTTCATGTTCTGAGGGTAGTTTTAATTCGCCGCATACAGATTTAATTTAAACCAGCTATGTGTTCAGAATCTAAAGTTTGTGTTGTGGATTCATCTAATGAAACATTTCTCTAATTTGAACTGCAGTCATAAAATTCTAGTTGCAGACTATGTATGTGCTACCAGAATCAAAGAGAAACCATTTTCATGTTGTGATTGTAGTTTTTGAGCCAAATTCTCGATTTTCGAGAGAGAAAATTTGAAACGTACACCCCCCCCCCCGTCGACACCGCACGCCACTGTGTCCCGCATTGATATTTGACAAAGTTGGCCGCCTTAGTCTAAGGGTAATATTTTTTTCCAAAACAAAAGAAACAAATCGTGGCAAACGGTATCAGAGGATTTTATAAAAAGAGGTCTAAAAATAACGCTATAGTTTTGTTGCCATAGTCCAGCGCACACGTAACTTTGACGAACCTTGCTCTGGTTTAAAATTGGGACTTCATGAGGTTAAGTTGTGAAATTAACCTGCTGACAGACCGCTTTGGAAGTTTAGTGGGTGCTTCTAATGAAGAATAAAAATAAATATCAAACATATGACCAGCCAACTCAGAAACGTGCTTTTTAATGACTAAGATACTTAAGCCATCATTAGCGTAGGAAAGGGGAAGGGCAGGAACGTTTTTTCTTTCTTGAAGTATCGCTCCCTAAAGTGGACATCTTGGTTATTTGTTATTTCTCAAATAAACCTTCTAAATTATCTTATCCAATTTTTCGCGTCTTAATTGATTAATCAATGGAATCTGTCAATCGTAAATAATATTTTAATTTTTGTTAGTACAACTCTCTTTTTATAACTTTTGAAGATTTTTCCCATCGATGAAATATATCATTGAAAAATAAGACAAAATGCATAAATCGAGATATCCCGAGTTCGAGTCCCAGTTGCGACCGTTATCTTTTGATTTTTCTGTGTCTTGTTGTTTTTCATAATTTTGTTTAGATTTTTAATATTTTCTTCTTCTTCGTTAATAAGTTATAAAATAAAAGTTGTTCTTTTAAAAAATGAATATTCTTTTAGACCAGGGGTGGGGAACCTTTTTAGCGTCGCGGGCCATTTTTATGTTCATACTTAAACCCGCGGGCCGCACTCCGATGATTTCCGTCGCGGGGGGGGGGGTGCCGTATTCGGATCTGGTTTTGCTAAAACTAATACAAAAAATAGTCATACTATCTACACTCAGAACATGCAAAAAGTTTTTCTAAAATTTTGGCTGCACGTAGTCTGCAACCATAATTTTATAACTGCACTTTGAACACGAGAATAGTTTCCGTCGAAATGCATTAGCAGATGAAACCACAACTGAATTTTTTCCTAGCATTCTAAACACAACTGGTTTTAATTATAATGTAAGTTTAAACGCGGGGAGTTCAAACTTATTAATATTTTTCAAACTTATACAAAAAAGTTATTACACAATCGTCATGATCAGTGTATTATAAATACCAGTGTTTCTGTATGTGTTATACATAATACAATATACAAAGTATCGCCTGAACATAAAATACGATGTCATATGTATTTGCAATGAAAGAGATGATTTATTGTTTTTATATTGCTCTTTGATTAAATACAATATCAGTAGCGGTGAAATGTGGACATTTTACCAATGTTTTTCTATATTAAAAGCAGTTAATATTGAATAAAAAACGACTTCTCACACCTAAATGTCATAGTAGTCTCATTCCGCCATATTGTCAACTTAAAATAGGGATTTTCTGCCCAAAAAAATTATTTCCCAAATTTTCTCAATGAAATTTCCCTAGAATTTCACATTTACGCAATTACCTACGTAGCCACCTGATTGTGTAACTCTACTCCTGTTATATGTTAATTAATTAATTGGAAAGATATCGGAACTTGGTTAATATACTAATAATACTGTGCTTTTCCAAATAAAACACTTTTTGCTACGTGAAGTAATAATTTAAAAGTACAAATACACTCACCACTGAATTAGAAATTGAATTCCAAATAAAAAAAAAACACTACAAAATAAAAATCAACCGCAATCACCGGAAAAACGGAACTTAAAACATAAATAATTTTTTTTTTCAGAGGTCCCATTTATCTTTTTAGATACATAGGGAACGTACTCATACTACGTGAAAAACTTTTTGCACTATTTAACCCACACCCCCCCCCCCCCACCGTGACCAAAAACCTAAGCAACCCGCCGCTCATTTGTACCAAGCGTGGTATTTTGAAGACCCCCCCCCCCCCCGAACGTGTCACGTAGTATGGGTACGTTCCCTATTATCATTTTGAGTTGTCAGTGTTAAAAATAACATTGCATGTAAGTACATGAACAATAATTAAGATTCATAGGACTTCCAAAAAATACATATACGTATATATATATATATTAAAACATAATTATATATTAAAACATAATAGCTTCTGGGTTTGTAGTTCTCGGCATGCGTTTTTATGCCACTTAATAAAGATATTCGTTCTCCCTGCGTGTCCTTTCCCTTCGTCCCATTCTTCTTTTGCCTCCTTTCTCTCTTCCGCATCCCCTTCCCCTCACGCGTTCCCACTCTTCCTTCTCCGCTTTCCCTCTCCCCACTCCCCTTTCCCGCTTTCCCGTCCCACGAATCCTCCGCCCGATTCCCCCCCTTCCCTACCGCATTCCACACATTCAGTCCCTGTACATGCAGTTTTAAAGCAGCTCGCGTGCCACCTATTACATTTTTTTGTACAAATTTCATAATGCCGGAGCTCACCAATATAAATATATAGAAACTTTCGTATACGCCACTCACAAGTCACCAAAATTTCATCGCAAGCGGATTAACGATTTTGCAATGCATAATTTCATGATGTCAGAACTCACTAACTAACTAACTAACCATCACGCCGTTTCCCCGCAGGGGTAGGCAGAGAGAACGGACCGCCAAACAACTCGGTCTTGGCACACACTCTTTGCCTCACTCACATTCATACATCGTCTCATACATACTCTTCTATTATTCTGACTTTTGACATGGCCCGTCTCAAGTATCTGATATACTTGATCGTGCCATGTCTTCCTCGGGCGTCTCCGACTTCTTTTACCATTCACATTTGCATCATATATTCTTTTAACACTACTTTCTTCGTTCATTCGCTCTACGTGCCCAAACCATCTGAGGGTCCCTTTCTTAATTTTGCTCATTAAGACTCACTATTGCATACAGAAACGATGCGGGCATGCGCATATCAAATCCCCAAAGTTTCATCGCAATCGGATGAACGGTTTAGCAAAGGATAATTTCTAGATGCCAGAGCTCACTATTTTGTACAGAAACCATCGCGGGCATGCGCTCATGAAATCCCCAATTTTTCATAGCAATCGGATAAATGGATGATCAACGCATACACCCCATACGTATATATGTATGTACTAACCCAGATACAAACATCTTTTGGTTTATATCTTAATATATAAAACATAGTCGGGTTAGTTACACTATTTATAACTCGAGAACGGCTGGGCTGATTTTGATGATCTTTGATTTCTTGGATTTGTCTCCGCCCTGGATAGGATAATAACTATTAAATCATCAAAAAGTTAACGAAATAAATAGTTATAAAGAAAATTATTTTCCCCATACATTTTGTATGGAACGAAATCTCCTATTTTGAAAGAACTGCAGCAATATTGTGAGGGGTATAATATTGAAATGTGCATGAATTCCAAACATTCAAAAACGTCAAATGTCAATGCGTTGATTGTTGTGCATTTGTTTTTAATCATATAATGCTGCCCTTCTTTCATACACACTCAATGTCAATAGTCGAAAATGAGATAAATGGTGAACGTATGTCTGCACACCTCCAAAGGAAAAATACAATAATTATAATAAATCTCTGAAATGAAACGCATTTTTACATAAGCTCCACACAGGAGGCCCTGGGGAAAATAATTTCTCTCAGGACCTATGTCATCTTAGGGCATGCTGTGTGGAGGATCTTTTTAAGGAATGGGGAGGATAGAAAGTTCTGGGAAGGAAAAAGGTATGAGGGGTGGGTAGGAATCGGGGGGTCAGTATGTCCGGGAGTGACGGACGTATGAATCCATCGCTCCAACTGTGGTGCAAGGCAATGGGTCGAGAGAGTCCGGCTGGAAAGGTCAAAAGGCCTCCCTCAACCAGTCTCTCTCGATCCGCCCCGCCACGCGGCGGCAACTGCCAAAACCAGGATATAAGTCACCTCATGAACCCGGGCACCCCTGCTAAATCACCAAACGTAGCGAACCACTTGGGGTGATCGATGGCAGAGGTGTTGGTAATTCAATAAATGGTTCCCGGGGCGGCGGCACCCGTATCCGCCTCCCGAATTCCCGTAAGTAATTGTAAAAGTAAGAAAATCACAAAAATATAAATCCGTACACAACGCCATCTCTGATACTGACAAAAAAAAACACGGACAGTTGCGCAATGATAATTGCTTCATTGCGTAATTTTTAACTTAATAAAAAAACTGAATTTATTTCAACAGCTATTGATTCTGAGGCGGTACGAAGTTCGTCGGGTCAGCTAGTATATATATATATATATATATATAAAATAGATTCGACAAACAACAGAAAAAGAGGAGATATTAGAAGAAAGGAGAATAAAATACTATTGCTAGAGTGTTTTTATTATACTTTTAATTTTTTAAATATTTTTTTATTTTTACATGAAATATTGATTACATGTTTATTTGTCAGAAAGGAAGTCCCGCAAATTCACAAGACAGCTTGTCTGTTGGATCCACCGAACATAAGTTTAATCCACCAAATCAAAAATTTCTAAAATACATATATCTATCGCCTTAATCTTGCATCCAATCTAGTCAAATCGTTAGTTAACAGGTAATTGACAATATAATATACATATCAATGAACGTATTGTTTTGTTTTTCCAGAAAGCATCAATGTGGAGACAGTTACCATCAAAGCGGAACTTGGACACCGAGAAGAAGATGAAGAGGGATTTTCTTGTATGGATATTGATATAGACGTTCCGGATGTTAAAATGGAATGCTTCGAACACTTAAGAATTACCCAGACGGCAGGTAATAATTAAACTAATTTATTATGCTTTTCTACAAGCGCAGGTTACAAGCATTATTAACTCTTCCTTATCCGTATTATTTTTCTAATTTAATTGCAGATCGGGAGACGCATCCTGTTGAAAAACAATTACCTTTTCCTCATTGTAACTACTCCGGCTCTCAAAAGTCGTCTTTCGAAAGTCACCTTCGCATACCTACTGGAGAAAACAACCCCCTTTCTTGTTCCAACTGCAACTACTCATGTTCACGAAAGAGCAATCTGACGACTCACATGCTGACTCACAGCGGAGAAAAACCTTATTCATGTTCTGAGTGTGACTATTCATGTACTCGAAAGATCAATCTAACGAGCCACGTGCTGACTCACAGTGGCGAAAAACCTTATTCATCTTCCGAGTGTAACTACTCAAGTCCTCGAAAGAGCGATCTGACGAGCCACATGCTGACTCACCTTGGAGAAAAACCTTTTTCATGTTCTGAATGCCACTATTCATGTTCTCGAAAGGGAGATTTAACGAAACACATGCGGACTCACAGTGAAGAAAAACCCTTTTCATGTTCCAAGTGCGACTATTCATGTTCTCAAAATAGCAATCTGAAGAAACACTTGCTGATTCGTAGTGGAGAAAAACCTTTTTCATGTTCCGAGTGTCACTATTCATGTTCACAAAAGAGCCGTCTGGCGACTCACATGCTGACTCACAACGGAGAAAAACCTTTTTCATGTTCCAAGTGCCACTATTCATGTTCACAAAAGAGCAATCTGAGGACTCATATGCTGACTCACAGCGGAGAAAAACCTTTTTCTTGTTCCAAATGCCACTATTCATGTTCTCGAAAGATTGATTTGACGAGACACATGCTGACTCACAGCGGAGAAAAACGTTTTTCATGTTCCGAATGCCACTATTTATGTTCACAAAAGAGCAATCTGAGGACTCACATGTTGACTCACAGCGGAGAAAAACCTTATTCATGTTCTGAGTGTGACTATTCATGTACTCGAAAGAGCAATCTAACGAGCCACATGCTGACTCACAGTGGAGAAAAACCTTATTCATGTTCTGAGTGTAACTATTCAAGTCCTCGAAAGAGCGATCTCACGAGCCACATGCTGACTCACCTTGTAGAAAAACCTTTTTCATGTTTAGAATGCCACTATTCATGTTCTCGAAAGAGTGATTTGACGAGACACATGCTGACTCACAGCGGAGAAAAACCTTTTTCATGTTCCGAATGCCACTATTTATGTTCACAAAAGAGCAATCTGAGGACTCACATGCTGACTCACAGCGGAGAAAAACCTTATTCATGTTCTGAGTGTGACTATTCATGTACTCGAAAGAGCAATCTAACGAGCCACATGCTGACTCACAGTGGAGAAAAACCTTATTTATGTTCTGAGTGTTACTATTCAAGTCCTCGAAAGAGCGATCTGACGAGCCACATGCTGACTCACCTAGTAGAAAAACCTTTTTCATGTTTTGAATGCCACTATTCATGTTCTCGAAAGAGTGATTTGAAGAGACACATGCTGACTCACAGCGGAGAAAAACCTTTTTCATGTTCCGAATGCCACTATTTATGTTCACAAAAGAGCAATCTGAGGACTCACATGCTGACTCACAGCGGAGAAAAACCTTTTTCTTGTTCCGAATGCCACTATTCATGTTCTCGAAAGAGAGATTTGACGAGGCACATGCTGACTCACGGAGGAGAAAAACCTTTTTCTTGTTCCGCGTGCAACTATTCGTGTTCTCAAAAGGGCAACCTGACCAGACATATGCTGACTCATAGTGGAGTAAATCCTTATTCATGTTCCGAGTGCAACTATTCATGTTCCCAAAGGGGCAACCTGACCAGCCACACGCTGACTCATAGTGGAGATCAACCTTTTTCATGTTCTGAGTGCAACTATTTATGTTCTCACAAACGCAGTTTGACGAACCACATGCTGACTCACATTGGAAAATAACCATTTTCTTGTTCGGAGTGCAACTATTCATGTTTTCAAAAGAACCATCTGACTTGCCACGTGCGGACTCACTGTGGAGAAAAACCTTTTTCTTGCTCCGAGTGCAACTATTCATGTTCTCAAAAAGGAAGTCTGGCCAGCCACATGCTGACTCACAGCGGAAAAAAACCTTTTTCATGTTCCAAGTGCAACTACTCATGTTCTCAAAAGGGAGTTTTAAAGAATCAAATGTTTACTCACAGTGGAGAAAAACCTTTTTCATGTTTTGAGTGCAACTATTCTTGCTCTCAAAAGAGGAACCTGACTAGACACTTGCTGATTCACAACGAAGAAAAACGTTTTTTATGTTCTGAGTGCAACTATTCATGTTCTCAAAAGGGCAATCTGATAAGCCACCTGCTGACTCATTGTTGAAAAAAAACCTAAAAAAAGTTATACTGTCTATTTCGTAAGGCCGTAGAATATCATTTAGTAATATCGCGTACTATTAAGAAGAATGTGCATGGAGAGAGAAATTTTGAAATCAAGAATTATTTTTGTATGCTCATAGATTGTAGTATTAAAAGTTTAATGACAAGTTCAGAGTAAGTTATTAAAAAAAAATTGTATCTCACCCAAATTAAATAAACAATTTTTGTTTAGTTGCAAGGATTTTTGAAAAAATTCTACTAATAATTATTGAGTTTTATGCTGCATTAGGGTTGTTGCCTTATTTATGAAAAAGCGAATTGCGCCTGGAATGCCTCATTGCAACATTAAAAGTAATATGACCGGTAGCAATTAGAGATTTCTTAATTATTTAGTGGACTATTTAGAATTAACAGATCTGACAATGTACACACCTTTTTGAACTGGCTAGGTTTAAGTTTCAAAAAAGCTTTCATGCTTACAGTTTAGATTTTGATTTCCCTTAAGATTTTGATTTCCCTTTTGATAAAAATAATGGGAATTTTTAGTTTAGATACGGTTTAGATTTTGAAAATTACATTTCAACTAAATTACTGCAAGAAACAACTAATCAAGTTTGTATAGATGGTAAAAGATTAAAATTAAATATTAAAATTACACTTTTGTTCAACGTTCAAAATTTCCCATTTAAAACGATTCCTTTGGCGTCATTTAATTTTTTTTATGTATCATTGCGTGAGTTCCGTTTCAGTCAAAACATGCTTGAATTATAAATTATATATTTTTTTTGTTTTTTTAAAGAAAGGCAAACATTCTCGGGTTACGAATAACCTGATATTTTAAAATTTCCAAATACCACCACAGAAATCGGAAAATATTGCTTGTGTCGTGATGGAGCCAGCCGAAGAATCTAATAATGTGACGCCTGGGTGGGACCCGCTCAGCCGCTGACCGAACTTATCTTATCCAAAGTTAGAACCTAATAACCAATTTTTTATAACCTGAATACCTCAGAAGAGTCCCAACTACTACCGCCTGCAGCCAGTGAGACTATGGCATCCCCAATTTGGGTATATTGTGAGGCTGAAGATAAGTGGGGAGGGAAAGGTCGTGGGGAGGAGGAAGATGAGGAAGTACCCGGGTATTCAGATCTAGCCACCAAACATGGCTGAAGGAGCCATTTCAGTATCTTCGATTCTGGATTTTGTGGATGTAAATAGTTGTTTCTTGTATAATTGTTATAACGAAGTGTAATTTTTACCAAGAACCCAGTTGTAAGTTGTCACAATGGACTTGCAGAGTGTATTGCTATGTCCCAAACTACCGGCGCGGATTCTGCTGTATATTACAAACAGAAATTTCAACTGTTACGGTTAATGGTTTTAATTAGCAGAGCTCTAAGATTTAGTTGGCGCCAACAACATTCAGTCCTCCATTAATAGAGTTGCCTGCATACACCCTTCTTTCGATATCTCTGTTAGCCTTCCCATCTCTCCTCAACATACTTACCAAGTATATAAATTCATCCACCTGCACCAAATACTAATCATTCACAACAATTTTGCGCATTGTTTTCATACTCTCCATTTCAAATACCATGACTTTACATTTACTTACATTCATCATTAACATCTTCACACATACTTCGTTCATCCTTGATACGAGAGACTGTAGATCTTCCATACTGTTAGAAATCAGCACCGCATCATCATCAGAAGTCGGGTATGCCCGAGGAAGACATGGCACGACTAAGTAAATCAGATACTTGAGTCGGGCCTTGTGAAGAGTCAGAATAATAGAAGAGCGTGTATGAGACGATGTATGAATGTGAACGAGGCAAGGAGTGTTTGCAAGATCGTGTTGTTTGGCGGTCCGTCCTCTCTGCCTACCCCTGCGGATAACGGCGTGATGGTTATTTAGTTAGTTAGAGCTCTAAGATATTTTATAGATGGATTTTCTTCTGTATAAATATGGGTGTTGTGATGACCCAAAGATGTGTGTCATTAATATTTGGGAATGTTCAAATAAAGTTTCATTCATTCATTTTCAATTTTTTTTTTTTTTTTTTTTTTTTAAATCCTTTATTTTTCCCAATTTTACATTTTATAGTTACATATTTTAGATATAATAAAAATAATGGGAACCCACTAAGGCGCAGCCTGTGCGTGGGTAATATTATAGTTAAATATATTTTATTTTAGTACCTAGAAAAAACAAACAGTGGTATTGAAGCAAAAAAATTTATTAAAATTGGTTTAAACAGTTTGTACAAAAAGTGTGTACAATAGTGTACAAGGTAATAATTAGTGTATAGTGTAATAACAGTTATAAGTGTAATAATAAGTGTAAAGTTTGTGAGAAATATAAACTGATGTAAAATTAAATAAATAGAGTTTTTACATCTGTGTGGTATAGCCATATTTTTAACTCTTTTATGTAATGCTGAAGTT
Source organism: Limnephilus marmoratus (assembly GCA_917880885.1). Lineage (NCBI taxonomy): Eukaryota > Metazoa > Arthropoda > Insecta > Trichoptera > Limnephilidae > Limnephilus > Limnephilus marmoratus. Next base: position 41,658,060 of record OU862907.1, on the reverse strand, counting down.
TAGTTGCAACTTGGATATTTTTTGGTAAAAGGTTAAAAGTGCGAGGTCCAATAAAACTACTGTGAGTTTGCATTTGTTTTGTGTTTGTTTGAGGGGTATAGAATACATTATTATTTCTAATGTTTGTTCTGTTTTCATTTTTTTCGAATTTGTTTCTGTTTTTATAGATATATTTCATAGTTTGCAGTATAAATAGTTTACGGAGACTGAATAGTTTAGATTCTTTGTATAAAGCATGTGTTGAAAATGTTTTAATTCTATTAAACATAACTTTGACAATATAATTTTGAGTTGTTTGCAAAGGTTTTATAAAAACATCAAGCGCACCACCCCATCCTATTATTCCGTACATGAGTGAAGATTGCACCAAAGAAAAATAAATCATTTTCAATTTGTCAATATTCAGCACTTCTTTAAGTCTGTAAAATATGTACGTAAGATATCTTAATTTAGAAACGGAATTATTAATTTGTGATTGCCAATTTAAATTTGTATCAATATATATACCCAAGTATTTGATCTAATTTAGGAGGCAGGAATGGGTACCGCCCCCCGGGACCCTTTATTGGATAACCAACACCCCTGCCATACGTCACCCCAAGTGGTTCGCTACGTTTGGTGATTTAGCAGGGGCGCCCGGATTCATGGGGTGAGGTTTATCTAGGTCTTGGAGGTGGATGACCAGGACACACTGAACCCCAGATTCCTTCCCACCCCTTATACCCTTTTCATTCCCAGAACACTCCTCTCCTTCCTTTCCTAAAAAAACCCTCCACACAGCATCCCCAAAGATGACATAGGCCCTGAGGGAAATTATTTTTCTCAGGGCCTCCTGTGTGGAGCTCATGTAAAAAAATATATGTATATTTTATACTTTTCCAAAATATATAAAATAATATAGTACAAAATGTCACATCTTCTGCACAGGGAGCGTTCAAGTAATACGTAACGCAATTTTTGAAGATTTTAGACCCCCCCTCCCCCAAATGTAACGCGCCGTAACGTTTTCCTGTTCAACCCCCCCCCCCTAAGCGTTACGTAACGCCCAAGTAACAATTTTTACCTGAAAGTCACAATTAAGTTGCGCAACGTACTGAAATGTCGCTTAAATACCCTTTTTCTTGAGTTTATCGCGTTTGCGGTAATAAATAAAACAAGAGATTTCTAACTCGCGATACATTATATACATTTTATTTATTTATATTGTCATTTATGAAAAAAAAATTGAGAATATTTTTATCGGCTTTGTATTCCTTCCAGATCTCCACAATTAAACACTGTCTTACCTAGAATTAACATACATGGTTTTACAACACATACTTTCTTTTACATTCGCTTTAGTGAGGAGGCCCTGAGGAAAGTAATTTCCCTACGTTTTCCCTGTGGAGCAACACTTTACTCCACTATGATTCACAAGCTGGCTCATAGTGGAATTAAACCTTTTCCACGTCCCGAATGCAGTTATACAAGTTCTCAAAGGGAAGATTTAAAAATCAACAGAATGATTCACAAAAGATAAAAACCATTTTCATGTCCTGACTGCAACTATTCGTGTCCTCTAAAGAGATATCTAAGAAGTCACTTGCTGACTCACAGTGTAGAAAAACCGTTTTCATGTTCCGACTGCAACTATTCATGTACTACGAAGAGAAATCTAAAAATTACACATGTTTACCCAGAGTGGCGAAAAATCCATTTCATGTCCTGACTGCAACTATTCTTCTTCACGAAAAAAAACTAAAACGGCACTTGCTAATTCACGGTGATGAAAAACCTTTTACTTGACCCGAATGCGACTATTCAGGCGCTACAAAACGGTATCTAAAAATTCACGTGTTTACCAAAACTGGACCAAAACCTTTTTCGTGTCCCGACTGCAATTATTCATGTTGTTCAAATGAACTTCTTAGAAATCATTTGCTGACTCACAGTGCTACAAAACCACTTACATATTTCTACTGCACTATTCATGTTCTACAAAGAGCCACCAAAAATCACATGTTAACGCACAGTGGACAAAAACCATTTTCCTATCCAGAATGCAGTTATACAAGCTCTCGAAAGGACAATTTGTAAATCCACCGTGCGATTTACAGAAAAGAAAACCTTTTACATGTCCTGACTGCAACTATTTGTGTTCTTAAAAGGGATATCCAAGAATTCACTTGCTGACTCTACTCATTGTGGATAAAAGCATTTTTCATGTTCCGACTGTAACTATTCAGAGAAATCAAAAAATCACATGTATACTCACAGTGGTGAAAAACCCATTTCATGCCCTGACTGCAACTATTCGTCTTCACGAAAAAAAAATCTCAAACGGCACTTGCTAATTCACAGTGATGAAAAACCTTTTACTTATCCCGAGTGCGACTATTCAGGCGCTACAAAACGGTATCTAAAAAATCACGTGTTTACCCACACTGGACCAAAACCTTTTTCGTGTCCCGACTGCAATTATTCATGTTGTACAAAGGAACTTCTTAGAAATCATTTGCTGACTCACAGTGCTCCAAAACCACTTACATGTTTCTACTGCAACTATTCGTGTTCTACAAAGAGGCACGAAAAATCACATGTTTACCTTCAGCAGACAAAACTATTTTTTTCAGCGTGGTTTTTCAAGTTCTCGAAAGGGAGATTAAAAAATCCACAGAACGATTCAAAGTGAAGAAAACCTTTTTCATATTCTGAGTGTAACTATGCATGTACTACGAAACCTAGCTTTAGGTAATATTATTATATTTTAGCAGTAAACTTACCTCTATGTAATAACTAAAAAGCTCTGTTCTTACTAAAAACTCTCGTATAACATCATTTATATGTTGCATAAATTTTTCATTTTTTAAATTTTTCTTTTGCTGTCTTCCAAATTTGGTTGGCATTTTTTGGTTGCACTGCGCTGGCAAGTCAGCATGAGAGCCTTTATAGGCCAATCACAGCTGATGATGTAAATCTCCCGGTTTGCAGGACATTATAATTCCTAAAAACTTACATTAACGACACTGACTACAGCAAATTGTGTTTTTGCGTATTTCGTGTTTAAAACACTAACGAATACTGACAACGAAAATAAAATAAAAATTACGCACAATACAGTCGAGGAATTCCCCGTACAACATAAACTAAAAGGCTTGCCAACTTGGAAGATTTCAATTCCTTAGTTTTTTTATTTAAATAAATAAAAACATGTTACGTAACGCGTCCTTCGAACCCCCCCCCCCCCCCCCACCCCCCGTAACGCGCTGTAACGGTTCACCAGACCCCCCCTCCCCCCCCAAGTGCGTTACGTAATACTTGAACGGCCCCAGGGAGCGTTCAAGTATTACGTAACGCAATTTTTGAAGATTTTTGACCCCCCCTCCCCCCCATGTAACGCGCCGTAACGTTTTCCTGTTCAACCCCCCCCCCCCCCCCCCCCTAAGCGTTACGTTACACCCAAGTAACAATTTTTACCCGAAAGTCACAATTAAGTTGCGCAACGTACTGAAATGTCGCTTAAATACCCTTTTTCTTGATTTTATCTCGTTTGCGGTAATAAATAAAACAAGAGATTTCTAATTCGCGATACATTATATACATTTTATATATTCATATTGTCATTTTGAAAAAAAATTGAGAATATTATTATTTTTATCGTTCTTGTATTCCTTCCAGATCTCCACAATTTAACACTGTCTGACCTAAAATAAACCTACATGGTTTTACAACACATATTTCGTTTTACATTAGCTACACTGAGGAGGCCCTGAAGAAAGTAATTTTACAAAGGTTTCCATATGGAGCAACACTTTACTCCACTATGATTCATAAGCTTACTCAGAGTGGAGTTAAACCTTTTCCACGTCCCGAATGCAGTTATGCAAGTTCTCAAAGGGAAAATTTAAAAATCAACAGTATGATTCACAGAAGAAAAAAACCATTTTCATGTCCTGACTGCAACTATTCGTGTCCTCTAAAGAGATATCTAAGAAGTCACTTGCTGACTCACGGTGTAGAAAAACCGTTTTTATGTTCCGACTGCAACTATTCATGTACTCCGAAGAGAAATCTAAAAATTACCCATGTTTACCCACAATGGAGAAAAATCCATTTCATGTCCTGACTGCAACTATTCTACTTTTCGAAAAAAAATAACGATAACGGCACCTGCTAACTCACAGTGACGAAAAACCTTTTTCTTGTCCCGATTGCGACTATTCATGCGCTACACATCGTTCGGTATCCAAAAGTTCACGTGTTGATCCACACTGGACAAAAACCTTTTTCATGTCCCGACCGCAATTATTCATGTAGTGCAAAGGAACTTCTAAGAAATCATTTGCTTACTCAAAGTGATACAAAACCTTTTACATGTTTCTACTGCACTATTCATGTTCTACAAAGAGTCACCAAAAACCACATGCTAACGCACAGTGGACAAAAACCATTTTCCTGTCCAGAAGGCAGTTATACAAGTTCTCAAAACGACAATTTATAAATCCACCGTGCGATTTACAGAAGAGAAAACCTTTTACATGTCCTAACTGCAACTATTTGTGTTCTTAAAAGGGATATCCAAGAATTCTTTTGCTGACTCTACTCATTGTGGAGAAAAGCATTTTTCATGTTCCGACTGTAACTATTCAGAGAAATCAAAAAATCACATGTATACTCACAGTGGTGAAAAACCCATTTCATGCCCTGACTGCAACTATTCGTCTTCACGAAAAAAAAATCTCAAACGGCACTTGCTAATTCACAGTGATGAAAAACCTTTTACTTATCCCGAGTGCGACTATTCAGGCGCTACAAAACGGTATCTAAAAAATCACGTGTTTACCCACACTGGACCAAAACCTTTTTCGTGTCCCGACTGCAATTATTCATGTTGTACAAAGGAACTTCTTAGAAATCATTTGCTGACTCACAGTGCTCCAAAACCACTTACATGTTTCTACTGCAACTATTCGTGTTCTACAAAGAGGCACGAAAAATCACATGTTTACCTTCAGCAGACAAAACTATTTTTTTCAGCGTGGTTTTTCAAGTTCTCGAAAGGGAGATTAAAAAATCCACAGAACGATTCAAAGTGAAGAAAACCTTTTTCATATTCTGAGTGTAACTATGCATGTACTACGAAACCTAGCTTTAGGTAATATTATTATATTTTAGCAGTAAACTTACCTCTATGTAATAACTAAAAAGCTCTGTTCTTACTAAAAACTCTCGTATAACATCATTTATATGTTGCATAAATTTTTCATTTTTTAAATTTTTCTTTTGCTGTCTTCCAAATTTGGTTGGCATTTTTTGGTTGCACTGCGCTGGCAAGTCAGCATGAGAGCCTTTATAGGCCAATCACAGCTGATGATGTAAATCTCCCGGTTTGCAGGACATTATAATTCCTAAAAACTTACATTAACGACACTGACTACAGCAAATTGTGTTTTTGCGTATTTCGTGTTTAAAACACTAACGAATACTGACAACGAAAATAAAATAAAAATTACGCACAATACAGTCGAGGAATTCCCCGTACAACATAAACTAAAAGGCTTGCCAACTTGGAAGATTTCAATTCCTTAGTTTTTTTATTTAAATAAATAAAAACATGTTACGTAACGCGTCCTTCGACCCCCCCCCCCCCCCCACCCCCCGTAACGCGCTGTAACGGTTCACCAGACCCCCCCTCCCCCCCCCAAGTGCGTTACGTAATACTTGAACGGCCCCAGGGAGCGTTCAAGTATTACGTAACACAATTTTTGAAGATTTTTGACCCCCCCTCCCCCCCATGTAACGCGCCGTAACGTTTTCCTGTTCAACCCCCCCCCCCCCCCTAAGCGTTACGTAACACCCAAGTAACAATTTTTACCCGAAAGTCACAATTAAGTTGCGCAACGTACTGAAATGTCGCTTAAATACCCTTTTTCTTGATTTTATCTCGTTTGCGGTAATAAATAAAACAAGAGATTTCTAATTCGCGATACATTATATACATTTTATATATTCATATTGTCATTTTGAAAAAAAATTGAGAATATTATTATTTTTATCGTTCTTGTATTCCTTCCAGATCTCCACAATTTAACACTGTCTGACCTAAAATAAACCTACATGGTTTTACAACACATATTTCGTTTTACATTAGCTACACTGAGGAGGCCCTGAAGAAAGTAATTTTACAAAGGTTTCCATATGGAGCAACACTTTACTCCACTATGATTCATAAGCTTACTCAGAGTGGAGTTAAACCTTTTCCACGTCCCGAATGCAGTTATGCAAGTTCTCAAAGGGAAAATTTAAAAATCAACAGTATGATTCACAGAAGAAAAAAACCATTTTCATGTCCTGACTGCAACTATTCGTGTCCTCTAAAGAGATATCTAAGAAGTCACTTGCTGACTCACGGTGTAGAAAAACCGTTTTTATGTTCCGACTGCAACTATTCATGTACTCCGAAGAGAAATCTAAAAATTACCCATGTTTACCCACAATGGAGAAAAATCCATTTCATGTCCTGACTGCAACTATTCTACTTTTCGAAAAAAAATAACGATAACGGCACCTGCTAACTCACAGTGACGAAAAACCTTTTTCTTGTCCCGATTGCGACTATTCATGCGCTACACATCGTTCGGTATCCAAAAGTTCACGTGTTGATCCACACTGGACAAAAACCTTTTTCATGTCCCGACCGCAATTATTCATGTAGTGCAAAGGAACTTCTAAGAAATCATTTGCTTACTCAAAGTGATACAAAACCTTTTACATGTTTCTACTGCACTATTCATGTTCTACAAAGAGTCACCAAAAACCACATGCTAACGCACAGTGGACAAAAACCATTTTCCTGTCCAGAAGGCAGTTATACAAGTTCTCAAAACGACAATTTATAAATCCACCGTGCGATTTACAGAAGAGAAAACCTTTTACATGTCCTAACTGCAACTATTTGTGTTCTTAAAAGGGATATCCAAGAATTCTTTTGCTGACTCTACTCATTGTGGAGAAAAGCATTTTTCATGTTCCGACTGTAACTATTCAGAGAAATAAAAAAATCACATGTTTACTCACAGTGGTGAAAAACCCATTTCATGCCCTGACTGCAACTATTCTTCTTCTCGAAAAAAAAACTAAAACGGCACTTGCTAACTCACAGTGATGAAAAACCTTTTACTTGACCCGAGTGCGACTATTTAGGCGCTACAAAACGGTACCTAAAAATTCACATGTTTACCCACACTGGACCAAAACCTTTTTCGTGTCCCGACTGCAATTATTCATGTTATACAAAGGAACTTCTTAGAAATCATTTGCTGACTCACAGTGCTACAAAACCACTTACATGTTTTTTACTGCAATTATTCGTGTTCTACAAAGAGGCATGAAAAATCACATGTTTACCTTCAGCAGACAAAACTATTTTTTTGTCCCAGCGTGGTTTTTCAAGTTCTCGAAAGGGAGATTAAAACATCCACAGAATGATTCAAAGTGAAGAAAACCTTTTTCATGCTCTGAGTGTAACTATGCATTTACTACGAAACCTAGCTTTAGGTAATATAATTAAAATAAAATAAAATAAAATAAAATAGAAACTGTCAAATTAGTATAAGCTTTCCCTGACGAAGGAACGTTTGTTCCGAAACCGGTCGGATTTGCGCATCAAATAAGTGGTTTATACAAAGTTAAATTATTTCATTTTTCTATAATGGATAACCACAAAGTAATAGCTACATTCAAAAATATAATATTATTAAATTTTAGCAGTAAACTAACCTGTGTGTAATAACTAAAAAGCGTTGTTCTTACTAAAAACTCTCGTATAACATCATTCATATGTCGGATAATTTTTTTTTTTTTTTAATTCTTCTTTTGCTGTCCTCGAAATTTGGTTGGCATTTTTTGGTTGCGCTGCGCTGGCAAGTCAGCATGAGAGCCTTTATAGGCCAATAACAGCTGATGATATAAATCTCCCGGTTTGGAGGACATTATAATTGCTAAAAACTCACATTAACAACACTGATTACAGCAAATTGTCTTTATGCGTATTTCGTGTTTAAAACACTAACGAATACTAATAAAATAAAATGAAAATGACGCACAATACAGTCGAGGAATTCCCCGTACAACATAAACTAAAAGGCTTGTCAACTTGGAAGATTTCAATTCCTTAGTTTTTTATTTAAATAAAGAAAAACATGTTACGTAACGCGTCCTTCGAACCCCCCCCCCCCTCCCCCGTAACGCGACGTAACGTTTCACCAGACCCCCCCTCCCCCCCCAAGTGCGTTACGTAATACTTGAACGGCCCCTTATCCACACTCAAGTACGAGAGTGAAGGTGAGCACATCGACAATATGGCGACTCGCGACTTCACCATTTAAACTTTTAAAAATCCCGTTTCACTCACGGAAACAACACGGCTCGCGGTTATAAAATAATCCATGATTCTTTTTTTTACATGGGTAAAACCCGTAAAGGTGACGCTATCACATATTTAACAATAAACTTAAATAATTCGGCGACTCATCGAATCCAAGTCGGCTCCCAAGACGACAAAAATTCAAGAAGTGCTCCCGAGATAGATGGCGCTAGTCGCGAGCGGTTCAGAACTAATCTTTACGGCGATCATAATAAAATGTAAGCGGCCAGGTGAGTTTAAGATTAACTAGGTCAAGACAATATTTATTTAATCAAAATAAATATTATCGTGAAAATATGTTACATAACAGATAGTAGCCTCTAACCGTGCACCGAGAGTAATCTACCCTCTTTAAAACGTTGGGCGTCAAAAATGACACGCATCTTATCAGTTAGCGGAGAAATTCCGTATGCATGAGCTCTTTTCATATAAAGAATATAAAGAATGTACATAAGTCTGATAAGGATATTGAAAACACTTGTAGGAAAATTATTGGAAGTTTAATGTATGCTGTCTCAGGCACTAGGCCAGACCTTTGTGTAGCTGTATCTATATTAATTATATACCAAAATAATGCAAGTGATGTATTGTTGACTCATTTAAAAAGAATTTTAAGATATGTAAAATATACTCTAGATTATAAGCTGATTTTCAAATGTACTGATGATGGGCTTGTTGGGCATTGTGATGTAGATTGGGGTGGTGACACACGAGATAGAAAGTCTACCACTGGCTACTCTTTCAAGTTCTCCAATTGTCTTATATCGTTGTGTTCTATGAAACAGTGTTCCGTAAGCTTATCATCAACCGAAGCAGAGTATGTTGCAGTCAGTATGGCGGCTAGTGAATCTTGTTGGCTGTCAAGTTTATTGAAAGACTTTAATACTATAAATGTTTGTCCTGTACCTATATACTGTGATAACCAGTCTGCCATAATGGTTGCAAATACTGATAATATTAAAAAAACTAAAACACATCGATATATGTACGTTATCATTTTGTCAAAGATTTAATTAAGGAATGTAAGATATGTTTAATGTGTGTTAAGACTGAGGATCAAATAGCTGATAGGTTTACTAAGTCATTGAACAAAAATCTATTGTTTAAATTTATTACTCAATGTGGTCTATACTAGATAATGTAAGAGTGTATTACATTTAGCGGGGGTGTTAAAATATGAAATGTAACACATTATTTTAACAATAATAATGTTGGTTTAAGGGTTGGCAACATTTTGTATGTGGCAACCCATTTTAATTATTTTGTTTTTTCTCTGTGCTCCAAGCGTTCTTCTCTTGTTTTCATGTAATACGTACATCTTAAAATAAAACCAGTTATTAAAAGTGTTATATTTCTTTTTATTAACTCAGTAGATTACAACAAAATTTTTGAAATAAGCTTTCAAATTTTCTCAGTGTCATTTTAATCTTGTCGCATGCACTCGTTAAAGTTAACGCATATTTATAACAAATTTAGTTCGTTGGTCCCTTTAATAATAAGAGCTCGTTCACATTGAGCATATAAATATAAAAGATCATAGCACGCCACATATCGCTCTCCATACAATCCCTTCAGACCGTTCACACCTGAGCGCTTTATGCACACATCAACCATAGACAATGCACATCTTACGCCGTAACCGCTCCTGAGGCGATATGCCAACAGTTAAGCGCCCCCCACTCCGACGAAAACAGGAGAGGGGGTCATTTTAATTACGGAGCTGCGAAGACCGGTGGGTGACAGATGTCAAGTTCATAGATTCAGTACAAAAAATGCGCACTCCGTGGCCGCTCGCTAATTCAACTGACCCCCTCTCCTACCATAAGAAGAAATATTTTATCTGCGCCGTGTGAACGGCACGAAACATAAGCGCTCGCGGTTCAGCAGATACCTGCTAGCGGTTATATTAGATGTCTGAACACCCCTTAATGATCCTGATTATATTCCACCTTTAAGGGGTGTTCAGACATCGAATATAACCGCTAGCAGGTATCTGCTGAACCGCGAGCGCTTATGCTTTGGAAAAAAATCTCGAAAAATATAATATAGCGATATACTTAGATGCATATTTAAATAAATTTGGTATCATTAACGAATGTCAGTACGGATTCCAGAATAAAAAAACTGTGACCCACTACTAAAAAAAATTCTAATTTCATGAACACCGAGCTCAATTCTCAAAACATGTACTTATACTCTACATTGATTTCTCTAAAGCCTTTGACACAATATTTCATAAACAAATAATAACAGTTTTACAAATTATTTGAATCGGAGGTAACGAGCTTATTTTCTTTAGTAACTTCTCATCAAATAGAAAAAAATATGAAAAAGTATTGAATGTGATGAGTAAATCTAAATTTATGAGGACTGATGTACCACAGGCCCCCAACCCATATAAAACAAATTAAAATAATAGAATCCAGTCACACCTAACTTCATAAAGAGATTTGACAGGATCTACTAAGTACTTTATACTTCATCTCTTCCTACATTTATAAGATGATTCTCTTTATGGGATTTATGCACACTTCCAATCACCTTTCTGTTTTATTTGTATTTAAATTGTCATGTATTTAACTTTAAATATTCTTGTAACTATGCTAATCATTTTGGACCTCTACGCCTGTTACGACACAGGTATAGTGAGACAGGCATCGAAAAACCCTATGTAATCTTTATATAGCTAAATAAATAAAAATTCTCCTGGGGTCTGCTAATTGCGTGCGCTGTAGTAAAGTTTAATTGTATCTGGCTTTTATACCATAGGGTAGCTTGGACTAGTTATACAAGATCCATTTCACGACATTTCGGTCATTATGTTAAAGTTTAATTGGCCGAAACAATCTTTTTTCATTACACTCAACTGTAGATCTTTTTTTTCTTATCTTAAAAGCTCTTATTAACATTTTCAGATATACGAGCTAAGGGTCGAAACTGTAAGGGTCGAAACTGCTTTCGAGAATATTTAATAATATAACCTTTCTTACCATGTGAACTTACAACGTTTCTCACAGTAAGAACATAATATATTATTATTTTTTTACTTAAAAAGTAACGTCACTAGGACTTATAGCCTGTATTGTAGAAAAATTTATAAATTTGAGGTAAAAAGCTTTAGTTAAACCACTACATACAAAATACTAAAATATTACATGGAGATAAAAATAAAAATAAAAATATTACATTAGTGGCCAGATGGGTAATTTGAGAAAGAATTGTAACAATATTTAGGCCACAAATAAATCATTAATCATTATACCCACCACGAAGCAGAGTGAATGTTCTAAACAACTACGGTGGCACTCTGATTATGGCGAATGGAACTCAAATAAAATCCTATTAAGTATTTAAAAAAAATCTTATTATTTAACACGCGAAACTTATTATTTAAAAGAGGACAAGGATGTAAAAATAGTATGTCAATCCTCCGTCAACACAAATAAGTCAACATTCTTTTTAAATTTAGCCAATGAATTAGAAGACTTAATGTAATCTGGCAGAATACTAAACATAAGTAGAGCCCGATATAGTTTCTTTGGCCACAAAGTTCATTGTTGAGCCAATTCGATTGGAATGGATTTATTGGGATCCTTCTACATATTTAGTATTGATAAAAAATCTACAAAGTATTTAGTGATATACAGCCGTTTTATACACATAACATTTATTGTACCTCAATCATAATTGGAAGAATGTAGTAGAGGTGTGGTGAATCATGCACGGGGCATGGGGATGAGGGTAACCTTGCGGCTACTCTTGCTAAGACGCTTATGGATTTCGATAAGTTATGCCCGACCACCAAACAAGATAGGTATATCACAATTAAGTGGTACTCACGGTTGTTGTATCTTCTGGCTTGGTGACAGTCATAGATGTCCATAAGCGCTCGAGATTGTTCTATTTGATTATTAGAACTACGGTAAGGTTTGAGTCACGAGTTCACACAAAGTATACGGTAGAATACGGTAGGATTTACACTTTATGTAACGATATGATGAATTAACACTTCGGCGAACAGCGAAATGTCACGATACGATCGGTGGTTAGCAACGGACTGACTTACTGACGATAAAGCGCTTGTCACTTGTTTACCGTGTAGTTAGGCACCCTTATTGTGCGGAATTCCAAAATCTGGATTCCTCCAATCTCGTATGACAATCGGAGCACAAAACGAATGAAATCCATAAGCGTTATTGTGACGTATGTGTATGAGGGTGACGGCATGAGAGCGAGATAGAGAGTATGGGAAGTATAAAAGGGATGTACCGCTATTGAGCGCTCTCTCCATATTAATCTGGCAACCAATAAACATTGTAACATTAACAGATGTTATTACTACCCGATCCCAAGATATCACAGTTGGCGCAGCTCGGTAGTTCGTAAATTTTTACGTAAATTGGAAGAATCTACGCGGTAGATTTCGGGATCTGACGGATTGTTGTCAGGATTGCAGGAAGCGATCGCAGGAAGCGATCGCATTAAGAAGAAATTGGAGCAGCCACACGCAAGTATTCGCGTGTGTGGGACCGACAAATTACAAAATTATTGTCGTTCGGGTACACCGTGTAACGGGGTACAAAAGGACCGGATCAAGGATCGGGTCAAGGACTGGATCATCGTATGGATTAGCCGGGAACCAGGACTTGGTTTCCGTCGCTGCAGTCTGGGAAGGAAGACCTCGGAGTAGGGATTGGATCCGCAGCTGTCGGGAGACGGAGCCAGACGGGGACGGTGATCTACAGCTCTGGGTGACGTGGAACGTGGAACGTGGACCTCGGAGTGTAGCCTTCTTGGAAGTGCTGAGATAAGTAGTCTTGATTATTTTGTTTCAGCTCTTCCCCCAATGGAGGGTGTTTGTAAGAATTTGGGAACGTTCTGTTACAGAACGGGAAACTGGTCATTGTTCAAGGAACGACTGGATCAGGCCCTCATTTTACATGATGACAAAGTGTTATCACAAGAACGCAAAAGAGCATTTTTGCTGAGTTGCCTCACCGAAGAAACTTTCTCTTTATTATGTGATCTATGTTTCCCTAAAAAGGTTTCTGTTTGTTCTTTTGATGATTTATGTAAATTATTTGATTCACATTGCAAACCTATTCAAAATATTTTCGAGTCGCGTGAGTTATTTTATAAGTGTAAACAGCTAGCTAACGAATCTATTAAAGATTACGCTGCTAGGTTGAGAGGACTGAGTTTGACGTGCAATTTTGAATTGAGGCTGGAATCTTGTTTAAAAGACATATTCATTATTGGAATTTTCAATGAAAAATTGAAACATAAGTTGTTCGTTGAGGGGGTAAATACTTCTTTTTCGGAATGCATTCAGTTAGCAGCTTCATGGGAACATGTTGTTAATTTTAAGAAAGTTGATACGAATTTAAATGTTGTGCATAAGGATAGTAATGTTGTCCGTAAATCCAGGTCGGATAGTCCGATCAGATTTAAAAGTGCAGTGCGTAGTAAGACGCCAGTAAATATTGCATTAAAAAAATGTTTTTTGTGCGGAAAAACGAATCATTTGCAGAAAGATTGTTGGAAGAATATTTTTTTGTAATCGGTGCAATAAATCGGGTCATCCTAGTAATGTGTGTAAAAACAGTAAAATTAATGTAGGTAATAAGAATAAACGATTAAATTCGGTTTTTATGTTGCATGACGGCACGGGGCCGGAACCGATATTCGTAGATCTCATTATTGGTAACACTGTTCTGCGAGCGATTGTTGACACCGGCGCTGAGATTAATGCAATTCCATATGAAGTGTATTTAAAAGATTTTGTTTCTTGTAAATTGGAAAGATGCGATATTCAATTGTCAGGATATGACGGGAAACGGTTAAATATTGTAGGTAAAGTTAATTTAAGTGTGTTATTTTTAAATAAAAGTGTAGATACGCAGTTTATAATAATTAAAAACGGTAATTCTACGATTGTTGGTAGAAATTTTTTACAAGTTTTCGGTATCGGATTAAGTGGAATAAATTCGGTAAATACCAGTGAGACTAGTTGTGATAATCAATTAAATTTTCGTGATAGTTTAAAGAAAAAATATGCTCATGTGTTTTCAGAAAAATCGGGTAGGCTTATAGGTTATGAAGCTAACATCGAAGTTATTTCGGAGTTCAGGCCAAAGTTTGTGAATCCAAGATCGTTACCTTTTAGTTTACGTGGAAAGGTAGAGGAGGAATTAAATAAGATGTTACGTGAAGATATAATTGAAAACGTAGAAATAAGTGATATGGCTAGTCCGATTGTTGTTGTAAAAAAGAAAGACGGTTCAATTAGAATTTGTACTGATTTTAAAACCACATTAAACCCTATGTTAGCGAAGTTGAAATATCCATTGCCTCGTATAGAAGATTTAATTTCATCTTTAAATGGTGCGAAATTTTTTGCTAAAATAGATTTGCGTAATGCTTTTGGTCAGATTTCGTTGAACGAGAAGTCGAGAAAATTATGTGTGATAAGTACGCATGTGGGTTTATTCAGGTATAAAGTGTTGCCTTTCGGTTTGACCACAAGCCCGGCTATATTTATGCAAGTTATTCAGGCGGTAGTAGGTAGACTTCGTAACGTTCGTATATTTCTAGATGATATTTTGTTGTTTGGAAATTCTGAAGAGGAATTATTCTCTATTTGTGAATCTGTACTTAGCAAGTTAAGTGATTGTGGATTAACTATTAATGAAAATAAGTGTTCTTTTTTAGATACTGAGATAGAATATTTAGGTTTTAAAATTTCGCGGAAAGGAGTTATGCCTTTAGAAAATAAAATCTGTGCGATTACTCAAATGGCAGTACCGAAAAATGTTTCAGAACTTAGGAGTTTACTTGGGGTTATTTCATATTATAGAGCTTTTGTTCATAATATTTCAGGTATTTTGTCTCCATTGTATAACTTGTTAAAAAGGGGAGTAAAATATGTGTGGTCTGAGGAATGTAATATTGCGTTTGAGCGAGTTAAGAAACTGCTGACGTCAGATAATATTTTAGTGCATTTTGATCCTAATTTACCAATTAAACTTATTTCAGACGCATCTGAAAAAGCGTTATCAGCGGTGATTTGCCATGTATATGATAATGGTTTAGAGAGACCTATCGCATTTGCTAGCCGATTATTGTCAGAAACAGAATTAAAGTACTCTATTTTAGATAAGGAAGCGTGTGCTATAATTTTTGGGTTGAAGAAATTCTTTCAGTATTTATACGGCAATAAATTTGTTTTGGCTTGCGACAATAAATCGTTAGTACACATTTTGAACACGGATAAGCAAGTACCTGTTTTGGCCGCTAACCGTCTGCAGAGGTACGCCCTAATACTCCAGACTTTTGACTATAGTATAGAGCATATTAAGTCAGGTGATAACAAAGCGGATTTCTTATCACGAATGCCGATTAATAATAAGGATAATTTAGATGTGTGTAGCGACGATATTGATGCTAGCGATTATTTTTTAAATTATATTGATTCTTTAAACGTGAATACGGTTGAGTCAGAGTTTGTGAACATAATCGAGTCAGAAACAACATTAAATGCGGAAACGATGAAACAGTTTTCGATTAATGATGTAAATATAGCGAGCATTATCGAGTTCACAGCAAATGGTTGGCCGGATAAAAAGTTCTTAAAGGATGATTTATTGAAATTCTGGTATTTTAGGGATAAATTATCGACTTATAATTCATGTTTATTTTATAATAATAAATTTGTAGTTCCAAGGGAATTAAGGGAAATTATATTGAATTTTTTACATCAATCACATTTAGGCATTGTAAAATCGAAAAGTCTTGCTCGAAATTATTTTTTTTGGCTCGGAATGAACAATGATATAGAAGCAACTGTGAAACAGTGTGCTCGATGCATGGAATGTTTACCTACTCCGTGTAAAGTTGAGTTGGCACCTTGGCCAATAAATGGTTTAATCTGGAGTAGATTGCATATTGACTTCATGGGACCGTTGGGAGGTCATAATTTTTTAATTATTGTTGATGCAACTACAAAATGGATAGACTGTCATATTGTAAATAAGGTAGATTCGTTTTGTACAATAAAAGTTTTGAAAAGATTATTTTCTATGTTCGGAATCCCGGAACAAATTGTAAGTGACAATGGTACAGCTTTCACATCGTCAGTTTTTAAGGAATTTTGTCATAATTATAATATAGAATCATTGACTTCAGCTGTACAGCATCCTGCTTCTAACGGTTTAGCTGAAAATGGGGTTAAAACAGTGAAGAATTTTTTGAAAAAAATTATGGTAAATAATAAATTTCCTACTGATTTTGAAGATAAACTTTTGACGTTTTTAGTTGATATTAGAAATACGCCTTCAATGTCTATGGGCATTGAGCCTAGTACATTAATGTTGGGTAGAAAGATTAGATCAATTTTTAATACGATTATTCCAATAGTGGATAATGTTGAGAGTCAAGGTTTTAAAGGAATTGACAACACGGTTAAAATAAAATGTTATTGAGCCAGCATAAACAGAAAAAGTATTATAGAGGAAGAAAATTTAAAAAGTACTTTGAGGTTGGTTCTAAAGTTTTAACCAAGGATTTAAGATGTAATGATAATAAATGGATTTTAGGAAAAATTTTTAAAAGATTGGGGGATAGGATTTATTTAGTTAAAATTATGTCTACGGGACAAATTTGGAAACGCCACCATGATCAGATTTCAGAGAGGAAGGTTAGGTGGGGGGAGTGTGACAGGTCTGATGATTTGCTGGACCTGGGTCCACTCTCGGATGTGGACATGACCAAATTTCCTAATTCCTCTAATTTTTGCAGGTCACCTACACCATGGGAGGGGAGGTTACGCCCTCGAGGTCAACGCCCACGCTACACGTGAAGAACAAGAATAATTACATATACTATGGAATGGAAATATTTAGATATTTTGTTTTGTATAAATTTGTGAATAAAGAAATGTATGTAATTAGGTTTTAAGTGTGGGGGTGTGACGTATGTGTATGAGGGTGACGGCATGAGAGCGAGATAGCGAGTATGGGAAGTATAAAAGGGATGTACCGCTATTGAGCGCTCTCTCCATATTAATCTGGCAACCAATAAACATTGTAACATTAACAGATGTTATTACTACCCGATCCCAAGATATCATAGTCAAGAAACATATGGCATTATTTGAAACATAGGACATTATTACCATAGATCATTGTGACTAGTTCATATCAATTTTACTCCATCTTAAAGTTTATTTTAAACGTTAAATCGCAATATTCAGCAAGTAAAAAATAGTGCTTCCTGTTTGTGGCATCATAGTCTCACATATTCAAATAATATCTAGGTGGGAATAAATTCGGTTTTTGGGGGAAATTCCTAAAAAATAAAACTAGTTATTTTTATACTAATTATGGGCCGGAAAAACCGAATCTGAAAGAATTAGGCGGCGGAAAGCAATATTAACTGAGTTACACGACTTTAAAATTTTTTATACGCGTACAGGAAAATAGCCATTTTGGAAGTATTCTGATTCCTACAAAATCAAACTAATAGTTATTTTTATACTAACTTTGGGCCGAGGAATCCGAATCTGAAAGAATTAGGCGGCGGCAAGCAATATTAACTGAATTACACGACTTTAAAATTTTCAATACACACAAAACATGAAAATATTCATTTCGGTAGCTGAATTTGACTCATTCAGTACAAAATCATAGATAAACAAGAAATCTACGAAAACATGTGCCAGCAGTGTTACCAGCTCTCAAAAATATTAATCCCAACTATCTCAACGGCCGTATTCTTAAACCAAAAGTATGAAAATTCGTAGTCTTAAAAATGCGTAACCAAACCTAACCTAACGCTAGGTTTGTGTAACATGGTTTGTACCCCTTTATACCGCCTGCTCGCGTCAATTTTAAAAAACATCCCTGTTTTCAAGTAGTTTAACGGCTACGCGAGGTTTGTGTAACATGGTTTGTGCCCCTTTATACCGCCTGCTCACGTCCCTAACCTAACCTAACCTAACGCTAGGTTTGTGTAACATGGTTTGTGCCCCTTTATACCGCCTGCTCGCGTCAATTTAAAAAAACAGCCTACGTTTTCAAGTAGTTTAGCGGCTACGCTAGGTTTGTGTAACATGGTTTGTGCCCCTTTATACCGCCTGCTCGCGTCAATTTAAAAAAACAGCCTACGTTTTCGAGTAGTTTAGCGGCTACGCTAGGTTTGTGTAACATGGTTTGTGCCCCTTTATACCGCCTGCTCGCGTCAATTTAAAAAAACAGCCTACGTTTTCAAGTAGTTTAGCGGCTACGCTAGGTTTGTGTAACATGGTTTGTGCCCCTTTATACCGCCTGCTCGCGTCAATTTAAAAAAAACAGCCTACGTTTTCAAGTAGTTTAGCGGCTACGCTAGGTTTGTGTAACATGGTTTGTGCCCCTTTATACCGCCTGCTCACGTCCCTAACCTAACCTAACCTAACGCTAGGTTTGTGTAACATGGTTTGTGCCCCTTTATACCGCCTGCTCGCGTCAATTTTAAAAAACATCCCTGTTTTCAAGTAGTTTAACGGCTACGCTAGGTTTGTGTAACATGGTTTGTGATACAAAAGTGAGTAAAATTTATAAAAAATAAGTACTTAAAATATAAACATTTTATTTTACGTTATTGA
The DNA here is from genome assembly GCA_917880885.1 of Limnephilus marmoratus. Lineage (NCBI taxonomy): Eukaryota > Metazoa > Arthropoda > Insecta > Trichoptera > Limnephilidae > Limnephilus > Limnephilus marmoratus. The sequence goes on along the minus strand of OU862907.1, from coordinate 41,639,017 downwards.
TATTACTGGTTAATGGCAACACTTAATTTTGTGTGGTAAAAACATCTATGTTATCTTGTTTTCTATGGTCTTTGTACTACGTGTGTCAAGTCAAAATCAGCTTGCGGAATGAATATTTTCATGTGCACGATGGAAAATTTTAAAGTCGTGTAATTCAGTTAATATTGCTTGCCGCCGCCTAATTCTTTCAGATTCGGATTCCCCGGCCCAAAGTTAGTATAAAAATAACTATTAGTTTGATTTTGTAGGAATCAGAATACTTCCAAAATGGCTATTTTCCTGTATGTGTATAAAAAATTTTAAAGTCGTGTAACTTTGTTAATATTGCTTTCCGCCGCCTAATTCTTTCAGATTCGGTTTTTCCGGCCCATAATTAGTATAAAAATAACTAGTTTTATTTTTTAGGAATTTCCCCCAAAAACCGAACTTTAGCCTCTAGGTGTTTTACTGTCGCACTTATTTTAATTCAGAATAAACACTATTCTATTATAATAAAGTAGTGTGGGTAGTCATTATAAATCATTTACAATGCACTGCCGCGTATGCCCTGAAGTTATTCTATCGGATGAGTCGATATTTGTGTGTTTAGTGTGTAAAGGCACCTACCATCTAGCCTGTGGAGGAATAACGGAAAGCACTTTCCGTCGACTCACTCAAGAACGTCGAGAACAACAGAAGTGTAAGCAGTGTAAAAGGGACACACGGTCGACCGCCGTCAGCGATAACACATCTTTGGAACCGCCCAAAAAAACAACGGCCACTAAGGATCAAGCAGCTCCATCATCACCTTCGTCCCCCGCTAATCTCGAAGATATTCAGAATTTAGTCATGACCAAAACGAACAGCCTGGATAAAAAACAGAACGACATCATGGACCAAAACAACAAGATACTGGAAAGCATACAATTCATGAACGCACAATATGAAGACTTTATGGCCAGAATCCGTGACGTCGAGCACCGTAATGATGAGCTTACAGCGAAGAATACTGCACTGGAAGCTAGAATCGTAATACTGGAGAATAGTCTTGATTCCCAAGAGCGGGCCTTAAAGTCTTGTAATGTAGAAATAAGAGGCATCCCCGACATCAAGGACGAAACACTAAAAGACGTGGTCTTCAACATCTTCAAAACAACAGGATCTCCCTTAGAAACTAAGGATATCGATGCTGTTTGTCGTCTTCAAAAAAATAACAATAATCAGAAGCAACCCAGGACAATTGTTCTTAAACTAAAATCGAACATGGCTAGAAATCAACTGCTAGCTGATGTGAAATCTTTCAACAAGAATAAACCCAATACCGAAGATAAACTCAACACGTTAAATATCGGTCTCGCCGGCCCACGGTTGCCGATCTATGTATCTGAGCAGTTAACATTTCGGGCGAAACAGATTTGGTATAAAACTCGCCAATTTGCTAGAGCGAGACAATTTCAATTTGCATGGATCCAACAGGGACCAGGGACGTATAGACCTGCGGAGAGAGACAGGTTCAGGCGCAATTCTTATATCCGATGAAAGCAAGCTGGCTTCCCTATGATTATCTCAAACACAATATACCTACTGCCTACATTTACAAGATGAAGATTCTATTATTACTATTACTACTTCTACTACTTAGTACTACTGCCGACAACGGTTACAAGATGAAGGTTCTATTATTATTATTGCTACTACTACTACTACTTATTACTACTGCCGACAATGATTACAAGATGAAGGTACTATTGTTATTATTACTACTACTACTTATTACTACTGCCGAAAACGATTACAAGATGAAGGTTCCTGCCGACAACGATTACAAGATGAAGGTTACTGCCGACAATGATTACAAGATGAAGGTTCTATTATTACTATTGCTACTACTACTACTTACTTCTACTTCAGACAACGACTACAAGTTGAAGGTTATTTTATTATTATTGCCATTATTATCCTGTGATTATCCACATCCAATCATTCGAATCAAATATACTCACGAGAAATGGATCATAATCGTATAGTAGTGAAATTTCCATTGCATCATATCTCACCTGAATAATCATGATTCAATTACCTCCTGATATTTACAATGACACAGATGTAACGTGCAACACGTAGGTATGTGATTGACGATCTCAACAAATTAAATAATTTCAGTTTGAAGTCTTATAATTTAAAGATTATCCATCAGAATATCAGAAGTATGTCAAACCTTGATGATTTTCTGTTATTTCTAGATCAATTCAATCATACTTTTGATGTTTTAATTTTATCATAGTGTTGGATCAATAAAAACTACACCTCTAAAATAATACAAACTTACACGGAATATCACTCAATTAAAAATATAAATAAATCTAGCGGGATTGTTGTCTACATCAAAGACGGTATACAAGCACAAGTCGAAGAAATCATATTATCACAAGGTAACTGCCTCAGAATTGTTCTGAATAATAATTTATGTATTTTTGCTGTTTATAGATCACCTTCTTTCCAGAGCATAGATTCTTTTTTGAATTCACTCCAAACTATTATTAGCAATTCCAATAAATTTGAACGTCAAATCATTATAGGAGACCTTAATATTAACACCTTATCTCCATTTCACAACCAATTCAACGACTACATATGCCAGCTCACTGAAAACGGATTCATATTGACAATCAATACACCAACTCGAGAACAGGGCACGAATAAATCCTGTTTGGATCACATCAACGTAAAAAATATTAACTTCACTGACTCATTCGTTATCCACACGTCAATTTCCGACCACTATACGACAGCCCTGTGCTTTAAAGATAAACCGCCCCCCCCTGCTAAAATCAAATACGTCCCTCGATTAAATTTTAATAATTTAATTGAGGACTTGCATTTAGAAAACTGGCAAAAAGTATTTGATCAAATTGACACTGACATTGCGATGAAAGAATTCATTTGTATTTTACATACATATATATCTAAACATACAAGTAACAAACACATATCGAACAGCCAGTTTAAACTTACGCCCTGGATCTCTCCCGGCCTTTTAAAATCGATTCACAAAAGAAACCAACTTCACAAAAGGGCCAAAAAGTATCCAGATAATATTTTAGTACAAATTCACTACAAGAAATATAGGAACTTATGCAAAAAGATTATTAAATATACAAAGGAAAATTATTTTAAAACGTTCATTTACGAAAATTCTTATTCTCCAAAACGTATGTGGGAAGCATTTCGAAATATTAGTAAAACAAAAATAAACAGGTCTTCCGAAATTAAATCGTTAGATATCGGTAACGTAAACTCCTCTAATCTTAAAAATATGGCGAATTTTGCTAATAAATACTTCACATCGGTGGGAACCACACTTGCCCAAAAAAATTCTCGATAAATGCAATAAAACAGAAATCGAACTTGCCAAGTTGGTCACCTCTAACCTCGTCCATAAAATAGACAATATACAAACATCGACGAATGAAGTCTTGGAAATAATATTGACGACCTAAAGCCATCTAACGCTTGTGGACCAGACAAAGTCTCGACTAATCTGCTTAAAGTAACTAAGTCATTCATAGCATCTCCGATAGCGTTCATTTCCAATCTAAGTCTCAAATCAGGAATATTCCCTAACCATCTAAAACATTCAGTTGTTGTATTACTACACAAAAATGGAGATAAATCTGCGATTCAAAATTACCGGCCGATATCTTTGGTCAATTCAGTCTCAAAAATTATAGAGAAAATTGTCAAAAATCGTCTTAGCTTTTATCTTGAAGATAATAACATTCTTTCTGAGAGACAATATGGCTTCCGTCCGGGTTTAGGTACTGAAAATGCCATTGGCAATCTGACTAAAGTAATTTCCAATAACATCGATCGAGGAATCAAAAGCATCGCGATCTTCCTGGATCTGGCTAAAGCTTTTGATACCATCTCGCACAAAATCCTTTTGAAAAAATTACAGCTAATCGGTATACAGGGGCAGTTACTTAAATGGTTAGGAAGCTATCTAGAAAATCGGAGCCAAAGAGTTATTATTAGTGGTACTCTAAGCGATCCAGCCAACATCGTGTTTGGTGTACCACAAGGAAGTACTTTAGGACCGATATTGTTTAATATCTATATCAACGACCTTTGCAACAGTAACCTTGCCGATCATATCATCACTTTTGCTGACGATACGGTCTTAATATTTGAGGGCAAAAACTGGTATGAAGCGCATATAAAAGCAGAAATTGGAATAAACAATGTCAAACATTGGCTAGACTATAATCTTCTTACTCTTAACACGGATAAGACCAAATTTATACGTTTTAGTGCAACACAAGCGGGTCAACCCAAGGTAATACTAAATATTACTATTCACATTTGCAATGAACCGAACACTTGTACTTGCAATAACCTAGAATGCGTGGATAGTTTAAAATATCTAGGGATCACCATAGATAAATATCTGAGATGGGACGAACACATTAACGCAACGGCCTCAAAAGTCAGAAAACTTACACATCTTATTATAACCATCAGAAATATTCTCTCTGTTAAAGATATGAAATCAATATACTATGCTATGTGTAATTCTTTACTCGAATATGCATCCCTAGGATGGGGTGGATGTGCCAAAACAATATTAGACTCCCTGGCAGATATTGTTTTGGCACAATATCAATAAAAAATCAATACTAAGAGTCATCCTTAAAAAACCATTCAGGTACCCCAGTGATGCATTATTCACGGAATTAAAAGTACTTGATATTAGACAATTGTATATTAGAAAGATTATATAACATGTTCAAAAACAAAGTCAACACTTCCCGTCCATTGACGATCTTCACGACACTCGACTTTCAAGGAACAATCCAATAGTCCCAATAAAAATCACGACGTCCCTCGGCCAACGGCAATTTTCGTACTTAGGACCTAAATTATTTAATATCATTCCTAATGATTGGAAAACTAAAAGTGCAAATGTTTTGCGCAAATTGATCAACGACTGGCTCCTTGATTTAGGGAGGATCAAAAGCGAAGATATGTTGACCAATAGTTAGTCTCATCATATAAAATAAAACAAAATTAAAAATATATAAGAAAATAAAAAAAACAAAATAAAAAAAAACACTCACTCATAGTTCCATTCATTACAAAAACACGTACTTATCATTGCAGAACACAATTGTCTATTCTTTTATCAATACCCTTCCCATTTTTTTCTACATTCAATTCCTGCGGAGATCTTTCTATTTATTATACAAAATTACGTAAATTATAATTTATACAAAATACGTACAAAATTATACAAAATTACGTACTATACGTAATATAACAAACACACGTACTTATCACTTCAGAACATAATTGTCTACTATTTTATCAATACCCTTCCCATTGTTCTACATTCATCTCCTGCGGTGATCTTTCTTTTTATTATTACCATCTGGATTTTATTTACTTTACCGGTTTTATTTTATATTAAGTGCTCTAAGGGAAAATATCTTAGTAGGATGAAAAAATGAAGCAAGGAAAGGGAAATAAATACAATTGGTTATCAACCACTTTCTCATGTCACTATTTATACATTAACTTAAGACATATTTATATACAAATTGTTTTTATTCATTTGCTGCATCCTTTTCGAGTCACATTCTTTTTGAGTTTCTTTACCCGCTCGTAAAGTTGAGGGATACGTCACTCACGTTAATTATAATTATTTTTTGTAATCATGTTTAAACATCCACTTTAATTATAATATGGATTTTGTCATCACACTTGAAGCTGGTCTCGATTCTCAATTTTTGCAAGCGATTCACATGTCCAAACATTTATCTATTGTTAAACAAGCATTCGATACTAAATCTGTACTTTAAGACATTGTTTTTTTCTCTTCGCTTATTCTTTTTTTATGAGTTCAAAATTGTAGTTATTAGCTAAAGCTTCTACGAGGAATTTAATCGTAACACTTGTTTCATTCAATAAATAATATGTTTATATAATTAATCAATGTAATATGAAATTATGACATGAACTAAATTTGTCAATTTGACTGGCCTAAAACAGGATCCATTACTAGTTGGCTAGTCAAAGTTTCCACATATGTTTCATTGTATAATTTTATGCGAAATAAATATTATTATTATTATTATTTAGATCTTTCGAAAAAAAATGTATTTCGGAAGCATTTAATCCCGCTGAACAATTCGTTTCTGAATCAACTGTAATTTGTATTATTCCGAAAACCAATTGCACTAGAACAGGTTAGAAAGGATTAGACAGTAGAATAGAAGAACAGTGGAACGGATTCAGAAACGAAAGGAACGTAAATAAGGTTTTTCTCCGCTGTGAGTCTGCATGTGGGTCGTCAGATTGCTCTTTTGAGAACATGATTAGTTACAGTCGGAACATGAAAATGGTTTTTCTCCACTGTGAGTGAGCAAGTGGATCGTCAGATATCTCATCCGAGTACAGGAATAGTCGCACTCGGAACATGAAAAAGATTTTTTTCCACTATGAGTCAGCATGTGGCTCAACAGATGGTGCTTTCGAAAACATGAATAGTTGCATTCGGAACATGAAAAAGGTTTCTCTCCAATATGTGTCAGTAAGTGGCTCGTCAGATGGTGCTTTTGAAAACATGAATAGGTGCACTCGGAACACGAAAAAGGTTTTTCTCCACTGTGAGTCAGCATGTGTCTCGTCATACTGCTCTTTCGAACACATAAATAATGGCACTCGGAACATGAAAAATGTTTTTCTCCACTGTGAGTCAGCATGTGTCTTTTCAGACTGCTCTTTTGAGGACATGAATAGTTGCACTCGGAACATGAAGCTTTTTCTCCACTGTGAGTCAGCATGTGCTTCTTTAAATTTCCCCTTTGAGAAGATGAATAGTTGCATTCGGAACAAGAAAAAGGTTTTTCTCCACTGTGAGTCAGCATGTGTCTCGTCATACTGCTCTTTTGAACACATGAATAATGGCACTCGGAACATGAAAAAGATTTTTCTCCACTGTGAGTCAGCATGTGTCTCTTCAGACTGCTCTTTTGAGGACATGCATAGTTGCACTCGGAACATGAAGCTTTTTCTCCACTGTGAGTCAGCATGTGTTTCTTTAAATTTCCCCTTTGAGAAAATGAATAGTTGCACTCGGAGCAAGAAAAAGGTTTTTCACCATTGTGAGTCAACATGTGTCTCGTCAAATCTCCCTTTCGAGAAGATGAATAGTTGACAAGAAAAAGGTTTTTCTCCAGTATGTGTACGAAGGTGATTCTCAAACGACGAATTTTGAGAGCCGGAGTAGTTACAATGGGGACAAGAGAATCGTTTTTCAAAAGGATGCATCTTCTGATCTGTGGATAAATTTGAAAAATTTAAGTAGGTATAAGTAAGACAAAACATTGCTTAATACGTGCGCTAATAGAAAAGCGTTTTAAAACTAGTTTCATTATTACCTGCCGTCTGGGTAATTCTTTCAACGTGTATTAAGCATTCCTTTTTAACATCCGGCACGTCTATGTCAATATCCATACAAGAAAATCCCTCTTCACCTTCTTCTCGGTGTACAAGTTCCGCTTTGATGGTAAATGTCTCCACATTAATGCTACCTGGAAAAACAAAACAACAATACGCACATTGATTATTGATATTCTAATAGCTGACCCGACAAACCTTGTTCTGCCATATAAATTATTTCTAGTGAATATTTTGGTTGTTAAATAAAAAAATAACGAATGTCTTGTAAGTGTGTGGGGATGGGATCTATGACAGAAAGAGGAATGGAGCGCCGTGGACGATGGCCGCCAATAAAAAAAAAAAAAAACAAATTAAACACTAATTAAAGTAGGTAAATGAAATAAATACCTAAAATCAATATGAATTTCGAAGAGCAATTGAAAGCTTATCGGCCAATAATTTGACTGATTTACAGGTTACGAAAAACCTAACAATGTTTGTAAATTTCCTTCTCCCACCAAAGTAAGCGGAAATGTTGCTTGTGTCGTGATGATAGCCAGCCGAGGAATCTAATACGCGACGCAAGGGTGTGACCCAAACGCGACGCCCACTCAGCTAGTGGCCGGCCAAATTACGTTAAATTACAATTTTATGCCGTAATATAGTTGTAAAATAAAGGTAAACGTTCTCTGGAATCGTAATATGGCAGGTCTCTGCCTGTAAGTACTGGAATTATTTAATAGTTTTACAATTGGATTTGATTTAGATTCAGATTAAAAAATATATACCTACGTACCTTCTCCATACGAAGCGTCTGCATATTCCTTTTTGACATCTGGGTATTCAATCTCTACTTCTGTATACATGACAGGTATATCGCCTTTATCGATATGCCCCGGTTCAGTTTTCACTTTAACAACATTAAAGTCGAAAGGGCCCTTCTTTTCGAGATGCGCTTCACCCTCAACAGTATGTGAGTTGACGAGCTTACATTTTGAAGTAACTTCATTATCAACAACAATATTTGAGTCCACAAACTCCTTGTCGTTGAGAAATATTTTCCTTTCAATAATGTCGGAGTGAACGAGCTCCTTATTTTTGAGACCAACTTCACTTTCAATACTGTATGAGTCGACAAACCCCTTGTTTTTTTAGATATTTTTCATTAACAACATCATGCAGTTTGTCCGAACATTCGTCCATTATAGCCCATTCACACCATTCATTTATCGTTCATTTCGTGATTTCATTCCGCCTCTTTCCCTCGAAATGAACCGTGTGAACACGAAAGTGAATAGAGACAGTTCCGAATGAAGCATTCCAACAATGTTGGAATGCTTCCTTCGGCACTGTTCACTCGCAACCGGAATTTAACATCACGTGACGCGAATGATGTGTGTGAACACTCAAGTGAACAGTCTTTCACTCGCAAATCAGTCGGCCGAAATGTTCTGTTGTGAGGACGAGTAGCCGGAGCGGCTTAAACGTCAAAATGCTCCGTTTAGTTCGCTTTTCGAAATAACTCCTACACGTCTCATAGAAATCGTTGTTTCTCCCTTACTATCATAGTGAAAAATATGATCTAAACGGTATTGGAAAGAGAAAATAATGCTCTATATATTCAATATAACAATTAACCACAAAATAATACGAATGTACACTTCTATGGAACCAAAGTTTCTGATCGAATTTGAAAAAAAAATTATGAAACATTGTGAATTTTTTATGAATTATTTTTATATGAAACGACAAAAAAGTGAGGTGACAGAAACGTTTATAATTTATTTGTCTAACAAAATAAGTGTGTTTTTATATATTTTTTTGTTACCAGTAATTTTAGTTAGAATAAAAGCAAGTAGAGCCATTTTTTAAACTTTTAAAAGTTTACATTAAAAATTATTCTATTTAAAAAATTACGTGGTTATTTCTAATAATAAATTTTGAAAGCATATTTCATCACCTTTCCAAAACAGTTTTTAGTTTTTGAATACGTTAATAAATATTCCATTTATATGGATTTTATTGCAAGCCGAGGCCTATTTTGGAATAAAAATATTTTCATGGTGCAAAAATACTGGTAGATATCAGTTTTCAGGTTATTATTTAACCATATGTTCATTTTATGGTGCTGAAATTTATTTACTGTTTACAAGAATCGCCAATTTCTCGTAATTTAGTTCGACGTTATCGGAAATGTCAATTGAAATCGTAAATATTCCCGAACTTAGCCGTCAGCGCCGGACGAATTCCAATGCGGCCGCGACTACTCTCGACGACTTCGTAGCGAGAATGTCGAGTGAACTCTTCCTTCGAAGGAACCGTGTGAACACTCGGTGAAACGAGAATGGAACATTTCATCGAGTAAACCTTCATCCGAGTGAATCGTGTGAGTTCAACTTTACGACTTCTGTTTCTTCACTTGTCTCGGGTTCTTTCTTTATATTTGTATTATCACATGTAAAAAGATCCATCACTTACCTTTGAATTAACATAAAAATATTAACGAGAGGACAATTATAATTATTTTGAGAGTCATTGGTCATTGCCCTGAAAATCTAAATGACAGAATCGTTATGGCCAGATTCCATAGATAAATGTTTGTGTTCTCTATGGTTTTAGTGATGTGCACAATCGAAATAAATTGTGTTCAGAAACATTAATATATCGTGTTTCGCTTTTCGCAATAACTAAGCAAAAAGTAAATTCATTAAAAATATGCTGATTTATCTAAGGCGGCCAACCGTCCCGCATTCTGCGGGACCGTCCGGCATTGACAGTTGTAGTCCCGCATTGCAATATTTACAAAAATAGTCCCGCAAATCGTCTAAAGCGTCCCGCATGTCCCGCATTCCTATTTTTTTTTTAAATATTGTCTATGGTAGTCAAATAAACTTCACCATCTTTAGTCTATTTATATTTAGCCATTTGGTTAAGAGCTCGTTCACATTAAGCATATAAATATAAAAGATCATAGCACGCCGCATATCGCCCTCCATACAATCCCTTCAGACCGTTCACACCTGGGACCCAATTCTCATTTCAGTAGATAATTGCTCGCATGCGATAATTATGTACTTTGTCTATGGTTTTTCTATCATCTAGTAATTATCTACTAATTTTCGATGTAAAGCGTATTTTGGAATTTCTAATAGATAATTATCTATTACAAAGCAGTAGATAATTAGACTATTGGTTTTAGCAGTAGTTCAACTGTCAAAAAGTGTCACTTGTACGGTTTCACCTTACTTTACTTCCATTCCAACACAGTGGTACGATGCATTTTAGTAAGCATGTGTGTGTGTGTTACAATGCAATATTTGATATCAAATAACTCAGGAAATTTGGTAATAATTAAAACAAATATTTATTTTATTTATTTATTACAAAATCCTTTTTAAAATGTATAACAATTTTTGACAGTAAAATATAAAACTATACAATAATAAGTTTAAAAGTTGAGTAATCAGTATACTATTTTATTGTATTTTTGTTTAATTTGTAAATTAAACTACTAAGTTATGCCTGTCCCAGAGTAGCGTTATAGAATGCAATTCTATTTTATTGTATTTGTCATAGTATTTATTTTTATAAGATCCTACACATTATGCATTTTTATTAGTTCCCAGTATGCAAACGATTGAAATACATTACCTAAACAAATGTTATTTTATTAATACAGTTTCATTTAACTCTTAATTCAACACAGCTAATGATCAAATACTAACAGAAAGTCCAAAGGTAAAGCAAAAGTCGGTAATATTTTGAAAAACACGCAAGAGGAAACAACAAACAACTACTTCAACGAACAACAAAGTGAATTGACACTATTGACAGATTGACAGCCGTAAACAGAAAAATGTATCAAATCTATGGAGTCAAAGACACGGGTTACCATATAAAAAAATAAAATTGGTACATTTTTATGTTGGTATTAATATCGGTTGTTTTACATTATCTACGACGGTCGAAAATACGCATTTATCGAAACAGTAGATAATTTATCGTGCGCGATCCTCGCATGCGAACAATTATCTACTGAAATGAAAATTGGGTCCCTGAGCGCTTTATGCGCACATCAACCATAGACAATGCACATCTTACGCCGTAACCGCTCCTGAGGCGATATGCCAACAGTTAAGCGCCCCCCACTCCGACGAAAACAGGAGAGGGGGTCATTTTAATTACGGAGCTGCCAAGACCGGTGGGTGACATATGTCAAGTTCATAGATTCAGTACAAAAAATGCGCACTCCGTGGCCGCTCGCTAATTCAACTGACCCCCTCTCCTACCATAGGAAGAAATATTTTATCTGCGCCGTGTGAACGGCATGAAACATAAGCGCTTGCGGTTCAACAGATACCTGCTCGCGGTTATATTAGATGTCTGAACACCCCTTTAGTAAGACAAAATTTGTCCCTGGAAAAAGCCCAAAGATATAGGGATGTCGAAAGTAAAAAAAAATTTCGATATATTGATGTATCGATATTTATTAAAATATCAATATCGACGTCGATATATCGAAGAAAAAATATCGATATGTCGGTCAAATTTTCAAGAGATTTTGCGTTTTTAAAATAATAGTGTATTCAGCCCAATATTATCAATAGTAGTTTATGTACACAATTTGCTTTTTTAATGTACAAAAATCTCAAAAAAATGAAGGTATTTTTATCGCTATTCATTTTTTATTATTACGTAATAATTACAAAATTACAATAATAATATTTACAATTTTACATAGGTTGCACGAAGTTACTAATAGATATGCAGATGTGATCGATCTATTTAACTGCACTGAATATAGGTACAAGAAGGCTATGCTATCATATTTTTTGAATCACTATTAATTTTATTTGTATTATAGAGTTTTGCATGTAAATGTATCTCTGGTGTCACTTCCCAATGTATCGTCACAATTAACTGTGTTATGAAGTGGTGTTAACTCTTATTTAAAGTTATTATTTTTCTAACACCTGTTACGATACACAAATACGCCACTGCGCAAACTACAGTTTCACTCCCCCGCCGCTAGCTTACCGGCGCGCTACGGGCGGCGGAACCCAGCAAGCCACCGTCGACAGCGAGCCGCCAACCGCCATTCTTCTCCAGCGCCTGGCTTGAGCGCCCGTGTTGTCGTAAACCGTTCCGCACAGTTCCGGAACATTCTGCAAGCCACGATGCAGCGTGTTTTGCATAGTGACTTGCGGGAACTCCAAGAATGGCTATATTCTTTCCCGTCACTGAATCTACAAGAGTTCAGCCCCCAGCTGTGAGTACCTGAACCAATTTAACTCCCCTTATTTGCGTGTGTTCGCAGTAAATTCACCGCGGAGGTAAATAGCCCTACCAGAGAGATTATAGAGATAGATTCCTCCATTTTAGATATAACTGTTGTTGCTACCCTGAATTACTATGTATGCATTATTGTGATATTGTGTCTACGCAGGTGTTTTACCCAATATAACTATTGTTACCCTGATTACTGGTTTCACTGCCTTCCCCCAGCCCGTAGAAATTTGAGCTTTATTTCAGAGAAGCCACACACATGCCTCACAGATCCTACCACCCTGGTGGTGAGGGCCTCTACCGCTCTGCTGACTAAAACCTGAGCTAGTCTGTCGGCAGAATGTAGGGACCCCCATGTAGGTCCGCTAACACACCTCTTCACAACAAGAACCATTGTTGTTTTAATTTTCGTAAAGTAATTAAGAGCACGGGCGGGCAACACAGAGACGGCCGGGAATCTATGGTTTCCGGCTCCGTTTGGTTTTGAATCTGGAATTGTTTCACCGATCGGCAGGCGCAGTTATTGGCATGTTGGCCCAGTCAATTAATTATAATTTTCATTAAAACCCAGACGGGTGAACGTATAGGAAATGTTAGAATAGTGTTTCCACAATGATGGGTGAAGTTTTAACCGAATAAATATAAAGTTTAATCGAGTGTTGTGCCAGATTAAATGACCGCATAAGGTCCGCGCGCGCAATGTAATATTAAATGATTTACTACCGCGAATCGTTGCCATCGCGCGATGTTGTGAAACCGCGCATTCTGCCATGGAAGCATAATACTCCAGGGGCGCTACTCAGGCCTTATTTTCCATACGGTAGTTTTTTTTTTTTTTAATTTATTTATCTTAAAAAAATGGACAATGTTACAATGTTACTTTTCCTCCATTAAAAGCATATGCTTGTGGATGGAGGAGCTTGTGGATACATTTTAAATATGTACAATTTATACAGTCAGGTGTTTCACATAATATATGCACAGATTCACAGTTAATATACTGCTAACATGCCGTTAAAACACAGTTAAATCATATCGCAATCAAGATCCTTTAAATAAAAGATAAAATCATCCACATGTATTCAGTAATAAGTAAAATAGGTATAATTTTTAGTGTGACATTCATGTATGTGGTGATGAGGGATGTTGCATCCGAGACTGTTTCGAACTTACAGCCTCAAATGCAACTGACGAAAATGGACTGTAAAGGCAAACAAAAACGAAAATGTTTCTGAAGTTGGATAAATGAATGTATTGGTAAATATTTGGAAGGAAAGGAGAAGGGAAACCAAAGGCACTTACCAAAATACGAAGGGCGAAACACCAAAACACAACTAGTTGGTTGCAAAATTTCAGGCCATCACACTGTACAGTCTTGGTTGTTATTTTTTCTTGTTTTGTTTCACCATGGTGACATTGGTTAGGAATTATAGGAAGGAATAAATGACATTCAAGTAAGAACTATGCATATTGTCATTATTTCAAAACTAAACATTCCCGCCCCCGAGAAGAGATTGAAATCTCTTATCTACGACCGATGGCAAATCACACATTTCCGAATACTGACAACAAACAAATGAATCTAATAACAACCAATTAACAAAATGACAAACAATTATTCAATCTTTGTGCAACAAACAAATTTAACGAAATTAAAAAAAAAAAAAAAATTGAAACGTAAGTCTAAAATAACGCTAAAATTAGTACATACAAATATATTACTAAAATAATTTATCGAAGAACTATCTTTCATAGCAACCGACACCGCGGTAAATCGAACAAAATGTAAGGAAAAAACAAACGAAAATAAAAACGATAAATATAAAATTAAAAATCAAATTACGAGTAAATGTTTCATTGTGGAAATGGATAAAGTTTGACAACTGGCCGACGAAATATTCCTTGTGCAGTTTTAACTGTCACAACCCGTACGATTTGATCAGGACCCGGATGATATTCCTCGATGCGTCCCAATGGCCAATGCATAGATGGAATTTTTCCATCATTGAATAACACCAAATCTCCAACATTAAGATTAGGTGATGAAGCTATCCACTTTCCACGTTGTTGAAGGGTGTGTAAATATTCTTTTCTCCATCGATTCCAAAATGCCTGAGTTATTTTTTGCAACAATTGCCACCGTGATAACCTATTCATTGGTACTTCAGACCAATCAGGTTCAGGAACCGATGTAAGAGGAGCCCCCATCAAAAAATGACCAGGCGTCAATGCTTCAAGTTCAGATGGATCAGAAGTCAATTGAGATAATGGACGAGAATTCAAGATGGCTTCTATTCGACTAAACAATGTTGCTAATTCCTCAAACGTGAGTACTTGTTCACCTATTACTCGTTTTAGGTGATATTTTGAGGATTTTATTCCTGCTTCATATATGCCTCCAAAGTGAGGTGCAGAAGGGGGATAAAAATACCATTTGATTTTCCGCGTGGTGGCAGCAGATGTGAAGTAATCACGAGCTGATAAGTCTTTGTTAGCGCCGACAAAGTTTGTGCCGTTATCACTAACGATACAAGAACATAATCCCCGTCTGGCTAAAAAGCGATCCAAAGCTGCTAAGAAAGCTTCCGAGGATAAATCAGATACAACTTCTAAGTGTACTGCCTTGGTACTCAAACAAATAAATAAGCACAGATAAGTCTTCAAAACTTTGGCTCCTCTACGCCTACTTTCCTTAATTGAAAACAGGCCACCAAAATCCACCCCAACGTTGAGGAAAGGACGACCTTCACGAAATCTAATTTGGGGCAAATCTCCCATCATAGGCTGTACACCAACAGGACGATCCTTGAAACATGTTATACATTTACTAAGACGCGACCGAATGACGTTTCTAGCGGAAACAATCCAATATTTTGATTGTAGAATTGACAATAATGTCCTAGGCCCCACATGCAAATAAGTCTTATGAAACGAGTCAATAATCAAGTTGGTAAGGTGACTTTTCTTGAGCAAAAGTATAGGGTGTTGAAAATTAGAGGCGATAGGGGCATTGTGTAACCGCCCACCGACTCTGAGCAGACCAACCGGGTCTAAAAAAGGCATTAACTTTTGAACATGAGACGAGTTACGGCAATTTTTGCCTGCATCAATATGAAAATGCACACGTTGCACTTTCAAAATCCACAATTTTAGAGATGAATGCAACTCCTTGACGGTTAATATTCCGAATATACGATCCTCTTTCTTTTTTCGAATGTTAACAGCAAATCTCAAAATCCATGCTGTAACACGTTGCAATATTGTTAAAGAAGAAAATCTATTTAACGTCTCCTCATTCCACGAATCAGTTGTTGTCAATACATGAATATTGTTGGCCTTTAGCTCAGGAACAACATCAAGTTTTACACTGGAAGAATGGAACAATGGCCACTCATCGACGGGTGATAGCATCCAAGGAGGCCCCCTCCACTATAACTCTGTATTGACCAACTGATCAGGCAAAAGTCCTCTGCTGGATACGTCAGCTGGGTTCAAATGAGTACGTATATGAAACCATTTGATCAAAGAATTAACTTCATTGATTTGTCCTATTCGATTGGCAACAAAGGTTTGCATATTATATGTAGGTGTATGAATCCATGATAAGACTATTGTAGAATCCGTAAATGCGAACACTTTATCAATATGTAAAGTTGTACCGAATGATTTCAAAACATAATCCAAAAGTCGAGCGAGCAACAAAGCACCACATAATTCTAAACGTGGAATAGAAAGAGTTTTCACAGGAGCCACCTTTGACTTTGCAACCAAAAGTCTAATGTTAAATTCTTGCTTCGAATGTTGGGACCGAATGTACACAACACAAGCATAACCCTTTTCGGATGCATCTGCAAATCCCACTAATTGATATGTATTATCACTACTCTTCCCTATGTAACGCGGAATTTGAATATTGGCTAAAGTTGACAATGACGATACTATTGCCGTCCAATGCGATTGAACCTCGACAGGAACTGGATCGTCCCAGTTCAATCCAAGCTTCCACAACTGTTGTAACAAACATTTCGTCGCCTCAATTCTTATTTGTCCAACAGACCATTTTAGGTTTTGTTCAATCTCCATTTTAAAATTAAAAATGAAGTATGAAAATCGATAGTTAATCACTTAACTAAGAATTATTTAAACTAACAAGACCTTTACCTTTACGGATATATCTTTATCTTAAGCACCTCTCATAATGTTTTATTGAAATAATGGAAGAAAACCTTCTCCTCCTGTAAAATTTTCTAATGGTCTGTTGGACAAATACGAACTAAGGCGACGAATTTAGCCAAAAACGTGACGGGGGAAATTCATCCAAGGGGATCAAAAATCTTTGCAATTGTTGATAAGATTGACCTTTTAGAAAATATTATTTGTGATGTTTTTACTCGATACGAGAACGAATCAGTTTGCGAATCCCAAACAATACCTAAAATTTTAATGTTATTGGCATGATCTAAATCAATTTCTATAGGTGCTTCCTGGTGTGAGATTGGAATATCAGAAAGCAGTTCACAACAATTACTCGACCACTTGCTCAATTCAAAACCGCCAAGATTAAGTAGTTCCACCAAATCTCGCTGCAATTTACGTGCCGATTCAAGTGTGGATGCTCTAGTTAAAATATCGTCAACGTACGAATTTTCTAATAAAACTTTTGATGCTGTCGAAAATTTGGCATCTGCATCCGATGCGAGTTGATGTAAAGTACGTATAGCGAGAAACGGTGCGGAAGCCGTTCCGTAGGTAACAGTTTGCAGTTCAAATTCTTTAATCATTTGTTCCGGTGATTCACGCCATAAAATATGTTGATAGGATCTATCCTCTGGTCGAACCAATATTAGTCTATACATTTTGCAAATATCTGTTGAAAAGACAATTTTATGCGTTCTGAAATTGGAAATTAACTTCACAATATCTTGTTGAAGTTTAGGTCCTACTAAAAGTATATCATTTAACGACTGGTTAGAAGATGTTTTTGAACTTGCGTCAAAAACAACTCTAAGTTTTTTAATGGATCCAGTATCCTTAATCACACAATGATGAGGAATGAAATATTTTCCAATCGAAACCGATAAACTTGTCACATCTATCATGTGGCCCAAATATTCATATTCTCTCATGAATTGAATGTAATCAGATTTTATATCTGGATGCCGAGAGAAACGGCGCTCGAGGTGATGCAGACGAGATACTGCCGAATGATATGAATCACCAAGAACCGATTTAACTTCCCTGAATGGAAGTGGAACAACGTAACGTCCCGCATCATTTTTATAATGCTGCGTTGAAAATATTTCCTCACAAAGCAACTCTTCTGTAGAAAACGGTGAAGGATGATTTGGAAGGTTTTCGATTTCCCAAAACGTTTTCAGAACAGTCTCAATTGTCGATTCTGACGTCGTCAAAAACGAATTCATGGGAGGAGACACGCTGTGATCGACATTTCCCATTAAAATCCAACCAAAAGCTGTGTTCAAAGCTATCGGTTTGTTATGAAAATAATTGAATAATGTTCAAAATTGCCCCAGGGTTGTTGATATTTGTCTATAGTAGTGGATTTAATTATTTTACTGGCCACGTATAAATTCACTTTTTCACCAAGTGGTTTTACTTTTGGTCGTTAGGGGGTTCATAATCGATTTCCCCTCACTTTTTGGATTCGCGTCTCCAGGGCAGGACGTGAATCCGACAGTCGAAAATGTGGACTTAAATTTATTTAAAATGTTAAATATTCAATCGGCGGGTTGTTTCAAGTTTATTTAAAATGTGAACGAGTTTCCTTTTATTCCCAGCCGATACAAGGTTATCGCGACTGGAGAATTCTTATTTACGGGTATTCCAGTATAGAATCCCGTGGTGCGATAATGGCGGCTTGACCGACCAAGTTTTACTGTAATCTGCGATTATATTTATCATCCGTCATTCGACGAGATGGATTCTCAATTATACAAAGGGACACGACCCGTCCGTGTAGTCCCCGCCGATTCTTTTCACAACCTGATGGAGGACATTTCCATTACTGCAACCACATGATGGAGGACACCATGGTGATCTCAAACGTAATAATCACCCAGATGGATGGAGAAGCTTGCAAACCTGGCGCGGAGGCAACGTGAGGGAGAAAAGGGGCCCCTCACGGTGCAATATTAGGCATCCGGAATCGTCGCACAAAAAGTAATAGGTTTTAGCTAGCTCTTCTTAGTATGGTCCACAGGTATGTTAATATTCCAATATAATAATCTTGTTTTACATCCACTCTTTTATTTCTTATTTTCCAAGCTTCACAACCTTGAATAAAATAACAGTGCCCACGCTCTGACGGGAGTATTCATGCCTACCGACACAGTCAGCATATCTCGTACCTACGAGATTTGGCGTCCAAGATCCTATGGGATTAAAGCTGATAACTGTGTACCTTCATATATATAACCCTGAATAATTAACATTTAATGCACCCACTTAATAAGAGGTGTATATGATCATATAGTAGGTACAAATCAAAACACAACACTTTCCAGTGTCTTACCCTGATATTGAGATAACCCCACTCCAATCTTTTACTTCAATCTCTTTTGATAACTATAACATGGCGCACCAACTGGTGATAACGAAAATATTTTTTTCATTGTTGTGAATCTTGGAAATATTAAATTCATTATATAAGCATGCCCTTAACATATTTTTAAAATTGCCCTATGTTTTGTTTTGCTTTGCTTTTAAAATATTAGTGTCACAACTTTATTTTATACCTGTAATGATTTTTTTAAATGTTTTCAATCATAAATGCACTGTTCATAATACGTACATGTCAAACATAACCTCAATTCCTCAATAGAATTGTGATTGTCATTTTATTAAAATATACTTAGAAATTGGTCATAGACAATATGCATTATAGAACTCTATAAAAAAAAAAAATTCCAATCCAATGAACAGTAGTTATTTTTCAAAATAATTTAAATTATCTATGGCAATTTATTGCTTTCCAATTTACCTATGACTTTTTCAAATGTCAAAACATTGTTATGTTTTCATAATTTTAAATACTCAATACTGATGAAAAACAGTTTTAATTTTCCAAAACAATTATATTATGAGTTTAAATAAGAATATAACGTTAATATCAATAATTATGCGAATATTTATAATGATTTATTGTTAACTAAGTGACATTTTGTTCATAATTACGGAGGTACGTACATTCATCAAATCATTGCAGTAATATTAAAAATATTTTACTTGAAAGGTATTAGTTAAAAGTATTACAAACCTTTTAAAATATATTTGAACATTATTATTCAAGCTTTATAAAATTATATTATGCCGGTATTCATACAAACCGTGTACATTGTCAAAACAAATGAAACATTTTGAAAACAAATATATTGTATTTTTTTGAATTTCATAAAATAACCTTTATAAGGAAACCATTTATACGAGATATTATTATTATAAATGTTTAATTAGTTACTAGACGAAATTAATGTTATTTACAGCTGACATCTGTCACAAATATATTATTGATTGTTTATTTACAAATTATGTCAACTGACATCTTAAATACTTTTGAATTATATCAATTGTTATGTGTACGCTAATGTCAAACTTGACATTTCAAATTATGACGTTTCAAATGCTATGAATTATTAGTAGGTCATATTAAAAATATTCATTTTAATGAGCAACATACATATGCATTTCAATGGAATATTTTTTTTTTAAATTTAAATGGGGTGCATACATATTCAAATAAAATTTCATATTTTAATTTTCAAATGAAATCAGGGTTATAAAATAAAATATTTTATGTTTTAATTTTAAATACAGGGTTGGCACAAACCAATATTTTCAAACAGCAGGGTTGCCAAAATTATTTTTTTTAAATTAAAACAAAAAGTTATCAACAATATTTTTGTCAAATCAACAACAACGTTCAACAGCGTACAACAACAATAACATCAACAATAACAACAACAACAAAAATAACAACGTTTATTTTTCTTTTTAAATCAAGGGCATCATTTTTAATAACTATTCTGAAAATTGTTTTGACACAAGGAATAATGTGATATTTATTATCATTCTTTTATAAATAAAGGACAATATTCACGAAATGTGATAGGACTTGGAGAAATTATCGAACAATGACGAAACGTCATTATTATCATTGGAAGGGGGTTGACGGAGGTATATTCGGTCTGATCAACTGGATCCTGGTGATCAACTTACCATTCCTATTGGTCCAAATTTAGTTCCAAAGGTAAGGGTGGGCTTGTACCCCAACCGCAACGTATCGATCCGGCGTCGATTACGTTTACCTTATATGACAGACAGAGGGCGAGAGATGCTTGCTGTCTGCTCATCAGGCCATGAGTTTCTGACTCTGGTACGGAACATGTGTGCAACATCATCAGTAGGAGGGCAGTGGATCCGTTGCCTGTAGATGGAGGATTCCTACGGGAGGCGGAAGGATTGCCAGCCACTGGTCCATGTGCATACTCAAAGTACTACGTGGTGTGAAACTTGCTTGAGTGGTTCGGGTTGTTCTTGGAGTTTTATGACCAACCCTGACACAACATTCAACAAGTATTCATAAACTCTATTTAAAATCGAGTTTTATGTTTTTTTTTCACACGGTACTATTTGTAGTGATCAATGGTAAATCACATAATTATTTTCTCAAATATAACAAGTCTAAATAAATACGTGCACACCTTTATATTGTCGTAAGTTATGCTCTACGTCAGAGCCAATAAAATTCTAGCCCATTCAAATAGTCACACATGACTCAAAAACATGATTCTTCATATCAAGTACCAAGCATCATTGAAATAAGACTAAATTAAAGTCTCATTCATTAAAAAAATCTATTAAAAAAAAAATGTCTCGTAACTTATCAAAACTCTCGTAATCAAAACTGTTGTAAACAAACAAACAAAAAAATATGTAACTTATCAAAACTACGATAAACAAACGAAAAAAATATATGTAACTATTAAAAAATGTATTATGTACAAAAACAAAGCAAAACAAAACAAAACAATTAATTATGTATTGTCATTGTATAACTTCTTTTTTCCAACTATTATTATTATTTTTATTTTCAACTGTGAGACCTAGTTAGTATAGGCAGGTTTTCTTTTTCATGTAAATTCAGTGAAAAGTGAAGGTTGTTCAACCGTTATAAAAAGTGTTTATAATCCGATAACAGGATAAAGTGATGCCACAGAGCATAATATAAAAGTGAATGATTGAAATGGTATTCTCATTACAATGTTTTTTTATTTTTGTATTTAACAACAATGATTATTGTTTTTATTTCTATATTGTATTTCTGTTTTGAATTTTATTGTTTTTTAGGAACCGGTGGACCAACACAATTGTTAAGCTTTTTAGTCAGCATAGGACATAGGTATGTTCGGGGTCGAACATTTACGCGAGAACGGGGAAAATGTTATGAAAATAATTGAATAATGTTCAAAATTGCCCCAGGGTTGTTGATATTTGTCTATAGTAGTGGATTTAATTATTTTACTGGCCACGTATAAATTCACTTTTTCACCAAGTGGTTTTACTTTTGGTCGTTAGGGGGTTCATAATCGATTTCCCCTCACTTTTTGGATTCGCGTCTCCAGGGCAGGACGTGAATCCGACAGTCGAAAATGTGGACTTAAATTTATTTAAAATGTTAAATATTCAATCGGCGGGTTGTTTCAAGTTTATTTAAAATGTGAACGAGTTTCCTTTTATTCCCAGCCGATACAAGGTTATCGCGACTGGAGAATTCTTATTTACGGGTATTCCAGTATTGAATCCCGTGGTGCGATAATGGCGGCTTGACCGACCAAGTTTTACTGTAATCTGCGATTATATTTATCATCCGTCATTCGACGAGATGGATTCTCAATTATACAAAGGGACACGACCCGTCCGTGTAGTCCCCGCCGATTCTTTTCACCACCTGATGGAGGACATTTCCATTACTGCAACCACATGATGGAGGACACCATGGTGATCTCAAACGTAATAATCACCCAGATGGATGGAGAAGCTTGCAAACCTGGCGCGGAGGCAACGTGAGGGAGAAAAGGGGCCCCTCACGGTGCAATATTAGGCATCCGGAATCGTCGCACAAAAAGTAATAGGTTTTAGCTAGCTCTTCTTAGTATGGTCCACAGGTATGTTAATATTCCAATATAATAATCTTGTTTTACATCCACTCTTTTATTTCTTATTTTCCAAGCTTCACAACCTTGAATAAAATAACAGTGCCCACGCTCTGACGGGAGTATTCATGCCTACCGACACAGTCAGCATATCTCGTACCTACGAGATTTGGCGTCCAAGATCCTATGGGATTAAAGCTGATAACTGTGTACCTTCATATATATAACCCTGAATAATTAACATTTAATGCACCCACTTAATAAGAGGTGTATATGATCATATAGTAGGTACAAAACACAACACTTTCCAGTGTCTTACCCTGATATTGAGATAACCCCACTCCAATCTTTTACTTCAATCTCTTTTGATAACTATAACATGGCGCACCAACTGGTGATAACGAAAATATTTTTTTCATTGTTGTGAATCTTGGAAATATTAAATTCATTATATAAGCATGCCCTTAACATATTTTTAAACTTGCCCTATGTTTTGTTTTGCTTTGCTTTTAAAATATTAGTGTCACAACTTTATTTTATACCTGTAATGATTTTTTTAAATGTTTTCAATCATAAATGCACTGTTCATAATACGTACATGTCAAACATAACCTCAATTCCTCAATAGAATTGTGATTGTCATTTTATTAAAATATGCTTAGAAATTGGTCATAGACAATATGCATTATAGAACTCTATAAAAAAAAAAATTCCAATCCAATGAACAGTAGTTATTTTTCAAAATAATTTAAATTATCTATGGCAATTTATTGCTTTCCAATTTACCTATGACTTTTTCAAATGTCAAAACATTGTTATGTTTTCATAATTTTAAATACTCAATACTGATGAAAAACAGTTTTAATTTTCCAAAACAATAATATTATGAATTTAAATAAGAATATAACTATAATAAAGAATATTTATAATGATTTATTGTTAACTAAGTGACATTTTGTTCATAATTACGGAGGTACGTACATTCATCAAATCATTGCAGTAATATTAAAAATATTTTACTTGAAAGGTATTAGTTAAAAGTATTACAAACCTTTTAAAATATATTTGAACATTATTATTCAAGCTTTATAAAATTATATTATGCCGGTATTCATACAAACCGTGTACATTGTCAAAACAAATGAAACATTATGAAAACAAATATTTTGTATTTTTTTGAATTTCATAAAATAACCTTTATAAGGAAACCATTTATACGAGATATTATTATTATAAATGTTTATTTAGTTACGAGACGAAATTAATGTTATTTACAGCTGACATCTGTCACAAATATATTATTGATTGTTTATTTACAAATAATGTCAACTGACATCTTAAGTACTTTTGAATTATATCAATTGTTATGTGTACGCTAATGTCAAACTTGACATTTCAAATTATGACGTTTCAAATGCTATGAATTATTAGTAGGTCATATTAAAAATATTCATTTTAATGAGCAACATACGTATGCATTTTAATGGAATATTTTTTTTTTAAATTTAAATGGGGTACATACATATTCAAATAAAATTTCATATTTTAATTTTCAAATGAAATCAGGGTTATAAAATAAAATATTTTATGTTTTAATTTTAAATACAGGGTTGGCACAAACCAATATTTTCAAACATCAGGGTTGCCAAAATTATTTTTTTTAAATTAAAACAAAAAGTTATCAACAATATTTGTCAAATCAACAACAACGTTCAACAGCGTACAACAACAATAACATCAACAATAACAACAACAACAAAAATAACAACGTTTATTTTTCTTTTTAAATCAAGGGCATCATTTTTAATAACTATTCTGAAAATTGTTTTGACACAAGGAATAATGTGATATTTATTATCATTCTTTTATAAATAAAGGACAATATTCACGAAATGTGATAGGACTTGGAGAAATTATCGAACAATGACGAAACGTCATTATTATCATTGGAAGGGGGTTGACGGAGGTATATTCGGTCTGATCAACTGGATCCTGGTGATCAACTTACCATTCCTATTGGTCCAAATTTAGTTCCAAAGGTAAGGGTGGGCTTGTACCCCAACCGCAACGTATCGATCCGGCGTCGATTACGTTTACCTTATATGACAGACAGAGGGTGAGAGATGCTTGCTGTCTGCTCATCAGGCCATGAGTTGCTGACTCTGGTACGGAACATGTGTGCAACATCATCAGTAGGAGTGCAGTGGATCCGTTGCCTGTAGATGGAGGATTCCTACGGGAGGCGGAAGGATTGCCAGCCACTGGTCCATGTGCATACTCAAAGTACTACGTGGTGTGAAACTTGCTTGAGTGGTTCGGGTTGTTCTTGGAGTTTTATGACCAACCCTGACACAACATTCAACAAGTATTCATAAACTCTATTTAAAATCGAGTTTTATGTTTTTTTTTCACACGGTACTATTTGTAGTGATCAATGGTAAATCACATAATTATTTTCTCAAATATAACAAGTCTAAATAAATACGTGCACACCTTTATATTGTCGTAAGTTATGCTCTACGTCAGAGCCAATAAAATTCTAGCCCATTCAAATAGTCACACATGACTCAAAAACATGATTCTTCATATCAAGTACCAAGCATCATTGAAATAAGACTAAATTAAAGTCTCATTCATTAAAAAAATCTATTAAAAAAAAAATGTCTCGTAACTTATCAAAACTCTCGTAATCAAAACTGTTGTAAACAAACAAACAAAAAAATATGTAACTTATCAAAACTACGATAAACAAACGAAAAAAATATATGTATCTATTAAAAAATGTATTATGTACAAAAACAAAGCAAAACAAAACAAAACAATTAATTATGTATTGTCATTGTATAACTTCTTTTTTCCAACTATTATTATTATTTTTATTTTCAACTGTGAGACCTAGTTAGTATAGGCAGGTTTTCTTTTTCATGTAAATTCAGTGAAAAGTGAAGGTTGTTCAACCGTTATAAAAAGTGTTTATAATCCGATAACAGGATAAAGTGATGCCACAGAGCATAATATAAAAGTGAATGATTGAAATGGTATTCTCATTACAATGTTTTTTTATTTTTGTATTTAACAACAATGATTATTGTTTTTATTTCTATATTGTATTTCTGTTTTGAATTTTATTGTTTTTTAGGAACCGGTGGACCAATACAATTGTTAAGCTTTTTAGTCAGCATAGGACATAGATATGTTCGGGGTCGAACATTTACGCGAGAACGGGGAAAATGTTATGAAAATAATTGAATAATGTTCAAAATTGCCCCAGGGTTGTTGATATTTGTCTATAGTAGTGGATTTAATTATTTTACTGGCCACGTATAAATTCACTTTTTCTCCAAGTGGTTTTACTTTTGGTCGTTAGGGGGTTCATAATCGATTTCCCCTCACTTTTTGGATTCGCGTCTCCAGGGCAGGACGTGAATCCGACAGTCGAAAATGTGGACTTAAATTTATTTAAAATGTTAAATATTCAATCGGCGGGTTGTTTCAAGTTTATTTAAAATGTGAACGAGTTTCCTTTTATTCCCAGCCGATACAAGGTTATCGCGACTGGAGAATTCTTATTTACGGGTATTCCAGTATTGAATCCCGTGGTGCGATAATGGCGGCTTGACCGACCAAGTTTTACTGTAATCTGCGATTATATTTATCATCCGTCATTCGACGAGATGGATTCTCAATTATACAAAGGGACACGACCCGTCCGTGTAGTCCCCGCCGATTCTTTTCACCACCTGATGGAGGACATTTCCATTACTGCAACCACATGATGGAGGACACCATGGTGATCTCAAACGTAATAATCACCCAGATGGATGGAGAAGCTTGCAAACCTGGCGCGGAGGCAACGTGAGGGAGAAAAGGGGCCCCTCACGGTGCAATATTAGGCATCCGGAATCGTCGCACAAAAAGTAATAGGTTTTAGCTAGCTCTTCTTAGTATGGTCCACAGGTATGTTAATATTCCAATATAATAATCTTGTTTTACATCCACTCTTTTATTTCTTATTTTCCAAGCTTCACAACCTTGAATAAAATAACAGTGCCCACGCTCTGACGGGAGTATTCATGCCTACCGACACAGTCAGCATATCTCGTACCTACGAGATTTGGCGTCCAAGATCCTATGGGATTAAAGCTGATAACTGTGTACCTTCATATATATAACCCTGAATAATTAACATTTAATGCACCCACTTAATAAGAGGTGTATATGATCACATAGTAGGTACAAATCAAAACACAACACTTTCCAGTGTCTTACCCTGATATTGAGATAACCCCACTCCAATCTTTTACTTCAATCTCTTTTGATAACTATAACAGGTTCATTAGATTTTCCTACCACCCGTCCTGAACGAAGAACGGATGAAAACAACCCAGCACCCAATAAAATATCGATTGCAGAGGGTTTATCGAAATTTGGATCTGCCAAAGTTAAATTTCTCAAATGATCCCAGTCTCCCTGACGAATGGGAGAACTAGGCAACTGTGCACAAATGCTTGATAACACGACGAAATCCGCATCAAAAAGCACATTCGA
Organism: Limnephilus marmoratus; assembly: GCA_917880885.1. Lineage (NCBI taxonomy): Eukaryota > Metazoa > Arthropoda > Insecta > Trichoptera > Limnephilidae > Limnephilus > Limnephilus marmoratus. Next base: position 41,611,592 of record OU862907.1, on the reverse strand, counting down.
ACATAGAGGACGGATCCGACAATTGACCAGTCCTTTCTGCGCGATGGCCGACAACTGTCCAATTCCTCGAATAGGAATTTGTTTATTAGAACAGTCGAGGCCCAAACGAATTGCACAATCATTTGAAATAAAATTTGCCTGACTGGAAAATTTCGGAAAATTTCGCCGCCCCCTTATTTGGGTACTTAAAGCGGCGCACATACATAGTCTGCAAATAGAATAATATAACTGAACTTCAAATACGAGGATGTTTTCCTTCGAAATTTGTCAATAGATGAACCACAACTGAAAATTACATTCTCAACACAAAATTGGTTTGAATTAAGTATGTATGCGGCAAATTGAAAGTACACTCAGAACATGAAAATGTTTTTTCTTTCATTCTAGCAGCGCATATAGAGTCTGCAACTAGAATTTTATAACTGAACTTCATTCATTTATTATTTATAACCGAATTTTAGGGACGCCAGAGGAAAACCTGACACGATCAAGGGAATCCGATACTTGCATCGGGCCACGTCAAGAGTCAGAAATAGTATGTATGAGTCGATGTGCGAGTGTGAATGAGGCAAAGAGTGTGTGCCAAGACCGAGTTGTTTGACGGTCCGTCCTATTGGCCTACCCCTGCGGGGAAACGGCGTGATTTTGTTAGTTTTTCTTGTATTTACTGTTTTTAATAAAATACTAAAATGTTTAATTGAGTTTTTCATTTTTCTGTTGTAACCAGAGAAATGTCAAAGTCGATACTATCGTAGGAAAGCTAAATTTTATTTGAAATTGTTCTTCCCCTTTTGAAGGGATTGAAATTTCAAGTAATTTTAGGTTATTTTTACGACAGTTGGTTTCTTCATAGGGCATCAATCTTTCAATCTGATAAAGCTCTGTCCGGAGAAAATGAGCAGTAAAGAAAAGTAAGCTCATTTTCTTAAGGCAGCAATCTTGTCAGATGCAGTTCTGTTGCCCTGGGGAATATTTTGACATTTTTTTTATTTTTAAAATAATATTTTTGGCTAATAAATCGGGTAGGTACTGAAAGATAATTATATTGTCTATGGTCGAGCCTTTTATTTTGTTTCCTCTATCCATTGTCTATGGTATGTGTGACGACAAAGTCTCGAATCGAATAAAAATACATTAAATATAGGTATGTATATGGTCAAATAGCGTTGACACTTGGTTCATAGAAAAAGCACCAAGTTATCAATCTAATGACTGGTTTATTTATGCTTGAAATCTTCACACGCAGTGATCGATGTTCCGCCGTTCGAAGTAATATTGTATTTTAACTATACAATAATTATTGCGTTAAACGTATTCATTATAAGATTATTTCAATAACCATAACAATGTTATCACAAATATCTTAAAATTCAAGGACTTATTTTTGTCTTTGTTCAACGCTTTGGAATTGCCCGCCGCGACTCGCCTTGTTGTAAGTTCTTCCAATATTGACAATGTAAAACTTAAGTTCCTTAATTAGAGCTTGTTTTGTGTGAGAATATTTCGCTTGGCGCTTAATGGATTAGTTTTTACAGCATTCGCGACATTTATAGCTTAATACTAAAAGTGTAAATGTCAAAATTATCGATTTTTGGCAAATGCAGCTCAAAGATTCTGTGTTAACTGTTAAATTCTCTGGAAATAATCGAAAAACTTAACCGTAGATAAATTATTTTAAATGCAATTAGTTCTTCCAAATAGTTCAAAGCACTTTTTTTCACTTTTATTTTATATACATTTATCAATGATATCATATGTAAAATATGGACTCGCTATTGTCCCACAAATTTAAGATAGAATGTGCAGGTAAGAAACTCATGTAAGATAAAAAAGATAGTTATCCAAAGAATTTGTGTGGATGAACCACTTAGATATAGGACCGATATTTCTTTTATTTTTTTCAACTTTTTCATGTTTGAGTTTTGGTGGTAAAAGGTATCGGATACTAAACAGACTGTCACCATCATATCTGACTGATCTGTGCGTGAGGAACTACCGTTATTTTGCTCAAATGCAACTCACGCCCGAGTCAACCAAATATAATGTGTTAGAAAAACGGCTGCGCGGCATTCGTCATGCAAAATTTGGATTTGATGGCAAAATACTGGAATAATCTGTATAGTTATGTTTTTATCAATAGCAAATGTATATTACGGCTGTGTGCTGTTATATCTATTTGAGTTTTACGTGTTTATTGAAATATATCATTATTATTAGTATTGTTAGTTGTAGTAGCCTTGGAGGTGGTTATAATGCCACTCGATGTTGAAGCATTTATGCAAATATAAATGGTGGGAAAAGAGTAAAGAGAAATTATATTTTTAACATAGTGAACCAGAAAAGCGCCCATGTCTGTACGGTGTAAAGACAGGGTGCTATATCGCCACTTTACTTGTAATTGTGTGGCTTTGTGAGGCGGAAGGTAGGAGCTGTAGGAAAGAATTACATTTATGAAGGGGTAACAAAACGTCGGTAGTTCCTTCTCCACGCGAGCCGACTTATATCAATGCGAGTTGAAGAAACGATAAGTTCTCATGGCGCCAACTTCAACTGTGAATGGGTGTCTGTAGAGTTTTGCGTACATGTAACGTGGCACGGGGAATCAGTGCTGCTAGCTCTGTAGAGCAGGTAGGAAATTCCTGTAGAAGCAACTCAGCATGTCCACATTGGATCCTTGCATTAGATATAGCAATAGGACGGTATATAGTTCATTGTCAATCGGACGACTCGCCCAAACTTTCACAGAATAAAGTTGGTTTTTAATGTATATTGGGGATTCGGTCCAGAAGTGGCTTCTAAATAAAATTGTTGGACCTGCAAAATAATTGTACATATTTACCAGCTTTTCACGATCGACCTTCAAGTGTTTTTGCGGAACCGATGTCTATCAAAAAATCTTGGATTCTCTTAAGCAATTTTAACCGATACGAGTTCCAAGAATTATATAAAGAACAAGGTAAGAATCGGTTGCACTAAATATCAGCTTAAGCCTCGATTACGTTGAGCGAGTTTACAAGCTATTCTTCGGCAAGTTTAAAAGCGGATCAATCGGCGAGTGAGATTGTCATGATGACACTGTCCACCAAAACTGTCCACTCGCTCAGAAGCAATCAGTAGCGAACTAGCTAGCGAGTTGAAACCACGTGTTGCTTTATTTTCTGGGTGTTTTAGCGTTAAAAATAAAGTGTTACATAAACCATACACGTTTTGCTTTCCTTTTTAACTCCTTTTTGATAACATGAGCTAAAATAACGACTCCCGCGCAAACTAATTTTGTCGACATTTTGTAGAAAGCTGAGCTCGCAGCTAGTGCCACCGTTAGCTAGTGGCGAGAATAATGACCCCCGCGCGAACTTATTTTTCGTAGATTGTTCACAAACTGCTAGTTAGCTAGTAATACGATTACACTGAGCGAGTTTACTAGCAGATTGTGAATTCATCAGCTAGTAGCTTGTAAACTCACTCAATGTCATCGAGGCTGTAGGAACAATATTTATTGTATGTGGCTTCTCTGACGACTTGGAAATGATTATCTATGATTTTTCTGCATGTCATTTTTTCACAAGGTCGCCAAGTCCCACATTCAGCAGGCTGAAGAAATTACTATCCCTATTATATTTGATACTTGCTGGTTCCCGGCACGCGTTGCAATGCCATATTCAATAAAATACATTATTTCTCCATGAATCACCTTTCCTGTGCATCCCCGTTCCCTTCTGCGTCCCCCTTCTACCTAGGTTTATAAATTATAACCTATATAGTATTCTGATGTATAAGCTATATTGTTGTAAAGTTTCATTAAAATTCATTTCGTAATTTTTTGCGTGAAAGAGTTACAAACACACATACATCCATACAAACTTTTGCGTTTATAATATTAGTAAGACCTAAACTACACGAGCGGTTCTCCCGCCGCGGGAAACCGCTCGAGAAAGCTGGCGGCTCATATCAAACTACACGGGTGGCGGTTTCCCGCCATGCTATCGAGCGATTCTACCGCCGCGGGAAACCGCCCGATCCTTATACAATCGCGGGAAACCGCCCGTGTAGTTTGAAGTGGCGGTTACCCGCGGCGGGAGAACCGCTGCATGTGGCGGGCGAATTTCTCCCGCGAGCTCCCGCGGCGGGAGAACCGCTCGTGTAGTTTGCGCCATACAACGCTCATAGTAAATTGTGTCTGCTGCGGTTTCCCGCGGCGGGAGAACCGCTCGTGTAGTTTACGCCTAAGATATGGGTACTTGTTAAATATTACGTCTTGACGTAATTTAAATACAATAGTCTAGGAAACATAATTTTAATCAACCATAACGCCGTTTCCCCGCAGGGGTGGGCAGAGAGCACGGACCGCCAAACAACTTGGTCTTGGAACACACTCTTTGCCTCACTCACATTCATACATCGTCTCATACATACTTTATATTATTCTGACTTTTGACATGGCCCGACTCAAGTATTTGATTCGCTTGATCGTGCCACGTCTTCCTCGGGTGTCCCCGACTTCTTCTCCAGTCAGGGTAGGTACCAGCACTCTATTGTGGACTGCTAGCTTAGCTTCTTTTGACAGTTTTTTTTTAGCGCCAACGGCCTTCAGTTTTCCGTTAATGGCGTAACCTGCATTTACCCTTCTGTTAATATCGCTATAGCCTTAACATTCTACCCAGATAGACAAACTTATCCACCTGCTCCAAGTATTCATCGTTCACAACTGTATTGCACGCTGTTTTCGTACTCTCTCTTTCGAACACCATCAACATAAATTAACACAAACATAAATTAACCTAAACCTAAAAGGCCAGGCAAGGATATTTTAATAATTTTCTATGACTTCGTTACTGTCTATGGGGATTGGTTTATTTATGTGTTTATGTATAACCTAAATATTTAGTTGACACGTGCTTTCTTCCCTGTCAGTCATTTCGTCCTGTTCCAATCTCAATTCTACATGATATCCTTTACCCTGTTTAACCCACTCAGTTAAATTTATCATCCCACACTTGTGATAGTGATAGATATTAATCACGCTATTCATTTGATAGCGGCTGACAGCCAAACTGATCGACATCCGTTCTTTCATTTGATCTAAGGCAGGCTCACATGCACAACTGCGCTGTATCTAACGCGACCTAGATAACCCTACCAACGCTAATCTGTACGCCTACATGTTTTATGAAATTCATTCTACGTTTTGTTCGAGGAACATTTAAGCCGTCAATTAGAAGTCTACCTAATTTTGGATTTACTGTGGAAAAATTAAATTGCTACTATGTATGACTTGATAAGTTCTAGAGTGAGACAGTGAGTGATTACAGTTAGTAATAAGTAATTCGGTAACCGGAATTGAAAAATATTGCATTTTAATGGTTATTTTGTTATCTTTAAAAACGCGAAATGTCATTTCTATAGGAACGCCATGTTGTTAATTACGACGGCAAACGTCTCGCGTGATTTTTCGTGTTTGAAACCAAACAAAATAATGATTCATAATTATTACCTACGCATTATTTATCATTTCCGAAGATTGCAATTCGTACTTATTATTGCCTAACTGACAGAAAATGATTTTTTTCTTTTAAAAATGCGTATTTCATCATCGTAATTAACATGGCGGTCCTTGAAAAATGACGTTTCGCGTTTATTAAATTAAAAAAATAAATTAAAATCAAATCCGGTTACTGAATTACTTATTACTTACCATTATTACCTAGTACAACTTGTTTTAATTTTTTAGAGTGTGTTTTGAGCGTGGACTCGTTAGGGAAATATTTACCTATAATAATTACCACAGAGGAAAAAGTCTTGTACTTAACTAAAATTAAATAGAAAATATGTATCTGATACACCGAGATGTAATCAAACTTCAATAAAAAATAAGTTATATTTGTAGCAAACGTTTATTAAATCACCTAAATCAAAATATTATACTTACTTCAAAATGATAAAGGAGCATTTTTATTATTGGTTGGTTTAATTGCTTCACACCATCTTTGCCGTAGAAATGCAGATCGTGGAAAACTAATAAACTGTTTATCAGGTGCAGTTATAGATGTATTATTGCACTTTGGTACCATACAATAACAGACGCGATGTGATGCTGACATTTTGCCTAATGTTTTTCTATAAGAAAAGCAGAATCTTTAAAAAACGCCTCGACTTGACACCCTGAGGATTCTTCCATACAAAATGAAACCATATGACAACACCTGTTGGATATAAATAAAAATTTTGGTGGGAGATGAAGTCACACGTTCTACAATGGATAAGGTGGTTTTCGAGGGATCTTGTAAAATTAAAAGTTTGATAATTTTTTTAACTATTAAAACTAACTCTAAAAAAAATAAAATATACAGTTAATTAAGTTAGAAGGTCATTATCCGTTAAAAAAATGGACTAGAGTTCTCTATTATATGTGAACATACCTCGACTACCATAATACGGGCATGTGCCTAGTGTGGTAGTAAAACCTTTAAAAACTGTATACACCTATGATATTTTTATGAATAAAGAATAATTAAAAAAAAAAGGTTCTTGAGAAAGTCCGCAATAAAACTATACATGGTTGAATCGATCCCATATGATGAGAACTTCCCGAAAAACGATGGTCTTAATTGTCTATGACTATGACTGAATTATTGTCTATGCATAGCTTATGCATTTTGTCGACACGTCATCGTTAGTCGTTTATCAGTGAGTGGTTTATTTATCCGTTTAATCCTGTTTCCAAACTCTGTTAACTCACGCTGTTAAATTTATCATCCCATAGATAGTTATTGGTAAGTTCTATTGTGTATATTCAACGCCATTCATTTTAGTAGCTTTCTCATTCAAATGACGTTGAGCGACCATTGTTCTGTAATTTGAGCTATGGCATGCTTATGCATAACTGCACTGTGTCTAATGTGACCTAGCTTATCTCACGCCGATCGATACACCTGTGACCATTGATATATTTATTTATTTATTTATTTATTTATTTATTTAAACGCCCATTGGGCTTTTACATACATTGTTATTAGTATTATTACATTAACTATATGGCATATAAAAGTTTAAGTACATATATGAATAAAATAATTATTATATGTGTAGTACCTACATAGATGTTTTACAAATAATATAGAATACCATTATGGAGAACAGTTATTTTTTGTACTTACAAACAAAAATAACGGGATTGAAATTAATCAGCATTAGTAGAGACTTAAGCAAAATCGAAATATAAATTAAATTACAATATTAATTTGTAAAGTTACATATATATATTAAAGTTAAAAAGTCTAAAAGAAAAGAGTGAAATAAATAGAAGCTAAAAAGGGTTTTCACTATGGAATGGTGAAGTCATACATTTCAGCAAAGTGTTTATGTAGATTTCGTTTAAGCACTGCTACGGAATCTCTAAATATGTCAACAACATTACCAAATTTATTACCAAAATTTTGTATTCGATTTAGGGATATGTGCGCTTGATAATTTGTTTTGAAATTGTCACAGAAAAACGTGGAATTTTGTCTCGTATTTTTGGAAGGTACAAATAATTTTATTGTGGCCAGAATTTCAGGGCTGTCGATTCTATAATTAATAATTTTATTTAGTAGAACAAGGTCGGAGATAATTCGCATATCTGACAGCGTGATCAAATTTAGTTGGTGCATCAGCTGGATATAATTTATATTTTGGATATAAATTATATATATACATAGATGAGATAATAAGCGATTAAATTGGTTCAACGGATTTGAAGGGGGCCCCTCCAATTCAACATTTCACGATTTTAGACAACCATCGTGTCCAAAGCACGTTACGCGGTACGCACCTGGTCAAAAGCATACGCAAAGGTTATTCATGAAATGTACGGAACGGACTATTCAGACTGTCAAAAGCCCGAGTCCTTACTACGCGGTGCCCTTCGTTATGCGATACGCATCTGTTTAAAATCGCGTGTAAAAGGTGTTCATACAATGTATGGAATGGACTATTCAGACTGTTGAACGTCCGAGTCCTTACTACGCGGTGCCTTCAGGCAAAATACATGTGCATTTTTGCAGGTATACTTAAATGGCCGCTCGCGCTCGGTGTGAGAATCCCTTTAATGTTTCAATACCCGGCTTCGAGCTAAGTTCAACTCGATCCGAACTCGCGGCCGAGAATGGCGCGATGTCATACTCGTAATTGAAATTTTGAATGCTGTATTTTCCATCTCACCGAATGCAAGAAGTTGTCTTTTATAGTAATTAAGGTGACTCTAAAGATTTTTCTAAAAATTATTTGTATTAAGAGTGACCAGTGATTTCGAAAGGATACCAAAAATAGGCATTGCAACTGAAAAAAATAACTAGGTTGAATAATATATATATATTTTTTTATTTATTTTTTTTTTTAATATAGATATATAGTACAGTGGTTTTATATATATTACATATCGGTACACAAATTATTATTTAAAATTGCAATCTCACCAAAGAAGAAACTGGTTCTTGTGCTTGATGAGCGAGTTACACTAATTATTATAGAAATAGAATAACATTATGCAATGGTAAGCATATAATGGGAACAATTGAAACTTCTGGATTATCTATAAGTGTAGATGTACATACATGGGATATGGTTACATACTAAAATATTGTGCACTTAAGAGAAATTCGAAAAGTCTAAATAAAATAGAGATGAATATAGATTGATAATACAAAGAAAGAAAGAGAATAACAGGTAATTAGTAAGTTAATTATTCCTGATGAAGTGTAGCTTCAGTTTGGTTTTCAGTTTATTGATGTCTTTGGTTTTTTTTTTATTTCAATCGGAAGGTTGTTGAAACTTTATTCCTAAATAGATATAATTGTTTTGCATTAGTTTGGTATTAAATTTTGGTATTTTGATGTTGTCTTGATATCTTTTTGATTGATGGGTTTCAAATTTTTTGATGATATTATCTTTGTAAATTTGGATAATTGCATTTTTCTTGAAGATATTCTCTACTCGAGGCACCGTGAAATCGGCGAAAAGCGTTTCTGTTGGATAAGTGGAGGGTTTCTTTAGGATTACTTTAATGATTAGCTTCTGGATCACTTTGATCGGAGTTAGAATATTGTTGTATGACCCCCCCCCATCCTATAATTCCATATTGAATTGATGACTGGATTAGTGCATAGTATACGCTTTTTAGATTGTTGAGTTTTAAAGTATTTCTTAATCTTATGAATATATATATACATTTTCTGATACGCTTAACCAATTCGCAGATATGGCTCCTCTACCATATGTTGTTCTATTATCACTCCGAGATATTTAATTTCTGATACTGATTTCAATGTTGAACAGCCTTGAATACATGTTATTTTATTACATTTGTTATTGTGGATAATTATTTTAGTGTTGGGGATTGTTTTTAGTTTGTTGATTGAGAAGTGTATGTAGTATGTTTTTTTAGTATTCAATGAGAGAAGATTTGTGTCAAACCAATGTTTTAAGGTGTTCATGCTATTATTTGCTTGTTCGTTTACTCTATTCCAGTCGATCCCATTCACTATGATAGCTGTGTCATCGGCATATGATATTATGTCTGCGTTAAGTGGTATTTTAAAAATATCGTTGACATAAATTATAAATAGTAGGGGGCCAAGGACTGTGCCTTGGGGTATCCCGAAATTACTTGTTAGTGGTAGACTTAGGGAGTTGTTTATCTTGACTACTTGTTGTCGTTCAAATAAATAGCTTTTAATCCATTTTAGAGCTTTATCGTTTATCCCAACATAGTTTAATTTTTTAATAAGTTTATCATGAGAAATACTATCGAAAGCTTTTTTAAGATCTATGAAGATTCCGAGGCATTTCAAAGATTTGTCTAATGTGTTCTGAATAATGTTCGATAATTTGGCAATCGCATCTTGAGTACTTCTATTTTTCCTAAATCCATATTGGTTGTCGTGAATTATGTTATTTTTGTTAATAAATGCAGTCAATCTTTTTTTGATAATTTTTTCAAAGATTTTGGCAATGTTTGAAATCAGCGATATTGGACGATAATTTGTCACTTCTTCTGGGTCGCCAGATTTATGGATTGGAGTGATGATGGTTTGTTTATATATCGTTGGAAATATTCCGCTTTGAAGACTAATGTTGATTAAATGTGTTAATGGTTTTGAAATATGTTTTTTGATAGTTTTCAGTGTTTCGACAGTAACTCCATCGAAACCTGGTGCTGATCTTCCCTTCATGCTTGTAATGATTTGTTCGATTTCCTGGGCTGAAGTAAGGGGAAAAATGTCAATTTTATTTTAGATATTAACGTTAATGCTCTGGTCGTCATTAGACGGTATTTTTTGTATTTGATTTGCAAGGTTTTTGCCTACATTTGCAAAAAAGTTGTTAAATATGTTAGCGGCAGCTGATGGATTTTCTTCGCATCGTATTTTGATATTGTTATGTATAATACTGTGTATTTTATTTTTTTTGTGTTTTTTCTTATCAATGATTTCATTTATAACATGCCAGACTTTTTTTGCATCGTTCTCCGTAGCTTCTAGTTTTCGCCGAAAATAGTTTTCTTTTGTGTTTTTTATTAAATTCGTAAGTTTGTTTTTGTATGCTTTTAAGTATTTTTTTAAGGTTTCGTTTGTAGGTTGTCGGATTAATTGTTTGTATATTGCTTCTTTGTGTCTGATTGATACAATTAATCCAAAAGTTATCCATGGTTTAACTGGTTTGAATTTTGATGATTGTTTTCTGGAATCAATAGAATGTGCAGTACTTACGTGCATTGATAATTTTTTTTCAAATAGTTCGAAGCATTCGTTCGTATCATTACAATTAAAAATATCGTGCCATTTCTCTTTATCTAGATTACGTACTAGGGCATTTATGTTGAGCGTTTTGCGTCGGCCGTTTTCATTCTCCGAAGTTTGTGTTGGTAAAGGTGAACATTTATTTTCGTAATTGTACGTAAAAATGCACCCGAAATGATCTGTGATTGTCGTATGTATAACTGCAGATACTATGTTTTTTATGTCTTGAATATTTGTGAAAACATGATCTATGCACGAAGGACCTGGAATAATTCTTGTAAATGAATTAATACACGATATATAATTTAATTCTGCCATCATATTAAGATAATTATCTTTATCATAAGACGTATAATCATTTGCAATATTGAGGTTAACGTCTCCGACAACAATGGTTTTCTTATTTCTGTTCGAAAGAAGTATGCGTTTTAGTTCATCTACATATATTGGTAATATTAATGCGTGAGTTCTATATATAGCGAATATGCTAAATGTATACTTTTGGTAACTGATTTCCATATTTAGGACGTTTACATTGTGGATGTGGATTTCTCTGTTAAAAGTCACAACATATTTATTTGAAATAAATATTGCGATTCCGCTGTTCTTGTTAATTCGGGTATTTGTTGCATAGTATGTATAACCCGGAATATTATAGTTTATATCGCTCGATGAGTGCGTCTCTGTTAATATTATACAGTCCAGTCTGTTAAGTGATTTTATTGTTACCAGGAGTTCGTCTAAATGACGTTCGATGCTTCTTACATTCATATGAAATATGATTAAGCTAACATCGGGATTCATCGGTAAAATGTTGTTTGTTTCGTTCACTGATGTATATATTCTTTCGTCGATTGACATGGTTTTATCTATAGCATTTATCACGAAATCATCCATATTGAAGAAATAATAATAACGAATGGATTAGTGGCCGTGAATACGTTTGATTTCAAAGATGTGGATAAGATTTTCTGGAGGACGGACTTGTTGAGAGCCTTTGTGTTTTTTTTTTATCACTAATAAGAGTTGTGCAATTTCATTCATAATCAATTCTCTCTTTGGCAATTTGAAGCATTTTATGTCTGTATGTGCAATTGATGCTATCAGCACGGTGGTCGTCCAGGATGTTCGCCTTGAATTTTTTATTGTTGCTGGAACAGTTGTAGCAGATTGGTTTGTTGTTTCTCTCTGTGCATTTTCCTAGGGTATGGTCTTGTGCACAATGAGGGCAGGTAGGTGGCTGTGTTCTGTTCAGGCATCGTAGGGCAGTGTGTCCATATTTCAAGCAGTGGTAACACTGCGTCAGAGGGTTAAGGTCGTCAATCGGAACTCTTTGGTATTTTATATTTATTTTTCCAAAGTTAAGAAGGATTTTTCTAATGGCTCCTGATGTTTGTATTAAGTAGTTTGATACGTCTTGGTGGGACGTCTTTTGTTGATCGAATTTTTTGAGTTTGATTTCTTTTATGAGTTTAAAATCATCTTTACAGTAATTTTGTAAACCCTCATTTTGCTGGGTTATGCCTAAAACAATTTCATCCTCTGTTAAATTTGCTTCTAATCTTTTTACGATCATTATAGGTTTTCTCTTTTTTGTTTCTTCAGCGTTAATGTCTTCTTCGAATGTTCCATTTATTTTTGTGACCAATTTTTGTGCGTCTTCTTTTTTTAAACATGAGATTATGAGTTTTTGTTCACCAATTTTTTTAAATTCTGTTACACCGACTTGCATTTTAGTTACATCAATGTTTTTTTCAATTCTTTTTCTTATTTCTTCAGCCTTCAAGTTTTTTGTTGTTGATATTATGATGGCATGTTTTTGTGGAGTTTGTATCTCATTTTTATTAATTATTGTTGTGGCTTGCGCATATGTTTTTATGTTTTTTGTCACGAAACTCTCTAGTTTCTCATTATAGTGTTCATTGTTTGTTATAATTTGCTCTTGTAGATTAATATTTTTTTTTGTAGGATAAGATGTTCTATTTTAATTTGTTCTTCTAGTTTCTTTAAGTTGTTCTCCAAACTCAGTTTTATTCTTGAATCTTTAACAGATGTGATCTTTGCGATATCGCTCTTAATATCTTCGAGAATGTCATCCATTTTCTTTCTAATACCCGCCCGCCCGGGCGAGGTACTTTGGGTACGAAGTGTAGAACAATACTCGATACGCGAGGCAGTGCACTATACGAAACTGTACGACCGCACTGTTGTAGCACTGAAATGCAACTGAATATATAATTAATATAATTGATGAACTTTGATACTGAACTTTATTAATATAATTGATGAACTTTGATATCGTTGTATGCGGCCCTCTACTTGAAAAGTTTGTAAACCCCTGATTTGCAATCGCCTTCGTGCCCTTCGGACCACATGTTTTAGTTCGGTAGAAGACGGAAAGTGTCGAACTACTCCTCCCGTAAATCTCTGCAAGCCTGATAGACCGGGAGGGGAGATAGGTAAACCTTACGTCATCGACTACACGAATGAAACTACTTCTAAGTGATAATGGGCATTTAGAAAACCTTAAAAAAGCTGGTCTGCCGGTGCGCCTCTTGGCAGGAGCCGCGCAGTCATGGAAATAGTCAGCGATTTTTTTGGTCAAAATTACGTCATCGACTACACGAACGGGAATGGTCTCATATGATAAAGGTCGATTAGAAAATGAGAAAAAAGCAGGTCTGCCAACCGGCAGCCTGGCAAGTCGGAGGCAGCCGGCGTCAAAGTGGGGAAAAAATTGGTCGATTTTACGTCATCGACTACACGAATGAAAACCAATGAATAACTATTGTCCAGATCATTCCATATAAGAATTTTCTCGGTCTTGCCAACCAGCAGCCTGGCAATTTTTGTGTACGATTTTTTTTAAGTTTTTTTTTTTTTTTTTAATTTTTCGTTTATCTTTATTATTATTTTTATTTCACTATATTTTTAAAATGTTTGAATACCATATTTTAAAAAAATAAGCGAAAATATAAAAAAAAATAATTTAAGAGATCCCGGTGTACCCATCCGTCAGGGCGAGCCTTTAGACGCCCAAACCACTTACGAAACCTGCCGCGGTGCTCCTCACCGCTGTCGCGTGTTAATATTTTTGTACAAATTTATAATAATAATAGTCCTTTTAAGATTGCCTAATAGTCCATAGTAAGTTGGAAGTTCGAACAAACCAACCCACCGTCGCCGTAAGAGCTGCGTTCGGTCCGAAAAACGACGGAAATTTCCGAATCCCGTCCATTTCATATCGGTTTCGCTTGCCCTGCTGCTCGATTACATCGAATACAAGATCGAAACTAACAAAAACCTGTAGTCTCAATCATCCCATTTATGACTTCTTTCATCTGCCGACCAGCAGCCTTGCAGTATTTTGTGTACGATCTTTTAAAGTTTTAAATTTTTTTTTAATAAAAAAAAAAATATATTTCCAATATCTTTATTATTATTTTTATTTGAATATGGTTTTAAAAACATAGAATGCAAGATTTTAAATAAAATAAGTAGTAATCATAAAAAAATAAATTTTGAGTGTTCCGAGTGTACCCATCGGACGGGAGAGCCTTTCGACGTGAAACAACTTACTGGAAAACTGGCCGCGGAGCCCTTCACCGTCAACGCGT